>OY660869.1:30442500-31642500 GCA_962446985.1 Xyrichtys novacula
TTTGTTCATCTTGCTTTCCTTTTGTTATTGTCTGTGGGGGTTATGCAATGATAGGAACAGGACTTTTGACAGCTTAAGTCTAAAGGTCCTTTCACACCAGGACCGTTTTTATCGTGCGATTATTTCAGACGTCAATATTTTTTTTTCGAACCCGTATCCTGTCAATACAAGCGTTCACATCAGCGACGTTTTTCTGTCCTGCAATACCGAAGCATTTATTTTTTCGTATCACGGTCGGATTTTCTAAATTTTCTAAAGTTTCGCGTACTGTGTGTCCACTTCTGACCAATCAGATTGCGTGTTGTTGCGACGTCTGATTCACCGGTATATCCAGCATGGCCGACCGGCTGATTGTTTACGAGTCGGAGAACAGAGTGCTTTTTGATAATAGACACAAATATTACAAAGATAATGACCTGAAGGATAGTTTGTGTGCTTTAACAGTTTGCTAAACGTCTTTGTTTTAACTTTCATCAGTGCTAAGTAACTTTAGCTCGTAAGCTAACCTGTTCAGATAAAACATACCATATGTATTTTCACTGTCTCAAACTCAATCACAGTGTTGCTGTCACAGCACCATTAGGTCTCGGTTGTTACCTTACGTTTATGGATTATAGTTTAATGTGTTTATCTGGTACTGGCCCTGACTCAGTACATGCTATCATGACAGACAGACATCTCAACACTAGAGTCTAATCAGAACTGAAAAACAGTCAGTCTGCTGTTGTGTCAGTCTTCTCGCTTCAACCCGGGACGTGTCTTTTTTCCCCCGGAAAGTCGCAAAATCACAACTATAGTCATATAGTCGTATATAGTCAGGGTATAGTCAGGCGCATCAAAATTCACCTCCGAATATTTCGTAAATTCGCGTTGTATATTTGCATCAGTCCTGGTGTGTAAGGACCTTAATGCATATTACTTATGGATGGATTTAAGGGGTACTTATGACTAGTAAGCAAAAACAAGTAACATAATAAATATTACATATATAAGATATTATATATATAAGATAAATGATGGCCTATATAAACAGCAACATCATTTGTTTTGAAAGTCTTTAATGTGACTCACCTAAAAGAAAAACATGAAACATGAGACATACTGTTCGTGGTGTACCTTAAAGCCTCAACACACCACTGCACATTCCTATGTGGTGCTGCCACTGCTGGCCTGAACCCATTTGGTTGCATTACTGGTCAGCTATTTTCAATAGCAGATGATTATGTTCTTCCATAAGCTCTGCTCTGTGGTTTTCTCAGGCACCAAACAGTATGTGAGTGAACACCACCGAGCTGAACCACCCGCCAACTCATTCCTACTTCTAAATAAGCTCGTATAAGAGACAGATGAGAACCGAACGGGTCGAAAACAGGAGCAGCGGTTAGGAAAAACCTCCTTCAGTGTGTTTATTTGTACATCAGCTGCTGTGTAGGGATGGTGCTTTCCAGGAGTGAGTACAAGTTGTACATTACTGTATATACGCTCCATCTTTAGCTTCATGGTTACATACAATAACACAATCAGAGCAGTAACAGCATGTTCTTTAAGATGTTTTGGAGGGAGTGAAATGATGTTTACCGTCATAGTGGAAAAAACTGGTGAACAAATCATACAAAGAAACCGCAATATCCTGCTTCATTATTGAATTTTCAACTTCAGTGGCTTCCTCACTTTTTCATTTATCTGTTTATCACGTAGCTTCAAATATTCACAGCTCTTATCTTTTAAATATGGACTCTCCTTTATTTCTATTCAATTTCATTAATTTTTTCTGTCGCTTTCTTTAGTTTGACGTACTGCTTTTTAAGGGCTTTATACATCTTCATCTTCCTTTAAATAGCACAAACCGCATTTGAAAGAGCGGACTTAATGAGCACAAAAACGGCAAAATGCAGATTCTTTTTTTAACTACAAATGCTGTAAAAATGGATGCAGGTATGATTTAAAGAGTGAGAACATATTTATCTACATTATACTATAAGTTCAGCAAGGATCTCTTTTCTCATTATTATGTGGTAGAGGGAGTTGAGTGCACACTAGCAGACAGCATGTTGTGCATTAAAGAGGCTGCAACTTACATGAGACAAAGTGTGCTGGAGAATAAGCTGCAATCTCAGGGGGGAACCATCACTGTGGGGAGAGGAGAAAAAAAAACCTTTGATAAATAACTCGGCTTGTTTTATTTTCAGCAAATTACAGGAGTGCAGATTAGTTATCTTATCTCTGTGTAAGTATAACACTGTGTGTTTTTAGAGACCCTACAATTCCTTTCAGTGAATTTAGTGAAGCTAAATCTATACTGGATGTATCGACTGCTCACAGTGGGACCTTTTTCTCCAAATAGGCCTAAAAATAAGGCCACTTAAGATGTCCTATGTCCCAGTCGGCTCCAGGAATAGCCTTGACAACAGCTCACACCCCCTCCTGTTCTCTCTAAACTAGCCCACTCTGAACTTCATGTGCCATGTGTGAGCGACTTCCACTCACGTTTCCCTGTGGTTGCTCAGTCTAATTGTGTTTATGTTTGGAGGGAAATGATAGGCTGTGCTGCACGATTGTGAGCTCCAACTGGCTTTTAAAACAAGAAACAACTTGAGGGCTGCAAGAGATGCTGGTTTGCGTCGGTATATTCTCAGACATATTTGTTTTTAATTGAGCCGTGCTCAGGAAATGCAGGAAAATTATTGAAAACTATGATGTTTGCACGAGTACAAACTCCCTCGGGCAGTGTTTATGTTCCAGACTATTTGCGAGGAATTGTTCTATAAGATGCATTTGACATAATTGGGTTCTTGAGGAATTTCTTTATATGTTACAGTTCGTGCTGTTGTTATATAAGACCAGGAGGAACATAAGACCTACTGTAAACACCCCATGTTGCCCTCACTTCCTACAGACTAGTCTCCTCCTTCTTCGTACTACTTTTGTTTGGTCTCACTGCCTTTTTTTGAAAGCTGTATTTCTGCCCTCACCCAATAAATAGCAGTAGAAACTCTCCGGTCGAGCATTTCCACCTTCCACCTCTTAAACTCAACATCCTTCTGACACCATGTGCGCTAAGGCCGGTCTTCTGCTCCTGCTGCTCCTCGCCTGCTGTGTTTGGTCAGCAGAGTCTCAGGGTGAAGGAAGGAGACAAAGCATCTGGGATGAGCCCATCAAATTCAGCACCAAGAACAAAGATTTGTGCACGATGGTCGTCACCGGTCATGGGGAATACACCAGGCTGAGGCTGTCGTGTCAGAGCAACAAGCGCTCCTACTGGTGTGAATACCTGGGCAAGCCTTACACCTGCCGCTCCTACAGCAAAAACCCTCGTCACTACTTCGTCCAGATGATGTGGGGCCTCAGGAAGCTCCAGAATGCCTGCATGGGGCCGAAGCAGATTAAACCTCATATGTGCAGGAAGGCAGCAGACGAGTCTCAGATGGTTTTCTCATCTGCATCCTTCTCCCGGCAGTGGCCAGAGATCTCAACCAGAGCAAGACCAGCAGCAGCAAAACCTCAGCCTCAACCCCAGCCTCAGCCTCGATCTCAGCCTCAACCCCAGCCTCAACCTCGATCTCCTCCACAGCCCCAACCTCGACCTGCACCCACAAGGTCTGATCCGTCAAGGCATGCATCTATCCCAAGATTCTCCACAAGATTTCCGACCCAGAGGAGACCCGGTGCACAACCAACAGACCCTTCTGTTGAGAGCAATGCAAAGAGGATCGCTCGGCAGTACTGCTGGAGATCACTTCATGGAGTCTGCTCTTACGTTATTGGTCTGTTTCGGAATTAAAACCTAAGGTGAGAAAGATTGCATGGCCTCCTCATAAACACACAGCTTTAATTTTGTTGTTTTAAGTCGACTGTAGCAGAAAAAAGTGTATTTAAACCAAGTCTGCCTCCAGCATTCATTCCTAACACTCTAACTTTTTCATTCTTTCCCGAAAACTACATTAGAAATGCACATAATTTACAACTGTATATGCTTCCCCCCTCTGTATTTTCATCACAGATTTACAATTCTGATGAAGATAACTTCAGATGTCTGATTAAAGCGGCCCTGGGAGGGAAAATCCAGACCAGACATTTGTTCATCTGCAGCAGAAGAACTGTAGCGCTCTCTGCAGGCAAAGGAGTGAAACTCCTGTGACGTCCAATAAACTTTTTTCACTGAAATTATCACGCATTATCTTCCACAGAAAAACCAGGCTGCTTTAAGATGTTTGGTTCAGACTCTACCTGTCTTTATGTGTACATAAATATATAGTATATTTTTAAGGTTTTCCACTCAGAAGGCTATGAAACACGTGTATAAAATGGTCCTTTTTTTGACTTGTGCGAAGGTTCCTGCAGCTACACAAAACTTTACAGTCATCAGCCTGTCCAGGACTGGAGGGACCACATGTTTAATTTGTACAATCCTTACCTACATCATTTTATATCTTCTTCAGTATTACATTGTTGAATTTTGTTTCTTTACTTCTGTTTGTTTTTGTGAATGAATTATAAGAAAAATGTGAAAATGATTAATTGAATAAATAAACATTTTTAAAATCAGTTATTCTGAATGTGTCAGTTTTTACATGTTATTGCACACAAACTGGAGAAATCATGAACAATTTTGGTCTGTAATAATATTTAATGGAAAATGAGCTGAAATATTGTAATGGTTAAGTCTTGTACGAATTATCATTTCAGTCAGGGCGAAAATATACAATCACCTGCTGTACCACATGTGGCCTTTAGATGTCACTGTTGTGTAAACAAACTAGACATTGAAGTACAGTAAGTGTGCGTTTTCACTTCACTTATGCTTCACCCAGAGATGGTTTCGTGAATGTTTTCAAAAACTTGACAGAAAAAAGTCACTTAAGTCCTTTAAAGACAAATTATCATAAACATGTAAAGAAACAGATGACTCATGCAGGAAAGTCAAGTGTTCAAGATAAGATACAAGATTTTTTATAAGTCCAAGTTTTTAAGATTTTGCTTCTCACTACTTTTTAATGACTTTTCACTTTGTTCCTAAAAGAAAGAAAGAAAATTTATTGACATTGTCCACACAAAATCAATTTTCAATTTGGTGCAATAATTTAATTCGGTTTGTTATTATTTTAATAATTTCGATCACATTAGTAGGTGCAGAATTTTGAACTTGGTGGGACACAACAGAACAGACTTGATAAGTAATAATTGGAAAAATGTTTGACTTGGTGCATGACCACCTGAATATAAAAGTTATTTTGTTTTTGTTAACTTAAAATGAGCTTTTATTTCTAGATTGCCTCTACGGTGGCTCAGAGTGGACAAACTACGTGTTTTTGTGTTGAGTAAGTGGTTGTAGGTAATAAGAGAAGGGAGCAGTAGTTGATATGAAAAAAATGTACTGAAAAGTGATTTTTGATGGTAAAAACTTAATCAAACTTATAATGCATCTCAGGAGCTTTTTGTCCTCAAAGGCTACGGTTGTTTTACTGAAATGAGGGGTGAGCAAGAAAGTATTTTAACCAAGAATCCCACCACTTATCATCATTAAATCGTCACACTGGCTTCTTGGAGTTTTTATGTAAGATGGGATTACATTAGGTCCTGATATCTCAACAAAAATCTGTCAAATGTTTAAGAGGAAGTTTCAGGGATGACAGACAGCAGGTGGCCTGGGTTAAATACTGTATCAGATCTGCAGAGGCTGTAGTCCCCAGCAGGTGGTTTGGGTTGGAATCCAACCTGTAGCCCCTTTCCAGCATGTCTCCCCCAACTCACTCTGAGATTTTCTGCTATATCTCCTGTCCCGTCAACTCTGAATAAAAGCAGATAGATCCTAAATATCACTTTGAAGAAGTTGAAGTTATGACAAAGAGAAAGAATGAAATCAACAAAGTCCATAAAAAAGGGAATTCCATTAGTTACATTCAGTATGTAATTTGATCATTCTGTCATAATGAGTATGCAAAAGTATCTATAAGTCACAAAAATGTGGTTAAAGTAGTAGATGTTTTGCTGGCTCTTTGCATTTTTCACCTACATGTGCTCTCTGGATGCTTTAGCCCTGATAAAAAAAAATAATAATAAAAATAAACAAATGTAGGTCTTAAGTATTTTACTCTTGCATCAATCCCTTCCTTAGCATAAATAAAGCTACTCTATATTCAATTACCTTTTACCGCCTTTGCAACCCCAACGTTTCCTGAAAGAGGCTGCTCTCATAATACCCTACTGATTAGCTGCTGTAATGAACCCAATAAACTTGGTAAGCCCACTGTGTGTGTGTGTGTGTGTGTGTGTGTGTGTGTGTGTGTGTGTGTGTGTGTGTGTGTGTGTGTGTGTGTGTGTGCAGAGGGGAGGGCTGTTTCTGCAGCAGCAAAGTGGAGCTGCAGGTAAAGGGAACTCTTATCTGTCAGGCATCTGGACTTAACAGCAAAGTTTCCTCCGTGAGGTTCAGGTAAGTCAGTCTGTCACTATATTTCTGTCCAGTGATACCTGACTGTAAATCTTTCTGACAGCATTTTCAGTTCAGAGGTGTTGGTATTAAAGTGTGCTTGTAAGTTTTGCAGCTGCTTCTAACTTCAGTACTTTAATTCTAACATTAACAAAATCTATTTTCAGCATCCTTTCACATCGATAGCTTTTAAAGTACTAATCTGTAATTAAGTGCCTCATTGTTTTCCTGCTTATATCCAAATTAAGCTCTAACTTGGATGTTTCTCTGTTGTATTAGTCTCTTTTTTAACCTTCTGTTCTCTAAATGATATCATTCTCTTTGTCTGCTCTTTCCTTGCTGCTTTTAAATCAAGGATTAAAACTTTGTTTGGTTCTGCCTTTTATTCAACTTTTTATGGATTTGTGAAATTTCTAATTCCTTTGAGCTTAATTATAGAGTCTTTTTCTTTTATTCTGTTAAAATACGTGACTTCTTATCCTGATTGTGTCTTATTCACAACTTTACTTAATTCTTTCTGTCTCAGAGTTGCCTTGAAAGTTGTACTCCATTTCTCTGCTTCAAACTTGACTTTTTCTTCTCAAGTGTGGGTCTAATAAAGGATTAAAATGATTATTTTTAAGACATGAAATAAAAGGGATTTGAGGTTGGATATCTAAATCACCTTTTATCCTCTTACAGGGTGTTTTCTGGCGGTGTCATGGCTCTCCTCACTAATGTCGCCATCCTGCTGGTCTTGGCCTGTTTCTCCCATCAGCTGATGTTGAGCAGCTGTCATAAGAGTCAAGGACGCAAGGGAAAAGGAGAGGAGAGAGGACAAAACAAGGACAGGACGGGGTTAAAGATGAGCCGTCAACCTAAATCTGTCTCTGCACAGCCCGTTAAAGGAAAAGTGGTCACTAAGGATAAGTCAGAGTGCACCTGGGCAGCAACAGGTGAGGACGTCCTCATCCTCGGTGTCTCCTGCAGGAAGGAAGGGAAGAGCTTCAGCTGTGAGTACATCTCCAAACCATCTCTCTGTCCCCAGTATGCCTCCAACGTCAAACTTTACTGGAAGCAAATCACCAGGGCTCTGAAGAAGCAGAGGAATTTGTGCCAGGACAGCGCTGCGTTGGTCAGAGCGGGAATGTGCAGAAGAGCTGACAAAGAAGCTCATTTTAGACTCCGTGACACTAAGACAAAGACTGATCCGCCTCCCTCCGCACAGCCTGCACCCACAGCTGTCAAATCCTGTCAATCTGAAAACATGAAGCTGGCAGAGGAGTACTGCAACAAGTCCTGGTCCAGCGTTTGCACCTTCCTTTTCACCATGGTGCAGGATTACGACTGCTAATACAAGGAGAGTGTGAAAAACTGGAATTAAGTTGTCTCTCTGGGCAAACACCTTGATAGAAGACCTAAGTGGACATGCATTGATCAAATTCCCAGATCTGCAAGAGCACCAAAAAAGAGAAACACTGAAATAACCCGAATGAGCAAGAACTATGATCTCAATGTTATCCAAGACCTCTGTCAGCTGTTTTTAAACCAGTTATACTACAGTTACGACGTTAGCATGTAAGATGTTTTTGGAGAGGATATAAATTACATAAATTGTTCATTGCAGGGGTGAAAAGAGGGTAGATGATTGTACGTACAGCATTTCTCACTATGGTTAAAATCTGGCACACAAAGATGTTCTTTAGATGCATTTTACTTTCATATAAAACCACAACAGTCATGCATTATGGGTAGTGTGGCATTAACTGGAAAGCTCAGAGACAATGAAAATAGAAGAGTTTTGAATAGTCCCTCTCTATGCACGAAAAGTGTGCGTGCGCTGGAGTTTAGGCTGCACAACTCTGACTGCAACAGCTTGAAGACTTCCGAATGCTTCATAGTTTACTAGCATGTGTCTGCAGACCTGGAGGCTGCAGATTCAGGACCACATGTCAGGCACCAGCTGGTGCAGTGAAAGCCAAGAGTTACATTTTTAATTTTTAAACCACAAATGGTCCTAGAGATGTGGTCACAGATATTTGGTACTGGAGAATCTAGTGCTGCAGACGCATAATACTGATCACATTTTCACGCTAAGATTGTTGTAGCCACAAAGAAAAAAATTACTGTAACATCATTATTGCAATATTTATGGAAAATGTAGATGAAAAAGCAACAACTCAGTCAAACTGAGAAAAGGCAAGACGGCAAGAAGCGACAGAAATTGCTCAGAGGGATGGTTAAATCTTTCATTGACTGATTGTGATGCTTTTATTTTGACATCTTTACCGTCTTGCATTTAGGTTGCATGTTTGCATTTGCATTACATTGTTTACTGTGTTGGATAAAAACATTCTTTTATTTTGCAAATGACATAGACTATTTCCAGTAGATGGTAAGTTTTAGAAGTGAATGAAAACAGCTACAAGAACACTTTGAGGTACAAATATTTAAAGTGCTGGAGACCCCTGAGAGGCACGGGGTCTTACTTTGTTCTACACCTCACAATAAATCTTAAAACTTCAGTTTTAAAAGTGTCTGTCTATCTTTCAGAAAGATGCTACGTTGTTGTTACTTCTTCAACATGTACGGATAATTCAAAACCTTGAGGAAACAACCAAAATCACAGGAAAACAGAAAATGATGAGTATAGATACATTTTGTTTTAGGATCTCCACAAACGTCGATATTCATGTTGTTTAAACCTCTTCTTAGCGGCTTTGCTGAAAAAGTTATCTATGATCACTTAAGAGTTGTAGTAGATCGCACATCGTTTTAATACCTCTTCACACTGTGAACAGTGGTCGACTCTTGAATAAACACATATTTCATCTACCTGGAAATGTTGCTTTTTATTCTGCAGATGAGTAAAGTGACCTTCTATTGTTCTAAAGAAAGTACTTTGTATTATCCTGTGAACTCAGAGTAAACAGAGGAAGTCTGGCCCTCTCTATTATATGTGCAAAACTTCCTCTTATTTCCTCTAAAGTCAGGATGCCTAATGTTAGACTGAAGTCAATATCCTGCATTCTGAAAATCCCACAAAAACTCCCATTCTCCTCCTTAAATGAAGAGATTTGCTGCACTTTCTATAATTATAAAGCAATTAACTAACTCTGGTGTCTTCTCTCATCATATGGCCCCTAAGCATGATTAACTCTCTTGTCTCTCCAAAAACAATTAATTTGTTAAAGCCTTTCTCTAACATGCCCAAAAGTGCATTCAGAGCCCCGCTCAGGGTATTTTCTGGGAGATTAGGATTTTCAGCGTGCTGGATATTGACACAGTAATTTAATCAGAGCAAGTGTGATTTTTAGAGGTCTTGCTCTGCATACTTTGGCACTGACAAGCCTCTGTATCCACAATCTCTGTGTGAAAACATTTAAACATTACATGCCGAACTTGCGGAATCAAAGTCAAAGAGCAGCAGGGTCTTGTTCAATACCTGATAAAACTAACAGTGAAAATATTTGGCCAATTATAGTGGAGGTTAATACAACATGTTTCTCCTTCATAGCACGGTTATTTAATCTCTCCACTTTGTTTCACCGTCAGAATGTAAATGTGTATAATGTCCACATATTGGCTGAAACTATGAAAATTGGCAGTGGGCCACATAGTTTTTTATTTTATTGTTATTATTATTATTTTCTTTGTTTGAAATTCAACTTCATGAAAGGGATATTACGACGTAAGTTTAAGCCATGGTCAAATACACCCCCTCGAGAGATGAATTTTGCCGACCGCTTGCTTCTCTAGTTATACCAATATCAGCAAAGACTTAAAGATAGCAATACACAGCGGTCTATGTCTCCACGCGCAAACCTCAAGCAAAATGCCACTCTATAGTCACAAATAATGCTCAGAACAGCATCTAACTTCATCAACAGTACATATAGGGTCCCATCCATAGTACTAGCCTCCAAACATCTTTTTAGCTTTGCCTAATTTCTTTAGTAAAGAGACTAAACACAACTCACCCACTCTCCTCCAGCAGCCGCTTGTTTGTGGGGGAAGCCCTGACGAGTCGATCACCGAGTGCAGCGGAGTTTCGCAGCTAAAGGAAGAACATTTATGGAATTCATGGAAATGCAATCAGACCAAGACGCTAAGGCAGAAGAACTACGGCGTCTGCAGTGCACATACAAGATACACAAGAACTCTGATTGCAAACTTATGCCGGAACATCCCTTTAAGGTCCTACATCATTTTTAATCATTAGCATTAACTACAAACAAAATAAATGTTACGTTTTCAAAATAAAAATACAAGCTCCTATGTCATAACTCCAAGCTCCACCCCCTGTAGCCCTGCTATACAGGCCACACCCGGAAAAGTAGAGCAGACTATCGCGGAACAAGCGTGTATATTAGCGGATTGCAATGCTCGTAAGAAAGTTTATTGTGATATTAACTTTCTTCATGTCCCTGAAGACAATAAGTCTGGGAACTGAATAGTTCCTATGTTACCTGCTTCTTCTACTACACCAGCTGTGGCCCGAACAAAAAATAGAATTATTGCGATCAGCTGCGGAGTGCGGGGATCCGCAGCGGAATGGAAAGAAGCCGGTGGAAATTGACGCATCAACTTGAATGGTTACGATCAGCTATGATCGGCGGATATGCATCCTGTACGGATATGGCCTTTTCGTAGCCGTTCCGGATGCGGTGGAAATTGGGGGTTAGGCTGCAAGTTAGCGTAAAGAGCGGCGCCGTCTCCACCCACGACTCAGAGGTGAATCGCTAATGAGCTACTGGAGGTCTGCAGAGGAAAAGCCCTCAAAAATGACACAGTTAACGTGATTTTGGCTTAAAACTTCCTAATCACAATTTAAAGACCACTGATAACACTTTAAATAGTAAAAATAAATAAACGACCAGAGTGGGACTTTGACGACTCGCACATTTGCATTTTCCTAAATCATCAGAGCAAACAGCAAGTGTCAGAAAGATTCAGCAGGCACTCAGAGGGTTTTGTGTAAGAGGCAGACACGAGTTCCCTCTGACACTCAGAGCTTTGCAGCCTAAGGCCACGCTGTGATTTCAGACAGGGGAGCATCTCATTTTCCCTCATGCTTTCAGCTTCATCTCCTGCTGTAACATAATCTGTTCTCAACACTGAAATCCATCAAATTCAAACACTCAGCAGGTTGCATTCTGGGCCATGTAGGAAATCCTTCAGCAGCAGACGAGACCAACAGATGTAATGTGGCTGCAGCAAAAAGAAAATTAGAGGGCAGGCGCAAATAACTGCAGGGATGCTGCGAATATAGAAAAACACTTAGGGAGGAGTTGTCCTTCAAGCAAGATCTTTAAACTCCAGCTGCTGAGAAAAAATGAGACTCCAGGACGGCTCGGGACATGCAGGGCAAAACACAGCCTGAAGAAAACACTGAAAGAAATCACATGACCAAGCTACACCTCTGAATACTCTTCATTAAAACAACCTGAGGATGAAATTATGCTTCAAAACCATCTGATGAGAGAAGATAGAGCGCGTTATCGAAGATGTTTGAAACTTGCACCAAAGAAGTTTAAACACAGTATCTACCTTAACCCTGACACCTTTAATCGAACACCTAAATGACCCCAAACTGCTCCATTCGGCCCCTTTTGAATAACATAATACCAATAAAATGACATGAAATAAACCGCTGCCCAACTCCACATCGACTCAGGCTGTATGTCAGTGAGCGAACTGTAAAGGGTCAGTCATGCATTATCCTGCCGGAGCACACATCGGATAACAGTATCCAGAGAATCAATGTGGTATTTTGTTTGCTGCTCTGTGATTCATCTTGTTAATGGTTTCCTGGAAGCAGAGGGCACCCCAGTCCCTGTATTCAGCTCAATTAAATTCACAGTCTTCATTACATCCAAAGACATGATGCAGGAGCAGGTGCAGCTATCTGAGGCAAAGAAACAGAAAGAGAACACCTACAGCTGAAGAAATCTTGTTTTCAGTCACTTTGTTTTTAAATAATTGATGGACTTGTAATGAGTTAGTGAGACCCGATAATTTCCTCGGGGATGGAGGTGAACCTTTAAATCAACACCAAAGAAACTTCAACATAAACAGACCTACAGAAAAAAAGGACAACAGCTGGAGGGTTCGCCTCTTTCCATGATCCAAATGTTGGTCAAAACTTGCAATTTGTAGCAGCTAAAATTTCTCGCTTGGAGGTAATATGTCATTGCACACGCAGAAAAACTTTTAATAATCTGAAAATTTCAGGGTAAGATAAGAATTTCACCCGGGCTTTTCCTTCAAGAACCGAGTAAAATAAGTCAGAGTGAGCCAATGTGAAACGCAGCTGAAATTATTCAGTCTAATTCGCTGTGAATGGGTGCATGTGGAGGTGATGAAGTGCAATGAGTGCAGACCCAGAGGGTGCAACATGTTACAGGCTGAATAAAAGCGTTAAAGGTTTAAGAAGGAGAATCCTTTTCAAGATGAGAACGGTGAAGAAGATTCCTGCACGTCTTTCTTGCACTGAAATTAATGCAAAAAAACTGCTGAGACTGATCCACTGTGTGTGAACAAGCCACATAAGAATATTTTTGCATGGCATTTCCTGGAGGTTTTTGTGAGTGCATGAGTGAAAGAGGCTATAGAGACTGTTGTAGGGAGTGAAGGATTGAAAAAGGCAGCCAATAGCGGGCAAAACTGACCTCTTTTGAGTCTGCCCAGTCACCTAAAATCTTTGTCTATTCATGTAATTATTTTGGCATTACCACTGACTGAATGAAAAAGGTAAATTTGATGAGCTGGGAAAATCTACTTTCTAACCAACTCTTGTATGACAAGCTAGTTTGGCCAAAACCTGACATGTGATATCATCCAAAGTTGTAGTTTTGCTTTCCATGCAACCACCGGCTGAAACTGGTCATTGACCCCTGAAACGTGGCTTTCCTCTTGCTTAAAAGAGTCACAATGAACTTCTTTAAGTGCAAATATATCGTGATTTATTCAGTTGTCAAATTTTGACTTAATTCATGGAGAAAGTACTCTTGGATATATTAGAAATGTAATACTTGTAGAAGACATTGAATAATTTGCTAAATGAGTTTCTGGTCATTAGTGTTGGCTGATTTTTCATTTTTCTCTTTTTCGCTGCTTCAGATCTCTTCATACGGTGGTTTTATGGGCCAAGCTAAAGCATCTTTGAGTTGGCTGTGAACTTAGAAGTGGCCTGACTGTATGTGGCGCCTGATTGGCTGAGAAATGTGGGCCTTGGTCAAAGTGAAACAGAGAGATTTGGCTGAGTGCATGTCTTGTGTGTTTAAAAACTAGGCTTACATGCTCCTATGAAAGCCTTTGTAAGTGTGTGAATGGGAATTTGCCTCATAAAGAGCTTTGCTGGAGTTACAAAGGACTAGAGAGATTTAATGAAACACCACAAATATTACATTGTTTGCCTGAAATGAGACCGTTAAGTAGTGCAGCCAAGAAATCAGCAGCATGAGGACTCTGACTGTGACATATATTTTGGTAAGGAGGTTATACAACTATACCGCACTGTGGAAAGATAATACATCCTCCTCTTTTTTTTTCAATTTGAGAATGATTGGAGACAGTGAAGGCTGGTTTGCATCATCTTCCTGTGGTGGAAATGAGCATCATGGAAGGAGCACTGGTGATTTATGAGCATATAAGCACTGAGTCATTCATACTGATTAAAACTGTGTCAGCCAAGCAAACTGAAGGCGCATTACAGGACTGATGAACACTTCAGATTGTTCCCGTTTCACATCCTGAAGTTTATGAAAGCAGAACTAAATCATGAAGTGCTTGACTTTATTGTGGAGGAATATTCTTCTGTTCTTCAGCTTGAATCAAATGAACCTACTTTTGTTGTTTTTTTTAGGGTCTGTTTTTGGAAGTACAACGCCTTCTGCAGGTTTCAATAAACACTTCATAAACTGAACTAAGCCCTGATTAACTCTCTTATCCAGGAACCTCTGAAATACAGTGTGCCCAGTAAGGCACAGCATTAAAACTGGAAGGCCTCGACTCAGCAGGTTTTCTTCCTTTGAATTAGAGGGCTGCTATCGGCAGTCAGCAGCTGTCAGTGCCACCCTGTACTGTTCCATATAAAGGGAAAGAAGCTAAATATACACCTTGAATAAAAACTTCCTACTTCTATCCTAGAAGTTTTGGTCGAAGAGTTTCTTTTTCTTCAAATCAGTGTTGTTTGTTGTTAGAAGAGTCTCTGGAAGCTTTTTAAAGTGTCAGTATCTTTTTGAAGACTGTTTTTTCACATTTTTGGGTTTCATTGTAGTTAAAGATGCAGACTGATATAAGAGAGAGAAGAGACAGTATGCAGCAGAGGCTCAGTGCTGTAACTAGACTCTAGGAGATACAATCAGGGCCAATGGCTGTGTGTTATTATGAACAACGCAGTTACAGCTCTACCCATGGTGAGATATAAAGCTAAAGTACCGCCTCGATGGGTCCTGTTATACTGCGCTGGCAAAGCCAAAGCCTGGCTAGTCAAATCTGACGACATTGCTCTTCAGCTAACCAAAACTTTCATTTAACTTGCTGGTCAAGTGTGAAAGTCTCTCAAGTCAGTGAAGTCTACAGCTTAACAGACTTTTGTATTAATCTGAAATCAAAAATGTCACATCACCGCTTTTAAAAACAAATTTACCCAAACTGAACATTTCAGAAAACTGGACATGATTAAGTCAGGACCATTGTCATCAAAGAGGATGAATAATTCTCATGTGAGAAGTTAGATTTGGAAGTATGGCTGTTTAGAGAGCAGCGGCACTTTGTTCAACTGTAGTACGATAAGACATGACACAGAGCTTTTTTGAGTACATATCATATATCTACTTTCTAGTTTGACTCATAATCCTTTAATTAGAGAAAGTGGACTTTCAGATCTATACCGCAACCAGCCACCAGGGGGACCTGCGAAAACTTTGGCTTCACCTTGGATAGCTGTTATTCTGTCTGTTCAAAAAGTTTTGTTGGTTTGTTTTTCTTATAAAGTTTGTGTATTTGCGACGATTTTATTCATAACTAATCTGTCTCATCTTTTAAGCTTTTTTTTTATTTTAAATTTTGATATAGATGAATTTATTAACATAATTTAAGAATTCAATGTCTGTTATCTATTTGAAAAAGCAGGGGGATATTGCGCCACACATGCCCTTTGCAGCTACGATAAGTCAGTATTACTCTGCTACAGCAAAATTAGTCTTAACATTAATAATTAACATAAAACATTTAATTTAACCACAATAAAGTGTGATAATCCTGCTCATATGGAGCCACGTCATTCTGTTCCTCGAACATACATAACACAGGAGCTGAACTGTAATAAAACGTTCAGACAGCACCTGTGGCTCTTCACCTGAGTGACTGTAAGTACAGAGTGAAGATGACATCCATCTGAGTTATTTTTGGAATGAATCTAAATGAAAACATGTCTGTGAAGAGAGCATGTGCCTCTATGGAGGAGCACGCCACGACATGCTAACATTTTTCCAACATGAACCTTCAGGTGGTTTTTGAACACGCTGTCTGGCAGACAGAGTTTAATAAATATGGGGAGAGACTTCAGAACCACAGAGACGTCTGTGAATGTTCACTCAAGGCTGTTTTCTTACACACTAAACTATGTGACTGTCAGGAGAAACTGATGAAACTAAACTCTGATTTATACTCCTTACTGAGAGAGCAAGGCAGGTAAATCAGCTCCCTGTTTCACCCAATGTTTCCTATCTGGAGTTCAGTCATTACATTATAATTCATAGGGATCCATATCATTAAAATAAAATATATTAAGTTACGTCTTATAATCTCGTGTTATAATTTTTTGACCAAGCAACATGTATAACAAACAGCTGTACAAGAAAGCAAAATCCATCCTGTCTGACTGTTCCCATCCTCTACATGATCAGTTTCAGTTCCTTCCATCTGGCTCATTAATCAGAGTTCCTCTTGCTAAAACTAACAGATGTAAACATTCCCTCATACCTTCTGCCATCTCCCTCCTCAGTTCATGGAGGAATAGTCGGCTGTTTTTGGTATTTTGATTGACTGTATTTTCAATTAGATGTTTTTTCTGGTCATGTTGATTTTGATTATTGTGCTTAAGTGATTTTTATACCCCCTTTGCTGCACAACCAATTGCTACCATCGGGGGGGTTATTGATTGATTGATTGATTGATGGTTTTCTTTTTTTTTTAAATTCCAGAAGATTTTTTAGCTCCTCTTCGGGTTGTAATGTCCCTTCAAAACAAATGTGATGTGATCAGATGGGCTAAATTATGGACATCCATCAGGAAAAAAAGGATAAAAAATTACAAAAACAAAAATTTTATTTTGAAGGGACAAACCTTTAAAATGCTCAGAAATAGTAAAGTATAGTTATAGTAAATTACTCCAAATAAGGATGATAAATTTGAACACTGAACCAACTTGAATACAGTTTCTGAGAACCAGAGAAAAGTAAATTCAGAGAGGTAGTGTTTGAGAGTTTTATATTTCAGGGCTATGTATCGAGTTATATTTAAATAAATTAGGTTTCAGCGTGAGTGAAAGCAAGACGGGAATCTGTCAGCTTGTTTCAGACTTTGCTGCCACCCTGTGGTTTAACCCGAGCACTCTGACTCCATCTCCCATCCGCCGAGCTGAAGAGCCAGATAGTTTGACAGCAGGTCTCTTCATGCAGAAAGATGCAGCAGCGGCGGATGTCTTTATATGAGTCAACAAATGTCAAATAGTGTCCCATTACTTATTCATAATTGACAGATGCACCGCAATCCAAGTCTGGATCAGTATCCATTTGTAATTAATGAGGGCAGGAGGGCTGTCGACATGTAGAGGTTAATAATTCAGCAGCAGTATTGTGTTTTCTAAGTCGCATTTAGCACATGCTGTGGGCTTTGAAAAGACACGTTAACACTATCCTGCAAAAAATTAGACCCAAATGACTCAAACAAATCAATTAAACACTTCCAAAAACGATAGCATCTTTAATTATTCACACAATAGCCTTCAAATTAAAATCAAGCACCACTCCCATGCTGTGCTCAAGCTTTTAGGTTTGTCACATAAAGTTAAACACTCTTAAGCTGCTTTATATGCATATTATCATACGTCAAAATGACAGGAGAGTTTTTCACACTAATTCAATCGATAGCAAGCCAAAGTTAGAGAGAATCAGCAACTCTGGATCAATAAGCTCATCTCAAATGTTGCTCCGTCTCGAAGCAACGCTAGGACTCATCGTTCATTCGGTGCTGCTGAACACATCATAGAAATCATTAATCATTCCCACCACAGAGGTAGAGCAGAGCCTTCTGGTAGTCCCCACCTGTGTCCTCCTGCAAAAACAACAGATGAGTAAATATTTTATTAAACTTTAAAAAATCAGCTTTCCTTTTTCGTTTCCTGAATCGATTTTTGCAGTAAAGCAATAAATCAGTTTCTTTCATTTCTTTTCAACTTTCAGGGAAAACATGTAGTCAGTTTGTTCTTTTTTCGTCTCAGCAATAAATAACTCTAAATGTCCTACTTGTGTTTGGTATTTTTCCCAATGACACTTATACAGCACACTGTCTCTTTTCATGCATGTGGGCTGGTGAAGTGCAGGCGGGCACACAGCCTGCTCCTCCTCTCCACATGTTGTAGAGAGTTCGTCCTTGAGCGAGACAATAAACCTCTGAACCGTTGCTGTTGTCACCATCGCTCTCGACAAAATTGTTAAAGTGCCAAATTAATGTAACACAGCATTGTCAAGAATCCCAACACTCTCACCCTTTAGCTGACTTCACTGCTTTTATCAGTAAGCTCACTTACGACGCAACGAAATGAGGCCAATTCCTTCATATGAGCTGGATTCATATTACTGGAAATGATCAATAAAGTCCTGAGGAAGTCCGAAGTTAGGGTTGATCATCCTACTCTCCAATCCTGTTTTTGAGCTTTGCTTCTCCATTCCCAACAGACATTAAAACTAAATGTGTCCCGCTTTTTGAACACCGCTTGTCCTCGTTTCATTTAAACCGATCAAAATGTGCACCATGCTTGAAACACTGATTTTTCTTTATTCGTCGATGATGTGTCCATCAAATTCATTACTAAGGCTGTTCCTGTTTCAGTCAATCTCTCTGAAGGCACACTTGAGGTCCCAGTGTGTTTCTGTTGCTTAGCTAGCCCAGCTTATCATTCATATAAGCTACCTGTCACACCAAAAAGGCGATCATACAGTTTATTTACATGCATTTACATTGGTTATGTGATTTTATTTTTTACTACTACACGACAAGCAATGGGCTACAATTAATTCATTGACTACTACAGGGCATCTCCCAGTTGACCTAACTGGTCACATACCAAAACAATCGTTAAACGTGTTCGCAAGAGGCTGACGGGTTGTTTGTCAAATGATGAAAACACGACAACTTTACAGATCTGTATTTTTATCCTTGTGTATGATATAACAGCTTCATTTCTTTTAACATCTCTTCTGATTCTGTCGAGGTTTTGTTTATGGTTTTCTAGCAACGCATTTACGCTAAACTAGCTCCGTAAATGCGAACAAAATGTACCCAACTTGTTTTGGTTGTTGAGTCGTCTTAAGAATACCATATTTTTCGCACTATAAGGCGCACCATCAATGAACATGTCTATTTTCATACATAAGCGCATTAAGCCAAACAAAACAGTCACCAACTCCGTGAGGCTACGGTAGCTGCAGTGCTCCGACAAGCCAAAAGGATTTTAAGTGCCCCTTATAGTGCAAAAAATACGGTATTCAATCACTGCAGTGTTGTTTACATCAATGAGAAAGCCAATTTCAAGAATGAGACACTACTAAATCAACCCTAATAACTATTACAACGGATTTATTTTGGGCAATGAAACAGATTAGTGAGCATTAGCGACTAAATTTGTGCAGCTTTTCTTTGGAGTCAACCCAACAGACACCCCCTCTAACACTGCATTCAGTTTCAAGAGAATGTAATAAAACAGAAAAAATAAACTCATTGTACTCACTTGGGAGGGGTCACATTGAATTAACTGTAAAGATTGGAATAAGGTGCTGTCACCAAGCCTTACTTTAACTTTACCCAGTGGCCATATCATTGTGGTTCCACTGTGGGAAAACCGCCTGTGGCACAGAAGGTGTTTTTTTTTTCCCCCAAAAGGCCATCATTAAAATAGGAGTGAATGTAAAAGTGTTGACAGGGCATCTCTAGCTGCACACAGGGTCAACTGACACTCTCCCATTTTTAAGGCTTCCATGGAGGTTTATTATTTCTCTCCATTTCCTTCGGTGGAGAAAAGCCACCAAAGAAACTCAAACACAAACACTATGCAGAGAGGCGAGAGGGATTAAGTCCACGGTACAGTTTCAGTGGACAAATACCCTGGAATAAAATATTAGAGGCATTACACTTTTCTAACAGAATGAATCAGACCATAAACTGTGTTAATTGGATAGAAATGGTGCCACCTTTGGGTCTGGTTTCAGGGATCTAACATGAGTTTGATGGCGTCCACACAAAAGGGACGCCTCTGTTGCTGAAAGACGAAGTTAATCTTGGAGTGCAAAAATCTGGAGTCCCTAAAGTGTCCACAGGAGGATGGTTCCTACATCCCAGGAAACCCACATTACAGCTATGTTAAAATGCCCATTTCACAACATGTGCGCACTCTGGTAGATTCATGCATTTAACAAAGTTGAAGCTGGGGTTGTATGTGCACTCCCAGTATACTGACTCTCAAATTCGGGGTCATAACACCTCTTCAAAAACTAATCAAGTGATTTTACTAAGACTGTCCATACTGTTTACTTTTATACAGTCCAAGTGGAGTTTTCCCACTTTTTGGTGTGTGTGAGGCATTTTATGAATCAGTTTAGCCACATACCAAATACCTGTAGTTCCCCACCTTAATGAAAAATATGTGTTCGTACTAATATTCAGTTTTAACTCTCCAATTTTCAGTTTTTCCTTCACTGCAACTAGTAAGAGTAAAACTAGAGACACCGAGGTGGAATCCTAAATGGACTGCAGCCATAAATTACCTTTATTATTTACATTAAATGTCATATATTGGCTTTGAATAAACCCAACGACCATGAAAAATTCAACCAAAGTCATAATAAATTCATACTTCTATAACGGAGGCTTTAATAATCTCTTTGATAAATATAGATGGACTGTAAAGAAGCATATATCCTATATTTAAGCATATTCATTAGATGTATTTCATATAATCTTTGAGTATCTACTCTCCATTGGCCATTTGGTAGCTCTACTGGATGGAAGTAACTCTTGCCTGAACATCTGGCCTCCTGAGAAAAGATCAATTCACTCCACTTTGAGCAAAAGGCAGAGAAGCAGTTTCATCAAGCTGAACCAGGCGTTCAAAGCAGATCACTAATCTCTCCATCACTGCAATGACATGAATGGTGTATAAGCAGCATGGCCAATGTACACGCAGCTGGTGCTTTTAAGCATGCGGAGACACAGATGAGTCTGTTTAGAATACCAAGCAGATAGATGTGAGGAAAATTCATCTTCAGAAGGATTGGGACATTTCCTCAAATACAATGAAGGATACAGAAACGCTGACGAGACGTGATGAATGAGTAGTACCTGGATCGTGGTGTACAGGGACGCTCCGTATTTCTTTTTGAAGCTGGCTCTGATGTCCAACATGTCCTCCTCACTTCTGGACACCATTATCCTCATCAGGGTGTCGTCATCAGTCCCGGCACGCTAAACAAAATGAATTTCCTTTGACAGCTGAAGTCAACAGTCTGCAAAATTACATTTAATTCCACTTTCCACACCAGAAAGAGAAACTTACTCTTTAAAAATGTGTCCTACAAAAATACAACTGGCTTTGTTGTAGAAGGATGCTACTTTTTCTCGTACGTACTGTGCAGACTGACTTCTGAACAATGTTTTTTTTTTTGGGGGGGGGGGGTTTATTCGGAAATTTGTCACTTTTAACGTCTTAAAGAAACTCTTTTGATCTTTCCTGCCTGAACCACAGAGCTTTGCAAAACACAAATTACCAAAAAAATTAATGCAGACTGACATTTTGTTCTGTCAGATAGAGTGATGATTCACTTGATGGTTTACCTGGTATTATCTGTAGAGTAACAAGCTGTATCAAAATGAAATCTGGTAGGAAAAATTCATTCAAAAGTCAAAACACATTAATTTATATTTTTCTGTGATCTCATCAGATTGTCAACAATGAGAGAATACAGGTTTAACTGTGTCTGAGAAATGTCTGAGAGCAAACCTGGATCCTTGGAGGGAAAAAGAAGACGTGAATTCTGCTCAAAAGTGTGAAAACTTTAAGTTTTGGTTTAGCCAGGCATTGTTTTTGTTGGTGCATCAAGTCTCATTTTGGGATTAAAACCCACGCAAAAGAAAAAAAAACACCCACAAGCAAAAATCAACACACAATTTTGAAATATGAGGAAGCTTAAAGAGCTGCAGTGGCACGCTGACACCTACCCTCATTGATTTATAAAGGCCTTCAGCGAAAAAGTCTGGCACACTCCTGACACATCTCACTGCGGAGATAAAGAGCACAAGGCCGAGGGAGGCTTCTGTGTACTACTGCATCCTTGTCAAGGTAATCTGACATCATATTAGCATTGATTTCTTCTTTCTGTCAAGTGTTTTTATAGTCTTTGTGTCATTCTTTCATGCATCTCAAAAACAAAGATTTAGAGTAGAGTATCGTCCTGATGAATCACAGGTCTTACCAACGGCGAGTAGTAAGTTTTCCAGATTCCCCGTAGTTTCTCCTTTAACGCTGTCCTCGATATCTGAGCCAGAGATCTTTTTATAGGCATCAAACACTACAGAGAACCATAAAAACACAATAAAATTGTTAATGTCCTCTTGGAGAGTGGAGCAAACCCTCCTCAGCTTTAAAAATGCTGCTACAATTGGGTCAGTAATGGTACCTTGTTGTGTCGACGGCACACATACTAAAAGAGTTAAGAGGCCTCTATAACATTATGGAGCCCCACACTTTCACATAGTTATGATACCTGAGGATGTTCATCTCACCTGTTGCCTGACGCTTGTTGTGAGCGTCTTTTGTTACCAAAAGCAGGTCATGCCATTTCCCCTCTGACCTCTCTTTGCAGCAGAGCAGATTTCGCCCTCAGGACTGCTGCTGAGTTTGTGGTTGTTGTTTATCACACGCCTACAAACTGAGGTTTTCTCTGCTTCCTCTCATACTCTCAACTTGTGGGTTAAAGCGTCGTTTTGTTTGGACAAGTTCGATCTTTCTCACACCTTTCGACTCTACCCTTCTTAAATATTGCTGTTTTGTTTTGCTGCTTCCAGGGACGTGCGTAAATTTGAAGATTTGTGAATGGACAGAATATCTCCTGTACATGAATCTGCTCATTTTAAAAGCAGTAGTGAAAAAGAGCTTCAGGGTTGACATAACAGTCTAGCAGGCATCATGGCTTTAGATGGATTTTTATGACTGTAAAACATACAGTTATTGAAACTCCTGAGTTATTCGAGGTCAAAATGTCTATAATGAGGGGAAAGTTCTCACTGTTTCGCTTCCTCGGAGAGATGATCTCACTGAATGGACAGAAGCTGAATGAAGCTCCAGATTCAGTTCAGCCTGGAAGACTGCATTTGCATTCACACTCGAGTTCTCATTTGTCCCACTCATGCATGCTCACTCACTCACTCACTCACTCACTCACTCACTCACTCACTCACTCACTCACTCTCTTCCTGCTGTCACTGAGTGATTTACATAGACTTTAGTATGCCAGTTTTGATTGAGGATTTTATGCACCCTTTTTTGTCTCTGTGCACAAAAAAAATCATATTCTGGTTTCAGAAAAAAAAACAGATTCCAGTTTTAAGAGAGCTGATATTGCTACCCTGAGAACCCTGAAAGAAAACAAGGATGCTGTAACATATATATGCCTAAACCTAGTTCCTGTCAGCTTTTGACTACCTCAGCCAAATGATGTTTCAGATGAAGAAACACATGTGCCATGAAAAAGAAACTGGATTTTGACTTTTGGAAACAAAACATATTTAAAAGGGAATTTACATTACTAATCGTGCCGAGCCTGAATCAGCCACAATGATCTAATTTTCCTCTACTGTAAAATCTGCCACAGTTGGTGTTGCGTAAGCCTAACAGGTGCTTGCAAGTAAGACGCAGTAAACCAGGATACAAGCGTTTATGACTCAACTAGAACATGAATAACCAGGTTCCTCTGTGGGCATGTTAACATCACCAGCTAATAACTGGAATACTCACGTCCGTGCAGGCGCTCATATTGTCTGAGCTGTCATGGGTGAATCAGCTGTTTCATCAGCTGGTCCATCTTTCTAATAGCATGGTGTCACTCCTTCATCGTTGGCCTATAATTTCTCGGCTCGTTTTTGGAGTATAATTGCGTCTTTGGTTCTTTCAGCCTGACAATACATGCTCCCTGCACCTCCCCACCATCGCCCCATCTTTCGCAGAATCTCCAGCCATCAAGTCATCTGGGGCTCGGCAAATCATCAGCCACCACCATCAGGATTTATTCTGCTACCGCTAAGAAGGGACATTTTTTAATCTCAAACTCTCCCCACAGAGCTCTTGTGGCTCTCCTCAGTTTGTGTGGCTTCATTTCTGGATGCCAAAACCCAACAAGTTTCCATAATCACGCTGACGGTGCCTCATACTTTATTTCTAAGTTTACCTTTGTCTCATGATGGCTTAGCTTTTCTGTTTGGATACTTACGGAAACTCATCTTTGGTTTCTTTGAAGTGTAACCTTCTTCATAACAGCTGTGGGGCATTTTTACTTGATTCATACCAAACAAAACTGACAAAAATGCACCTTCACATCGTAGAAAGTCAGCAGAGAACTGCTACTGTTTTCCCCTTCTGGGGTTGTGATCTGCTTCTAAAATCTCAGCCTGCTTTTGATTACCTCTCTGAATACAGACTGAGAGAAAGGTAAAGTTTCTCGTTGAAGAAGATGGCACTAATGCGATGTCTCTGTACACCTCAACTTTTTTACTAAAAGTCTCTCGTTACCTGTGAAAGTATCTCAAGAATAATGTCTGAAATACTGCATGTATTATCTGACTTGTAAGAGACCTTTTAAAAGCTGAATAATTTAGGTGACACAGTAAGCCTGTACATGAATGGATAGTGTCAGTATGTCGTCTCTAACCTTCTCTCTTATTCAGCATTCATACATCATATCCTTGAAACACTCTGGCATCGACAGACTCTCACTGACTCACCTTTCCTGAGATGCTCCGCGCTCCTGTTGCCAAGGATTGTGATAAATTTTTCTTCGTCTGTGCCAAACTTGCCCTCCCCGGCGGCATACAAGTCCTGCAATGGCAGATTGAACATTCACACATGCACAACGACCTTGAAGAGACATGATTCACTGAAACAAACAGGAGGAGAAGAAATCAGAGAGTGTGTAGGACCTTGTACTTTGTCAAAACTGCAAAGAAAAGTATTTTTCACTTCGTTTCTCTTTGTCAAAGTGAGGAGAATTTCAGGTCCTTCTTTTGTAAGACTTGCTGATCTTTTGTTACTGAACTTGTTGGATCATCACAGAAAAGTAATAACCCTTTTGAGTTTATTATCACCCTGAAGGTTTGCATTCTTACACTGACTTATCTTTTTACATACATCGACCCATTATAACATAATGAACACCTTTGCAAACTACCCCAACCCATTGCAACAGCTCTATCATTAACTCTACTTTAACAAAGCTTCTGCATTTACTGTTCACACGTCTGACAGGCGGTAGTTGTTCTTTAAAACTAGTTTTGAAATTGCGTGTCAATAGTGTACTGGAGTGCAATAAACTGACAGGTGTTTTTAATATTTTGTTCTCCTCTGACTGTGGTTTTTAAAATAATTTTAGAGGTGCAGTTTGACAAACTGAGGAATAAACCATAGGCAACCCTGAGATGTTTGTTAACTTGTCCCACTTTTCTGCAACTTTGCTCCAGTCTCTCCATCTTTCATCTCCTGGCACTGTTGCAGTGAGTGACATCTGGTCGCAGTCATGGAGGGAGGTACTCTGGCTTTACAGATTAGAAGCCGTACACTCTCTAAGCACATTACTGTGAGATGATCCCACTTTTTGAAAGATGTATCATAAGGAAAAACCCACCTTAAACTTGAGTCAAAGAATTGTCATGTTTGCTTTAAATGGTGTACAGTTGAATACAAAGACTCTCATGTCTGTCTGTTGCACTCAAGGCTACAGTCATTAGCCAGTAAGCTTTGAATTTAAGGGCCTGTGCCCACTTATGGCTCTCACAGCATGGGGGCTGCATGACATTGCCAATGACCTAAATTCCTCCAGCTGGACAAACTGATAATTTCAAATATGAGAGAAAATGCTGTGGTGGGAATATTAACACAGTCTCTGAGAAAGATCAGCAACAGACTGACTAATCAATACATCAAATGCAGAAACTTGCAAAAAGTATTGGTATAAGTATTTAGCTGAATTTTAACCATCATTGATATCACTATAAGTATCTGAAAAACTATTGACATTGGTCCTGATTGTCACAGTTAGTGTAGTGACCATTAAAACAACAGGATTGTGTCTCGTCATTGGCAGCTGTTCAAAACCTAGAAACTGGACTTAGAGAAAACACAAGTCTGGCTTATTAGCTAATCTCTGCCAGTAATGTCAACAAAGTTCGTATCAGAAGTCCTGTCTCATCCTGGTTTTGATTGGTTAGTGAGAAACAAGTAACAGTTGGACTATTTTCAACTAAGAGCATCAACAAAACAACAGCTGACACCAAAAAAGCTGTTAGTGGACACAGGCCCTTAAACCTTAACAGGATTTAACCGCTTACTCCTTCATTGGTTACAAAATTAGCATTAATGCAGCTCAAAGAATTCATAAGTTCTCACTATACAGTATGTTGTATGTAGGTCTATGTCTCAAAACAGACTTTGGCTATAAGTAGTTGCCAGGCAACCAGTAAAACTCCAGGGAGTTATAGGTCCTCGCAGGGAAAGAATATATTTTTGTATTTGTTGCTAATTTTGGTCAACATTATCACTTTAATCTGTTGAAAAATTATAATGACACAAGGGAGGGATGAACATCTTCTTTGCAGTGGGGGTTTCATCTTGGATAGTAGGAAGTGACCCTAAAATTGGTTGAAATGTGCCCCTATTCATAGCCATATGTTTTCCTCATGTTCTCCCATCTTACCTTGGCGTCTTTCTCGATCTTTGCCTCGTCCACTCCCTCCTCCCTGCTCCCCTTCATGGATGGACAGGTAGACAAACAGAGAGATAGGTTGACAAACAGTGAGTAAAAGTAGGTCAGTAAGGATGGAAACACGGTGAGCTCAGACCCGCTCTGAGCCTCTGTCAGCCCAGGTAACCCCTGAAGATTACATTATCTGCCTAGTGTCCCAGAAACACAAAGATAATATTTCTGCCTGTGAGCCTACAACAGTGCATCTTGCAGTACTCCCCCTCCTCTTTTCCCCCTCGTCAACACACACCCAAACCTCTCATGACTTTATAATGGCATCACCACAGGCTCTCATTATCAGTACAGGAAACACAAGCCCCCCTCTCTCTCTACCTGCAGGAGGATCACCAGTAGTTTCTGATAGTGCCCGGAGGTGTCACCGCAGATATCTTTCTCCAACTTGCTGCTGAACTCTAAGAGAAAGATGAGAAGAGGGACAGAGGATTGCTCACATTTCCAGCTTGGAAAAGTCTCTAATGGTTGCAATCGACCCTCCAGAGCCATCCTTTGCTCTGCCGGAGGATCTCCGACAGCAGAGATTTGATTAGAGGGCTAAAAGACAGCGTGGCCTTCTCTTTTTCCCAGATCAAATAAAGCGGACTTGTTGCCTTTGGCCCTCTGAGCCTGTGTCATTGCAGATTTTCCACAGAGGTTTGTAGGAGTTTAAACACTGGTATGTAATAATCATTTCAATGATTTATGCAGGCATTGAGATAGATTCTTCACTGCTACGGTTAGAAACCAAAGGCTCATACAGCATATGAACAGTGCACTTGGGAGATTGTCTTTAATTATAAACAGGGTTCATATTTATAGTTCAGAGTTGTGGTAAGCCTTTAACACATTACAGATCCTTTATTTTTTCCTCCTTCCTTGAAGATAAAACCATATTTTTTTCCCTTGTGTTGAAACTATCCGCAGCAAGTTCATTTTAGAGGTCTACAATGAATGATGCTCTCCCTAAAGAAGGCCACACTCGCTTGAAGTGCAAGAAAATTTCAAGTATTCATGTGATACTGCAATGAATCTCAAAAAGAAAGTTTCACATTTTGATGAATGCTTTACAAGAAAAAGTTAAGGTTCAGTTTTGCATTCAAATCGTCTTCTCAAACCTACCAAGGCAGACTGACTCAGGAACTAGAAAGCACCTTTGCTCAGAGTAAAAACATTATCATATTGCAGTATATCTCTGATGCACTGAACTGAAATCTGTATTTAAAACACACAGTATCATCACTTTTCTCAAGCTGCAGCATTGATCAAAGAATGACTATGTCGGTTTGTAATGATTGAAATATCCTGACAACAGTTGGGTGGATTGTCGATGTTTATTGAGGACTTTGAAGGAAAAGTTCCAGTGAGTTTGGTGAGCCTACAACTTCAAATCTAATGAAAATATTTCAATTACAGCAAAAAAGATTGCCATGATATTTGATGCAGATTGTCACATTCTTACTTTCCATTTACCACCATCATCAGGGCAACATTTGAACTGATGACCAAATATCATAGATCGTATAAAACATGGACAAAGTCTCAGTCGTTAGTTTCTAAAGCACAGTTTTTAAGCTTATAGATGGTGATTGCATGTTGGCAATACTGTCTCAACCTCAATTTTTGATCAACCTAGCAAGAGAGACAGAGATGGAGTCTAGGTGGGTCGTAAGCCAAACAACAAATTCATACACTTCATATCTTTAAAAATTGATTCATAAAACAATTCACCCACCAGACTGTGTAAAGTTAAAGATATGGGCAATTCGGGCCAAATATTTTGTACAAGCTTGTAATCATGTTTACTTTATGTTGTAATAATAAAGATGGGCTTTTTAGAATGGGAGCATATGTGGCTTTCTGGGGCTTTGCAACCAGCCCCAAGTGGACACTTGAGGAACAGCAGTTTAAGCACCTCTGCATTTGCTTGATTTCTCAAATCTTGTGGTTGCCACCTGCCAAATACCAGCAAACCTAATGGTATTTTCATCTGCTTCAGTTATACTCCATGTTTAGAGCTTGATAAGTGTAGTTATTCAGGGTTGGGGGTTTTGATTGGTTCAAAAGACACAGTGTATGGGGTAAAGAAATAGATAAAGCAGGTTTTAGGATATGGCTTCCTGTGTTTGACAGAGCTGCACTAATGAGTCTCAATCATGTTGTCTAAATGGCTCAGAAAAAGAAAAGATGACAAGGGTTAAAATACTTGGCGTTATGAAGGGTATCTCAAAATGTCTATTTCCATTTTGGGGGGACAGTCTTTGGCTGATAAAGCTTATACAGCATGTTGTTGGTTGGCATCTCAAGGTGCTACCTCTCCAAAGAAGCATGGATGTTGTCTTTTGCTGTCCTCAATATTCTTTAAAATCTATTTACTCTCTCAAAAAGGTTGTTTGGGTTAGTTTAAGTCATATTTGACCATCTTAAACGACTAAACAGCATCAGATTCACGGTGCATTTTCAAGTAAACACATCTCTCTTTCACCGCTGGAAAAGTCACCTTTCTTGTAGACTTTGACGATATCTTTAATCTGTTCTCCAGTCCTGGAGGCCAGGATCTCAATCAGCACGTCGTCATCAGTCCCGGCGCCCTGGGAAGGAAAACACAATATGTGGCTGAACCCAATATGTAGGAACAAGGCTTTGTGTGGCTGCCTGTCCTCAAAGCAATCTTATCTTTTGTTATTATGCTCATCTCATGGTTGATAAAGAGAAAAAAGCTAAAAAATGTCATAAAGAATTGGTTGACACACTAAAAAGGCGTGACATTAGAGAATAAACCCAGCCTGCTGAAGTGAATAAGCTTCAGGGTTCAGCCATACTTAAAAGAAAATGAGCTCGCTCTGCTGTAATTAACCTTCTAGTAAAATATATCTGACGTACACATCTACAATGGAGCTCTAGGTGTGATGGGAATGTTGAGGCCAAGTCTCTAATGTTTTGCCTTCACTTTGATTGACCATTTCATTTCACTCTCGTACTGCAAATGTAAATGTGATTAAATTGTAATAAGAGTAGAAAAAATCCATCTGTAGCCTATTAGAGGATTAAGAGTTTGCTGAACCTTTTTTCTCCTCAGGCAAACTTCCTTCAAACTTTATGAGCCTTCAGAGAAACATAAAGATCAGCAGAGGTATACATGCCAGACTTAAGACAAAAAGTCTGAATATCGAAGCGATAAAAGGAGATTAGCTAATGGATCTAAGCCTACAGCACCTATTATTATGTGTGCCCAGACTTTCTATAGTGTGTGAAACAACCTTATTCACATGAGTCACATTAAAGACGCGGTGAAAGAATAGAGAGGGAGAATCATTACTGTGAATAAAAGACATAATACATAATAGAAAACAGGCACCTCTGGCCTCAGATAGATTTAAAGGCAAAGTTAATAATGTATGAAAATAACACCTGATGTAGTATGATTTTCATTATGCAGGACAAGGGCTGTATTGAACATCTTGGTATTAATAATGTGATTCCAGTATTATATTTCACATTGACTTCAGCAGCAACAACATGACATTTGCACCTAACTGACTTCAATCAATAAATCTGGAATAAATTTCAATAAACCGAGGAGGTTATGATTCCTGTACTGTTCAAATCTATTGGTCTGGTTTTCAGAAGAATAGCAGACAGGTGAATGAGAGACCAAAACAGAGCCCAGTTAATTAAAACGTGGATCAGGTTCACGAACAATAGCACACATTAAAAATAACACAGTCATAAGACCAAGTTACTGAAAAAACACTGCACAATATGAAATGTGTTCATCTCTGCAACATCAAGTGGAAGAAATTTAATGAGATAAAAGACAAAAACAAAATTAGGAAAAAAATAATGAGATGATTAAAAGGTGAATGTTACTTCCTCCATGAAGCTCAGTCAGTAAGATTTGGAATATTAAACTTTGTTCTCAAACATGTCAACCAAACATACAATAAAATTGAATTACCAAAAAGGCACCTTATCTTTGTTTTCAGATGGCACTTTCTGTGTTGATTTTACTGGAGGGGCGTAATTCACATTTTCTCTACAGTAAGGGAAAAGAGGCTGCATCCTTTTAATGTTTTATAAACTGGACATGCATCTAAAAGATTCTTTGTAATGTTTTATTCACTAAAATTACATTTAGAAAACTCTGTCTTTTGCATTTACGTACCTGATGGGCACCTGTAAGGCACTTTTTTAACATTTACTAGCTGGAAAGGCTCCAAAGAGGGCACTTTTTTAAAGCTTCATACACTAGAAGGGCATCCAAATGGCTGTTTTCCACATTTAATAAACAGGAAGGGCATCTTGAGGGCTATTATTTATGTTTTATATACTGCAAAGGGCATGTAGAGGGGCATTTTATATTCTTTTAATTACTCAAGCTGTCACAGTTTAGACTCTGTGTTTATTTCTCTTATTTCTTTTCAGTGGACTGTTTTGGTTGTTATTAGTAGTAGTTGGTTTGCTGGCCTCGTGTTGCGCTTTATGTTCTTTTGGTTTCAGAGTGTGGAGGTGTGGTTACTCTGTTCTGAGGCTCTCATCAGGCACAGCTGCGAGCCATCAAGCCCCAATCAGCAGCAGCTTCACACCCCTCCTTGGCGCGCACAGCGAGCTGCCAGATTGTCTCTGCTTTTCCAGCAGCAGCTTGGCTCTCAAAACTATTGTCAAGTGAGTAATTGTTTGATTTCTTGTTTGGTCTCCTGTGGACTAATCTTGTGCTCTCCTCCATCTCTTCCAGTGCCTCCTCCTGCCAGCCTCAGTGCAAATCCACACTGTCCAGCCTTAACTCATGTAATTTGGAAGCAAGCCTCTTTGATACTTCTATCCTCCTGTGCACAAGTTCATCAGAATCAGTCGGCCAACTGGTCCCTGTTCCAAACCCCATCTTAAAACCCTACATCAATAAACCTCTTGCAAACATGTCCCTCGTCTGTATCTGGCTCATGGGTCCAACTCAAACTGGTTTGAACCCTTTCTCGGACTTTTGCAGACATGAATGCACCACTGAGGGCACCACTGGATGCACGGTGGACTTAAGACTTATCTCTTTTATTGAACACTATCTTAATAAGATGACATACTGCCAGATTTGCACTTACACCATCACCAAACTAGTATCTTGCTGCAAGGATGCACCACTTTGAATTGCAACCTTTGCACCTATTTTTTTTTATATTTTATGTTTACAGTTTCATATTTTCCTGACAATTTAATCTTATTTTATTCAAGGTGGGCAGACAGTCATAGTACTTCTGTTAAACTGCTTTTTCTTGTGTACTTATATTTCCAAGACCACTTTCCTTAAAACCCGATCTGATTCCGATGCTCCAACTTAAAGAAATTCAAAGGAAAAAGACTGACAAAACAACTCTGAAGGAATCTGGCACTTTAACAAACTCAAATCTAATTTTAAAATTAATTAGCTTGTGTCTTTGTCTTTGTTTTGGATTTATTACTTCTGAGAATTTTGATTTTCCTCATTTCAAAATGTGATTAAGAGGCTGAATCAGCTGAACACAAACAAAATGACTCACTCATTTCTTCAAATTATGAGGCCCTTAAATTTGAGACACTTATTGGATTCCTGATTTTACATGGAGGTCAAAGAACTTAACAAAACAACAGCCCACACTGATTCACTGGAAAATAACTTCCTCCTACAGCCTGTTGCAACAGCTAAATGTAACTAAAGTTGCCTCATAATAAGGTACATTTTTGCTTAAAAGTGTTAAAAGGCTACTGAACTATCCAGGGTGTACGGCGCCCCTGGCCAGTGACAGCTGGGATAGACCCCAAGGAGCACAACAACAGCATTAGGACTGAAAGCTTAGATAATAAGAGCAGCGACTGAAAAAATATGTTTATATCACAGCGGTGTGATTTGTCTGCATGATTAATTTCAAATGGAATATCAACTCGATACTGGCCCTGCTATTGGCAGACATTTGAACTTGTTGATCACAGGAGTAACTGATATCATTAATAATGCTTGAGGTCCATTTATATGGGCCAGTGCTAGGGCTCATTTATTGTGTATGCTGGCTCACAGCTCACTGGCATGGCGTTAAGAAGAGGAGGCATTCATTACTGTTATTAGTTCACTCATGTTTATTCTAGCAGGAAAAGTCTGAAGCCAAATATGTAGGTAGTTTTCCAAGGGTATGTGGGTGTTAACATGGATATAAACATACAGGAATTATATATAACCATCAGTTAATAATACAGACAATCATGTAATTCACGACCTGAAAAAGCTGATCGGTATGATTAAGGCTGAGATAAACAAACAGGCACTGGACTTATATTTTTGATCCTGTGATGAACTTTTGTTTTTTAGCAGAATTTTGTCCCCCCAATGACCCCATTTTTTTTGCTTAACAAGTGCAGGTAACTGTAGTGTGAATAAAAGTTCAAATTAAACTAATAAGTCCCATAAAAAGTCAATTCAACAGGGCAAAAAGGTCAAAAGTTCAGCTAAGTTGAAGCCCATGAACCCAAATACAACACAAAGATAAAATCTACAATATCATGGCACTTGTCTGCAGATTTGACTTTATCTTCTCCAGCAAACCCCCCTCTCTTACCTTGATAGCCTTGTGCAGTTGAGTCGCATCATATAAAGTCGGAGGGGTCATCAAGGCCACGATCAGAGTCTCAAACAGCCCACCCAGCTCCGATTTCAAAGCGCTGACCAAGTCCTGCAGGAGAAGAGATGATTAATGACGACCAACAATTAAACTGTTAAATTGTATTGAACTTAACTGTGCAGCTTTTTAAGGCTTTAACATTAAAAGGACCAGACAAATGACTTTTACAGTATTTTCACCTCATTCTTTGTCTGTATCTGCAGAACTTCAAGGTTTTTTAGTGATGTATAAAGAAAAAATGTGTGATAAAGAAAAGTTTAATCACAAACTGCATTACTGACATTTTCTGGGAAACTAAGATATCTAACCTAAAGTTTCCACTGACTGTTTTCATTTCACCGAGTTATCACTTTCTGGATTATGTTCTCAGACAACTATTTTCATGATGAATCAAAAACTGCATTTTTGTATTGAGCTGGGGACTCCTGGTAATAGTTCAGGTGGATACTCGATGTTCAAAATAGGGAACTTAACTCATCAGAGCCCCAGTTTGTATTCACTTAAAGGTCATGTAGTGAGGTCTCAGTTTTCCTGCCAGATGTTTTTCCTTTTTTTTGCAAATTCAGGAAAGATTGTGATTCATGCAGAGTCTAAATATCTCAAGTCGCAGCTTTCTTTTATCAAAAACATAAAAACCTGAGGAATCCTTTGGCCACTGTGTTTGAAAATTAATTCTTTCATGCCGTTTTATGCACAAGCGCCTTATGTTTTCTATGATGTTCAGTTTTAACTAATTATTTTTATGTTCAGAGGAGGTCTGATTGACAGCTCTCGAATCCTGTTCTTCAGATCAGAGCTTCTGTCAGTCTTTGAACCTTGAACGTCATTTGTTATGTGCATAACGTGGACGCTGGGCATAGAAATGGCGACTGGTTTGGGTGGAGAATAAAGATGACACTTGTGCTACACGCCAAAACACTTTAGGATCCTTACTTAAGATGAGCCACATTGAGCCAAGTTGCGTCATAGATTGATCAGGTGATTTGACTGCACTATTGTCCTTTCATGTGAAAATTGATTTATTGGCAAAAGTCTGTTTGCCTCTGATACGGTAGGTGGTGATGTGCCCCTTTACAGCCCACAGTAGGGCTGTCTCCTGATTGACCTCTGATCTCACATAATAATACAACCAGTCGACAAAGACACAGACAATGTTAAAGCTCTGTACCTTTCATACGTAGGTATGATACAACATACTTCAATCGAGGTTTTGTTCATTACCCAGCTCCACCTATAATGTATTTAAGAAGCTTTTACAGAGACATATAATGCAAGGGAAAGCTGAACCCATAGACTGTATATATACTATGGACAACTTGGCTCTGCCTACTGTCATTATACGAATTTGAAGCAGAATTATTTCTGGGATTTTCTCCACTTCCTGGAATTACCACTTGTGCAGCAGTATTGTACGCATTTATATTCTGTGTAATTGATTTATAAAGTTTGTCCATAGCTCCATAGGGATTGCTGGAGGAAGCTGAATTTATGACCTATACTGCAGCCTGTCACCAGAGGTTGCTGTTCTCAAAGTGGCTTCACCCAGCAAGGAGGCAGACGGCGTCTATCCTAAATATAGTCTATGGCTGAACCCCAACCATATTATCAAGGTGTGTTAGCCCGATTAAGAGAAATTTGATTTATTAAACTAGCATATTTACATGTATTTTAAAAGTCTGGTTTCAGTCGGACTAAAGTGATTGATTAATTTCTTGAACCACATGTTAATACACTGTGTGACTGCTTTAGGTTTAAGGGAAATCAGCTATTTTTTTTTTTTTTGGCCACACTGACAGGACACAATTAGCAAAAAAAAATTACACATTGCTACAAGTCAGTACGATTGATTTCAGTATAGTTGAGTATGGTTTTCTGTATAATGGCATTGCACATTTTGTGGTAGACAACAACTAAAGTATATCATTAGTCAAACAAACTAATAGAATCACCTTATGTTGGTTTTTTTCTCCCTGTATTTCTATGAACTGCATTTCTTCTTTGTTACAGAGCAAATATTGTAAAAAAACAAATCATAAAACATGTTTTATACAATGTTTTTTTATTATTATTTCAAGTACCTGCTAATTTAACAGGTAACTATTAATCACAAACAATTTCCTTTACATTGATTTTCATGTGTAATGAATCATACATCATGGCAGTGCTGACAGCATGACCTGAATCAATGAAACGGTGAGTAATGGCGTATATCTTTGTAACTGGGGCTGAGGTTTGATTTTTTTTTTAAGTTATGTGTTTGTATGTGGGTGTGGGGAGTTCTCCTCGATATACAGATAGACCACACATTCATCTACTTTACAGCTCAATTTAAGAACCTGATGGCTGAGAGACCCTCTTTTCTAGACTACATAATCATTTTCTCCTCTCACACAATAGTCTGCTGCTAGTTTCATTTCATTTCATTTGAAGCTCTTGTCATTAATTACCCTGAATCATTTTGTCAAAAGTGGCATTACATTGCAGACAGAACAGAGAGTTATTTATAAGTGTAAAAGATGCGCAGAGAAACAAGAACACAGTCTGCAGGGATTTAACATAATGTTGTTAAAATGTTAAATTCTGTCTTTATGTTCTGGCTCTGATTCTCATTAGAGAGTTTATTGCAAATGAGCAGCAAAAGGCCATCACTGTGTTTTATATCACATTATATAGCATGCTAAAGAAGTGGTAAAAGCAAAATACGCTCCTCTGTGTGCCATAGTTTTCAGAGATATTCAGAGAGCTATACTTTGAATTATCTAGTGAGTCTTTTTACGATCGAGCCCTTTCCTCCGTTTTTAGGCAGTAGTTACATTGGTCAGAATGTTGTTCGGTAACCCACACAGAAAGCAAATTAACTTGCTGCTTTCAATCCACAGGTGGTCATAAAGTAACTTGACAATGTGACAGAGCAGTTAAGTGTTAATGGGCCGGCCTTCAAAAAATAACAGCGCCAGACTCTGTGGAAACTGCGGGGAAAGTGGTCTATCCACTGCTTTTGTGACTAATTCTGTCTTGAGTGATTTGTTGAACCTTTCAAGAGAGAGTCATCTCTGTCGCCGTGATTCTTAATGACACCGAATCCTGATGTTTCAGACGACTGAGTCACCTGAAGATGCATTAATGCATCTGCTGAGGAGTGAGTGGAGAACAAAAGCAGACCAATGTAGAAAACAGGTGAAAATTAAGTGCAAATTTGAGAGTCAAAGTGCTTGATGTATATTTAAATGGCAGCTGGGATTGCTTTCCTAATAAATATGATATAATTTGATTTTTTGCACTGATGCAACGTTGTGTAAGTAGCGGTTTCTTGTTGTTGCTGCTGTAACAGGCGCTTTGGACAAGTAGTTCTCAACCTGAGAGACATCACCTGTCAAATAAATCTGAGAGGTTCAGCACACACGAGGACCTGTGTCCACTAACGGCATTTTTTTTGCACTGGCAGCACCTTTTTTTTTTTTCAAAGATAAAACCAATACAGGTCAGCGTTTTCAGAGCTCAGCATCTTAAGGGGGACTCTTGTCAGCTGTTTTTCTGTTGCAACAACTCTGTAGAAAAAAGTTTAACTTTCTGAACACCATCATGCTTGTCAGTGTTTCTTCTCCCTCAAAACTAAGAAGGGGAGGGACTTATGATGCCAGCTTCACCAACAACAAATGGCAGAAAAAATGGTCAAGTGGGTTAATTTTGACAATACTAATGAATTGTAATTGTAATGAAGTGTTAAAGAATTTAAACTTAAGTCCAAAATAAACCTTCAAAGGGGCATAAGCAGACACAACTCCATCCTTCCCAAGCATTGTATATCTCAGTAATCGACAGGATGTTGTTCCTTTTAGATTATGAAAATAAAGTTCACTGTCACTGCAATGTTTGTGAAAGAGCCATCAACAATAATTGCAGAAGAGAAGCTCTCTTATACTGAGTTGAGGGGATATTTCCACCACAAAAAAAACACTGTCAGTGGACACATACCCTAATAAGGTAGAAAAGTACTGTACAAAGATCAGCTTAACAACTCCAAATCAAAATATTGATTTACTTTCTTGTGCAGATTGTTCAGTTTTACTTTTTTTTCCCTTTAGATCCAGCCATTTAAACAAAGTTATGTGGGGAAATGTTTAAATATGTCAATCAAATAACTAACTAAGTTTGCGATTACTTTTTTTTTCACAGTGAACGTTGAAGACCATTTAAATCATCTCTATCAGTGTGGTGTATTTTATTAGCTGGTGATCCTGAATGAAAGGTGCCAACAGTCACAACTTGCCAACACTGCACACTAGCCAAATCCTGTTTCACCCTTTATTTATATCTCGGGGGTCTCAATTTACAAAATACACATGTTTTATTAGAGACGCATTTAATCCAGTTTTGAGGTTTTAAACTTCGGGAAAATGGATCAAAATTGTCGTGGTCTTCCTGTTGGACTCTTCTCTCTTTCTGCGACTAATGGAGTCGCCCTGTAATGGCCACTGGAAAAAATGCAGCTCTTCAACATCATGTTCAGTAATTATTCAGCCTGTGCTGTAAATGAATCTGCAGTTTTTAATAAATGCTAAAGCACCTGCCTTGCAAATGATATATTTGTGACTTGTCTTTTATAGGAATGAACGGGTTTGGGACTGGGAGATTAAGTACGACAGGAGGGAATTGGAAAGTGTTGAAAGATAAACTAAGTCTGTCTTGGTTTTGGTTGTTCTGTTTGATTTTTCAACAGGAGCAAATATACAGAATATTACCTTGTTCTTTGGTTTTTAAGAAAAGAAATGATGCATTTATTTTAGAAGAGGTAAAGCTCACTTCAGCTTGTATTTGTCTTTGGTGTTGCTTTACTAGTGAATAAAGAAGATGACTTGATCTGCAACCATCCATCACAGTGACAGCTGACTGTCCCAGAGGCTCGTCTCACCTTTCCATACGCCTTTTTGTACGCTGCTTTGATTTGCTGGCGTTGATCGTTGCTGCGTGCTGCCAGGAGCATGAGAATGGCATCTTCATCGGTACCTGGACCAGAAAACAAACACGAGGAAAATATGCATTGTGATGTTGAATAAAAACAGCTTATTGTATATTACATTGCATTTTTTGTTTGTTTTTAGAAGCCCACTCTCTTTGGCTTAACCTGATTTTGAATATCTGACAGCATGCAATTTACTCCTGAATGAGGAGTCGACCTAAAGAAGCTGGAGATCAGCATTTAAAAGGTTTGGGAAGACCAATGGTCAAACAATCAATACCTCATGAGGCTGAGGAAAACAAACAGGATGGAGAGCAGTGTGTGAAATTCCCTCTGAGGGATCAAAATGTGAAATTAGTCCTGGGTAATTATGGCAGAAAGCCCTCTGGACCTTCTAACGACAGCTCTCACCGAGCCTACTCTGGTTATCGTGGTTCTCCGCAAGATTGCTCTTTTTAGCTCCACATTTAATTGCCAAGAGTCTTTTTTTTCTAATTACTTTTATTGTGAAACAGACAGGAAGCGGGAGATAAAAGAGAAAAAGGTAGTGGTGGTCACTCAGGAAGGTTGTATTAAGGTTAATCATTACACCGTGTGTGGCTGTAGTACACCTTTAATTTCATGATAATCATCAGGTTCATTGATTTACACTAATGACCACAGAGGGATGTTTAGATTTCCCTTTTTGTACGCCTGCAATTAAAAGACCATTACATGAGCCAGAGAAAGGGGTCAAAGGTCAAGCTATTAAAAATAATCCAAATTAAAATGCACACCTTTCAACCCAGTGGGAGCCTCTGCTGTTCAACAGTGAATCAAGAGCAGCAGAGCAAAAAGATTACGGTACAGAGAGTTTCAACCTGAGGCTGGCTCTAAAAGCCAAAAAATTCATATTTTAAAGCAGAATTAAACATGTTCATAGCCTGGTGCTTAATGGCTTCGCTCTTTATTTAATAACTCATCCATTATGATAACATCAAGAATCAATGTTTTGCATAATTTGGTATAATTATGGACACAGCCGGTTTAAGATACTGAGAAAACTATTGCTGTAACTCCCCCAAATTGAGTCTGCATTTCTAATGTGGCATCCACCATAAACCCTCTTCAGAAACCAATGGGTGCTGTTAATGTGACTATACCTAAATTATTTTACAGGATATCTTTGTACGGCAAAAATCAGATCAGTATTTATTCATCCCTAACAAATATTTTCTTCATAAACTGATTTGGGGCTTTTTTTGTATACAGTTTTACCCATTTTCTTACTTCTGGGTTCAAACTCACAGCAGGATTGTGTCATTTGTTATTAAAGCTCCAAATACCTTGGCCTCCCTTCTTCTGAGTCCTGATACAACCCTCTTAGATCCTCTCTCATGAGTCCTCTGGCAGTTTCTTGATCTAATTTCAAACTTAAAGGTGACCATAATTTTTATGGCCTCTTGGCTTTGACTCTTGTGCTGGATTCTTGCATCAAATCTTACTAATATACATCCCCTTGCCTCAAATAGACATTTTGTCTTTTTACATTTCTATTATCTGTGTTTTCTCTCGCCTTTTCTATTCAGTATATCTGCCATAGTTTGTACATTGAATCCCTTATGAATGGTCAACTACGACTGTTTTTAGATCTACTAGTACACTTCGAGTAAATGTTAAATATTGATTCACTTGTGGTAGCAGGTGCTGCTACATGTGTTGATAAATATAAGCCTGATTTAAATCATGTTTATCTGGTTGGATGTGTGTGTTTGTGTGTGTGTGGCTTATATTCACTCGACTATCACACTGACATTTGCTGATGACACGGAGGCACAAAGCAAAAAGCATGATCTAAAATTCAAGCTGTCTGATATTAAAATTGCTGAAGAAAACTCTGGAGAAGCAGCTGCAACTTGTTATTTGGTTGATCCAAAAAGAGACAGAGAAAAGTGAAAAAATTAAATCTGATCTGCTGCTTCTTTCCAAGCTTGATGACAGAAAGGCCAGGCTGCCCGCTGTTGAGGGAAAGAAAGCTAATGATGGGAAAGAGCTCAAAGTACGCAAGTGGATATCAGCATCTCAAGATGTCCTGCGAAAGCATCAGGTTGTGAGCAAAGGAAATCTATCAAGCTTGATAGATTTCTTCTCTGCAACCATTTTTCCTGTTAGAGGACGCACATCCAACAGCATCGCCCATAAAGACACCAGACTCTTAATAAATAATAAGATAAACTATAAGATTATCTTCTCTGGGCTTGGCTGTGAGATACTTTTTGAGAAAGTAATAAACGGGCCATCTCTCCCAAATGAAGGCAGGGTGAGTTCTCTCCCTAACATTAATAAAAAAAAAAACACTATTTAAAGTTTTATGGCACTTCATAAATTAATTTGACTCAGCTTGACTTGATTTAGTTCATCCACATTCCCTTAAAGGTGGGGTAGGCAGGAATCCGTTACAGAAGCATCTTTTTTTGCGGTGTATATACAAAAAGCTTTTAATATCAGTCAATAGCTATTAGTTATTGATGAAATTTGGTAATATAACAATATCACTGTTTTTTGTTATGTCTGTGTAGTCACAATTTAAATTTTTTGTGCGGCCCGCTCTTTCTGACTGTAAACAAAGCCATTCTCTGCCTCCCCCGACCGGATTGGTTGTGAGGCAGACGCTGCTCCCCCGTGTCGTTCAGGAGCCCAAACAAAGTTAGCGCGCTACAATATCGGACAGTAGAAACCAACCAGAAAGTTCGGAAAATTGTCTGAATCCTCCTTTAGCCACAACTTCCAACACAAGCAAGAAAATGAACTAAATACCAGAGACTCTGGTGGAATAACGGGCGCTTAAAAAGGAGGTGGACCAGACAAGAGCTAAAAAAGCCGGGTAAACAATGACGGGGGACGCTTCGGGATCTTACGGACCCTGTAACCTTTCTGCTGGACAGGTAAACCTCTTTAACAAAGTAAGCCAAGTGTCTTTAACAGAAGTGTTTCTTGTCAAACGGACCTGCTGCGTGTTGTAGCGCTGCTAAACTGTTGACCTCGGGTCCTGGACTATGTCACTTTATCCTAGTTGTGGACGTCCTACAAACATTGTGTTTGCTGGTAGTCTGTTGGCATCTACAGTAGCACCAATGCTGTTTACTTTCACCTTGACTGGGCCCCATTTGTAATTATCTGAAGTATCTATCGGCATTATATCTGAATTTAATTGGAACGATACGAGCGAGCAGGAGCGCTTGTTTGTGGGCGGGGCTTGCTGGAGCAGAGAGGGAGGGGAGAGGAGGAGCTGAGGGGAAAACTGGTTGGGAGGGGTCAAGTTTACATTCAAGATTTCTCCCAAAAACTGGCACTTCCTCAGATCCTGCCTTTAACAAGTAAATAAGGCCCTACATTTAAATTGACACTGTTGGTAGTTATCTAAATCAGTGATTCCCAAAAAAAAGGTACTGCAAGTAGAGGTCCTCTATTTATATACTTAATGTACTTTATGCATTAATTTTCTTGCTTTACAATTTGCATTAAAGATTATTGATTGCACTGCATTGCTTTGGGCTAACCCAATGTAAAAATGCATGCACACTTAAAGAGAGAGGTCTGTAGGTGTATCTCTGCTGGACATGCAAATGAGGGGGTGAGACACTTCACATTTCTCACCGACTCTCTGTTCCACTGTTTTTACATTTAGAAAGCATTCCTGTGAGTGTTTTTATCATTCAGTACCATGTTTGTTTTGTTTATTTTGATATGCTGTCATTAAAAACAAGCCATGCCCAGATGCACAGGAGGGAATACATAATCATTTATGTGGGAAGAGACGGTGACCCCGCAGCTGGCCAAATGGCACAGGAAGAAGAGCGGCAGGCGACAGCGCCAAACCAGAAAACAACACCTCACCTGTTCAGGATCTGAGGTTGTAAAATGATACACCAAAACCTGCTGTAAATAAAATGTAGTTATGGTTTTTAGATGATGCTCTTAAACGTCAATCTAATGCTGATCTAAACAGTAAGTTCACCTCAAAACTGGTTGAAAAAAACAAGTTTCTAACACTTTTGCTTATCATCTTCACAGCATCTTTACAACCTTGAACTAAAAGAGCAGCAGAAATTGTTCTTTGCACTGAAAATATAGTCGGAATGATGAAATCTTCCACAAACTGTCTACACTAACATATCAGTCTGTGAGTTAAATGTGGACCTCCACTACAGGCATCCACTGAAAATACTTAATCACCCACACACAATGTGCTGTGCTACTACAGGTAACCCTGAGATAAGGAAAATCCAACCAGTTAGTCCAGTCTGAAGGCTTATCAGACCCTCCACAAGACTTTGTCCTTCACTTTTAAAGTAATCTGCAGTAACAGTTTTCCTCCCTCTGGACAATTTTGACTTGAACCCTGGAGTTCAATTAAATTTACACTCAGTGCTACAAACACAATAAAGAAGCCATTTAAGTTCTTTGCTTTGCCTCTAAAAAGGTGCATCATTGGGATTTTCTATGTGTGGGCTGACGGTTTGTTATATTATCTGTTTGCCAGATCTTTACAAAATGACTCAGAGCTGTCTTTTCACAAAAATTCAACTAATACCTCAAACAGAAAGTTCAGGATGATGTTTTTTTGTTGTTGTTATTCTTTAGACTGTTTGCTAGGACTGTTTGCTAAATTTGACCCTCATCCAGTTTCAGGCAATATGTCCTCACCCTTTGTGTTTTGTATTGAATAAACTCTTGGACTATGTGGTTTCCAATGTGAAATTGTTACAATTTGATTGAGTTTCACACCAAATCAATTTGTTAGGTGAAGATAAAAAGACGGCTATTTGGCTTGAAGTGACACAGCAGCTCCAGAAGATTAATTACATAAACAAGCTGAATTCATTGTGTAAGAGCAATGTCACACAGGGAGCTGGGAAAGAACTTTTAAATGACTTTTAGTTTAACCAAAACTTCTGAGCAAAAGTCTTATATTTAAACTGACTGTATTGCTCTTTACACAGCTTTAGCCACTTAAAGGGATATTCTGGGGTAAAATTAAGTTAGGGTTAAACACACCGTAACACTGAGTTAGACACTCCCTCTCGAGATGAATGTTGTCGACCGCTTGCTTCTCTAGTTATACCAACTTTAGTGACGACCACACAATAGCAGTTCACAGCATTCTGAGGAGCCATACACAAACCTCAACCAAAACGCCACTCTATAGTTGTTGTTTGGCAGTTGTTATAACTAGAGAAGCAAGCGGTTGGCCTGAATATCCCTTTAATAACGGCATTAGTGGTCACCACATATTCAAACAGTGAAAATACCAACCTAAGTGGGTTACTGCATATTTGACAATTATGGTCAAAGTTGCATGTTTTGTAAAGGCAACGTTTTTTATATAGAAATGATATTGTAAGGCCAGAAATACCTTAACCTTTCTTCTTGATAGTGTAAAATCACAACCACAGATGTCTTTATGCATCGTGTTGAATTATGTGGTATCGTATCACATTATTATATCAGTTACTTTTTTCATATGTGACCTTTTTTGAACTTTTTCACATACACTCCCTCACACACACACACTAGATGATACACAAATGAAAGCACGCATCCACAAGTGTTTTATTCTTCTCTTATATTGTTTTAAAGATTAGATCCGTGCATACCTTCATACCTTGACCCTGTCAGCCTCCGCTATTGTTCTGGATGCATCAGCCTCTGTCAATGTGACTTGTCCCATTTGTCCTCTTTTGAGTTTCAGCTGTTCACGCTGTCCTTCAGCGCGTTTTGCGGTTAAAAACTGTCTGTCGAGCGACGAATTTCGCGAGTGTTGCACCACAATATTGCAGTCAGTGCAGAAGAGTGTACCTCCGCTTTCATGTAACACATCTGGAAATTGACTTGCACAAATTTCGGCGGTGATATTTGTTGGTAAATGTGAGCGTTTAGCGTCCCGTAAGTCTTCAGCTTCTCAGTATCAACAAGGAAGTGAGTATGATGACGTACATGTCACGTGGAGGCGTGAGCAAAGGACGGCTTATGCTGCGTTCGAGTTACCCCGGAAGTCAGAAGTCCGAGGTGAAAATGATGTCACACCCGAGTTACCAGCGTTTCAGTTACCAAGTTGGAAAAAAGCAAAATCGGTGGCAGAAACAAGATGGCTACTTATACGAAAGTTATTTTAGTGCTTGCCTTGTCTGAATACAAGGTAAGCGCTAAAATAACTTTCGTAGGTGTAGCCATCTTGTCTCAGGCCTCCAATTTAGCTTTTTCCGAAAACAGCAAAATCAAAGGCCTGAAACAAGATGGCCACATCTACGAAAATTATTTTAGCGCTCGCCTTGTCCGAATATAAGGTAAGTGCTTAAATAACTTTCATAGAAGTAGCTACGTTGTTTCTGCCCCTGATTTTCTCAACTTGGTAACTGAAACGCTGGTAACTCGGGTATAACGTCATTTTCACCTCAGACTTCTGACTTCCGAGGTAACCGAGGTCACTCGCTCCTTGCTTACAGTAATTCAGCAGCAGCATCTCACATTTACTGTACACATAAATTGAATTCATAATAGTGTTATATGTAGCATGTAAACAAATTACCGAAGCTCCACATTTACAAACAGTTAGCTGGTTCCTTGCTGCAGACTCTGATGCGCGATATCATACTGCCCCTGTTATGCCTCCATTGCCACCCTAAATGGTGGATCAGCGGTGGAATTACCTCTGCCTCCAGGTCCGACTGGGGTGCAAAGACCCTTCCTTGAAATTACTGTCCTAAGAGGGCTTTTGACTGCCTCTGTGTATATGCTAGAACTGTAAGTGCTCATTACCGTAGAGCTCATTACTTACTTACTGTATAGCTGTGACATGTCTAGAGAATATTTTCATAAAGTTTAAGTCCTGAAGTGGGTGAAACTCATTCTTTTTTAATTAGACTAAAAACACTTGGAAAGTTAAGTTATACTCCGTGCACCAGTGGATTGAACTCGTCGTCAAGAGCAACAAACAGAAAAAAACTTCCCTGACAGCTGTGTCACTGTTGGTTTTAGAGAGAAGCAAAACAAGCAATAAACTGCATGATAAAACATTGTTGATTGTACTTTTTTCGAAGCAGTCTTTTGTATTTATTTCTACTAATGATACAAACTGAATGCAACTGTGACGTGTGGGCAAATAAACCCACCCTTGCCAAAATGTTAAATGAACTGTTTTCTTTTTCATTTACAGTCTAAATACTTTCAAGCAAACCTTTTTGTGAAGTGAGAAAAATATTCCAGAGTGTATAGATTTTTGTTTTTGGGGGGTTTACTCAGCTTTTCTACAGTCATAACAGTACATAACAATGACAGCATGTTATGTGTATGTGTGTGTGTTAGAAACAGCACTGACCAATTCCTTTCATGGCTTTGTGGAGGACTTCAGCGTCATGTTTGGCGTTGAAGTTGACGAAAGGTCTCACGCTGCCTCTGTGCTCCTGTGGGAAAAGAAAAACCTTGAACAAAAGGCAAAACACAAAATAAAACATTGTATTCCTGTGTTGTCGAGGGATTTACTGCATGTTGTGGAAGGTTTTCTGGATGTAGCCTGACACTGTGGACCAGGCAGTGCATGAATCCAGATTGGCAAACACTTTCACCCAAACCTCTTGTTGTCCTTTGTCAGGAATTTAGAGACTCTTTACAGCCAGTCAGAAGCAGGACTAAGTTGCTGGTAAACACCATTAAAAGTGCATCTTTTTTACAGCTGATGTGGGGTGTCACCATATTTGACCAAAAGCTCGGGGTATCTGAAGTTGTTTAAGATTAAAGGTCGTTTCATACCAGGACCGTTTTTGTGTTGCGATTATTTCAGACATCTCTTTCATTCAACTCCTTGTGTCTTACAATCCTCTTTCCTCGAAGTTCACCCCTTCTCTTTTTCCTCCTATAGCTGTGGCAGGTCAGCCATTAACCACAAATCTAAGTTTTTGTTTTTTTTTTCTTTTTTGCTTTCCATGTAAATTAAAGGAACTATTCACTCTTTTGTCATATAACGGTCATTTTTGTCACAGTGTCAACAGGCAACTATAAAATGTTCCAGAGTTTTTATTGAGGATTGGCTTGATTTAACTTGCAGGATGAAGTTGTTGCTTCTAAACTTCTACTTCCCTGTTGAGAATAACACACTAGTGCTTCGGGGTATTGAACAATCAGAATCAAGTATTTTGGACAGCCTGATAGGATAATTATAGATGACTGGAAAGCTTCCTGGCCTCCTACCCAACACAAATGCTTCAGACATTGAAAAACAATAGTCATTGTTTTTGCTAATGGTCTTTTTGCATTTTTAGATTATTGAAAGACACATCAATACTGTTTAATGACCAGCCAAAAACCACCTATAGGAGCTTTAAATGAAGATTGAACATCTAATATTTCATCTTATCAGAAAATGAAGTCTCGACTTAACACAGGGAATGATAGAGAGATGTTGGACCTACTTCAATTAAAGGCTTTCCTTGTCATGTTTTGGTCTTTTTTGCAGATCAAATTGATTTTCTCAAAACTCCCCCAGTCTAATCAAAATAAGAAACGTCAGTAGAAACTCTTGCAGTTTCTCATTTTGGGTATGTAATGATGTTTCTGTTAATGTTTGCTGTAACCGCACCAAAAATGTAGCAGCTGGCAATCAAACACACTTCGGATTAATTGCTGCCTACCAAACTCTGGGGCAAGTACTGAACATGTCATTTCAATCAAGTCTGGCTGCTGCTTTGTGGTAATTTACAAAAACATGTTGCGCGTCACGTGGGAGATTGTTCTGCAGAGAAAATGTCATTTGAAGAAAAAGCAATAAAACATCTGCCTCAGCTGCAGCCTTGTCTCAAACTCATGCGAAGGTGGGAGTTGTAAAATAATCATGTCCTCATCCTGCTCTCAGTTATAGCTGATGCTGTTTATGATCTCTTTTGTTGTTTTCACACATAGTAGAAGCTACCCAAGGGAACGATCTTTTTCTTCTCTTAAGAGATCTGGAGGTTTTACCTTGAAGGGCTGTTGCTTTGGTTTCACGGCAATGATCCTGCCTGCCTCGTAAAAGTGAGGTTACATTTCTTTCTGCAGAAATTATAAACCTGTTTTAGACTGATAAATGTTTCCTCTTTGTTTCTAATTAATTTTTCATTACTGGAATATGAATTATTTTCATTTTATTATCTAGTGTTGTGTCCTCTATTACAAAACTCAGTATCTGTTTTCTACAAAGACCAGAATGAAAATTAAAATAAACCCTCAGAAGCCCAAAACTAAAAGAGTTTTAGGCACATTGTGGTCCAGAGAAGGAGCAAATATCCACACAAATATCAGTGAGGTTTCATAAATTGTTAGAAAATCCCCTTAAGATAAACCCCTATGACTTGGTCAATCCCTGAACTTTTATTGTGCTGCTTTCTTGAAAGTGATTGGAAATGATAGTGATATTTTTATGATGCATTTACCTTTGCAGCAAAATTAAAAATTTTTGTTGAAATTTTTTATGTTTTTGCATGAAATTCAGAAAAACACGAGTATCAGGGAAAACCATCCAAACTGAAGTTTAATGCCAAAATAAAGAAACTGAGCTTAAAGGACAGTTTATTGTGTTAACAGCTGATTAGTGCAGGAATTCAAGTTACTGTTCTAAATAGAAATATTAAGTGATATGTAGCTTTCATACTCCAGAGATTAAAATTCTCCCCTGCTCACCCCGACCATTGAATCCATCGATAAAGCTGTCATCTGCACTTCGCCTTTTGAGGTTTTGTTTATTTCTAGCAACACATCTGTGCGATTTAACTTCTGATGTGCAAACACTGGAGCGTGAGCAGAGTGCTAAGGCCACTTTCAGTCAGTCCAACTGCATTATTACCTATGTTAGCTGATTATGGGAAGTTCATTTTAGGGTAAAGTCCAGTGTAAGTCGAACTAAGGCAATAAATCCAATTTTTTAAACTTAATGTAAACGTACCGAGTGGACGAAACGTTACTAAAGGTGCAGATGGTTTTCTGTTAAATTATGATTATGATGTTGAACATCTCAGCTTAGATTAAACATTAGCTAAAATCATTTCAGCAAAATTGTGTGGAGGAATTCAAAATAATCTCAATTTTGACCCAAAGATTTTTTTATTTTTATCGTCAATAGATATCAGTCCAATCAACTAGCGATAATCAACATCGGCCCTGAAAAACAAATGTCAGTCGACTTGATTTCAGTTGAGGTTTTTGTGGTTTATGGTACCGGAGGCTCTCAGTACTTCTCTTGAACAGGATCTTAGATGCTGTTCAGGCTTATCTCAAAGGAAAGGCAGTTTTATTAACTTCTTAAGAACAGAGAGTTTCCGTTTTTAGTCAGAGCACTATCAGGATGTCATTGTCTCCCCGCTGTGTTGATGAAATTGTAACCCAGCAGGGATACAAATGACACCTACAGCTTTCATGAACGTGGTAATACAATATGGTGCAAATTAGACCAGCGTCGTCAGCTGAAACTGAGTTCTTGCCATCACTTTACTTCTTAAATCAGCTCGCCCTCATCAGACAGTCTGAAGTCCCTCTCTGAGCTGGAGAGGATAAAATCAAATCAAGGGTATCAAATGAAGCTGCTCCTTCTCTTTTAGTGCCAAAGTGAGAATAAGGTGCAAGTGAGTCTCACTAATGTTTTCCTAATGAGTGCATCTCTGCAGAAAACCCTCTCAGGAAATAAAGGCTCATCTAAAAGTCAGGATATCTGCACGCATCAAGTCTTCACAATATATACCAAATTGAAAAAAGGGTGAGGATTCAGTGGGATGAAAAAGCAATCAAATTATTGAAAATCAGGATACATTGGATGTCATGCAAATTCGGGAGCTGTGCTGACACTTCTTTGTGATGTTTATTGTTTAAAACTGATCATGCAGCGCAGGTCTCAGTGTGGTTCAAAGAGGCACTGACCTTTGAGGAGTCAAGACTCACTTCATTGAACAAACATTTCGGTTATTTCTGGTGCTGTGGCTGCAGCACATTCATCCTAAAGTTGTTTTCTAGTCTCACACACTTCAGTTTGTCATCGAACAGAATGTGAGACAAAGGAAGGAAACACTTACCATACTTTATCCTGATGGAAACAACCGCTACAACCTGAAAGAAACCGCAACACACCACAAAATTCTGATTTTAATTGACAGTGTGAGGATGTAACTGTCTAAAAAGTTGGATTGAATTGCTCAGAAGTTGTGTTAGCATCAAACCAAAGAATTACTAGTGAGTCTATCTTCTTACCAACAGATGTGTGTCTCCTGTCTCCTCTCAGGTGAGTCCGTTGCTCAGGTAGAAGCTGTCTGTTTTCTGTGGAGGCAGCAGCGTCACAGGGGAAAGAGCTGTCGAGCTGCACTTCCTCATCCACATGCAGTGTCGTGTTTCACCTGCTGTCAGTCAAACAGGAGATCACGACCTTGTGTACTCTGTTTTTTTTGTGTGTCCTGTAGAGAAGTGACAAGGGGTTAAAGTTTCTCACCTAAGTGAAGGAGAGAGGTGTCCAGAGAGGTTATGTTATACACCTCGGAAGCTATTTTCATGATGTTTCCATCCTTTCAAAACGTGTTTTTGAAATATTAAGGTACAAGAAACACAGTTTTTGTGCTGGTGGTATTCATCAGGATGTCAGCCTCTCGTATATAAACACATCATACTTGAGCCCCGGGGATGGCAGGGAAATTTTCAGATCATTTACTCACAGCTGCTGAGAAAGCCTTTTATTTTTGTTGTTCTGGAGACCTCCATGGAAAAAAAAACACAATATGTCTACGCTAATCCTGTATGTATATTTGTTGCTTCATGTACAATTTTTTCCTGTCTTTAACTGGCTAATATATTGCTCACTGTGAGTCTGTCAACAAAGGCTCTTTTGTTCTGTGCTGTTAATTATCTCATCCGAAACCAACCCTCATTAAACCACTGAAGGAGCTTCTTTTATTCCCTATAGTTCATTGGCTTCAGAGAGGTAGCAGTGATCATTTCAGTCCGATTAATCACTTCACAAAAGCCTTCTGTACATTAAACCAAAATTACCCAGCTTTCTTACTCATCACCCCTCTAAATATTTGATTCTGATAGCTGAAAAATTCCTGGCAATGCTAATTATGTCTGAATATCAACAGTGACACAAGAGACCACCTGATCACACGACACATCAAATCAGAGGAGTTACTGCACTTTTAGTATACTGTTTATAATTTAACAGATTCCTTTTGACGGGCTGATGATAATACTACTTTCAAATAACATCAGAAGGAAATATGAAAGATATTTCTGAAACTACTCTCAATTTATTTGAGTAGCATAAAAGGAGATAGGTGAAAAAGACATCAAACAAATTGAAGAAAACCATCAACTGCAGCAGGGAATGAGCTTTAGGGTGTTAAAGGATTGGATTTGGGAGGAAAAAAAATAGGATAGGACTTAAAGCTCCTGTTAGAAACTTTCAGTTTGTGTCGACTTTGGCGCCCCCTGTGGACAAAGACTGTACTTATTCTGCACTCCATACAGTGAAGCAGCACTTTCTGACAAAAAAAATCTAATTCTGCTGACTTTTGACATTCATTGTGGGTATTTTACATGTCAACTGATGAAAAAATGGGATTCTCCTTCAGCGATTTGGCTGACACCTGTCCCCTTGCAGTAAATTCAGATATCAAAAAATATAATTTAAAAATTGCCAATCTTGTTGCTAGTGGTCTTTCCTGCTTTTTTACATCATAAAAATGCACCAATATGAGTTTCAGTTGATTTCACACATTTCATAAAATCCTCACTTTCAGAAAGGTCCTGAAATCAAAGATAGTAAGTTTGTACTCTTGTCTGATACCAGTTAGGAGACACAGACCTAAGATTGACTTGTAAAATAAGAATTCAATAGGAAGACCAACCGACACGTTCATAGAGCGTGAGGTTCAGTGGACCCCTCTGTATCAAGTAAAATGAAATACAAAAACAAAGTACAAGTTAGTAAAATTTCCTCCTGAGTGATTACACAGTACTTCTATGACTGAGCCTTAATCATATTTTAATAGCAAAAGCTTAAGGTGCTTGGGAACATGAGCTCATAATAACTTCAGTGTCAATCTGTAAGAGAACTTCTGTGTTTTTTCTTTTCATTACGATCATTTTAAAATTACACAAACTTTAACATGTTTTTTTAATTAGGCGCTTTTTCCTTTTGGCCTCTATAATTCCCCCGGTGTTTCCAGCCTCACATTTCTGTGGACGACGTGTTTTCGAGCATGATTAATCTGACTTTAATGCAGTCCTGTGTTTATGTGTGTAATGGCGAACAGGAGACAAACCGGAGATGTTTATGTCTGATAGGAGGGATGAGCTCAGCAGAGCACAGAGTCAGGATGCTGCTCTCATGTCATTACGGCTCTCCTCGTCTCCTCTAACCTTAATTAAAGTGAGCACTTGTGAGGAGGCGAGGACTCCATCTTTCAGGTTATCCTGTTACGGAGGCTCGCTATTTCATCTCACACCCTCCCATGAGTGACATTTCCTCTAAGCACAAAAACAAGCAAACAAAAAACCAATAATAGCCCATCAGAATGAATAGTCACAATTAAATCATCTTTGAGCAGACATGAATGGGCTTTTTGGTATTAAATCTCTATGTTATTTCAATACAAAAATCTCTCAAAATAGGAGATCAAGACATTGTTTTAAGCATTTGAAGGATTGACAGTCTCTCTTATGTTGGTTCAAATGCCAGCCCATAAAAAGAACTGTATTTCATGAACAAAAGTTTGAACCATGTGTGTTTTTTCACACTAGAAAGGTTTCCATCCAAGCATTTTTATGCACATTTTCAATGTGATGGGTAGAATTGCAATCACTTGAAAGCAGTCAATACATAGCAGGAGGGTTTTTACACTCGGGGAAGGTGGGAAAGTCAGAATTTCTGTTGTGAAGGAAATCTGAAGCTGTGACTGAAGAAGTCTCAGGAGAGGCAGGAGAAGGAGGTTTGAGATGAACAGAACAACTGTCAGTGGTATGCCAACTGAATATAACGGTTTCCTTCTGTATGAAAGAGTGCATATCCCTGCAGTTCACTTTCTGTCAAATTAAAGCTACTATAAGGAGTATTTCACGTTTATGAAATAGACTCAAATTCTTGTTGGTGTTCTTTTTTTAATGGAATAGACAAGCAAACATGACCATGAGTGACTAAATTGACAATTTTTTTTTGTTTTGTTTTTTTACAAATTTCATGCAAAATATTCACAGTAAGTGATACATTTGGCGGTCAAAAGCCACTGCTTAAGCATGTAGAAGGCTACATGCTTACACAGGCTAAGAGTTCCTCACAAGAGCTAAAAGTCATTCTCTAATAGCAAACAAACATAAAATGACTATTAGAGACAAGGGAAATTTTATATGCTTTTGTTTTAATTTTATCATATTTATTATAATGAAAATGGCCTTTGATAGAGTTAACCCTTCGCACAAGTTTCTGGCATCAAAAGATATAAAAATCATCAGTCTTTTCGCTGATAGTCTTGTTCGCTTCGATGTATTACAAAAATGTATTAGTATGAATTTGTGTATATTGCAAGAACATAAAAAAACTCCTCACAGGTGCTTTAAATTTCCTAATCCAAAGATCCATCAATCGACTCCAGACAGAATTGAGCAGCTGGACTTTTCGCCTCAACAAAAAAAAACATGACCACACATTATTTCCCTTCTTAATACTGGTTTACTCTAGGATTTGGGATTAATTTATGGGTTTAATGGTTACTTTAGACCTACAGAGTGAAGAGTTTGACGTATGAAGTGATATATTGTCAGATTCTCAATTCAAACACCCCCTGCTCAACTCTCCCACCGGTGAAGTGACAGTGGCCTTCAAGGACAAGAAGCTCTTGTGATGCACGATGAGTAAGATTCTCTATTTGTCAAGTTTTTATCTTTAAAGTTACTACACAAATTCAGAACAGATCCCTCTGCACCTCGCATCTTTCCCTCTTCCAAATAGTGTATTTCACATGATCACTTATACAGGCGAACGTCCATTCTGTGCTTCGTAGAAACATGTTGGTACAAGACGATCTCTGTGGAGGAGGACCTGCTCCTGTAAAGATATGAAAGCTTATCCGAGGTAAACAAAAACAAAATGGTTTTATACTCATGAATTTTATTTTCTGTTTCTACCTTATTTGTTTGGCTGAATGCAAACACACTGCATCTTGAAGAGTATTTTACCCTTCCGTCCCATTTTCATGCAAATTTGACTCACAAAAGATAATTTGACACTATCTAAAGCGCCCCGAAAACAGCTGTTTATGCACCTTCAGCTGACTTCAAGCTCAAATTTACTGTAAGACTCTAAAATAAAAATGGTTTTGATATAAACAAGCAACAGGCATCAGGTGGTGAGGCTGCAAACTGCTGACTGATGTGTTACTATCAACCCCGGTTGTCAGTTTTCAAAGTGAATCTCTGTGAGGTTTTTATTCATGCGTTGAGCGCCTAGGGACACCCTGGTATACAGAGCTGTGGACAGCTCAATCTGTCAGGCGCTGACTGACACACAATAAGCTCTATCATCAATCAAGGGGTCTCCCCAGCCACCACTGATCTTCTCTGTTTGCTCTCTTTCTCTGAGTGGAGGGCAGGTGTTATCAATGCAGATGGTTTCATTTCAACAAATATTACCTGTCCTGTGGACTTTCAGAGTGCATCCACAAATATCACAGCACAATATTTGAGGCAGTTCTGCGAGGCTCTGACTGACAAAAATATTACATTTTCTGGCAGGTAACTGTCCATGACCGTGGTTTTAATAATCACTTAGCTTCAAAATGAGATGAGCGGGTCACTCCCAATAAGACTGGTATCTCTCACTGTCAGATAGAATTACTGTGAAACATAAATGACTCCTTTCCAATACTCAATATTTCTACCACACTACAATTATTCTTTAAAGCTTGTTTTATTCCCGGTCAGTTATTTCAAACCGGCCCCTCTCTCAAATGTACAACACGCCTTGAAATATTTCAACATTATCCTGGAGGGGGGGAGTTTTTAAATTGCAGAGTTAGTTGACCCAGACTTAATTTGTCTTTGTTGCCTCCTGGTATGAAACCCATCAGACTGGAGTAAGTTAATGAACCCAGAGCCTGAATTCATATTGTTTACTGCTTTCCTCAGTTGTCTGTGTAGTGTTTCACAGTCTCAAGCTGATAGTTTGGATAGGTCCCTTTACATGTTGTACAGATCATCACAAAAACAGTCTCCACTGAGGATGACGGTTCTGTGAATTTTAACAAGGCAGGGGTGTATCCAAAGAGTTGACACTGACCACCTCTGGTTCCTGATCCTCAGCTATGTTTGACAATTTACTAGGGGTGTCCGGGTGCAGCTTTTTTTTTACTTCCTATACGATAACGAAATTGATCTGATATTGGCACAAAATTGTCCATGACAAGTTTTGCACTCAACTGCAACGTCTTTTTCGGACTTAAACAAAAAATACCACCACACAGCCGACATCACTCCTACTCTTTGCTACTTTGTTAGTACCTTAGTTCACACTGTTGTTGTGATTTTGTGGGCTCTGCATGCTGGATCTAGGCACTGCTAGATAGAAGTGCTGCAGCGGAATCTGGAATGGACTGCTTGTATCGGAGTGCTGATGCCGGAGATTTTAGATGCAGGCTGATATAATCCAATTGTCGTTTTTTTTGCTGATATTGGACCGATATCAATATTTGATTGGGCCATCCCTACAATTAACCTCAACAGTGGCGGGACTTACAGTCAGTCAATGAAACTGAAGGCTTTAGAAGCTTTCTTTGGTATCTAATGTGGCACGGTTTCTGCAGCTTCCTAAATCATGACTTTAAAGAAATAACATTTATGTTTTAATGGACTCGAGTGTCCTTGTGTTGGTCAGGTCTTCTGAGCATCTTCAGATTTCAGACTCTAGAATAAGCTCTTATCTCATTCACCTCATGAAGCTTCCTGGAGAATGGTATGTCTTGGCATGTATGTGACAGCACAGCAGCTCTCATTTCTGTGCTCTTATTTTTGCATTTTAGGATGGCCATGTTGGTTGTTGAAGCAAGAAGCAACCAGAGAGACTGGCAACTGGTATGCTATTAGAGCTACACAGTCTGCCAAAGGCTAATTCGTTAGTTTAATTGGCTGGGACTGTAATGCGCTCATCAATCATAGAAAGAGAAAACTGAAAATAATCGAGGCATGTCCATCTTCACAGACAGCGATACTTAGCTGTTGAATCTCTGACATAAAATGATGTATTTCTTTTCAAAGTGTTCAAACAGCAAACACACAAAAACAACATCTACGCTGTTCAATTTATGTTTTTTCTCTCTTGCTCAAAGCGAAGTCCTCCTTGATTTATATTTCAGTAACTTGAAGCAGGTGTTTTCATCTCTCCTTTGCTGGTCTCACACTCAAGATTGTAACCACAGGCTCAAAAAATGGACACAGACGATGAGGCAAAAACAACATGACGATATCTCCTCAGCTCTCATCTTTTCTTGAGCAGAAGCTGCCTCTCCACCGCCAGCAGGATAATCCCAGCAGGTTTCTACTACTCAGAGGGCACTGTCTCAGTGACTGCTGTGGCTTTTTTAATGTTTGAGTTCATTAGGGTTTTTTTCTGTTGGACCTGTGCCTGTGTGCTGCTTTTAGAGACTAAATAGGGCCGTGTTTATTAGAGGAGGAGCAGCCACAGATGGCAACGCAGTGCCAAAGGACACAGGGTATTTCAGCTCTAGAACAGAGGTGAAAAAAAGGCCGCCATGGGATCTATCTGGTGTCAGGCCTCATTAATCTGCAGAGCCTCTAGCTGAAAGGAGTAGACAAGGAAAGTGTTATTAGTTTGAAATAACCTGTGGTCGTACCTGTTGATGTGAATTCGCAGGAGATTTCCTGTTGTGAAACAGCGCTGACAGCGAAGTTGTTTTCAAACAGGGAGGGCTCAGTTGGTAAATCTAATTAGATGCAAAGTTTTGTATCCAAACCATGTCTGAACTAAACAGGAAGCTAGAGCCAGCAGCTGGTCAGCTTGGCAAGTTCTGCTCAGCATGTAAACTGGAAACCCTGCAAAGCAGCCCGTCAGGATCCATCAGAAAACAACATAATTATCAGATCACATACAAATAAAGGAAATTATCTGTTACAGGGGCCCGGGTTGATGAATTATGCCACCTTTTGACACAGCCAGGTTTCTTGTTTTCCACTGTTTACAATCTTACATAGCCAAGATGTAAGTCTGTTTAGCAAAACCTTAACTAAAACCAGCAGCCAGTTAGCTAGCCCAGCCCACCTGGTGTCAGTAACAGCTCAAGGCTTACTTCATTTGTGAACTGTGGTTTAACCTTTTTTTTTTTAAACTAGAGAAGTCAACTGAGTGATACTTTTAAGGCATTGTTTGTCAGATTTTGCCACCCTCAGAGCTAAACTAGCTGATCCTAATTGTTTGTAGTGAGCTAAATTTGGCTAGGCTAAGCTGAGCTAAGCTAAGCACTATGCCAAGCTTAGCCAAACAAAAGCCAAAGAGAGACAGTTAGTCAAGACCAGTCTGACTGAATTTGTCATTTGTACATACCATGCCAAAGGCTAATTCGTGAGTTTGATTGGCTGGGACTGTCATGCGCTCATCAATCAAAAAAAGAGAAAACTGAAAATAACTGAGGCATGTCCATCTTACAGAGGCTCGGGTTGATGAATTATGCCACCTTTTGACACAGCCAGGTTTCTTGTTTTCCACTGTTTCCAATCTTACATAGCCAAGCTGTTAGTCTGTTTAGCAAAACCTTAACTAAAACCAGCAGCCAGTTAGCTAGCCCAGCCCACCTGGTGTCAGAAACAGCTCAAGGCTTATTTAATTTGCAAACTGTGATTTAACCTTTTTTTTTTAAAAAAAAACTAGAGAAGTCAACTGAGTGATACTTTTAAGGCATTGTTTGTCAGATTTTGCCGCCCTCAGAGTTGAACTAGCTGATCCAAAGTGTTTGTAGTGAGCCAAGTTTGGCTAGGCTAAGCTGAGCTAAGCTAAGCACTAAGCCAGGCTTAGCCAAACAAAAGCCAAAGAGAGACATCTAGTCAAGACCAGTCTGACTGAATCCGTCATTTGTACATACCTGACACTGTTGTTGTTTTTACAAGTTACATTTTTGGAGCATTTCACTGAAAAGGCAGGACAGCTGGAGAGACTTAGGTAGTGCAGGAAGCAGAGAGAAGTCAGCAAAGAGGGGATGAGCTGGGAGTGACACCAGCAAGATGAAGGCTGAAGCCTCCAGAGATGGAAAGCATGCCGCAAACTACCAGGCTGACAGAAGTTAGTATGAACATGTTTTTAAACTGATTTAATACAGAAGCTGCAACTACTTTATCAGAACCAAACTAGCTCATCAATCCTGTTTCCACAAATTCAACTAGGAGGCTTTGGATTAACCAAGAACCAGAGGCTAGTGAGCTGGTCCAGCCGACCTTGGCATGTAAAGTGGGCTGGCTGTGGTTAGTTGTTTCTGGCTGGGGGAAACAGCGAGCCTGAACCATTTCAAAAATCTTGCTCTTTGTACGTGACCCCTTATTTTGACTTCCTACAGCAACAGTGTCTGAACCTCGTCTGTGCTGTTGAGCTGCTGTATGAGAAAATCAACGGTGTATAATTAAACCTCTGCCCTCAGGGATAATGGCTATTGGTTCCTCACAGACTATTCAATAAAATACAGCCTGACTACCTCTGACTAATGACCGTACAGCAATAAAACCAAAACACAAACATACTTAGAGCATTCGAGGGATTCTGAGTGAAGTGAAGAGTGTCAAATAGCCCTGCCTGTATTAAGTAAGTGCTATTAAATACAGAGAAATAGCAAACAGTATCCAGTCTGTGGGCTTTTGTTGTTGTTATTAGCCTTGTGCCTCAAGGGTCTCATTTACTTTGTCCTCCTGAGGAAACAAGAAATCATGTGCCACACGGTTCCTTTCATATTTGTCATTGGCGGCATATTCTCAATATCCCGCCTGTCAATTCACCAACGAGATGAGAGGAGTGTAAATTACGCTCCTGAATGCATTGCTTTAATCAGCATGAATCAAGATGCAGATTTAATCTTGGCTTGTGTCTTTTCTCTGCCGTTTAGACGTTTGAGCTCAGCTGTGTGAATTCATCCAAGGAATGAAAAGAATCAGCAGATGCACAAGAAAAACTATATTTCTAATCACAAAGAGTAAGGATACAACTGTCTAAACTCCCTTTACTGTGCATGTCTGGAGAAAATATAATAGAAACATAAAAAGGTTTTAAAAGAACAGACAGTGGTTTCTAAGAACAAGAACATGAAGAGATTTTATTTTTTTGTGAGAGGATGTAAGCGCTCCAGTCCATAACAAATCATTTTTCAAAGTCATTTTCTTACATGAATCTGCAAAGGCACATTCAAGCACTCCAGTAATTCTCAGTCCTGGCAGTGTTTTGGCAAAATTGTCCCCTTCTTTTCCTCACAGCACATGCTGAAACCTGTGTTCAAAGCGAGGCTGTCTGAAGGAGCGCGCAGGCTGGAGCACAGATTTCCCCACTGAGTTGCTCAGCTGCTTAAGGAGCATCCAGAGAAGTAGCAGCATCAGTATCAAGAGTCCGAGGAGCAGCCCAATGTACAAGCTCAGGTTCCAGCCCCAGCCCAGAGCCAGGGGCAGCGAGGTGGACGCCACCAAAAATTTTCTGGGGGCAGGCATCAGGTTAGGCAGCAACCCGCCACCCTACCTCTTCAAGAAAGCACTCGTTCCCCAGACTTGGATCTCCTCAGGAGTTAGACAGAAGCTGTGCTGCAGCTGTAGGAGCCATTGTTCAAACAGGTATCCATGAGGTCTGGCTATGTTATAGAATTCCCATCTGTTCCCATGGTTTAATCCTCTGGTGAAGAATGCTGTGTCAGTCACAAAGCAAAACCTGTTGAGAGTGTGAGCATGGTCTCTGAGCGGCTCCTTATTGAAATGGTGGAAATCTGTCTGCTGCTGGGCTGTTTTCCTTCTCCTCTCCTGTCAGACTCCTCGCACAAAGCCAGCCTCCCAATTTATCGACAGAGAGAGTGAGAGAGAGAGAGAGAGAGAGAGCGAGAGAGAGATGCCTTCCACACTATAGGCTGCCTTTACTTTCGAGTAAATCAAATCACAGATGAATGAAAAGGAAATGTCAAACCTGACATTTACTGGAAATATATGGAAGAGGATTAGGGCTACTGGAAAAAAAAGGTCCAATAAAATTTTCTAGATGATTCTTAAATTAAAGTCAGAATTCTGAGATTAAAGACAGCTCCTTAAGCAGCAGAGCAACCTAGTGAATAAGTTGCATGTTTTCCATCAGCTACACTAGAAAGTGACTCATGATAAAAAAAAAAAAAAACACCCCAGGGGCAAATACAACCACACCTTCCATACTGGATCACTCTGATTTTACCTCAAACCAGTAACATGAGCATACATGTTTATCTACTCGTTTCGGTTAATTTGTTTCACTAAATTTTCTTCATTCAATAACTTTGTTTTTAATTTGTCTGCTCAGTTGAGGACTTAAATTCAATCATCTCGTTTCTCTAATTGCTTCATTTTATTTTTAATGCCTCTATAATTGAGTAATCCTGAAGTAAATGAGGGTTGTGCCTCAATGACCAAATGCATAAAAATATGAGTGCCAGACTAACACATGTATAAATTTTGTACATTTCAAATCCGTTTTATCTTAAGATATTGTTTTAAAAAAAAGTTCTGATTTTCACAGGCTACAAGACCAAATGAAAATTAGAACAAAAAGGCTGAATATATTTAACTATCTAGGGTGAAGAAAATAAAGTCAACCTTTTAAAAAAAACTTAAGCACCCATTTCATGTCATTTTAGAGGGGGGAGTTGACAGCAAAGCATTTGTTTAAGCAAGTGGTTTAAAGCGCTCTAAAATCAAGACCACGCTTGAGCAGTTAATGATGATCCGTCATCCTTTATCATTCAGCAACAGTTTTAAGCCTCAGGTAATAAAAAAAAAAATTAATGTACAAAAAGCTTTGCTCCATAGATCAATATAGCATCAGCCTGAAATGAAGCTTAATGTTTTTACCCTTTTAAGCGAGCAGAATACTAGAGATGAACAGCCCTTTTTTAAAACTTTCTTTGCACCAAAAACAAGTTTGTTAAGTCCTCGTGTGTACAGTGAAATCTTTCAGACTCAAAAATGGCCCTCTGCTGCCCTCATGGGTCCAGTGTGAGCACAAACATGTAGACGTTAAGTCTTACTTTAAATGATTTTTATTTACAAGAGCTATATTTTACAGTGCAGAAGACGTCTTGACAAGACATCAGTGTAATGAGACAGCTGACTCAATGACAGACAAAATACGCTTTAATTGCCATTCTGTGAGGCCAATAAGTATGTTACACCTTATGGTGAACCATCAACACTTACTGCTGAGATTAGGTCCATAAATGGAAACAGGTTGAGTATAGATCAAGGCAGAACGATTACAAAGTGGCAAATGGTCATCTACATTTTGTCTGAACGTCAAAAATTTAAAACTGCCTGATTAACCAAAACTATAGCATCTGGCAAGGATGTACAAAAAACACCATTAAAACTTTGAACATCTAGCTCTACTCCTAGAAGAGCAGGGCAGGACGCAAAATTGGGGCAAACATTATTAAAAAAATAAAATTAAAAAAAATTGAACAGGAGAACAACTCTACATGGACAGGAGAAGACGTCAGTTCAGCTGCAATTTAGTTGGAGCGTCGATGAGGGAAACTTCACAATACCTAGAAAAGAAACAAGTGTTCATCAATCTGAAGCAATAATAGTTAATTTTTAAAAAGTGTTTTTCTGCAGGCTACTTACTTTGTGGTTTTGTATTTCTCCCGAACAGACTGCTGGGCATGCTGAGCAGCACTGAGGTAGAGTCGGTGCAAATCCTCAATGCATGGCATCAAGTCTTCCAGGGAGTATCCTGTCATCTCTGCTAAGGACTTGGGCTGAAGGAGGAGGACATGAGTAAATTGCTTGTTACCAAAAATTACAAGCATCCCCTTAGCTTACCTTGTACTTAAAAGGTTTGCTAGTATTACAGATAAAAGATGAGCAAAGTTTGACATTAAAACTTACCCATGAGCCACCAGTCACAGTGTTGCTGGCCAGGGTGTAGGCTGCAGAAGCTGTCAGTGATGGCAGGTACTTCAAGAAGGGATCAGAGTCGACTAAACTGAGCTCACTGAGGTACTGGGGGAGGGGAACGGGATTATTAAGACAAATCAAATCTACATGGATAACATGCACTCCAGAAATAATACATTTCTCTGTGCGATAAAATGCTTAGACAGGGTCAAACTGATCCAAAACACACAGAAAATGTCTGCAGCAGGCTCACCATTGCCAGGCTTTCCACCTGTTTGCTAACTGGCTGATGGAGGATGTACTGGGTGAGAAACTGGTTGATTGTTGGAGCAGCCAGATCAAAGGAGAGCACTTTAAGGACCAGATGCTCCATTCTTAACACTTGCTTCTTGGTGTAGGTGTCATCTGTGATGTAAACAAACTCTGCCACCTCTGGGGGGTAGATCTCCTCGAATTTCCTGTATTTATTTGAGGATTAAAAATCAAGTCACTCACAAAGAAAGCCTAACCTTTGGCAAACCCTTTAATCTGACTGAATAAAACATAGGAGATACATACGAAGCCAAAAGCATGGCAGCGGTCCCAACCAGCTGAAGCTTTCCCCTCAGGACGGACATTGAGGACAGGAATCGATCTATGTAGTTTACAGCCAGATAAAGAGTCTCATTCTGGAGTTTGTACTCTTCTCCCACCTCTACCAGCCAGTCCACCAAGATGGCCCTCATGCTGTTAGTGATGTCGGGTTGTTTCTTCATGTAGCCAGCCTTCGGTCGGGTTTTTACCTGCAAGTGGCCAAAATATTACTGCAGGTACTTGGGAAACTGTTTGATGGGTCTCATTTTAACTGTGAAACAGGACAGTAAAGTAATCTTTTTTGGAGATATGCAGATTTTGTAGAAAGCTAAAAGGAAAGGGGGGGGGGGGGGGGATAGCATTTACCCCAAAGTTCTTACCTCCATTTCCCTAAGGTGGGTGTAGATTTCAGCAGCATATTCTGTGACTCCATTTATATTGACTGGCTTCTCTTCTCCTTCAACCACAGACATGTCCATGGGAGAGTCTGAGCAAAAAACAAAAAATTAGTTTGAGGATTTAAAGCAACTTACCTGGCTGTAGATGTTGTGTTTGTCAGGTTGTCATGAGAATTTCAAAATTTTGTTCACAACTCACCAAAGCTGACATCCATCGCTGATGGAATATCAATAGTAGCCAGGGGCTGTCGGAGCTGTGCCACCGCATTGTTAATCGCAAGGGGTGACTCTTTTGTGATGGACTTTGCTTTGACAGCTTCAACCGCAGGCTGTGGCTTCTTGGCACAGGAGTCTTCGGGCTCATCCACGTGGATCTGGAAAGAGGGCTGCTTGGCGGAGGGCTTCTCGAGGCAGCTTTTGCTGAAATCTTCATTTTTACAGGACAGGGGCTGCGATGAATCCTAAGAGAAAAAGACAGTATCAGAATTAGTTTAAGCAGACTCTCATTTAAAAAGAGACAGTGCTAATGCAGCAGGGTACAAATTTAGGGATGAATGGGGAAATATAGTACAACTTTGTTTGGGAGGCATTTTTACTGAGTCTTCATTTAAGTGCAGAAGACAAACCTCACACTGAATTACTGCAGAATTTTAGTAGCCTGCATCAAGTCATTGTTTCTCAGTGATAAAAACATGAGAAACTATTTCATGCACAATAGAAACTGACTGAAAACAGTGAAGGCTACTTGAAAACAGTCAAAATCGTATCAAAGCGGCTAAAGAGGAGAAACCTGCTGAGATGAAAATGGCGGAAAACCTGCATCATGGCAAAGTCGTGAAGTAAATACACTCACGTATTTGCATAACAGAAGTATTAAACCAACAGCAAGTCATGACAGAGAAAAGTGGCGCATTGTTGTGAGTCTGGTTCGTTGCCTCCAAAACCCACAATAGCAGCTGGAGTTAGCTCCTTAGCTTCAGGACTCAGACTGACCTGTTTGGTACCGCGCTGGTTCTGGCTTTTGCTCCTCTGGTTGTTCTGCAGGGCTCCCAGCACGGTTCTGTTGGTTGCTGCTGCCTGTTTGGGTGGCAGGTTTTCTTGGTTCTCGTTTGCTCGGGGTTTGAGGGAGCCTCTCAGTCTTGACAACATGTTTTCTTGGTTGTGATATTCACTAACCGCGCTTCCCTGCCCCCTGTTTACTCCCGACATCTTTCTCTCAAACTAAATGTCCCAAACTTTTAGACCTCTCCTTACAAAAGGTGCTTCAAGTTGGATGAGCTCTTGACCATGAAAAATAGGTTTAAAAAACTGTTGTAAGCCGCAAAATATCACAAAATGGAGGCTACAGTTAGCTGCAGCTGGTTCGTAGAGGAAGGTAAAGAATTAAACTCGGCTAAACTAAATTAAATAAAAACAGCGCCGTTTAAAACTAAACATGCACAACAGGCAGGAGGATATCGACAATAAGTGACACGCGTTTTAGGTCGGCATACCCGTCCGTTTCGAAACTACCAACCTCACAAACGAGCCAGCTAGCCTCGATCCATTTGTCCACAACCGTGTAGAGAGAGGTCGCTTTCTCTCAGTTCAAGTAGCCCGCGAGGATTGAAACGGACCAATCAACGGGCCGCTTGGTCGATGACGTCTTAGGTGTAACGGGTGCCGACACGGCACAATGTTCGCTTGATTACAAATTCAAAACCGGTTTGACACATTTGGGAAGAGAAACGTTTATGTCCAACAGCAGGGGTGTCAAACTCAACCACAGCAAGGGTCATAATCTGGATTTAAATCTAATCTGAGGGCCAAACAGGGTCAACATTTCACCAAAACTGTCAACCTCCTTTTCAAAAAATATGCAAAACAAAAACAGCAATGATTATAATTTATTTGGAAATTCAAAAAAGATCAATTTGAAGGCACTCTGAGATGCTCAACGATACTCCAGCCATATATTCTTGCAAATGCAACTTTTTCACAAAGATGTGGTTTCTAGGGTCTATGATATAATTTAAAACAAAACTGTATATATTTGTAATCTTGTCATTATACGAACTTAATTTCAGTCAAGTACATTTTGAGAATCTCTGAGATTTTTTATCGAAATATGGGAAAATATTTCAGTTATTCAGCATTCCTTAAATTTAAAGCTCTATATAGTTTTCACATGTAAACCTTGATTTTGTCTGAACTGCTTATCCTCTCAACATGTATTTCAATGTTTAACCTTTTTACCAATTTTCCGCCCAATTTCCAAACTTTAGGATGTGTTTTTATCTACATTGTCATTGCCAATGATTGCAAAAACATCATCAAAAGTGTTGTTCACATTGGCATAAAGCTCATATGCACGGCTACAACATAATCTAATATGCTTCTACATTGATATTATGGTATTAAAACAATGTTGAGGACAGTTTGTGATTATGCAATGCAATTTTAGGATAGAAACACCCATTTTTGCATCTTATATGAGAGTTGTTAAAGAGACACTGAAAAACAATGGTTTAGTGGTTCAGTTTAATGATAACAATAAATAAGGTGTGGCATTTTGTGTTGAAAATGATTCAATGTCACATTTGGCTACTGGTATCACAGAAGCTTTATTTCTGTAAGTTTTACACTTAGCTGTGTCTATTCATTTTACTTTACTTTCAACTCTTATTTGAATAGATTACATCACCATGTTGTGATTGTATAAGAAAAAAAAATCTGTGCGCTTTTAGCTGTTTTACTGAAACTTTCAACATAATCCACAGTTTTGCCACTCATAAAGACAGTCCTTCACTACACTGGCTTTATTCTTGTAATTACCTCTGTTTTAGATGCTATCAACAAGACAGTATAAATAACAAAAATAGGACAAAATGTATCTACATGACAGTATAACATTAACACCCCCTGATGGTAGTGTCTATTATAAAAGAATGCTTTAAGCATTTATAGTACAAAAACAGCACAGATACAGACCATAAACAGTACATAAATATACCCTCTAATCAACTTAATATCATACCTCATTGAAAAAATTCAACAGAGAATTTAAGTCGTAATTTTCAAGTATCTCCAGCAATGAAGACACTTTAGTTTTTACATTCTGGCCTTTGAACTTAAATTTGTCGATGAACAGGTCGGTGATCATTCCTACAGGAAAGAGAAAGAAAAATATTAGTTATGTTCATCACATTCAAGCTCTTCTTTTTTGTTGCTGATGCTTATTTTGTGCTGTTTTAAGTTTTGGGGCTGTATCATCAGTCTTAATGTAAAAGCAATAAGCTGACAATTATGGGGAAAAACAGCAAATGACACATGGACTAAAAGACATTCAGATGTAATCAGAACAAGAGTTTACGATGCAATAAAAACACTGTACCATAAAGCCTCTCGAGGTGTGCAGGCTGCTTCTTGTACTCCTCAAGGAGATTAGCAGATTCATCCAAGATGTTGCGATACTCTGGGATCAGGAAGTCAGCGTTCCCCTCATGAACCTGCAGCTCCTGTTCACCAAAAATTTGAGAGAAGTGAGGCCACTGCAACTGCGATGAATAACCTTGAAGCCTTAAACCAAGGAGGTTTTGTCATCATACATAAGATATGTATTTAATCCCACTCTAAAGCCTGACCAGACAAAGACTGCAAATTAGTTGAAGCCAGACATCTTGTATGCATCACATTTTCCATTTTTAGTGGCAATGCTGTATGTATTGTCCCTGTTAAATAACCATTAAATAAATCAATAAATGTACATACTAAAATGGCTTCTGGTAAAATGACTAACTTTACTAAAATACTAACTTTAAGTGCATCAATGAGTTGAACTTTTCTTGCCAACAGCAACTGATACTCCAGCTTTGGGTGTATCATCTTCAGGGTGTGGCTCACAGAGTCATCATCAATATCTGAAATAAAAAAAAAGGACAACAGGGTTAGATTTACTCAAATTAGATCTTTGACTAATTGCCATGAGCAGATACTGTAAAATAAAATATGTACCGTATGAAATGTTCAGATTGATTTTCTTCTTTGTGGCTTCTTTAGAGAGAACGTCACTCAGTATGGAGATGGTGGAGATGTTGTCTGACCTGAAGTGACCCTCCCCTTTGCTGAAATGACAAATTAGAGCAAAAACATGTATGTTTGTATATAAATTCCAATGCAAAATTATAAACAGAACATTAATTGAAACATTCTGAGAGACATTAGACATGGTATTGTACAACCCTGTACAGCCAGTGCACAGAACAGCTGTTCTACTTTGTGCTGTTGTTTACCAGTAGGTGGCTTCAAGCTGTGTCCCGAGAAAAGTGTTATTGAAATAGAAGGAAATGTTTTCTCCTGCTGGTGTTTTCTCTGGAACCTCCGGCAAACAGAAGACCACCCAGGAGTGGATCTCTGCAAAACTGAACTGCCCCACCAGACTGAGTCTGTTCATGGGTCTGTTTGAGAAACACAGAGAGAAAGGGAGTGACAGATTTATTTCTTTTGTACAGTAAAAATAATGAGACTGAATACACTGTTATAATTTCAGTCTTCCATATATTAAAAAATACTTTTTAAGATAGATAATCTGAAACAAAACACACATCTCACAGTTGCTATTTGGCATTCTTCTGATAGAGTGTAGCTTGGTCCAGCATTTTGTTTTGGATGTGAGTAGTAGTCCCCTACAAGCCATCTAAGCAACCCCCTCAAAAATAAAATGTCCTAGCTGATTCCCATTTAAATGAGAACTTGATATTATAGTCACCTGTCTTGGTCGATGCTGTGCATTCGCTGGTGGAGAGACAAAGGTTTGATCTGGTACTTGCGGACCTGGCAGGTCTTGGGTTGCAGTCTTGGGGTGATGTATGCCTGCAGAGTCCCATACTGTCCCTCAATGGACCTCACCTACAACAAAAGAGAGACAGTGCTTTTCTGCAGTGACTCATTTATGATAATTGAAAGGGTGCATATTTCTGACAACATAACAAATAATGTAACACAACCATTTCTGTTTTGGGAGAGGAGATTGACACACAAACACGAGAACTGTCAGAGACATCAACACATCCAAAACAACAACAACAACAACAAAAAGGGTTTTGATGCACATGTTACCTTGAGTTCAAGTCTGGTAGTGTTAGCCTGACATCTGTAAGTAGCCAGGAGGAAGTTCCCATTAGGCTGCTGAAAACAGAACACGTCCATTAGTCCTTTTAGAGAAGCAACGAGTAGATGATTTTATTTTTACAGTATGCCTGTCTTGTGTGGAAACAGTTTTCCCAGCTCACCTCTGAATCACATTCACTGAAACTGACAACAGCTGAGTTCTTATCCACATCCAGCAGGTCTATGGGGACGTCGCTCTACACAGGAGATTCATCTTTTAGTTGTATTTTCTGCAGCCTGACGTATTTATTGTGAGCTGGATCTAAAGCTTCAAGTTATTCTGTCAAGGACTGAATAAATCAGCAGACCTGGAGCAGCAGATTGTCGATGGCAGTCTGCACCTCTAAAGTGAGGCTGTAGCTGGCGTCATCCTGGCAGAGAGTGAACTTGTCATTGATGCTGAAGATGGGAACGGCAGAGACAGCTGTGCTGGACTGAGATGTCTGCTGGTACTGCTCTCGGCCCTGCAGGACTTTGACCTGCAGTTGCTCAAGCTCGGCCCTGAGAGGGAAGGAGATAAATAACCAATGAACAGATTTGTTATAAATCTCAACCTCACTGCAGGGTAAAAGACCTTTGTGTGTAATGAGAAATAAAACACAATTTTACTGATACCTGAGGGCTTCGACTTTAGACTGGGTCTCCTTACTCATCCTGACCTCGTCTCCAGGGCCAGCTTCAACCTTCTGTGGCTCTGTGGTCAAACCAGTCACCCATCCTAAAAGAGGTAATTAGTAAAAATATATAACGGGCTTCACACAGAGACTTATACAAAGTGAGTATCCACCCAGCTAAGCCAAAAGATTTAGAGCTCCCCCTGGTGCCCATCTGCAGTATAAGAAAACCTGACGCTGTTCTTATTCAATCTAACCTGTGTATGTAGCAGTCAGGATTTCATCATAAGACTCCTTTCCTACGCAGCCACCCTGGACAGAAGTCACACTCTCTGACAACACCTTTAGTGGAGAAAAAAGAATTTTTGAGCAATGAATAATCAGAATGAAATGGAGCTTTGTGGCTGAAAAGGTCCATGGCAAAAAAACACAATAACTTCAACTTACAAAAAACACTCTAACAAACTCAGTTAAAATCTGAGCCGACACAGCTTCTCTAAACAGTTTGCTTTCATTTGGAAAACTCTCGATTAATTGGAGTGAATAGAATCTCCACATTAGACAGGTTGTTCCGATAAAAAAACTCACATGTTCAAAGCGTAACGTTGGTTCATTTGTGCTTTCAAAACCATAGATCTCAACTGTCCCATCATCTCTGCCCACCAAGACGTCATTCACTCCGTCTCCAAGAATATCGTAAGTGTCAATGCACAGGATTCCTGAAGGGAGAACGAGATAGAGTAGGATGATGGAGATTACTTAAAGAGGTGAGAGTTAACAAAACAAGATGGAACTGTTACCCAAAGTTTCTAACCACCTGCAAATGAAAAATTTATGACTCTAATAACTTTATATTTTTTATCAATCCTAATGAGTCAACTGTTTGTATTTGGTGACTAAAACAAATGAAAGCTTGGTGTTATCATGCAAACAACTTACCTCCTTTCTTCTTGTCATTGTCAATCTCCCATTTAGTTGCAGCGGAGCCCTTACCAATTTGGACCAATCCTATTTTGCCATCTGTAGTTCCATAGAGGACGTCCTCACCTGTAACATCTAAGAAAAATCTTTGATGTTACAACAGATGGCAGCTCTGCATGAAGCAATATTGTGTTTAATTTGGTACTGAGCGTAGGTGGAGGAACAACAACTCACCTCCATCTTTGTTGTATAGTTCCAAGACAGACGGAGGACCAGGGACTTCAACATCATAGGCAAGCTCAGACCCCTGCAGTGTTAAAAATATAGACAAATATATTCTATAATATATATTTGAAGTACAACACCTTACATATCAAAATCAAATATTGACAGAAATTTTTATTCAACCTGCAGGACTCTGAGAACTCGATCTTGGCACGCCAGGACCGGAACAATGTTGGTTAAGTTCTCTGAGGACAAACACGTGATATCATTGATCTTGTCTCCAGAGAGGTAGTAGTCCTGGTCCTTGCAGTCACAGTAGTGGTTGTAGATGTAACTGGCACACACAAAAAGGTCAGCACCTGCCACATGCCTGGAAGAAAGACAACAAAAACACAGAGTTCTGAATGTGTCTATAAAAGCAGTGTCAGCCAATCACGAAAGGAAGAAATGGTTCCTACATGGCGTTAATGCTCTCTGTGAGGTTGGCTTCAAAGGTGAGGAACTGTTTGCCTTTCTTGGTAAACCCTCGGACCTGAGAACCAGAACAAACAAAGATCTTCTCCTGTGGAGTTCCTGCAGCTCCTCCAAGATCCATTCTGGAAATTTTGGGGCCTGGGAGTGTCTTAAAAACAGGCTGAAACAAGGAGAAAAAGTTCTTGTCATTAGACACATCCAGATGCACGAGATAAAAGAGGAGCAAATATAACCTAAACCATGAGGAAACCCACCACAGCTTCTCCTTTCTTCATTCCAAAACATGTCAGCACTCCATCATGATCAGCAATAGCAACCTGAAAAATACAGAAGGTAACCAAAACCATGTCGCTGCAACAATATGCAATGAGATTGATGCACAATGCAAAGAAACTCAGAGGAGGTTTATACCTTTTGTGTTGCCTTTTTCCCCAGTGCTGGAAGCAGCCTCATGGTTTTCTGGGATGTCACACCCACCTGAGAGGACAAAGCATAAATACAGGTATTATTAAAGTCGACTGATCCCTCTGGGTCTTTTACACCTCTGGGAACCTGAGGCATGGAGGTTAGACTGCCCCCCACCCCTGCCTTAGGCATTGGGCACAGATTGACAGACCCTCTCACCAGGCAAGGGGCTGCTTTCCCTTAGAATGAAAACCACCAAGCAGCCACAGTAATAGTTTTTTTTTGTTTTGTTTTCCCACCCTCTAGTTCATCACTTAACACTACATTTATAAGTAGAACTAAACTTTCGGCGTATTCTCAACACACACTGGACTCCATTTTGCACTCACGTCATCATGCACATTCATGCACAGCTGCACAGTGATTATTTCCACTTTTGTGTACATCATGTTTTATTGATTTTATAAAATCTGGTCCTTATTGTCACATTTACTTTATTCTATTTCAGTTCTATTTTATCTGCCAAGTTGTGTTTGGTTGATACAAAACTTAATTTAAGGGGCAGCAGTAGTTCAGGAGATAGAGCGGTTGTCCAATAACTTGAAGGTTAGCGGTTCGATTCTCCCCTATCCCTAGTCTGTCTGTTGTGTCCTTGGGCAAAACACTTAACCCACTTTGCTCCCAGTGTGTGTCCTCCACTGATGTATGATGTGAGTGTTGTGTGGTGGTGGTCGGAGAGGCTGTAGGCGCAAACTGGCAGCCATGTTTCCCAGGACAACTGTGACTTCTGAGGTAGTTCACCACCACCAGGGTGTGACTGTGTGAGCGAATAAATGATGTATCCAATGTAAAGCGCTTTAAGGGTCTCTGATGAAGCAACATACGAAATCTGACGCATTATTATTATTTATTAAGTTGAGAACTGTCACATTTACCAAAATGTAACTTCATGCAGAAAGCAGCATTTTTGTTTCTAATCAAATTATAATTTAGTTTCCCTTCTGCTCATTTTTTTCACCATCAATAACATCAAATATTCAGCAGAATGCAGTAGATTAAGTGTGCTCAGTATTTTCCTGGACCCCCTTCTCAATCATTGTTCCTCTGTAAATCTAAAAGAACCTTTCATTAAGATTATCACAAAAAAAAATTCAAACTCGGTGACCTCTGAGGAATTTACCAGCCGGGTTTGCTCACCTAAAATTAATACCAGCTCATCCTTATTTGTGATAAGCTACTACTCGGCTGGTGCAACTAGACTGCCAAGGAGGTCATGAACATGCTGTTGGAGGCAGATATTCATTAATCATGATTTTCTGTGCTCTGGTTTATTTATTTTAGTCACAGCCTGATCAAACCACAGCCAAAAGAGCGCCACAGTGTTCTAGTTTTCATCCTTTTTACTCTAACTTTGTGTTGGTTAAACTCAAACAAAAACACCTTAAACTACTTGGCTGAGGACAGAAACTTACCTGAGGTGAAGTGAACTGATTAGAGATCAGTTTAAAGGCAGGTGTCAGAGAATCAGAATGCTGTGTAGACAAATAAAGCACCTTTACCTGAATATAATCAACTCGATTGAGCTGGATGTCCATCTTCTTCTTCTTTCAGATCTTCCACACAGGTTATCCGGTTACTTGTGGTCCACCTTAAACGTGTGCTATTCGCAGCTTGTTGGCCACATTTCCACCTGAAATACAGGTCGATAATTGTAATGAAAAGAGATTAACTATCCAGAGCAAGGAGATTAGCTTGACGTGCTACCGTTAGCTAGCGGGCTAATTGGCTGACACGGTTTATCCCCTTCACCAACTGTCACCTCTGGTTCATTCACATCTTATCTTTTTAAGGTAAACTCTGCGGCCTCGATGAACAAAGCAAATATCTGCCTGTGTTTGATACAATAAAGAACTTAACTCCGCTCTATAACGAGTAACGTATATACGCTCTGGGAACGAGATGAACGCAGTGTTCGTTGTCAATGGCAACGCAACGACGTCGGAACAACTCGTAACACCATTGGATGCAATTGAATGAAAGAAGTTGAAGCTATGTGTTGATTGGTTGAAATCACCCCAACGTATGTGTACATAAAATGAATCGGTGGGTACGCAGTACTTGTTGAAATGCTTTTAAAGGGATATTCCGGTTTAAAATTAATTTAGGGTTAAAAACACCGTAACACCGAGTCAGACACCCCCTCGAGAGATGAATGTTGCCGACCGCTTGCTTCTCTAGTTTTACCAACTTTAGTAACGACCGCAGGATATCAATACACAGCGGTCTGAGGAGCCACACACAAACCTCAACCAAAACGCCACTCTACAGCCACAAATAATGCTCAGAACAGCGTCTAACTTCATCAACAGTACATATAGGGTCCAAGCCATAGTCCCAGCCACGAAACATCGTTTTAGCTTTGCCTAATTTTTGCCTTTAGCAAAAAGACTAAACACAACACACCTACTCTCCTCCAGCAGCCACCTGTTTGTAGCAAGACCTTAGGCCAGTCCATTATGGACTACAACGGGGTGACGCAGCTCAAGGAAGAACATTAACGATAATTTCTTTATTTCCTTGAAGTAATAATCACCATATTAATCATTTTGCACTGCAGTAGCGGTAGTTCTTCTGCCTTAGCGTCTCAGTCTGATTGTATTTCATTTTTTCATTTATTTATTTAAAAGGGACAATGCACATTAATGAACATAAAAAAGTAAATATGCCAGATTTAGCCAATGGCAAATTTTTAACTGTAGTCCCTGGCAGATCAAGGAAAAAAAAACCTGAAAGATGGAAGCACAGTGACAGACAAATACAAAGATCATCCATACGGCATGGAAGTGGTAGGTGACTGACCATTTTTTTAAATTTGTGGTTCTCTCGCTTTCACATACAAATAGTAAATGCAGTATGTTTGTGTAGAGCTGTCTCTAGTCTTCTAACCACCCATTTACACCACATACACACACTGATGCAGAGTAAATGGACTTAAAATTACAGACATATGGCTTTATTGAAAAAGTAGTACCAGGGTTTAATTAAGAGATATTTTCTCTATGAAAAGATGATTCTGGAGTTAATATGGTTCTTATTTGTTCTTTATTATTTGTTGGTTTAATTAAGAGATCATTTTATTCATATCATAAAAAATGTGGTTTGTTTGTAGGCAAATAAACACATTGAACATGGCAAGAGAATAAAATCATAGCATGCATCAAGCAAGGAAGCTACGTCGCACAAATGAGTGGATACTCAAAACAGCATTCAAACTGAGAAACATGGGGAGAATGCATTCAGAAACATGACATGCACTGAGCAACTCATTTAAAAATGAATCTTACAGCAAAGTATCAGGTACCTTTACATATTCTATAAAAAACAAGACATCTCATCTCATCACTATGTCATACCTTCGTAGAATATGCATGTTGTTAAAAGAGTGAGTTCATGGCATTAATAGGATACATGAGTAGTAACGTGTTAAGACAAACCAGAGCATCAGATGCCTTGCACATAAAGAAGAAAATTGACAATGTAGGAGCAGCAAACAAACCCCATCTTCCATCCATCCAATCTCAAGATTATTATTAAGAAACGAGGACATATATATATATATTCATAATCACATTTTCATTAAAGAAACTAATCTCAGAATGTTAATGTTTCATCACAGAGTAAGCAATCATCATGAATAAATAAGGTCATAGAGGGAAAAAATAACAGCTGACACAAATAGAGACACAGCTGATGTCTGCTGCGCTCTGCTCGGAGAGTATAACAAAGCAAAGAGTGTCCACTGCTTCAATGAGGTCACATTAAGAAGATGGTTTAAAAGAAACTATCAGCGTGAGACTTCAGTGCATCACTGGCTGCTCTTCACCTGTACTCAAACATACAGAGAGGATGGAGCACAGTCTGAAAAGTTGACATTCAAAAATCAGTTCCTTCGGTTGATGGCAATGTCTGTTCCCATCAAGGTTTATGTCACATCCTAAATGCTGGAAAAACGAAACATAAAGAAAAGGAACTGACGCGGAGTGATCAGACCCCTGTGGGGGCCAGACGGCTGATAAAGGCGATACTGCTGAGGCACATCCTCCTGAAGAAGGCGGGACAGGCGGGCTTCATGATGAAGTGCTCCAAAAGGATCCGCAGCTCTGTGAACAAGGTGCTGGGGTGGAAACAGATGTCAAATGATTGTTCAAAATTAAAATCTAAATTCAAGTATTCTAGTTCGAATTCTCTTGTCTCGTGTTTTCTGCCAAAATCTCTGGCATTTTAGCACCAAACTTTCCAGCCAGTTTATACCTACACTGCTGTTCTGTTCTGGTTTGTGGTAATAATGGCGGAAAATATTCATCATGCTGAGTTGTAGACTATCACTGACAAACAAAATATTTCAATACTTCCTCACATCTGATCCTGGAGTATGACTTACTTGTATTATATGATCATTTACGTAATAAAAACCTGCACTGTCTTATAGTACTGTATTATTTAAACATCTTACCGGCAGTATGGGTTTCTTCTAGACGTGTAACGGAGAGTGAGGAATCTGTAGTAAATGAAAGGCAGAAGCAAGCTTCCCTGGCCACTGTGGAATAAAAATGTTATGAATATGTTAAAAAAAATACATTACAGTCATTACTTTTAATAATAAGATACAATCCTGAGAAAAATGTCTTTGGCTTGCATTTTAAACCATAGTGTATAAAATTAACTGTACCAAAAACTGATGAAATCTACTTCTATCGATGACACACTACACATTCAAACCAAATCATTTATGATATGAATTAAGACTTTATGACATGTTTAGAGTTCAAGACAGTAATAATACATGAAAAACTGTTAACTAAATAAGAGCTTCTGAGTTTCTAAACAGTGTAGTCAGGTACACTGACCTGAAGAGCATAAAAACAGTGGCTGGCATCAAGAAGATCTCATTACAGGCGATGAACTTGAGGATGTTTTGCTGATTGGTCGTTAGTTTGTCCAGGAGGTTTCTGATGAACATCAGGCTGCTGGGGCCCATTGACTGCAAAGAGAGATCCATGAGAAGAAATCAACAACTGTGAGGTAAGTAGGTCGATAAAAAAATTAAAAATAAAAAAGGGATTAGATTGAGTAGCTTGAAACTAGAAATGGTTCATGTTTTGGCTGAGTTCATAAAATACAGAAAAAGGGAACTTGTGGTTTCTGTAATTAAACTGTCTGTGAATATGATAAATAACTGTTTATTAATTAATATGAAATCATAATATGTTATATAGTTTTTTTTCATTTGTTCAGCAAATTGCTTTTAGTCAAAGTTATGAACCAACAGTTCTTAAAGACAAAAACCAAGATGAACTGTTACATTTACTCACATCAAGGACTTTTTTCGTGTAGGTGGTTGCATGAAGCAGAGAAAAAAGGAAGACTGGAAAGATGCTCACTGAGACCTGTTGTTAAGGATCAACATCAAAAACATCTAAAGAAATGTTACACAACTCACTACGTGGAGGTCCTCAAAGTGGAATACACAGAGAGGATGAAAATTGATCAAATTTTTCATGATGAAAATCATGAGGTTTGGTTATGCAGGTTAACTTGTTATGTATCCAATCCTCCAGAGAGGCCTGGTGCAGTTCATCGTGGACTTTCATGTGATACTTATCAGAACAACTGAAAGGAGAGAGTGCACTCATGATGTCAAGAAGACATAAACAGGGCATAAATACTCCATGGATGATATAGAGGATAAAACAAATCACTGTCAAAGTTCAAGAAAAAAACATCAATTTTGCGTTCAAATAGGAAAATAGAGAAAAAACTCTTGAACAACATTTGTGGTGGCAAACATCAGGAAGAAGGATACTTGTGATGGGGTAGGAGTTAACCAGTATGAGTGAGTAGAGCAGGTAATGGCAGCTGTCCTCCTGAAGAGCCTGAGCCAGGAAAGCTCTGCTCAGCTGAAAGCGTGGAAGCCTTTGATGCAGGCGGAGGGCACTGGTGAGGGCGTTCGCTAACAAGGCTCGCTGATAGAAGTTAGCTGCAGCATAGGGTCTGAAACACACAAGCAGTGACACAGTTTTAGAGGTCTGTTCAGGTTAGGCGACGATGGGAGGGAAAAAGCAATTTAAATATTTGATGTTTCTACAAATCACACTTTGGCGGGACTGAGTAAACTTACCCCAAAATTGGAAGAATAAACATTATAGAACAGTAGACTGTGAAGAGACGTGAAAGCCACATTGCAGTTTCCAGCTTGTTACTCATTAAAAATTGCTGTTGAGAAAAGAAGAAAATACATTTAGTATTGCAAAGAGAGATAAACTGAAATGGCTTCATATAATAAAATATCGTGGGTGAAAAGTTTACAGTTTTTCTGTGCCACAGTTTCAAAGTTCTGAACGGCTCATCTGAGATGGAGAGATGTTTCTGAGAGTCTACCTTAACCAAGTTCTCCGTGCAGACAAAATAAACAGACCTCGCTACGAAAACAACTTAATTCAATCTTCAGGTTAATTCTTGCAACCCCTTATCAAAAAGTCAGGAGACAGAATTCAGCTGCATCCAATGAAAGACCACTGGTCTCACATCACCCGACTAAAGCCGGGTTGTAATCTTACCAACTTCTTTGGATACAAGCAGAAACAAAAGTTACAGGAGAATTTTTTCTTTCAACATCAGATTATTATTATTAATTATTATTATTCACCTGTTCTCAGTTCAGAGCTTTGTCCAAATGTCTGTTAGAAATTTTGGAAAATTGCAAATGTAACACCCAAGAGTCAAGCCTGAGACCATACTTTGGACAGTGCCATGAAACTTTCTGAAAACATGGAGTTTAATTCAAAACGATTTCTAAAGGGTGTTTCTATTTCAAGACAGTAGTCATTTTATTTCATTTTGAGTCCATTACTTTCAAATACACTGACTTCTTGATCCCTACATTTTAAGCTCTGCATCACAACACTGATTTTTTTTTTGTATTGGCAGAGTTTCCACAATTTCCTGGAGATAATTCTCATGAATTTTTTCAGGATGTTTTCAGTGACAACTGAGCTGGTATGACAGGACTGCATTGTGCCCACAGTTTTGACTTGCTTGTGCTTTGTCTGCTGTTCATAGTTTTAACACTGGCATCCGGATTAATTGTCAAACTTTCCCAAACCCAGATCTAAAAACTAGGTAGCTAGCATTTCAAATAATGAGGTTAAACCAAAAATGCTAACAGTTTTAACATTATTCAACTTCTTAACACAAGAAAAAAACACACATAAATACATACATACATAGTTTATCTACACACCAGATGAAACTACAGTTAGCAGACTGCAAATACTCTTTATTAGCATTTGAATCACACTACACTATTTGAGGTTTTGGTTTATTATCCAACCTGCAGGGGCTTCTGTATGATGTGACTGGGGTGTTTCTAATGTGGTCTATTCTTAATACTGTTATCTGTGAACTACTATCATTCTTTGAAGAGAGTCTTGACTATATTTAGCTCTGTCAGCTGGCAGTGTCACCTGTTTGGAGGAACTCCGTAATGAGATTGAATGTTTTCTGGGTCAACACAAGATTTTCTGGACATTTCACTTTTTCTCTAATTTTCTGTAACTGGAATATTTGTCAGCTGTTTTCCAGGTCAAGTGGGCATTTGAGTGCTAAACTCTTTATACAAAGGACGCTTATTTACCATTGAACTTATTATTCCACTGGACATTTTCAGGCAAGATTGGCAATAATTCAGGGTAGTGATTTTTAACATTATAAAACCTTTGGTTTGTTTTACTTAATCATCGGAGTGTAAAAACACACACACTGGGGTGACCGAGCCTCTTCAGTTGTCGGTCCCAGGCTCTGATATAAGCTCTCCACCGAAATGAGACTTATTTCTGACCTGGGTCTTTTTAAATCTTGATTGAAAACGTATTTATTTATGCTGGCTTTTAATACCCAGTAGCGTGGTGACACTTTATTTATATCATTGAATCTTATTCCTTTTTTTAAATTGTTTTTATTGCTTTTTATTGTTTTTATTTATTCATTCTTACTATGTATTGTAAAGCACTTTGGTTCACTGAAAGGTTTGTTGGAAAGGGCTGTATAAATAAAGTACATTTAAAGAACATTTCAACAGAATGTCTAGGTAGTTCTGACAGTTAAGTCACCACACACACAGATCTGTGCGCTGACAAATGCTACAGGTGACAAATATCTTTGTACAGTCAGCATAACACACCAACTAATGAGATGATAAGTAATTGAAAGAGTTTACTAAGTGATTCAATGAACAGTTGAAGCTTACTCACCACAGGCCCAAGTTGAGGAGGAGGAGGGGGAGGAGGCCTTTGTTGGTTTGTGTCAGCCATCTTTGGGAGTATGGGTCGCTCTAATGGGAAAGAAAACAAAGTGACTCGTCATACCATACCTACGTTTTTGTTTCACTTCAAACATTGCTTGGATGGAAAGCAAGAGACTGTAAAAAATAGAGACTGTAAAAAATAAAATGAATTTCCCTTTAGAAACATGTTTAAAAAGACTTCTGGAGGACTGTCTTAACTCTAAACATACTGAACTGACTGACAGGAATGACAAAAGACAAGAAAATAACACACATTGAAGAGGATAGTGCAAATTTGAAAGAAGGGAACGGCCCTATGAGATGTCCGTCTTGTTTTCGATGAATGATCTCTCACCAAACAATAAATTATTGAAGTCGCAGGGGTTGATTTTGAGTGATGGTGACCTTTTATTTCTAGTAATACTAATTTTAGTTACATCAAAAAACTCCAGCTCTACCTCTCACTGGTAAATCTATAAATTAATATGAATTTACAAACGTAGGAGCCAAAGAAGACAATGTAGGTGAGATGGTTTATCTCTTCAAGAAGAAAAGGGCAATTTCACCACTTTATCCATCAAGACCAGAATGGACTAAGTCCTGATCCACAATCAAAAGCAGATTTATCAAAGTTAGATGTGATTATCCTAGAGAAACATGGTTTCAGGGTTTTGATGACTCTTATTTTACCCCATAACATAAGGGTTTCCAATGGATAAAACTGTTTTCAATGGGAGTAAAGGACACTTCAGAATAATACAGTATAGACCTGACTAGGGCTGGGCGATATGAGAAAAAGTTTATCAAAATAAATGTTTTTTATATCAGTCGATATCGATATATATCACAATATACGAAATTAAATCTAACAGTGCTTAGTGGCAGCACGCCTTTTGCAAATTAATAAGCCACTGCATCTGCGGTGTCTCTTCTACGTTTTGTCGTGAGGTGTTGCACTAGAGGAAGCGGACTGAATGGTCGGCTGTTTTGGCTGCACAGATGCCATGGGCTCTTTCCTCCGCTCAGGGTTTGTAACCTTTTGCACATGCTCTGCCGTGTGTCACTGCGTCAGGTGGTGAAAAAGATTAGAGGTTTTCCCCCCCAACTATGAGAGATCATATACTCGACATAATTTGCAGTGCACATTACTCTGCTTCATGTCAGACCTCAAAAAACTAAAATACCTCCACACCTTCGACGTTTTCATGCCAGTGTTGTCGACGATGTCACCATCTGTTGAGCCTTCATTTACATTTCTGCCGAGAGTAGCACTCATTTTCTTTTCGACTCACCAACAGTGCTGTCAGCTTCTAGTGTTAAAGTGCTGTGGTTGCGTGTAGCTGCTGTCTGCTACTACGCAGTTGTTTGCAACTTGGTTCTAATTCAGCACATGACTGGTTCAGTGCGAAGCGGACCCGAAGCGGAGCAACTCTCCTTTTCATTGGCTATTTGTATAGTCTACTAATACATGGCAGAACGCCGACTATTGAAAAGCATACTGTCCATTTTTTATATTGATATTGCGGGAAATTAATTTTCGATATAAATCGTTATCGTTTTATCGCCCAGCCCTACCCTGACAGGTCTGAATATTTCAGTTCTGGATGATGATCTGGTTCACTGAGGTCTAAAGGAGGAATAAACTGTAAAATCTGTAACCAAGAGACTCAAGAAACCTGGGTATTGTGGTTCTGAATCAAGACCTGGACCAATGAGTACAGATAGAAGAAAAGTAGAAAAGTCGCTCTTTGATTCTTTTCAGACACAGGAAAGGTTTGACTAATCTGAACCTGAGTTCAACATTCAGCTGCTAACATCAGCTCCAGTTTCAGTCACCATGCTGTACTTCTTTACTTTAGAAGGACCAGTTTACACAGAAGGAGACCTACAGCCGTGACAGCGACAAAAACAAACACCCTTCAGGGTAAAATCATGGAGAAAGACTTCATGGTGCTAATGTAGAGGAGCCGTTAGCAGCAGGTGGCTCTAGAATCTTCTGTTTCCATCGTTACTAGCATGTGAGCTAAAGCTAACGTTAGCTGCTCCCCCAGCTCGTGAACTGATGTCTCCCTGATCACGAGCCGGTAACCGTTAGAGGTCCACGCCGAATAAAACATCTCCTACAAACAAAATAACCCCTGATATTAAAAAGATAAGACAGTAACGGCGGACAAAGCTTACCGGAGCAGCAGCGTCAGTGTGTTTCAGTGAGGATGATGATGCTGGTGTCACTACAGCGAGGTAAATGATCAGCTGACCTTCTGAAGGAAGAGGGGAATTCATCTCGCGATATTTCACAGATTTGATACTTCAGAAACTATACCCCCCTCTAGTGGTCAAAACAGTGACTATAATTCAACCATGAATTTCAACAGGATAAATGGTGTGGGATGACTAAAATCTCTGCATTGGTTACCTGTGTCTTTTAGAGAAGATTTTAAGGTTCTTTTGTTAGTTTTTAAAGCTCTTAATGGTCTTGGTCCTTCTTATCTATCTGATTTGCTTTTACCAAATGAACCCACAAGAGCCCTCAGGTCTTCAGGTAAAAATCTTTTAATTAGGGGTACTGGTGTTGTTTGATGTGTTGGGAAAGATATGTGGTTAATTTCAAATGTTCTTCTCTGTTTCTGTATTCATTGTTTATGTCTTTTTTGAGTGCTTGTCTGTTTGTGACTAAACAGAGAATAATCCCTGCTATGTTTACAGTTCATTGAAGCTTATGTTAATGTGATTAATGAGAGATTTACTACACCATATCTTGTTTTTAGCCCAGTCACGTGTTTATACGAAGCACCTGGGCAGAATGTTTTATTACTAAAAATGAAAAAATAAACTTTCTTAATTTAACTCTTTACAAGTGCATTAAGATTTTTGTTTCAGTTTTGTATGATGAGTGTTTCAAGCCATTTCTAATCATACATTTTTCAATCAATGCTAGAAACAGTCAGAAACCCTGAAATTATACATGTGGAAAAAATGATACCACATTTACACTTAAAGAAATGCAACAAAACGTGTCGTACACCAGTGATTGATTGATTGAAGTTTATTTTGAACATATACAGTATATCAAATAAAATAGCAATAAAAAAGTAAAGAATACAACAACAAGTGACAAAAAGTTATTCAAGTTCAAAAAGGAGTGGGAAGAAGTCGAGACTTAAATAGTCCCACCCCTTCTCCTACACTAATGGTTTAAATGTATTTTTGTAATATTATATAATAATATGAATCATCATAGTAATAACAGCAATAAAAATAATGACCACAGTGAAAATAACAAAATTGATTGTTATGATTTCAAGGGTGGAGATAAATCAGACCTAGTTTGGATAACTAGGTCTAAGATTATTTCAAAATTTACATGTACATCTACAAATAAACATGTAAATAGACATGATATAAATGTCATGTAATGTCACCCAGAGCGTTTTGTGCAGAACGACAAAGTAGTGTTGTGTCCTTTAGTGAACGATTCGTTCAAAAAACTGAATCTTTAAAGTGAACGTACTGAAGCGAATCACTTCCTCGAGTTATTCGTTCGTTTCTCACTTCAGTTGAGCTGAAGAGAGAAACAGCATTACCAGGCCAGCAGCTGGCGAATGAGACATGAACCGACGCCAGAATCACTTGGTGAACGAATCACGCATTGAACTACACTCTCTGGAATCATTTTTGTCGGACAAAACTACCTTTCTTTGTTTTTTTTTCCACTGCTAAATTGCCACCACAACAACATTTACTGAGCAGACCTGATCAATAGCATACCATAGGACAGTGCACTTAAAACATCATGACTTTTGCCCAAGCAACACAGCCAAACACTCTTGTCTTCCAGTCCCAGAAACTATGAATTAAACTGAATCCTGAAACGTTCAGCTGTGTATCAGGTCGAGGTCGCAGGCCTCTCCTGCCAAGCCTTAAGTGATTCGGTGATTTGGTGAACAAATCTTTTGTGCGAATCTTTTTAGTGAACTGATTCTAATGATTTAGTACAGCTAAAAGAACTGCCATGCCCATCACTACGCCAAAGCTGCATAGCTGCTGGGTGTTCATAAGCATCCACAACCAAGAACAAAACTGTAGTGCGCCTGCGCCATCGTCACTGTCCAGATTTTGGAGAAAGGAACAAATTAATATAACCTTTAAGCCACCAAACCACAAGACAGGGATCTCTGGTTTTCTGGTCATTAAAACATCATTTCAAACGAGCATCAACCCTTTTTATCCGAGTGAACTCCCAGTTTTAAAAGTGATAACAGTGGTGATTGAAGAGCTGCCACAAGAGGGCGCACTGTACCAGACTATGAACGCTCCTGCAGGTTGGCCTATAGCCTGTGCTGGATAATTATTTTAGCTTTAAGTGCACCTTATTTGGTCCCAACATGTTTTAAAATCTAACATCTGACTGCTACTGTAGCTCATATATCCGCAGATTATTGGCACGAGTGTCGCAGGATGATGTGTTTGCTGGAGATGCCATTTGAAAATATAGGCAGTGTAAGCACTGTAGAATCTAATTATTTCTTTGCAAAACCTAATTAGGCATTAAAAAAGGTTAACGCCAGCGCCTGAAACGTTTTTGTTTAATAATCCCATTACTGACGGCTCATCATGTATAAAATGGTGCAGGAGGACACTAAGTTTCCACTTGTTAAAGGGAATCTCTGAGAAATAGTCGCAGTTTTTTGACACTATCTGCGTTTGGAAATTAGGTCTGGTAATTAAACAGCGGAGACTCAGCACACACAGCACAGAGTAAGTAGAGCTGCAGCGTCCTGCCGTGCATGCATTTTATATCTTTAATGTGTGATTGTGCTTTCCTGCTGCTGAATATTCTCAATTATCTGTTTTTTTACTTCTCTTTTTAAAAATGTTGGGTAATTTATCGGCCATGGCAGAGAGTGTCGTACAGCGATGATGATTTTTTAAGCGTCAGCTCCTCTCGGACCATCTGCAGTCACCAGAGAGCTGAAGCTGAGAATTTCAATGAGACACAATTTCTGCACGACTTTTAATTCGTGCAGGCTCCTCAGAAGGAGATCCTGGGGAATATTTTCAGATAAAATACATCTCTGAATTAAACATGGAGCAGATTTTGTCGTGTTGCTCACTCTTACAGTCATGCAAAAAAGTCCTCGGTGATGCAGATGGGTACCTGAATCCTCCTAATATAGGCGCAGGGATATAAAAGAGTATAATTTTCTTTTAAATAAGAATCCTAGAATTAAGTCACCTCATGTTTTTAGTCTCCAGTAAAAGCTGATTTATTTGACGATAAAGTCAAAAAGCACCATCAGTTATAAATCATCTTGCACTCTTCTCTGTGGTATTTTATCATTGAAGGTCTGGTTTTCTTCAGATATTGAAGTCGTATTTTAAACAGTAATATTGAAGGATTTTCCTGCATTGTTAATTTTTTTATCCTGCTGAAAAAATTCGCTCAAGTCCAGCAGAAAAGACAGATCACAGAAGAGAAGATTCATAAAATAAATACCCCAAAATAATGATTTTTGCAATATTTTCCATGATAGGAATAGAGGACATATTTGATATTTTATGTCTAAATGATTTTAATGAGCCATATAATTCAAAATACTGGGCTAAAACATGCACTACAGATCATTACAGCAACAGGCCTTATAAAAATGAAATTGGTACTTTTTTCTTTGCGCTCTTTTTCTTGCTGATCCTCCCGAGCTTGAAACAAACAAAGAGGTGAAAGTGAGTGACAGACCAAAGTGAAGCTGTTTTCTGAAAGGACGCGCTTGTAATCGCTCCATCTCCGTCTCTGGATCCTTTCGGTTAAAACAAACAGGGTGTGGTGAGGGAGGAAAATCAGGACAAGCGAGGAAGAGGACGGGAAGAAAGAGGAGAAAAAGAAGGATACGGTGCGTTTTACTCTTAATAGTTCAAGTCACAAAAAAGCGAGTTATCAACAGACTACTTGTGCTTTTATGTCTTTGTGAGCGGATCTTTGGAGGCGTTAGACAAGAGGCACAGATGAGTGTTTCATGAGGAGCTGCAGTGGGAATGGAGTCCTGGGATTTAGAGGACATTCAGGCTGTGTGCGCTTTTATTCACGTATTATCAAGAGGAATAGTAAGGAATAATAATAATTAAACTATAAAGTTGTAATAATTGGTGATCCTCTTACAAAATACAAAGATGTGTTACAACATTTACAGTATGTAACACCTAAAGGGATGTGTGCACAACTTTTTGTTAACTGCAAATGGAGAAAACACGATTTTCTTTTACCCCTGGAAAAATGATCTTTCATATTTTTACTTTTCTGACGCATTAAATTGTTGTAAATCTGATTTGCATTGTGATATCTGCAAGGGTATACATAATACATTTATGTTTATAAACCATGTGCAGTTTTAGACACTCATCTGCTAGTGCAATTCAGTACAATCTCGCACTTATACACTCGTCACTTTACCAAGCTGTACTGTAGTAAATGGCTCTTTAAACACCTTTAAGACATGACACTCTAATTAACACTTTAGCACTTTATAATTCTCTCTTAATCTTTTTGGTCCCCTCACTATTGGTCACTTAGTTTTTGGTCTGTTTATGTATAGTATGTGTATGTTGTCAGTGCATTGTTTTACTGTCTTAGTCATGTTGTTTTTACTTTTATGTTTAACATCAACCTGCCAATGGGACCGGGGAAAGACTGATCCATTTGGTTATAATCCCACATATTTACATGTAAATGTTCATCAATATATACTGTTCCCATTTTTAAAAATAAATAAATAGAAATAGATTTTTAAAAAAAATTGGGTACTGCTTCTCTGAGCTGATCAAACATCATGCATCATTTTCACAGCCCTGTGTGCTGCTTCAGAAAACAAACAAACAAACAAAGAAAGATGATCTAGTTTGGTTATTTAGCTTTTTGATGGGAAACTGACTGTTATTTTAGACATTAATTTAATACAAACATTGGCATAATTTGTTCTTTGTTTCACATTTTGCCATTAAATCAGCTGTTGTGTGTTTGTGCAGGCTGCACTCTCGGCCTCCATACTCTCAGCTTTTTCACTTTTTCCATCCATGCATAGTCCTCAAAGGCTGCTCTCATTCATTAGCTCCTGTACTTCTACATCGCTCTTGCATCTTCCACATATGTGTTCATTTGAAATGGAGAAATTCTTTCATATCAAGCTGTCAGCACCTGCACACCTGTGTCTGCAAATCCCACAGTGAAATCTGTTGATGGGAGTTCTTGTAGGATCATGAAAAAGAAGGTGAGCACTGAAGGTGCATTATTTTAAATGAACTGAAACCAGTTTTGCAAAAAATATAGATGCACAATTTTGATGTTCATGTTGAGAAAAAGTATTCTTGTTTCTGTCAAACTGAAACAGTGGCTCAGTTTAACCCTTTAATGCCTTTTGTATCACATACTTTTATGATACTTCTATCAAATCAATATGATCAGTAGATTACTAAAAAAACACCTGAATACACCCCAATAAATGATAAAAATGTTCTCTTATGAGTTTCCAAAAAAATCTAATGTATTAAACGAGATAAATAAATATATTTGTTAAATTTTAAGGACATTTTTAAGGGATTTTTTTTTGGTTTTCAGTAGTAAGTGAAATAAACATTTCAGCTAAAAAATTTGAATTTTCAGGTCATAATTTGTGGTTTCAGGCATTAAAGGGGCTACATATTTTCACAATAAAATATTTTAAAAAAAGGTCTGCTAAAATAATCTGCTAAAATAATGTTTGTTTTCTTCTTAACTATAAAAAATAACCAAATATATTTTATCTCCACCCTAGGAAATAAATAAAACTGTGCATTACATCCTGCTCAGTTCTGTCCATGAGGCCTGTGGGGGACTCTGGTGCCCACTGCGAGCTCGGAGCCAAACACTGTTGACACAGAAAGCAAAGAGAATCCACCAGAAAGCTGACTTTTCCCTTTTTGGGAGCAAAGCGATGTTTGTTTCTGGGCTGAATGGGGGCTTACAATGGCTCTGATGGCATCAGGATTGTCACCACAAATGGTCTGGGCGTTTTGCACGGCTGTTTGACAGAGCCTATTATGTCATTGGTCACGTCCCTCCACTCCTTGCTCGCTTGGGTCTGAATGGGAGTGAATTAATCAAACGGTTTGAGAGAGATCAGCCAACTTAATGCACTTTGTGTCAAGGTCTACAGCAATCCCAGACCCCGGCCCAGCCTCCCTCTGTACTTGCACATGTAGAGCTGCAACCAGACCCAGAGCACAGGTCCGAACTGGTGCATCAGAAATATCTCCAAAATGATCACTTTAATATATGTGCATCATCTGACTGCTTGCATCTCATAGTCTCTGTTTTTGTTTCCACGGTATTCTTTGTGAATACATTTATTTGACATTACTTTTGCTGGAGTACCGTTCATTTTCTTTGCTGCGCAGGTTTTGTTTTCACACTTTGCGTAACTGAGCATCTAAATTACGAGGAACCCGTTTAGAAAAGGTGGCATCAGTTCAACTTCTTTTCTTTGTTTGTGTTTCAGTGGGTGAATTTCTGAGACAGAGTTAAAGTTTCGAAGCCAATAACAGATCATGAGACGATATCGATATTTGTATTCTGTGGAGGATTTCAGTATTGAGTTGTTTAAATGAAGAGTGCTCTGGGAAAATAAAGTGGCGCCGATAATCGGGTGTCATGCGTAATTGGATATTTGTGTAAAAAAAAAAAAAAAAAAAAAAAAACACCCCTTTTTTTGCGTTTTTCTGGAATAATAATGAGGAGAATGCAGTCTTTAAAAAATCAAAAACATAGTCCTCGTCATATTTTCATAAGAGAAGAGGGAAAAAAAGGTTCAACTGGTCCAAAGTGGATCTCTGCGCCGTTATTGCTTCATCAAACACAATCAAAGCGTGAATTAATCACAGCACTCTGCGTCAGAGCACGTATTCATGAGCATTGTTTGGCTGTAATGGATGGCTTTAAAATTTGACGTTATTATTTCCCGTCATTTCTGGAAACAAATTGAACATTTATTGCATATATATTAAAAATTATACAGTCGTGGAGAGAGGCTGATGTCTCTTTTATTGAGGCGCACCGAGAGGTGAGGTCTCACCGGATCAATTTTCCTGTCTTGTTACTCCCGCAAGAGGATGTTTGGAAAATGCCTGCACCGCTAAATTGATTCAGAAACGAATTCATAACTTGGGGGGTTTAAGCAATTTTATGGCTACTATTATTTTGTATCCGCATCTTTTCCATTGTTTCATATTTTGATTGCTCAAAACTGCCAAACATGGTCTTGTAGAATTCTGCTTTTCGGTTTATTCCCAGTTCTGCGGTCATTAGTCCACGGTGGCCCCTCATTCTTTTTGCAAAGAAAGAAAGAAAAAAAAGAAGAAAAATGCATTTAATACACTGGGTTTTGGGTGGCTTCACAAACATAGCCATTAAGCAGTCACAATGCTTTTATTGTGCACTTGATCTCAAAATAGAGGCTGGTCTGACTGCAGGATCCAGACGAACCTATGGAAAAGGCCTTGTCTTTGTCTGCCTGTGTGGAGATGAATGGCCCGTGTCAACCACATGATTAGTTTGCACTATTAAATTGTCAAAAAGGAAGGATTTTTCCCTAATAGTGCCTTTTCGCGAAGAATTATGGAATTCAGAGTTGTTTGCGACGGCCAGGGAACTTGCAGGGCTTTGCAGGGTTGAGGGCGAAGGTCAGACAGAGTTCTCAGCGCTGCGGCCAGAGTGGCGCAGCAGTCAGAGGGGATGTGGAGACTAATAGGCCTGTTTCCTACACGATGGGAAGATTAATCTCTACATTGTACTCGATGAGGGATGTCTATGCAGTGACACTGTGATTCAACAAGCCTGTGTGGTTTAGCCGCCTGTGAATCCACAAGAAGTCAAATAATGCGTAAAATCGGTGCGTAAATACGCGAGAACACCAAGATAGCCAAGATTACACCCTCCATCCAGAAAACTCAGGGCGTCATATGGTTGGCAGAAAATCACAGTTTAGTGACATGAATGCAACTTGAACGGGAACAAGATAAGTAAAAAAATACGTTAAGTGTTGCTGCAAAGTTGCAAATATGGGAGCAGATCGTTCCTCATTTTGCTGCCAGAGAAGATGTTCACACAAGGCCTGTTTCCTTTAGATAGAAAGATTAATTTCGGTGAGATAAAGGATGTCCATGCTGACACTGTGATTCAACAAGCCTGTGTGGTTTAGCCGCCTGTGAATCCACAAGAAGTCAAATAATGCGTAAAATCGGTGCGTAAATACGCGAGAACACCAAGATAGCCAAGATTACAACCTCCATCCAGAAAACTCAGGGCGTCATATGGTTGGCAGAAAATCACATTTTAGTGACATGAATGCAACTTCAACGAGAAACGAGATTATTTTAAAAAATACATTAAGTGTTGGTGCAAAGTTGCAAATATGGGAGCAGATCGTTCCTCATTTTTGCTGTCAGAGAGGATGTTCACACAAGGCCTGTTTCCTTTAGAAGGAAAGATTAATTTCGGTGAGATAAAGGATGTCCATGCTGACACTGTGATTGAACGGACAGGGGATGGTTGAGCCTCTCGCATATCCACTACGAGTGCGTAAAATTGATGCGTAACTGCGCAAAACGCCAACATGTTGCCATGTGATGACTGTAAAGAAAATATCCGCAGGGTGTGAAATAAGCAGGACTTAATAACTAATTCAGACATTAATCAAATTCAAAACTAAACGCAAAGTTAGTTTCAAAATTGTTGCATTTTCTAAAGGTGGGCTATCCGTGCGCAAAGATATTTCCCCACACATGAGCGGGCTCTCTGCGCGTCATGACAGCCATGCTCCATCCAGGGATCCCCCTTCTTCTTCTTTCTTTTCTGCTCCACCTCTATTCTAGTGCCAAGGTTTTGTGTTAAATGTTAACAACTTGGCCCGATCCATTTAATCGCCAACAACAAATGTGTGTTGACTCTAACACTCGCCTCCATTGTGCCTATTGTGCGGCTGCCCTCACTTGAAGATTTATGTATTTTTGATATTAAATTCCTTCTGTCATCAAGACTGCTCTCTTGTTGACTTTTCTTGACCCGCCGACCCCGTTCCCCAAACTTTCCCATATTTAACGCGGGAGCCGTACCCTCTCCCCCTCCGGCTTCTCCTGCTCTGCTGCAGCTCAGTGCTGTGTGGCTCCTTTTGTTGGCATGTGCTGTTTGCACTGTTCTTGAACTTCAGTGTGCTGCCCTGTCCTCATGCTGTACTTTGAACCCGGCACAACAAAATCCAGCAGAAGATAGTGCCTTATTGTTCTCATAGTCGGGGGGCTTAGAGTCATTTAATGGCAACTTGGTGCACGGGGGTCCACTGCACACTATCAGGAAGTTTTCAGGGGTTGAAAATCAGCTGATCCGGGATCTGTAGGTTGCAGTTGATGTCTGCGCTCCAGTCACAATCCGCATTCATGCAGCGCTGACGCACAATGACAGATCCCCACACCTTCACCATATATGACGTCCATGTCTTCTATACAAGCCTCCCTCTGCTGCTCAGCTTGCTAATTAGTTAAACAAACCTTCATACTAATGATCCCACTGGCTCGGTGAGCTCGGGGGGTTTTGTTCGCTGTCTTTACCCCGGCCTCTCCTGCTGGAAACTTGGCCCTGCTGACCCGAGCTATCAGGGCGCTGTGGAGACGGCTGGACCGCCCTGTCCGGAGTCCAACCCCCCAGGGGCCAAAGGGCAGCGACCAAGGCCCGGGAATGCCACCACCAGCTGCTAGCGGTGACACCGTGTACAAAGGAGGCTTGGTGAGCCATCCCTCTATGGGCTGTCAGAGCTGTGACAGAGCTGCGCTGACATTTATTTACTCTCTCATAGGACCGACACAGGACCGCGTTTGGTTTGAGTCACCGAGCTTCATTTGCTTCGAATGACTCTAACCTGTTATACATAAAACGATTACCTTTATCAGGTTCAGGAGTCAATGTGAGCTATGGGCCATTTAATCAATTTTGTTCCTTTGAATTTGTTTTAAGCGAGAACACATTAGAAAACTCTCAGGGCTGGTTGGTCACTTAGTTTCTGACAAGGGCTGCAGCATCTTTGGGTCAATTACACAGTTTTTGATCTTAAAACAGCAGATATAAGGAATAAACAATCTGTTAAAACCATTCACAACTACAGGCAAATAAACTTATGGACACACAGATTAATTGTCAATATTATGAATACATTATTGCCAAATTCAGCACAAATTACCCCACACTTAGGTGACTCTCTAAACCACTCATAGCAGTAATACTCAAGTTATCTTATCACCTCTCTCCCCTGTCACCATGATTAACACTCGTGATTTTATCTGTTTTTAATAAGCATCAGTTGATGATTTTTGGTTGTCATTAAGTTTGAATCATTATATAGTTGTAAGGACAATAATATGGCAATATATTATATTGCGTTAGTTGACCAATTAGCCTAACAGCCAAGGACACACACACAAAAAGAAAGCATTAATGCACTTTTTAAAATATACATTTTCCTGCGATAATTTCCAAATTGTTCATGAGTCTTTGTTCAGCCATTATTTGTGAGTTATGTTTAATGGTTTCAAATATTTTATCAAAAAATAACTTCAAAAGATACAATCTAATTTCCCAAATGAATTATTTTATTGCTGAGAGTGAATGACTGTAAAACTGTCACATGAATAAAAGCTCAAATGACAGTGATATGCAGGGAGGTGTTCCACAAGGCTCCAAACTAGGTCCTCTTTAATTTCATATGTTTGTCAAAAAGGCTTTTTTTTTTACTGATGCTATAAATGTTTCAGTCACAGACGACAATGAACACAAGTAAATAGCTCACGTAAACATTTAGATTATCTCATGATGTGACAAAGAGCTCCGATATAAACTTTGAGCCTAAAATTTGAACTCTTTCAGATTATATGCGGTCCATTATGATTGCTAATGATGCTTCCTGGGTTCAATTTTTATAAGTAATTATTGATGACAAGTTCAGCTGATATAAACAAACTGCACATGTTCATGGAGTAAATAACAGAGATTTCACAAGGTTCTGTCAGTCAAGAAAAACCTAAATAGATCTATATTACTTATTGATTTATCCTCTGGTATCTCATGGAAATTAAGTATAAGCGAGCACAAATCAGAGTTGTCACTTACCCTAGCTTTAATGTTCACTCTTCTCAATTCAAAAACAATCATATTTTTTTATTTTAATAATCAATAACTGGCTTAATTTTTTCCTTTGACACTAGGTCTTAGTTTCACTGTTATTAGACCAGATATGTCAATGGTCTACACAGTCAGTTATTCACCCTCAGCTAGTAAAAGGTTCAGGGATTTTGGACAGTTTTGTGCCTCTCAACACAATCCAACTTCCTTGTTATGATTATTATTTTAGATCTTTAAAAAAAAACTTCTTTATTTCCATTCCTCTTGATTATAAAATGTCTTCTCCTCTTGATTGACCTCTGTATCTGAGTGCACAGGTGGTATAGATGTCTGTCTCTGTCCTGGTTTTGATCATTTCCTTTGTGTTTAATTGATAAGATTTTTTAAAGGTCTCTCAGTGTGTGTCCACAAACATGAGGTTTATATTTCTAAGAAACTATCTTGAAATTAAGTCCTAATTCTCCAAAAACTCTGACGTTTTTCTTTCCCTGCAGCGCGCTCACTTAACATTGGCCTCATTACGCGTCGTCATGTGTGTCTCTCGGTGTTATTCGGACAATGTTTGGCCATTTCCCCGGCCTGTGTCTGCGCTCTGAGGAGGTCTGGACAGAAATGGATACTAATTGCGGGGCCTGTACACTGCTGGCTGCTGCTGCGCCTGCAGGCACTTTGAGGACCTGCTTGTCACCGACTAATTGACAAGGGCTTGTCTGTCCTGGGAGCAGCTGGTCCTAAACACAGCACACAATCGCAATCTTGACACGGGCTCCACTCGCCTGAAGGAGTTTGGAGGGGAAACGCCGTTAAAGGGAGATTTATTGAATCTCCCTTTGGGTGACGCTGTATTAAGTAGCGCAATATAGGCTGATTTCCGCGGGTGCAAAAGGGAGCCACACTCCGGGTATTAATAACAGAGGGTGCCAATTAGGCCAGACAGGTGACATTTGTAGTGACATTATGAATCACAGCAAACAAGACAAGCTGGGAGCAGCACTGGTCTGAAATCAGTCTAAAGGAGAAGTTATTTTACTTTGCGCAGCTACACGACACAATCTGAGGTTGTATGCGCAAATCGGATGAAAGCAGGGGGAAGTGTTTCTGCAGCCGCTCAGCCTGCTCCATAACACCCTCACAGTAAAATAATCTATTCATTATTCTGGCCTGTTTCTATCAGCCCGTGTCTTTATGGCTGAATGCATAGGAGTAAAAAAAAAGCAAAGAAAGTATTGTTTCCGTCTGCAAGTGGAAAAGGTTTTCCTGCACTTTCCCACTGCCTGTAAAGAAACGCTGCTTTCTGGCCTCTTTTGAACTGAAAATCGTGATTTTTTTCCCCTGGTGTTCTCCGGACGCGCTCCTTTCTTTCTGCGGAACAATGACAACAGTGGAGCACCCTGCCGGTGCGCCACAGTTGGGGATCCCTCGGATTGTTTTGGACATCTTTGGATTTCATCAATCAAAATGACTGCAGTTTTCCATAAAAATGCTAGATTTGGTCCTGGAACCGAGCGGGCAAGGTAGAAAATACGGAGCTGTCCCTCTCGATGATAAATGGCCATCCTTTGATTGGACGAACAGAGAAATACGTGCCACAGAATCTGAGAAACAGGCGAAGATTGTTGGGAGACTCATGACGCAAAGTCCTGCGTCAGACTAAACCAGACATGAAGCTCTAATGAGGAAAGAGGAGGGCGAAAAGAAAACTCAGTCTTTACAAAATATGAGAAATAAAATAGGTAAAATTTAGGAGGATACGTGTCGACTTTGTTTTACTGAATAAGAGACCTTTAGTGTGCTTCTTTTCAAACAAATATCAACACTGAAATTAACACTAGTGTGAGGCATCCTCCCAGTAAGCTTCTGTGTGCATCTTATCAGATTTCTGCATGTACCAAAACCACATAAGGAGCCATCACTTAACAGTTCCCTTTAGCCCCGTACACCACAAGCTGGCCCAGTATCCTGCAACAAATCCTTTTAACCTGTAAAAACCTTATCCCCTTCACTTAAACCCTGTTATCATTCTGTAAAAGCAGCCATGGTCGGAGCAGACCGGGGATAAAATCACAAACTTTTAATTTTCTGTAAAAGATAAAGCAGCTTAAAGGATGAATTATGTGCAGAAGCCTCTTAAGGTGTTGTCTCTAAATGGCTTTAATGCTGCAGCTAATTATCCAATATTGACATTTTGTCCCGCCTCAGGTCAGAGGGTCAACAGTTGGAGATAAATTGCACCAGAAGGAGGTTACAGGACAAGGAAGGAAGGAAAAAAGGAAGCAAGGAAGGACAGAAGGAAGGGAAAGTCATTGTAAGTTAAGAGTAATCCATTTGATTGTGTCTTTGTTATGACAGTTTATGAAGATGTCTTGGCTTTTTGAGTCAGCTGTGCATTTGGGTGCTGATATCTTTTGGCTCTATTACACTTTATGGGCGATATAATGACAATGCATCATATATATGACATTAAAATAAGGATTTACAGTCTGTGCAGAGGCTTCATATTAAACCTTATGTCTTCTTTATAATCCTGTGTCTTTAGAGCCAAACTACACGCTCCAAAGTGTCTGTTTTTAATGGATTTACAACAGGTTACAACAGGACACCTACCTCTCCTCCCTCTCTCCTCAAACGTACAGCCGAGCTGATGGCTTGTCGTTCTTGAAGAATTGTTTAATTTCAGGGCCCCGGCGTTTCCTGAGGTGAGGTCTGCATTGGCTGCTAATAGAGATCTAATTGATGGGCCGAGTCCCGTTTCCGTGCTCTCTCTCCCTTTATTGCGCCCCGGCGTCTGCTGTAAAATAGGTCTGTAATCAGATTCCGCCTATTCCTCCTGGAGCAGGATGAGAGCTCAGGGCTGCAGAGAGAGAGGGAGAGAGAGAGAGAGAGAGAGAGAGAGAGAGAGAGAGAGATGGGCAAAAAGAAGAGAAAGAAAAAAAATCAAGTTAAGACTTCAGGAGAAATTCGACATACTGTTGAGGCTTGATGAAAAAGAGGAAAGTGAGCTGTAACGCAGAATTTCTTCACTTTAGTTGGACTCTTTTCAGATAAACCTTTGTTTTCTTTAACCAGAGGCACTCATACGTGTGATTTTGTCATTTTGCTGCAATATTTCTTCACAGCAACCATCATCTAAAATTCAAACTTACAGGATTATTATAGATCTGTCATAACAGGCTTTGTTATTGCTGCCAAATTGCTTCTATAAATGTTTTCTAACCGGGTTATATGTACTTTCATGACTCAAAATCACTCTCCATGATCTAATCAAACACCACACAGGCCAGTCTTTGCTCCATACCAGTGTTGTCATGCAGCCACAACACGTCAATCACATCAGACCGGACACAGAGCAACAGAAACACAGTGATTCTCCACTTTTCCCCTCTCTTCTGCATCTCTCTCTGTCTCCTATAGAGCTTCCTGGATGGCTGTGATTGGCTGCCTGTCCGGGGCAGTGATAGCAGCCCTGGAGCCGAGGATGATTGATGATGGCGAGGGCAAGGCCGAGCGCTGGCAGCATAAAGCCCCATAGACGCCTCAATAAAGAGCCTGGGCTAGTGGAGAGCCTGGGCCCCGCTCAATAGGGCCCCCACCACCTCTGAGGACCCACGGCTAGAGGAGTGCATGGAGAGAGAGAGAGAGAGAGGGAGGGAGAGAGAGGAGAGAGGAAGAGAGGGAGAAGGAGAGGTGCTCTGTTGTTGGATAATCCGTTTAGCTATCGAGCCAGCAGCCGTCTGAGGCTGGATAAGTGCAGCGACGGATGTGTGTGGGGTGAAAATAGCAGGGGTTGGCTGGTGGAGAGCTGGAGGGGGTGGGGGTGGGGGGGTAGAAGGATATGAAACGAGGGAGAGGGAGAAAAAATGGAGTCTCAGGATGCATTATGGGAAGAGGGAAGCAGATACACAGAAACTTGTGGATGAGCTCTGCAGGCAAGCTAGAAATTACCACGAGCCAAAAACGGTGTCAAAAAGTGCCTCAAACCTGCAGAACAGGCCAGAATCATCTCCTCGTCTCCTCTGGTGGCCTTCCTTCAGCCTACAGATGCATAACTGTGTTGACCTTTGCTTCAGCAGATCAATGAGACCCTGCCTGGTTGGATTCCGTCGGTGCAGCATCCACAGACCGCATGCAGCCCTGTTGTAACCCCCAGCGGCACAGCAGCTCTGAAAAGCACAATTAGGCAGCAATCTGCTCCCACCAAGCCAGCTTTCAGCAACTCCAGCGTGGATACACGATGTCCTGCAGACCCTCCACGCTGGGGTTGGCAGGTTGAAGGTCTGAGAGAGCAGCAGGGCTGCAGACAGATGGTGTGATGGTCGTTTTTTACTCTGCAGGGTTCGCACAGAGGAACGGTTAGAGATCTTCATGCATGTAGTACGGCTGAGACCCTGCAGAAGTTGCACTTATATTCATGTCTCAGAGTGTTGCACAGGTTTAGACAACCAAAAAACAAGAGACAAATTAGAACAAGCTCTAAATGCACCAGAAGTTTGTTATTGTCTTTATATAAAACTACAAATGAGCTGTGAGAATATAAAGTCACAAAGTTCGCCTTGTGTAAATTCAGTCATATTATACTCAATTTGAATGTCTCTTCTGGAAATAAAGCAAACATATTTCAACAAAACGATTGCTGTAGAGTCTTTCTTTTAAACTTTTTCTCTTAAATGTCTTTAAAGGGAGGTACAGCAGAGTCTCCATATGAGTAACAGTCCAGACCACATATTTCAAGATAAGCGACAAGACGAACTGTCGCTAAATACCAGTATGACCACATCATCTTTTCTTTTTTTTAAAAGGATAAAACATGCACATCCTGCCAAATTTAAGGACACAATAATACCATGCTTGTTGCTACACGCCATGAAATGAAGAAAAGACTAAAAGGAAGAAGCAGCTGTTAGCGAACTAGCTGCAGCGGTAACTATTAAATGTGTAGTGTCTAGTGTTTTAGAGTTGTTCTAGAGTGGTTAGAATTGAATGAACAAAACAGTGTTCAGTATGTCAAAGTTAATGTATAATCAACTGAATATATAAAATATTTAGTTTATGTTAGCCTGAAATGAGTGTGGGGGGAAATGGGTCACAACAAGAAGCTGCAACAAACATGAAAACATTCAAAACTCAGAAGGAGACAGAAAATCCGAAACAGCTCAAGAAATTAAGAACAGTTTTTGGAGAAATCGACGACAAATCTTCAGATACATTAAAAAAACAACCAGTTGACTGACCCCAAAAGGTGCCTGTTCAGGTGTTTTCTAAGCCACATACTGCCGCCTCTAATCCCTGCTGATATCTGACTTGTTATCAAGTTTAACAATCTTCCTATAATTCCAATCAACGACTCAAACTATTAACTAATGATTCTAAAACTGTCTAACTAACAAGAAATTACACTTGATTACTTTACAGCCAATTAAAGCTGTGCAAAGTCTGTGCGAGTCGCTAAAAAAGAAAGGTTAATAACAATGAAAGTGTAACAGTCTAACACGTCTTTATTGATTTGTGATTAGTGCAGGGGCGCTTATTCGTGGGGTATCCATAACCTGATTCTGCCTCAGATTTTAATTGCTTAATTGGAGTGATTATTTAGCAATGGGAAACCATTCCACCTGTTCTCCTCTCTACTTCTGGAAGTGTCAGCAGTGTTTGAAATTTACGTTAACTCTTAACCCTTTCAATAAAATCCAAATTAAATTTATCTATAAAGCACATTTTAAAAATGTTTAAGTTACCAAAGTGCTGCACAGTAAAACCAAAAAGAACAAACACTGCTGGAGTAAAAACATCGAGAGGAAAGACATAAAAGGAGGCAAAAAAACATCTAAAATGAAATAAAAACACAAAAACATAAAAGAAATACGAATGATAAAATCACAGGGATTAGGACCATTAAAGGGATATTCCAGCGTAAATTTAAGGTAGGGTCAAACACACCATAACACCGAGTTAGACACCCCCTCGAGAGATGAATGTTGCCGACCGATTACTTCTCTACTTATAAGTAACTACTTTAGTAACGACCGCACGACAGTAATACACAGCGGTCTACGTCTCCATACGCAAACCTCAAACAAAACGCCACTCTATAGCCACAAATAATGCTCAGAACAGCACCTAACATCATCAACAGTACATATAAGGTCCCAGCCACAGCACTAGTCATCAAACATCTTTTTAACTTTGCTGAATTTCTTTAGCAAACAGACTAAACACAACTCACCCACTCTCCTCCAGCAGCTGCTTGTTTGTGGGGGGAGCCCTGACGAGTCGATCACCGAGTGCAGTGAAGTTTCGCAGCTCAAGGAAGAACATTTATGATCATTCCTTCATGGAATGCAATCAGACTGAGACGCTAACGCAGAAGAACGACTGCGTCTGCTGTGCAAAATGATTAATATGGTGATTATTACTTCAAGGTCCTCCATCTAAAAGTACAGGGGCAAGAAGTTCCTTACCTGCAAGAGAAGGTCAGTTAAGGCTCCTGTTGTTGTTGTTTTTTTACAGTTTATGAAAAAGACTGAAATTAATACTGATGTCTCCATGTTATCCAAGGCAAACAAGACCATCAGTTATACTGTGTCGTAGTTTTTTCTGCAACATGCTGGGTGATAGCTCTAAAGGTAAGAAAACTTCATTTCACACGATTAAACATAAAGTTTAGAGTTTGTGGGGAAACTTTGTCCAATCAGTTTCCTGGGTGTGGCTTAAGTTAACATTTAACGTTAATAACCAAACGACTGCACAGGATACACATGACCCAGGTTAGGGTGGTTATAAACATGTTTAACCAGGAACAGTCTATCTCCATGTACTACTGCCATACGATGCTGTGTTTGAGTGACATAACAGTATAGCAGTAGACACTGACCGGAGCTACAGCCCTGGCTCATGGTGCGTGTCTGCACTAAAGTTTATACACATAGTTTGTACCAGCAGAGTTACAATATTGTAGTTTATTTATGAGATTTATGTTACTACAGAGGATACAGTCGGTGATGTTCTCCTTATGACTGACATGGAAATCACGAGTCTCCGTGCAGCACGAACAAATCTAATCCTGCGTGAGCTCTGAGGCTGCAGACATTATCCTGCACTGAATTATTTCATATCGGCTGTTGTTGTGTGCATTGTTGGTGGGCAGAGGTTAACAAAAGGCCAAGACGGATCCAAGCCACCGGCGCTGGCCGCATGGGGAAATGTTGGCAGGCGAGCCGGAGAATAATCATAGGCTAATCTGATTTCCAGCTCTGATAATGGAGGCCGGGCTAAATAAGAAAAATTCCAGGCAAATTTGTGCAAATGAAAAAGGATTCCTCCTGACATAATGGTACGGTGCAAGGCTGCGTCTAATGAGCAATAATCTGTCTAAGAGCTTCTCTCTCTCTCTCTCTCTCTCTCTCTCTCTGTGCTTTGGGTTCTCCCTCCATCTTCTATCTCATCCTGTCTCACCCCTCCGCCCCTCGGCCCCCCCTTCACTCCAGCTCTCATCAGCTTCTTTTCTCCAGAGGAGGTGCATGTCACAGCTCCATGACACAGATACGGAGCAGAGGGGGAGGAGGAAAACCTGTGTGTCCTACAGTGTTCTCAGACTCCAGCCTGAGGACTCACACGTTGAATTAAACTGTATCCTCAGCGAGTTTTCAGACTCTGTCCATGTTGAGATTTCTCTTCAAAAGACTGACAAAGATGTCTTTCAACGCCTGGAGAAAAGTGTTGAAAAAAGTTGAAACATGGACATTTCTTTTCCTTGTGAATGAGAAAACAAGATCTCTTAGTTTTGATTTGGTGTCTTTGCTGCCAAAGATCTGAATGTGCAGCTCAGTCAGTGGTTTTACAACATAAACTAGCAGCACAGTAACAAACTTAGTTTTTGTTTAGACAAAAAAATCAGCTGTCCTTCAAGATAAGAATTAGATCTCCATCCTTTCAGTAAAACTTGTGAATCCACTTTTAAAGCTCCTGTGGGGAACTTTTGCTTTGTGTTGATTTTGCTGCCCCCTGTGGACAAACTCAAACCTCTTATCTCTTTACTCATTCTGTCCTGTACTTGTGTACTTTGAGTTTTCTAATAAAAAAAAATCATCTTGCTGCTTTTGAACATTCAGATAAACTGTTAATAAAAAGTTTTTGCCAAATTGAACAGAAAGAAATTGTCTTTTCTTGTTGCATTTGTAGCTCATTATATACTTGTAGTATTTTTTTCATTAAACTCCTCCTCTCAGCTTTAAAGTAAGTCAGGTGATTTTAAAGCTCCTGTGAAGAGGTTTTGGTTTGATATGAAAACAGATTAAAATAAATTTTGATGCGTCTTTATGGCCTAAAAAAGGAAACAAACAAACAAACAAACACTTACTAGTTATTCTTAGAACAAAATCAACAAAAAGCATTTTGTCCACAGAGGTGACCAAATCTGACAAACTGAGAACTCATCAGGCTTTAATTTGCCAACCTCACCTTAAAGCTACAGTGAGTAAAAATGAGAATAATTGGGGATATCTCTGTCAGTCAGATTCTTGATTGAAAAATTCACCCCTTACTTCTTTGTCCATTTCACACAGTCACTTACTTCATACAAAATTGTAATTATAGCAGTGCAAGATGTTGACTAGTGTTGTGCATGAACACGCTACAGTGAATTCGCTTATTGAACATGCTCATATTACAGTGGATGGTAAACTACACAGCATGAACAGTAACGTCAGTTTAGTTCACTATGAAGACAGTAAATGATCAGAGAGGTAATCAGAGGAAGTGTCTATAGCAAGTATTTCCTAACATCTTATAGAGATGAAAACTTGAGGAAGTGGAGGATAACTCTCTTATTGAGTTTGTTCAGCGCGTCTTTTGATTTCACCCTTTTATTTACAGATTGTCATGGTGTATTTGGGTGTTCAAGTCAGACTTAAAAAAGGCCAACATGAAATAGTTCAATTTTTGGATACTAACTTGGCGTGAAATTGGAAAAAAGAAAAAAGAACAGTGAACATGGACTTGTTTTTAATGTGTGTGATCCTTTATTTTAAGAGTGGACTTGCACAACACTGATGGCGAGCCTTCCTTCTATGTAGAGACAAAATGTTAATTCTTAGTTCGCATAAACGAAACAAATTTATATTCAGGTGATCAGGTACTGATTTCCACATATTATATGTCGTATTATTTATCCATTTCTACTCTGTCTGTTTTGCTGAGTGCCTCTTAATGTACTTAGTGAATCTCTAAGTTATAAAAAATAAAACAAATTTCACACAAAAAATAAAACCTTTTCACAAAACTTCATCTTTGGCTTCTGTTTTCTCTTTTAAACTGCATTTCTCTGAGTGTTTCTTACTGGGTCCAGAAAAGAAATCATCTCATTACAGGAAACATAAAAAGCATCTAAATGACAATAACATAAACACAAAGGTTTTTCTCATTACAGCAGGGCACTCTGTAAAGTGTCATAAAGGCAATATTCACACAGCAGCAGCAGCAGCAGCAGCTGTAAGACAATTTTGCCTCCATAGAAAAATAACACCCACCCCTCTCCTCCCCCTCTGTCTCCCCTCGGCCTGCAGCAGCAGCAGCAGCTCGGCTCTGTGTTCCTGACAACTTCCATAAATTATTGGAGATTTTCATATTTCAAATTTCATCTGCATTCATGTGGAGCGAGCAGGGCCCCGGCGGAGGCAGCGTCGGGGTGTCGGGCTGTGGAGGCAGCGGCCCCCTCGGTAGCAGCGCTGCCACCGGCTGCCCGGCTCTGTGGCCCCAGAGACCCTCGGCTAATTGAATTGCATCCCCTGATTAGATTATCCCTGCAGCAGCTTGCTGCCAATCTGAAGTATGGGTGCCTTCTATCCTACTTAACCCTTCTGCCCCCCACCCGCTGCTGCAGGCACACACACACACACACACACACACACACACACACACACACACACACACACACACACACACACACACACACACAGAGCCAAGGCGGAGTGCCCAATATATTCAGGGCCATCAAAGTTGGCCAGTTTTGTTATTTTTCTTTTGCATTGTCTTGCCTTGTAAAAGCGGCCATCTTTCACCGCCTGGCGCTCACCACCGCTCGTTCTTTACCAAACAGCCGACTCTGGCAAACTGAGCCTCATTACTCCCTGTTTGTTTGTTCATTTGTTGTCGTTGTTTCTGTTTGTTTTGCCCTTTTTTTCCTCTGCAGGTTTTTGTTCTGCAGAGATTTTACGGCCAACTTACAAAGAGAGAAACTCAACAGTGACAGAGTCGGGTTAGAGCAGCAGAAGGTCAAATCGAAACAGAGATCAGTGTTGAAATTTGACCCTCACATTTCTGCTGAGTTTCATTTCTTCTGTATGATCTGTCACGTTTTATACTACTGTCTATGTGTGGCAGATCTACCACCAAAAAGGTCTATACTTTCCTGTTTGTTTGAGCATAGCTGTATGAGGAGGTAACATCAACATCAGCTTCTTCTTGTCTATACAGTGAAGCTCTGGAGAAACTTCATTCATACGTGTGGCATCACAAGATTTTTGAAAGAGATGATTTTCGCTGCATTTAGATTTTGTGAAGCAATTTGAAAAAGCAGCTTTTTTTTCTCCTGAAAATACAAATGAACTGTTTTATGTTTTATCGCTTTTGACAGATATTTAGACTTTTACTGATTTTTAATTAAGTTCAAGTAATGAAACACAGTAAACTACCCGTGCACTTCATCAATAAGCCAAAAAAAAAAAAAAAAAGCGAGATTAGGGCTGCACATTATACCACAATTTCAACATTATCTTGACTAAAGTATTTGCAATAAACAAGTTGTAAAAGCTGAAATGTGTTACTCCATATGTTAAAAGTTAAAACACTGTTTTCAGACTGTTAAGGTGTCAACTGAGAGGTGATGAGGACAAACATACACAACAACATATCCGTTTATTTTTTACTTTTTTTTGTTACTGCATCTATAAATGAATTTCTCTATGCATGAGTTGTTTTTTTATGTACCTAAGAAACACACTCAGTTATTGCCTTAAATAATGAAAGATATTACATTATGAAATACCCACTGAGCAACAGATGGCGATTAAACGTCTAGTTGTTTTTAGACCTAATTTCAACCGTCTAGATTCTGTATATTATTATAAGAATCATCTGATATACTAACATGAATTCTTAAATCTAAGTGGTATTTTGCATCAACTCAAGTGTCTCAGCCTTGATTTGTGTTTGTACGTGTAAACATCATATCAGTCACCAGGATAAACCTTTATTTGTGATTTGAGAAAGTCCATTATGTTACCTGGAGAACTCCAAAAGATAATCAGGTACTGTGGCATATTTACCCCCATTTCTCACAGCTGCAGACTCCCCCGTGTACGTGTGACCTCAGTCAAGTCATGTATCTGCAAAACAAACATAGAGGCGTGAAGAAACAGAGTTTTGTCTTTCAGTGATGAAGGTTAGAATAATAATTACCTCCAAAAGTTTCTCTCCACTTAAAATCAGTGAACTCCATGATGACGATGACTCAGTGACACTTCTTCACCGTTGTCCTCTGCTGTGGCAGTGACAGGCTGACACCAGTGTTAAGGACATGTTTAACATTTGCTGTAGAGATAGAGATCCCAGAGCTGCAACAAGACGTTTGCATTTAAAAGAGCTTAGTCTGCAATAAGCCACTGTGGTCTCATTTTCTCAGATTTAAAAGTTGCTGTGGTAAAAAATAAGAATCGAAGGCGCCTGTGCAAATATGATGCAGTGATTAGAAATCAGACTATAAGGATTTATCATGTATACCAGGATGTGAATAATTTAGCTCCTCGGTGTGCGTGTAAACATAATCAGGACCGGGATCAAGTTCGCCCAAGTCAATGTAAACACACCAAGAGATTCCCAAACTAGAGTTATGCTGAGAGGGAAGCGATAATGTGTAATTTTTCAGAAGCTTAAACTGGTTAAATTTAGGATTTTTGTCTCTTAAATGGGAGATCAGTACATTTTATTAATTCTAATCAGTCAATCAGTTAATGTGTTGATTTTAAATAACAGGATACATGTTTTATTTTATCCACTAACCTTCATAGATGGACCTCCAGACTCTGTGATGACTTGCACACACCACCACTGGACCCCCTTCCTCCTCCTCCTCCTCCTCCTCCTCCTCCTGCTCTCCTCTCTGTCTCTGGCTCTTGCAGACCCATGTCAGCTCATGCATTGCCACATTTCAGTTTTGGACCGATGCATAACCCAGATGAATATAAGTGTTCGCTGAGGAAAAGTCATGTTCTGATGTAATTATCATCTATTGCTTCCTGTAATTGTATCAGATCTCTTTTGAACAATAATCTGGTGGTGAACGTCTGGAACGGAGCCCTCCTCCCTGTTTATTGTTCTCCACTCCGGTAAAACACAATCCAATTGAGGACTCAGCTATTAGATTTTTTGCTCTGTAGAATAAACTGAAATCGTATTTTTGCTGGAAATTATCAATACATCTCGGAGAGCGAAAGTAAGAAGACACAGAGCAAAAGTAGACCCTGGGTAGAGAGAGGGAGGGTGGAGCAGATGAAAGATGAGGAAGAGTTGATGGGAAGACTTTCACCAACTGGAGGAAGGATTTATTGACATTCTGAGGTCAGATGTAGATGCTGCAGTTTGTAAATTGCATCAAAAAACTGCTCGCTCCAGCGCCACAGACTTGATTGTGCAGCTTTTAAAGCCAGTAAGTAAACTGGAAATATTAAAATGCTGGATGTTCATACATAAAAACACAATTTCAAGCAACAACTGCCTTTTTTTTTTTGAGGAAATACTTCCGATTTCCCCGCCATCACAGATCTAGAAATCACAGATCAACATAACCTGTTCAACAAGAGGACAAAAAGAACAATATTGTGATCATAAGAAGTTATATTTTCTTCAATTAACAGAAAAGAAATCTAGTTACACAAAACATGCAAACAACTTTCATATCTCATTTTGCTCTGTAAACAATTCTGGCGTCCAAAAAGGAAGTGAAATTGAAATGATACCTGCAGGCTCTGAAGCGATGCAGCAGGTCTGCAGAGTTTTGCATCTGGTCCGCTGAAAAATTGATGACACACAGAGTTTGAGGCAAACCAATACCTTTAATCCAATCAGCAGACTGAGACAGTAAACATGGACAGCTTCAGAAATCCATCCTGAAATGTGATTTAACAGAAGAGCAGAGCAGCCGGGGATTCTTTGTCATTAGGACAAACAGGCAATAAGAGTTGAAATAAACTTGAATTTATCCAAAGTTACAAAACGGCTGCACTGCTTATGAGTAATTTGACTTAATCTGCTGTGACTGTTTGATAAAACTTTACACATGAAAACAAAAACTTGATTTCTCTTCTTGTTGGAAAAAGGTGCAGGTAAACTTACTAAAAACGGTGGGTGATGATCTGAGGAATTACAGATCTTTGTCTACCTTAATCAGAGAGTAAAAGCTGAAACTGGACTGTTGAAATTATAGGTGTAATCATCAGTGATTTTAGTCCTTATTGGGAAAGTTGATACTGGATAAAAAGTCACAATTATTTCAATATCTGGGCTGAAGGATAGAGCTTGAATTTTATATCAGTTTGCTTTTCAACTTTATTTGTATCGGCATCCAGCGCTGAGTTTTGACAGTTTAGGAACTTTACAAAGACATGATTCAACTTCTGGATTTAAAAAAGCAAATTTATCTGCTTGGTTACACTAAATATGAACAAAATACTCGTGATTATTAATTTTTTTCCTCAGATATTTCCAACTGTTGTTCAAAAATAGCTTAGAAACCATGACTTGTCACACCTGTCAGGTGAACCCTCTGACTCTTCAGACTCCGGGGTATCATGTGCTGAACTTCCAGGTTGTGTTGATTTTGGCGCCCCCTGTGGAACAAAGTGGTGCCTCTCGTCAGCTCTCCCACAGAATGCGCACAATGCTACTGCGCAGCGCTGGTTTCAGGAAATGAAGTAAAATCGTGGAATTACCGAGAGCTTTTTGGCTTCAAATCCGAATGTAGGCAGGAGGCGGAACCAAGTTGTCCATAGTATATAGTCTATGGTCAGCTCCTGTGCTGAACTTCCAGGTTGTGTTGATTTTGGCACCCCCTGTGGAACAAAGTGGTATGTTTAATCAACAAACTGAATTTGTCCTGTTTGTATAAATGGCATAATGGAACTTTTGCAATAGAAAGTGTTAAAAAAAGACACATTCTGCTTTGTACGGTTGGCCCGTTTGTTCGAAACAGAAATCACTAAATAATCTCTTTAGTGGGGCGTCTTTAAAGGGACGTCTACCTTTAAACAAAATTATATAAATAAATGTATTTCGCTCTGTAATTCATTAAACTAATATTTGTTTTTTAGTCAAACATTTGGTAAAAAAATACAGGTTATTCTGGTGAATTTGGTCGTCTGTATTTTATAAAATTGTTTGTACTGTTGTTCCAAATGATGGCTGAATAGTTAAAAGAGAGATCTGTTTACCTGTTTCTGTCCAGGAGGAGGAGGAGGAGGAGGATGCTCAGGCATGTGCAGGAGACCCGGGCTGCCTCTCTGCTGTTTTCCTCAGTGGTCATCCAGCCATCCATCCATCCAGCAGCTCTCCTGAGTCACTTTTCATAATTATTGAATTACATTCCTGGCAACCCATTAAGCAGGACATTCTCTTCTTAACCACCTGCTCTTCCCCCCGCCTCCACCCCATTTTACGCCATCAATCTTTCAGCGTTACCGGAGCCCCTAAAAGCTTTCTGACTGCTCTATAATGGGGGACAGCGCGGGGTCAGGGGGTGCTACAGGACTGTGTGCTCTGGAACAGTGATGCCTCAGCATTTGGGTGGGGAGCGGGGGGCAAAGGGACGGGCGGTGGTGGTGGTGTGAGGGGGCAGAGGGGGTCACTGTGTGCAGCCTGGCTGTAACAGGTCACTGACTGGACCTCTGGATGGGAACAAGAGGGAGAAAGACGTGTTTGTATGTGTGATTATGTGCCTGAATGGGTGTGTATCTGTGTGTCTCTGTGTGTGTGCTCTATATGTTCTTATATAACCCAGTTTAGCAAATCAGGTGTTTGATCAATGAAATATAATATTATAAATGTAAAAGATGAATATTGTAAATCTGACGTGTTTTTTTACTTCAATGTGGAAAAAGTGCGCTTTTTCTCAGTCTGACTGCCTAACTATGCAATTTCCTACATTTCCCATAATGCCCTTTGACATCCTCTTTATTTGGTGATTTGCAAACAAGAACATTTTACTCAGTTATAAATAGAAAAATACTTTTTTCAGACTGTTTATGTCAAAGAAGTATTAAAAGTCCACAGAAATAAAAAAAAATCTCAAAATGATTTTATAAAATTTCTTTTTGCATTTGTGTAAATTACTGTTCAGCAGGTCTGGTTTACTACACACACAACTAGCAAACCATGACTGCTGATAATGTGCTGGTCACAAATGATTCGGCTCCAAAAGCATCCTCTAGTACGTAAATGATTCTTTAAAGAGCCGTTTGGGAGCTGAAAGAGCTGCTTTTTGCTGATACAAATGAAGTGCGCTTAAAAAAAGAGGCTGAATTCCTCTCATTAGACTGAGATGGTTTACATGAGAAATGAGCAGGATCCAAACTCTACTCCTGCTCAGTAAGATGGATCGCTGACAACTTGAGCAAAATCATTGAGCTGCCGTAGATTTGAGGTAAAGTATGGATTTATACGGACATACTGCGTTTAACTGGACTAGGATTAAGGGGACATTTTCTGTTGCAGCTGAAATGAGTCCTTGGACTTCAGGAACTGCTTTGTATGTTAGTCCTCGACACACAGAAACCCCTCGGATATGTCCCAGTTTCACTGTCCTGGACATGACAACAAAGTACGAAGGTTTGACCCCCCAGAGAGATTTGTGCCTTGAGTTTTTCTTCAGTATAGAAATTCAGTTTTTACACAAGGTGTGGGCTCAGATTCTTAAACCACAGGGTACTAGACAGGAAAACCCACCCCATTTTTTTATTTTTCACATGTTTTTGAACTCCTAAGTTTCTTCATTCTTAAATTCCTCTTCTGTATTCATCATTGCTGTATATTTGGAATTTCCCCTTGTGGGAAGAATAAAGAAATCCACCCATCCATCCATTTTCCCCCGCTTATTTCCGTTCAGGGTTGCGGGGGGCTGGAGCCTATCCCAGCATCATTGGGCGAAGGCAGGGGACACCTTGGACAAGTCGCCAGTTCAGGGCTGAAGTATAGAGACGAAGAAACATCCATGCTCACATTCACACCTATCTGGAGTAAACCCACGCAGACACAGGGAGAACATGCAAACTCCACACAGAAACGCCCTGACCCGGATTCGAACCCGGGACCTTCTTGCTGTGAGGTGACAGTGCTAACCACTACAGCAGTGTGTCGCCCTAGAATAAAGGAATATCTTTTCTTATTACTAAGTCAGCTTTTTTCCCAGAAGACACCTTGTTAGCTGATGACAAACAGTTAAAATGATCTGAGAAGATGTCCAGTTGTTGTATGACTTTCTGGCTAGCCTTGGCCAACAGCTATACTAAGAGACAAAAGGTAAAATAATATATTATAATCCTGCATCCAAGACCACAGATAAAGAATCTGAAACACATTCACATCATGGAAATCATGGCAGAAGGGGTAAGACACAAACCAGTCAGCTGTACCAGGAAAAAATGGATATAAATGACTCGGTTGATCAGCTTAGATCAATAAAAACAAACAGCTATGATACTTTCTGTGTTATATCGACTCTATCCGCCATGTTGAAATGTTAAATGTTTTGACACTCATCACATAGACGTCTCTAACATTTTGACATTTTGGTATTTTAACGGTGCTGTGCTCTTTCCACTCTGTTGTCCAGGAGATTCAGCTCCAGTCAATGTTAAGTGAATAGTAAGGTTGGGTTTGTCCTTACCCTGCTGCCTTATTGACTCGTCTGTCAATACCACTGCGGGGAAAATCCATAAAGCCTGCAAATGTTATCTCAACATCCGGTTGAGGGCGTGTGTGTGTTCATTCATGCATGTGGAGATTTAAAGGTCCAACACAGTTTATTCAAAAATTATACAATGTTGATAAATGTATGGCTTTTTTAATATTTAGGAGAAAAGAATAAATTGATGAAAGAGAGTTATTTTGAAAAGAAGAGCTCTTTATAACTCAAGACAAAAGAATAGAGATTGTGATATTTTACTCTTTCTAAGATCAGTTTAAAATTTTTGCATAATTTCTCGCATTTCTATGATATTCTCCGTCATAGCTGCAAAATTTGTGGGAACTCCTGACAACAGAACCATCATTTCATGAAATTAAAGCCTGGATGAGCCTCATGTTGTTTTAGAAGGATTTCCAGTCTTTGCTTGAACTGAACCAAACCTCTAATAAAGAGGATGTTACAGATGAGGAAAATTATAATTATTTTGTTTGGGACAAACAGTTTTTCTTTCATTAATTCTATTTCTAAGGGATTTTGCAGAAATCTCCATCAAACAAAAATCCAAGACTTTGGGTGCAAAATGCTCTTAAAGTGGCGACAAACACAACTCACCTACTCTCTTCCAGCAGCCACTTGTTTGTTGCGAGACCTCGGACCAGTCCACTGTGGACTACAGTGGGGTGACGCAGCTCAAGGAAGAACATTTATGATCATTAATTTATCATTTTCTTGAAGTAAGTGTTTTGAACTGCAGACACGGTAGTTCTTCTGCCTTAGCGCTTCAGTCTGATTGTATTTCCATGAAGAAATGATCATAAATGTTCTTCTTGAGGTCTCGTTACAAGCAAACTACAAACAAGCAGCTGCTGGAGGAAAGTAGGTGAGTTGTGTTTGGTCTCTTTGCTAAAGAAATTGGGCAAAGTTAAAAAGATGTTAGGTCCCTAGTACTATGGCTGGGACCCTATGTGCCCTGTTGATGAAGTTAGGTGCTGTTCTGAGCATTATTTATGGCTATAGAGTTTCTTTATGGCTCCTCAGACCGCTGTGTATTGCTATTGTGCGGACGTTACTAAAGTTGGTAAAACTAGAAAAGCAAGCGGTCGGCAACATTCATCTCTTGAGGGGGTGTCTAACTCGGTGTTACTGTGTTTTGACCCTAAATTTATTCTACACCGGAATATCCCTTTAAAAGTTGTTGGCGATGCCAGTGCCAAGTGCAAAAACTGCAGTTCCTCAAATGTCCACTTGAGGCTCCAAAGCTGAGGAGACCTTTTTACGCCGTTTGAACACAAGCAGTAAATATGTTGACAGTCAGTTATAAAAAATGATTTTAGACCAAATTTTTAGGGGTGAATTTATCTTAATATTGGGCTTTATAATACCAAGTGAGTGATATCACTCAAACTACCTCCATGCCTCATACTGTGAATGGGTTCAAGTGCAAGCTGCTGACTTTATATTTTCAATGGTTTGGTGGATTTGTCTAAAAACTCTGACTCAATCTGACTTTGAGTTAGAGTGTTGTTTTAACTTTGGCCTCACTTTTATAACAGCTGTAACAGAGTGTCCACTAACAAAGGTATAAACTCTGGTCCTCACAGAGATAGCACAAACGCTGCGTGTGTTTACGAGTAAACAGTGTAAGTGCAGATGGAGGGCCTATGCCTCACCTCACAGCACGCTGCTCATTACCTAATGCTCAGATCCCAACAGGTATTATTCATCTCTGACAGCTTGCTCACTTTGCATAAAACACACAAACACACGCAGCAACACACACACAATTACACACAAACACTAATGCAGGAACAAACAGGCAGTGATGCACAATGCATACAAACTGTAGAGCAACACAAGTCCTGTGTACTGTATGTGAAAATGTATGATGTATGGAAAAGTGACCTTGCACTCTATACTTCAGCATATGCTACACACACACACACACACACACACACACACACACACACTGAAAGCATATGAGTAATGAACAACCTTAATAACACCTCCAACTTTCCCTCCTCTTCTCTCTGCTGGCTGTTTAAATTCACATCCCCCTTTAACGTCGCTCTAATCTGATTACCGGCGGGCTAATGGCTCTCCTTCTGCTCCTCCCAGACGCTCTGCCCAGACCTTGGAAAACACACACACACACACACACAAACACACACACACACAAACGCAGAGTGTTCAGCGTGTGTGCTGCTGCAGAACAGCTACATCTGCAAAGTACGGCAGAGGGAAAAGAGCTGAGAGAAAGAGGGAGAGGAGGGTGTACGGTGTTTATATGCATGTGGGTGAGTGGTTTTTTGGGGGGATGAAGGAGCCAACTGCACTCCAAAACCCCTCCCATCACTCTCTCTTTCTCTTCCCTGCAACACCACCTCCTCCTCCTCCTCCTCCTCCCCCCTCCCCTCGGGTAAATCTATAGGGAGGGAAGGCAGAGACAGGTGCATTTCTCCACAAATTGAGTTAGCCAAGACATGCCACATCCAATTGGGCTAAATTGATGTGAGAGTTTGTGATGTCTGCCGTGGGTATTACAGCAAAGGTCAGTGTGCCGAGACAATGACATCAATCTGGTCCACGTGGCCGAGCGCTCGGGCCCCACCAGCCCCCTGATTCAGATGCAAACCTGCAAACATAGGCAGGGGAAGGAGAGGGCGGACAAACGCTGGCTGCACACTGGTGGGCATTTTGTGATTGCTTTTGAATGGAGGCTAAACAGGAGAAACTGGACACACCCAGCTCGTTGCCTCTGGGCGTTACACACCACTGAGGGTTAACAAACACAGAAGACACCTCAAATGATAATGACTGTGGCTTTTTTAGGGTATTGTTTTGACTGTAACGGATATCTAATGGTGGAAATCTGGGAGAATAAATCAGCGATATCTACTTTAATATGCAACAGAATATTAATCTGCTCATTATCTTGTAAAAAAATTCTCATTATTTTAACAAATTTTTGATGCAATTGCTGCTTTTTTGCAAATACTTTATTCTGCTCTGTTTATAATGTCTTTTCTGTGATGCTGAAAATTACTGCTGTATACGTACATTGTGTTTTTATTGCTTGAGTGCAAAAAAACTCACATTGAAGAGGTCTGTCATGGTTCAAAGTAAAGAGTTCAGCAGATTATCTTGAACTCAACAGCATAAATAAACTGTGTTCTTTGATTTATGGCTACTCCAATCCGGATTATACATGAACAGAAACAAAACAAAATATTAAAGGCTGCGTGTGAGACTGATCATTATTGATTAATAATACACCCCGGTGATGCCCTGACTTTCCACAGCATCACATCTGGATCTAAATTTCCACTTATATGAAAACTGAACAAGTTTACACCATTTCATAAAACCTCAGAAACTTCATGTGCCTGACTGCTGCGTGAAACCTCTTCCCCTCAAAAGGATAAATTATCTTCTTTTTGTGTTTATTGAAGCAAAACTTCTTATTGCTCTTACAACTTTTTCATGTGCATGTCTCAAAAATATCAAATTTGCCAAAAATATCAAACATTGCTGCAGTTTTAATGAGCAAAAGCTTCAGTGAAAGTTTGAGTTTCCTCCCACTTTACCACCACTAACTACACCAACTCTAAAAATACAACTCTGTGAAGATATAAACGCAACCTTATTTCCTCTCTGTACGCCCGTACCTCCTTAAAGCCTTCTGCTAATACCAATTATCTTTAACTACTGTCACGACTAAGAGCATTATATTTCTGTTATGATGCCACAACATCTACAAACTCTCACCAAACCATTAATAAACTGAGTTAATGCGCATGTCGGATTTCTGCAACCCTGCAGTGTTTTCATAGAGAGGCCTACCTTTAATGAACACACATTGCCTATCAATTTCACATCCTACACGTGAGTGGTGGTGGTTCAAGGCTACTTTGCCTCTACTCTCAGAAAATTCAATAGAAACTTCATCATGCTGTCACCTCGACCAGGCCTGCAAACCCAGATTTCAGGGGTATGGCTTTCATCCCACCTCCATTCAGAGAGCCATTTTCTTTGATCACATTAGCTTTATTGCTCCTCTTACGGTTCCCTCTGTCTTCTCACTGATACCCTATATCAGCCCAGGGCTATTGGTTTTCATTCTGTGGCTTCAATCTGGACCTGGACCAGGCTGAGCCAGGCCAGCTACACTGACGTTAATTCTTATAAAAGCTATATGAACAGCCGAGTTCAACTCCCGACTTCATAAACTCACTCCATCAATGTGACATTTCCTTTTCCAGAGTGTATTTAAAGGTAAATAAGGAGTAGCACTAATTTAGAGGTGAAACTATCGGCATGTATCAATTACCTCTATCGCCCATCTGTAAACAGACTGTAGTGTAAATATAAAAAATTAGACCGTCCTCGTCTTTCTTTTTTGCCCTTAACTCCCTGTGTTTGGATTTGTTGGTAAAGATCTTTGGACAGAAGACTGAAAAGGTCTGAGTCGCAGTGCCCCTCTTCGACCCTGCACAGCACAAAATCCAAGCTGTCATCATTCTGCAAGCTTTTTTTCCCTTTAGCTGGCTAACGTAGGCATGCTAACTCTTTCAGACCAAATGCAAGCAAAATGATGAGTGGACAAATCGGTGCCTGATATAATTTTATCAATTTTTAATCAAAGGAAATTCTGAATTGACTAATTTCTGTGTCGTTTAAACACATATCTAGATTCTTTTGTTTTGTAAGTGTTAGGAGAAGATCAGAAAACAAAACTGAGTAGGGTGACCATACGTCCTCTTTGACCCTGACATGTCCTCTTTCTGTGGGGCTGTCTGACCTTTTAATGCTTTGTCATGGGGAGTTTATAAAATCCCTCAAATGTCCGGGGTTTTGTATGAAAGTTTTAAGTTTGTGTCCCATGGACTCACTGAGTTAGAAGCACGTAAAAAACACTCGATCAGACCCTAAAAACTCTCAAAACTAACTATGCATGACTCTGTGATTTCGCCCCAGTGTAGTCGTGTCCTCCTTTTGGGGATTCAGAATATGGTCACCCTAAAATTGAGCAAAATATATTTCAGATACAAAAACCTAGAGTAAATAATGTGGGAGTGGTTTGCTGAGAGTGGCTACAGTTAGCAGAGCTAGCACCACCAACCTCTGGTCCTCCTAACCAGACAGACAACACATGACTTAATTTCCATTTTCACATCCAAAAACTGCAAAACTAGACTGTGCTTCAATATATCACCTGTTATCTGTGCCTGTTGTAGGGTGAACGTATTCTGAATCCTAAAAAAGAGGACACGACTACACAGGGGCGGAATCACGGAGTCACACGTAGAAAATTTTGAGACTCTTTTCAGATTGGGTCGAGTGTTTTTTTATGTGCTTCTAACTAAGTCCAAACGACACAAACTCGAAACTTTCATACAAAAAGTGACAACGTCTACTCATTTGATCATCTCAAAGTTCACGTTCCCAACTTAACAGCAAACAGACCCATCAGGTGGTAACAAGGTTGATGTTAGTCTGTGTCAAAATGAGCTAAAATCTCCTGGTAGAGTCACTTTGCCGTTTGGTTTTGTTTAATCTCACCTTAGTTTTTGCCAAATATGCTGAAAATGATAAACTTGACAGAAAAGTCTCTGCATGTCCCCGCTGATTAAGCAGGAGCCATCACATGCTTTCTTTGACAAGGTTTCCTGGAGCCCATGGGATCCACAGAGAAGCTTCAATTCATCCCCAGTCAGTGGAATCGCAGACCAGAGATTTGTCTGAGGAGCAATTTACTGTCATTTGCCGAGAGAGTGCCGGCCTGATGCATAAACATCGTCCCTAATATGCCAATTCATCATCAGGCAGCCGGGGGATTCTGGGTGTGTTCTGATCAAATTTGCACACAGCGATGATGAGGGGCATGTTGGTTTTGATGCAGAAAAGTGCAGATCCAGCTATTTGTCACGTCAGGCTTCAACAGGGGAGCCAGAGGAGGAGGGATAGACATGTAGAAATAGAGGAGATAGAACAGACATAGAATACAGGCTCAGCCTTTACAAGCGCCAACAGACAGCTGCTGCCTTTACTTAATTTATGATAGATCCATGACCCCGGGATCAGCATTATGAGACCATCCAGGACTTCAGTTTGGATTAAAATTGCCGTCATGATTTTGTACAGATGGAAACAAAGTCAAACTGTTTGATGGATTCAGTGCATAAAAAATGTCTCTTTTGTGTCTGTTTCATAACAAACTTGTTCCTTTTGTTTCTATGCATGTGGATGTGGTCTGGGTAATGTTGCACCTCCTGACCACCTAAAAATCACGACACCATTAGAATGCAATTCTTGTGCATTGCTATTTTAATATTGGCCTAAAATGAGTTGAAATATGGTCACACATTCCCCAACTTTACTTTTTAACTCTTGATCCAATTTTTTTTTCAGGTTATGAACAGAAACTGTTGTGGGGGGAATTTATTTTGGTTATTATTTGTTTGTTTCCAAAGTAGTGTTGGGCTTAGGCACATGTCTAATACAGTGTCTTTAATTTTGGTAAATAAATAAAAATCTTCCTTAAAATTGACTATAACATACAACTTTTCATCAATCATAATCATTAGTTTTGACCAAATACATGAGAAATATTAGATTTTCTCATAAGCCTCAGCTGTAGCTCCTGTACAGCTTGATGTTAGGAAACAACTCTATACTTAACTCTATACTTGCTAAACAAAAGCATGCTTACAGACTGATGATAGTATCTGATAGGAATTACTTTATTCTTTAATTTAGAAGCTAAATCTTACAATTCTGAGACTCAAACTGTAACCACAGTTTGACAAGGTTTACTGGAGTCTATGGGATCCTCAGAAACCCACGAGAGTTAGTCCTTAGTACACACTACAACTGGTCAAAATACAGTATTTTTTACTTTAGTCAAAAAGTAGAAAACTGTATCAGTAGATCTGTGGAGTGGATTAGATTAGACTGGAAATTGTAACAGGGGCACTTTTTATTGTAAAATAATATTTTATTGCAGATAAAACATAATAAAGAGACAAAAACTTATACATATGATTTAAAAACAGAGCTTCCAGTATGGTCAGTATAATTGTCGTGAGCCAAACTGCGGTATCTGTTTGAGTTGGCCTTCATAGTGTAAACGAAACTCCTCCCTGTAGGCTAAAGTTTAAACTCTGCATTAACAAAGTGGTCTTCAAGGACTGCTCTGATTTGATCCTTAAAGTTGATGCCAAAAGTCTTTTGAAGAAGTCTGACAACATTTTCACGCCTGTTTTTGTGATCAATGTCGATGTTATCGAGCATGGAGTCAATAAAAGGTGAGTATACAGAAGTGATCGGTTAAAGCTACTCTGAAATTTTTTTTTTCTACATCTATTTAATGAACACAAATTCACATTGATTCTTTTTTATGGTAAACAAAAGGAAATGAGACCATCCAGGACATGATGGATGATTTTTATACTATAGCTTTTAATGCCTGAAACTGGAGCAAGGAGGCAGGTGTCAGTCAAGCAGCTGACCAAACAGCCCTGGTTTTACACACTTCTTAAAAATGTATCACAATTATTAACACATTTGACTGTCAAGGGTCAGAATATTGAGATTTTTAGTCGGAAGAAGAAAAGATAAGTAAAGACTGCCTTGTCTAAACAAAGCAAAAGTTCCTTACTGAAGCTTTAATATTGAAACCCCACAACTTTTTCAGGAAGAAAAGTCTCTGATTGGACCAAAAGAAACAATTTAAGGCAGAATTTTGGGAGCAGACTTGATACACAACAGAGTAAATATGATGATGTGATGAGCAGCAGGACAATTCATGCTTCATTATCTCAACCGAGCGTCCTGGCTGATCAAGGGAAAATGTGTTTAAATAGAGCTGATTAGATGGATATAAGATATCTACATGACTATTTTTGGTCATTTCATTGGACATACTATTGACATACAAACAATCAATATCAAAAACTGACATATATTAAACATCAGTGTTTGAGTTAGAGCAATCTAGATGCTCAAAAAGTCTGAGGCAAATCCAGTCCTGCTGCTGAAAATAGTGTAAACATCCCCATACAAAAACCAATATCTGTTTTTGAGGCTTTGTGAAGAGCATCCCCTCACAAATATCTTCTGACAGCATTATAAAACATTTTAGACACCCGGTTTGTGCACCAGCCAACTCACCATCCACATGTATTGATTTCTGCAGGAATACCCAATCTATCTCTTCCAGCTCTGTGCTGCAGCATCATCCTTCAGAGCCCAGAGAACAGCCTTCTGGGAACAGGAAGTGAATCAGAGGCTGCAGTGGACAGACTGACTCTGATGGCTCCCATCTGGCTGTTCTTTAAGGATTCCTTCCAATCAAATTAGGTTTGATTGATCAACAGGCGCTGCCATTGGACGGTGGTCATGGCGACATAAATCACTCTCTGCTGTTGGTATGGATGGCTTTCCTGAGGAGGAGTAATGGTGACAAAGTGAACATGAAATTCAAGGAAGTTTACTTCCTCCAGGACAATATACAGTTTACTAATCGGAGGTTCGTGATCCTGAGAAAAGAGACGATGATGCCGGGATAGTCTGTGCAGAGAGGATGTGGTTTATGACCTGATAACCACAAAGGAAAACAGGACCTCTACAGTCCTGACATCAACACATGAAAGTGAACTGTAAACTTTGGGCAATAACAGTTTCCATCTACTTCTGTTTATTTCTATTCTTTGCACTCTGAGGCAGCACATCATAAAAAACACAGAACATAAATTAGAGGATGCTCAAAGAAATCTGCCAGCTGTTACAGAAGTTGGTTAACTTTCAGCTTTGTCACTGAGTGAACTGATACAAAGAGGATTACAATATTGAAATTTAAGGTGATAAAACTTTGACTAAAGTTTGATCAGCATCAGTAATTGTTAAACAATAATAACAAAAACAATAGACTCTGGTATAAGAAGATTAATACAAGTGTAAACATGACCATCAGTGACAAGACTAAGGATATTTACACCCTTTTTTAAAGCCTGGAACCAGGATTAGGGAGTAGGTGACAAAGGAATCACTACTTTGTCCACCGGGGGCGCCAAAATCAATACAAACTGAAAGTTTCTCATAGGAGTTTTAATCTCAAGTAACAATTTAACAGAGTTTGGAGTGACATTCACCCAACAGTATCTATACTAAGACCAAAGTAATGAAGCAGTAAGGGAGAGTGGGGTGAGTTGAACCAAAGGGTAAGTTGAGCCATCCTGTGTTGCTTGGAAATGGTAAAAGAAATTGATCATGTGACCAAATATTTAGGAGATGGGCATCAATTCATGGAGTCTGTGAAGGAGAGAAGCACATGGATGAAGGGGTTAGACATTTATTTACAAAAAAACATTTTTTCACTCTTATAAGTGAATTTAGTCTGTCATAGGTTTTATTAGAATTGTGTTTAGACCAAAACAGCTTTTTAGCAGTTATATGTTATAATAATAAAAAGAATTATTGTACCAGTTGAATAGTTTATAATATATAAAAATACACATGAATGTGAAGAAGGAAGTGTTATTTAGAGAGAAGGTGAGGGAGGGCTGGGGTGGAGAGTGGGGGGTAGTAGGGATACGGCTCAACCACGGGGTAAGTTGACCATAGGAGACCACTTTATTTGGCATGCTATATTATCATGACAGTTTTGTTTACACTCATTCTGTTGGTTTGCAGGGATGAACAACATCTCGAAATATATGCAGATACACTAGTTAGAAACAAAACTATGATTGACTTGATGTAGTGATCAGAAATATGAAAAACGGCTCATCTTACCCCACTCTGCCCTATACTTTATTCACCACTGAATATAAACAGTATGGACCTCTACTCAAGACAAGTCCAACATACAGTGAGAGTCTGGATTCTTTAATATCATAAACAGTGTAAAAATATATGGGGATATCTTCATTCATCCATTTATCATCACAGGACACCAACTCTCCAGGTGTGTCTGAACATCCTGCTGTGCTGCTTGTATGTTGTATCCACCCTGCTTGTTAGGACTCTTTTGACTATATGTAAATAATAATTCATATGAGGCCTGGTGGTTCATGCAGATGGCTGCTGGGGGGCCAAACATAGCGGTGAGGCCACGTGTTCAGTCATAACACATCAAAAGAATATGAGATGAGAGAGAGAGGCGAGACAAATTAGCAGCTTTAGAAATTGATAGCAGGTGTTTACATGTGTGCTATATTTTGCATATTATAATGCGGAGGAGGGGGGAGGGGTAATAAAGCTTACAAAGCGTTGTATCATAATCAATATAATTCACAATGACCTTGACGTTTTATGATGGATTGGGAGACATGGCCTACTGTAATTGCAGCCCACTCCTCCCTCCCTCCTCTCTTCCTTTAACGCCTCCGCTCCTACAGGCTAAATCTCCCACTCTGCTCTTTTTTTTCCCTTCTTCTTTCTCGCTCTGACATTAAAAATCGCTCCATCATCCTCGATGCGCCGCCTTGTCGCCTGCCGCTCAGATGACCATTAATCGCTTAATTCCAGTAAACCTACGTGCGCACAAAAGGCCGCTGTCTGCCGCTTAATGCATGTGTGATTAAGCTTTTAGGGCCGCACACACAGCATTATTAGCCAGCAGGTCCTTGTATAGAGGGCCAAATGCCTTCAGGGGGCCCGAGGGTGGGTGTGGAGAGGGATGGGGAGGAGGGGAGGGGGGCGAGTTAATGACACTGACCCTCACTTCCCCAACAGCTATTCAATTCAACAATAATAACGGGTCACGCAGCTGATTTATGAGGCTGAGGCTAATAATTGTCAATTGCTAATGCGGGGGTGGGAAGGGGGGGCAATGCCAGTAGACTTTGCTAAATAAAATATGCCTTGACCCCAGTAGGGGGAGGCCAAAAAAAGGAAAAATTGACAGATGATTTTTCACATGTAGCCCTCAGTCTTGGTGTTTGTGCGTAAAAAAACACCCAGAAAGAGTCTTCTACAGCAGCAGCAGAAACAGCCAGTCCAGACTCAGTCCTGCATGCTCCATCCACCCCTCCACCCTCCTACAATAAATTAATAACAAGCAAACAATGTGTCGTGGAGAGGCGGATTCAATTACGAAGTTTATTTACAGGGAAAATCTCATGAAGGCCATTGACCAACGTTAAACAGCGCGGGATGAAACGATGACAAGGGCCCCGATAAGAATTTAATTCCATCTCATTTCAGACGATTTTATGAATCAAATTCTTGAACACTGGCAAGAGATTTAATGATCACATCTTTGCGAAATCTTATTTCAGAACCGGTCGATGGCATTTCTCTGCGTTAATGTCGACTTAGAGGTTGGAGTAATTTAGTAATTGATTCTTTGCCTGGCTCGCGCTCGTGCCAAGGCCGCGTTTGAGGGTAATATGTTTCCTAATCTTATCCCCCGGAATAAGATTTTTATGTTAATCCACTGGCTGCTCTCTTGGTCACTCGGGAAGCACAGATAAAGGCTCAGAGAGGCCAGAGGAGACGAGCTGTGCCGTGTAGGAGGCTGGCTGCAGCATCTGGAAGATAAAAAGAGGAGACAGTGAGAGAAAAGAGAGGAGTATCACACACAAAGAAGAGCCTGGAACACATGAGGAGAAGATAGTCACCTCCTTTTGTTGTGTAGAATCAGTAGAAATGGTCGTTTTATTTCAAATTTAAAACATAAACTTCGTATTTTGTGCATTATAAGAATGAAAGAAATAAAATTAAGAAGGTAAAAAGGTAAATAAGTCTACATCCTCGACAAAATAAGATCATCTTACTTTGCATCCCTGACCTTCACCATCAGGGCACACAGCAGGCTCAGAAGACAGACTCATCAGGTGAAAACACGTCAAAAAAACGTCCCCAAAACAACAACAAGAGGAGTCTGCGTGAGGCACAGACCTCTGAGGTCTTTTGTGGTGATCGGTTTTTTTTTTGTAGACACAGAGAGAAGACACCAGCTCCTAATTGAATTTTGCCTCTTCTCCAGATGTCACTTTCCATCTGTGCGCTTGGAAACGCGATGCGTATTTACGCACAGGCCAGAAACACCTTTAACTCTCATGTTGTGGGCCTAGATATTTCCTGTCTTGTGTTATCTTGTTTCCAAGCACATGGAAATTATGTTTTATGACTTATTACAGAATATTTAAGTGGAGGATGGATGATGGAGTTGGAGGACAGTCAGTTTTAGCTTTGATTTTGAGTATTTTCAAGCATTTACAGGTGAACCTGAGCCCCCGCGTTTTCCCATCCTAATCCTGTCTGTCAAATTGAGACATCAGACTAAATCGCCACGAGAGCATCTCCAAAATGAATTTTTTATCCGCCCCTCCCCTGCAACACGCGGCCTTATTAATAAGCGTTTTGATAAGCGCAGGATTTCCTCGGGCGGAGGAGTGAGACATTGGAGGTGAATTGTGACAGCGGGACCCTCCCATCGCGCTCTCCCTCTCTTTATCCTCCTCTGATTCTTTGCCTTTTCGGGGGAGTGGATCCATCCAATCCATCCAGAGACAATGGTATTTTGTTCCTCTTTTTGTCCCTCCTGTCGACCCGCATTCCGATATTGCTGAGCAACGATAGTGCGCACTAAATGGAGAGGAGTTCCTCCCGCATCCCGCCTATTGTCCGGCACTTGCCAGGGGAGTTTAGGGTCTCGCTCACATTGCATTTTGCTGATTTATTTAAGTGAAGGCATACGGTTGCAGCCCTTTATTTGCCTCATAATTACGAATTAACCGCCGCTTAACGCGAATTAAAGCCTCATTATGTTACTGTAAATCACAGTTTGGTGCAACCTGCAGCTACACAGGACGTCTGCAGGTTTTGCATCTTGCAAAAAGCTTCAGTAAATCGTTAAATGTTCTCAGGCTGCAGAGTTTGGCCGTTTTGATTTAACGTTATCACATCAAAATATCAAACTGTGGCCCCTCATCTCGGTCGAAGCAGCTGAAAGAATTAAAAGATGTTGAAACTATCAAAGAGGAGGCGTTTCAATAGCTGGTGGAGGCTGGTGGAGGGACTATAGAGCAGAAGAATAAAGAGCTGCTTCAGTGAAAGAAAGCGACGGCTAAAAGCTGTAATTGTATTTGCCTCGGCGAAATATCAGAAAAGACTTCTCGTTTCTTTGAGCGTTATTAGATTAATTCCCAGAGATGGCTTCTTTTCTCGCTGCCAGACGCGTGGAGGGAGGACGGTGAACCATTTGGCTCTTTGGTTTCAATAATCAAATTAACCATTTGGTACAACTTTTGGGTCCCAGCTCGTGTGTAAGAAAAGGAGAAAATAAAAAAAGAAAACATTTACATAATAGGCACCGGGTTGTGTCAAGAAAGAATTAACTTTTCTCTCTTTTTGGGCTCTCGTCGAGGAAAGAAAAGGCAGAAACACACAGCAACACGTCAGCGATTGTGGAGGAGAAATAATGGATGGTAAAAGGGTGCGGGTCTGCTCTTAGTTTAACTCATAAAAAAGGAAAACAGAAGCTGCACCTTGGAGTCTGGAGAATAAAGGTCAAAATGGTTCATGCGTAAAAAGCATTTGGAGACAAATTTCACCTCAAAATCAAAATCTAGAGTTTTGATTCTTAAAAAAGACATTTGGAGACAACTAATTGTCTTTTCTTCTTCATCAGGGCCTGACTTGTTTATAATCTGGAGTCCACGACAAAAAATAAAATCAAGATAAACAAAGTCTGCATCTCTCAACAAACCTGACAATCTAGGAGACTTTGTTTCGTCTGCCTCGTATGATGATAAAAGCTCCCCGCTGCGCTTTACGCACACACACCCAGTCCCTGCAGTGTATTTATGGCGATATTACAGTGATATTTCAGAGCAGAATCTCACTGATCAATGAGTGAAACAGAGCTGCTGATGAACGCCTCCAAATAGCAAAGTCTCATCTGCCAAATCGAATTATTGAACCAGAATCCCCGTGTTTGTGTTTCCATAATTTGGAGGAGAAAAAAGGCGCAGCTTCCAGTCGAGGACTTGAACTCTGTCCACTGAGAAGAAAAAAAAGCAGAAACACGCAGAGTGTGTAAGCGCCATACAAAACGGTTCACCTTATTACCCAAACCGAATTAAGCACTCAGCCAATATTGTGAGCCTGAGAGGTCCGATGACTGCCTCCCAGTTCGTTACTTTCATTAGAAAGATGTTATTTGCCAAATAAACGAAATAATGAAAGTAATAAAGACAATTACAAACTCATTTGAATCATAAAAAACACACCCGGAAGTTTATAGCGCAGATGATGCTGCAGCAGTGAAGGGCGAGAATCAGAAATAAAGAGCGTTTATTCAGGAAAAAGGGGCAGTGGATATTTAATCTGCAGGATTACATCTGTTTATTACTGCGCGTATTTACGCTGTGCGTAATTATGTTCAGTTGAGTTTTAAAAACCATGGGCAGGTGGAGCATTTGTTCATGTTCTTGGCTTCATATTTATATATCAACAAATAGTAAAAGAAGGTTTTAAAGTTCTATATTTATTCATAACAAAAAAAGGAACAACCAGTGAGGAGAAATTGAGAATAAAACAAGACAAGAGGAGAAGAAGTGAGGGATCATTTTTTTGGTTATTGTAGCTGTGTATTGTGCAAAACTTTTAATGTTGAAAAATCTACACAGGAGAGGGAACTATCGTGCGTAACTGCGTCTTTCACTCGTTTTCTTTCGAGCTGTACCTGAAAGGAAGCAAAAACAATTCAGGCCATAAATGATGCAAAGAAAAAAAAGCAAAATCTGCCCTTTATGTGGTGAGATTTTGCGCAAACCTTGAGGACAGAATTGTTCGTTGCACCTGCACACACAAAAAAACAAGCCTGTGTGTTTTTTTCTCCCCTCCTGCTCCAGTGCAGAGGATGAGAATAAAAAACCATGGAGCAAACAGTCGGAGCATACGGGCAGGGAGAGAAGGCAGAGGGGGAATACTATGTGAAATCCTGCCCAAGGTATACGGTCGCTTAAAAGGCTTAAAAGCTTGGAGAAAATTGGATCAGGGAGAATCGTCACCCAACTTTCATTATTTCCAAGTGGTGTGATTGAATTAAAGGGCAAGATGGTGGTTGGAGAGGAGTGGGGTGGATGGGTGGAGGGGTAGCGGTGGTGGTGGAGGGCTGCGTAATGGCGTGGTATTAAATTCTAATTAGAGATGCAGGGGATCAATGATAGGGAGGTTGGACAGCCCGGGCCCCCAGTGCCAGCCCAATAGACTGATGAGTTATTGTCATGTAAAAAAGCGCTAGCAATAAGACCAAACGCTTTGCTATTGTCCAAGCGGAAAGAGCCAAGTTTATTATGAGGACTATATGCTCTAGAGACCTCGGGCTAGGCGGCTCTTAGGGGGCTTTTCATAAAACAGGGCTAGGTTCCTATAAAGGAGGCCAGTTTTGGAGCAGGCGCTGAGCAGTGAACATCTACCCACCGTCCAGCCTCTTTCCAACCAGTTCAAACCAAACAAGTCCTCTCTGCCCCCCAGTTCAGACCGCGCGTCCTCCTCTTTTTTGGTTTTGATTATTTTTTTTTTAACTTTCTAACCCAATTTTTTGGGTGCACTTTTTATTTGTCATCTTTTTTTTCCCGGGAAGTGCAGCTTTCTAACTCCACCGAGCCTTCTCAAATGTATAAAATGGAGTATTCTTACCTAAATTCCTCTGCCTACGAGTCATGTATGGCCGGGATGGACACTTCGAGCTTGGCATCGGCCTATGCGGACTTCAGTTCGTGCAGTCAAGCCAGCGGGTTTCAGTACAATCCCATCAGGACCACTTTCGGGGCCACCTCCGGCTGTCCGTCCCTCACGCCGGGCTCCTGCAGCCTGGGGACCCTGCGGGACCACCAGAGCAGCCCGTACGCCGCAGGTAAGCAGCGGCTCCGGAGCCTCAACCCGCTGTATTATAGGACGTCTTGATTGCATTTGAAAATGGAAATGTGTTTAGTATTTACCAAACGAAATTTGCTTACACAAATGAAAGAATTTATCACGTTAGAAGCGATTGCAGGCAAGCGGTAATTCGGTTACGGGGTTATACTATCCCAGTCACACCCAAAACCGCCAACAGAATTATCTTAAGCTGCCAAAATGATCGGCATAATTTATTTACTTTGCGATGAGACATAAAGCTTCGAAAATAATTAGATAACCAAAGACTAAAGCTCATTATTGACACCGAATTGGAGTTACAGTAGCAACACACGGGGCGGATGGGAACATTATGACAAGTTTTCAAACTTGAGCCTCAATCTGAGGAGCAACAATTAGTTTAACATTACAATTAACCGCATCACAGGTCAGCAGCGTTATCAATTCTGAAGTAATTCGCAGGTAATCAGAGGCTTAATACGATTGAAAGCTTTAGCCCAGCATCCTTAACCGGATTTTACACAAAATATCGAATTTGACTTCCCTTCTATCTGACAACATCACAATTACACACACAGACACACACACTCATATCTCCCCCTGCACAGATGAGACCACCGCACCTCTAACGGTGCCTCTCTTTTTTTTCTATTTTATTTCCTCCACAGTTCCCTACAAACTCTTCACGGATCACGGAGGACTGAACGAGAAGAGGAAGCAGAGGCGCATCCGGACCACGTTCACCAGCGCCCAGCTTAAGGAGCTCGAGCGGGTTTTTGCTGAAACTCACTACCCGGATATCTACACCAGAGAGGAGCTGGCACTCAAAATCGATCTGACCGAAGCCAGAGTGCAGGTACACAGACAACCTGCTCCATTACGCACGATCGGATTCATGATCCAAATAAAAAAGACATATATTTTATATACATATTTGTGACATATAGAGTCTTACATATAGATTTAAAGAAAATAAAACTTTATGGTGATGATCCACGGGCCTACTACTGCTGGCACTATTTCCTATCTTAATGCGTAAAGAGATGAAATGATAAATTCATTTCAAACTGGAACTGTGCAAACATACCTTTTGGTCACATTTTTGTGTAACCACGGGAGACAGTTAGTTGAAGTCAAGCAGGAGTCATTGTTGGTGCAAAACAAGCATTCATGGTGGTTTAACTTTGGATCTTAACACCCTTTCTCGCTTTTTCAGGTGTGGTTCCAAAACCGACGTGCCAAGTTCCGCAAGCAGGAGCGCGCAGCTGCAGCAGCCGCAGCAGCAGCCAAATCCAGTTCTGGAAAGAAGTCAGACTCCAGAGATGAAGACAGCAAAGACACCAAATCGACCGACCCTGACAGCACAGGAGGACCGGGCCCGAACCCCGTCCCCACCTCCAACTGCGGCGGACCGAGCCCCACCGGAGGCCAAGTCAACACCACCGGGAACGGACAGGTGGACCAGGTGAAGACCTCAGTGTCCACCGGTATGGGCGTGACAGCACCGAGCCAAGGCTGGGCCACCGCCCCGGGGACCATCACCTCTATCCCGGACTCATTGGGCGGGCCGTTCGCCAGCGTACTGTCCTCTTTGCAAAGACAGAACGGAGCCAAAGCGACGTTAGTAAAGACCAGCATGTTCTAATGCAGCTCCACGGCGGAGGAAGACAGAGAGCAGAGAGCAGAGGGAGAGAGAAAAAGGCTTCCTCATCCTCCGGAGACTGAAAAGCAATTTCCCGAGACAGACTAAAGGACAATAAACCGCAGTTAAAAGAAGATGATGATGATAACTCTCTTAGTTTATTTTTATGCCTTGCGCCGTTTCTTGTGGTCAGTGGACACTTTAGCTGTGAAAAGATCCACCTTGACAAGTCATCAGGTACTTTTTTTCTCTTTAAGCAAGAGCAAATCTCATCTACACGGAGGTATGATGTTAATGACACTTTCATTGATGCGTAAATCCAGATCAGAACAGATCCAACCTAGAATCAGAAAATTAAACTCTTGCTTTGAGAAATAAAACGACACATTTAATCTGAGGAAGTGACTTGTTAAGATGGACTCTTTTTGCACCAAGTTTCAGAGCAAACATACGCCTGCGCACTGGAAACGCGTCGTGCCATCAGTGCGTAAAAAAGGAGCCTCGTTAAGTCCCATTCAATGTCAGAGTTCAACAGCTGCTTTGTCCGGCAGAGAGACGATTAAAACCCACGAGTGAGGACTGTCTCTCTCAAACCCCACGCTGTGACACAACAAACTATCCCACGCCACGCCACGCAGACGCATCCCGCTTTTCTGTTCTCTGTAGACACGATCTGCCTCTTCACGGCTGTGTTTTTGTTTCCAGGGCTGCTGAGAGTTTAGTTTCTTTAAATTATCGATATAAAAACACAATTATTTCCTCGAAGAAAAAAAAAGGCACAAACTACTGCAATGTTCACCTCTGACAGGAAATCTGTATGTTTTGTGTGTCTTTCTACGGCAGTGTTTTTGTGGCTCAAATTGTATAGTGTTAATACGTATCCTCGTCTCCTATAGTTGAACCATAGGCCATACTCCCTCGTAGATCGATCATACAAGTCTTTTCGATGTTTTACAAAGTTCCCTCGGAAGAATTTATTTTGGTAAAAAAGGGAATGGATGCAAACATTGTATTTATTTGGATATAATTTGCATGTTGTCTCTTTGTCTGATTTTCAAATGATTTCTCTTCCATTTTGTGAGCATTATGTAACATGTTTTTGTCCCGGATCTGAAAGTTATTTATATGTAGGTAATGAATGCTTATATTTAAGACGGAAATATTTCTACATGTGCACATAGTTTTCCAGGTGTACCATTGAAATGGTTGTTGATGATAAAAAAGAAATAATAGTCCAAGTTGCTTTGTGATGTTTTCTTTCGGTGAATATAAGAGTTTGTAGATGATTCAGAAGTTTATCCTGGAGGTTTCAGCACCACGGACAGCAACAGATAAAGACACACTTCATTCAATATTCAATATTTGCTTTAACGTGATAATCTCAATATTTGCTTCAACAACTTCACCAAGTTTAGATGTTCAGAGGCAATAGTATGTTGTTGTTTTTAATAAACAGACCTGAAATTATGCTCCAGATATTTAAGGAAATGGAAATCAGAATAAAGAAATAATCGTCTTATACTCAAATGCAGTTTATGAATCTATTTAAAGTCAGTGAATATATTTTTCAAAGCTTCAAATTGCCATTTTAAGCAAAACTTTGTCTTTTTCTTCATTGTCCTCCTCCAGCGGCTGATATCTGGCCAAAACATTGACCAGAATTTGGAAAAAAAATAATGCAATTCTAAGTTATAGGTATTTTTTTTTTGCAGCTTTTAGATCCTAAAATCCAGATTTAAGATTTAAACATTCATGGTTTTGGATTGGAGAGATCACACTTTTACATTTAGATAAATAAAGTAAAATCCAAAGATTACTCTTAGATGTTTTCAGGGGCCTTAATCTTAGCTGGTCTGTTTAACTGGACTCTATTCTCAGTTGTGTGTGTTTTCAACAGCTGCACTTTAAAGTGATTACTTATTTATAAAACAAATGATAAAAAATGTCAAAACAATAGGACAGAAGGAGGGAGGGTTAAGCGGCTGTTGATAATATTAGTAATACACAAAAGGAGACGTTAACTCAACATTTGAATGCAAATATAGAGTAAAGGGTGTCTTCAAAAGAAAGCAGCACTTCCAAGGTTCAGTGAAGAGACAAAACTGCAATACTCCATTTTTTTTACATCAGAGAAATAGAGTATTGCAGTTTTTCATTTTTGTATTCTTATTATTGTAGTTACTGGTTTATGGAGTAGTTTTAAGGGTGCATCAAAACAAATTAAAGCTCTACTAGAGGACGTAGTTTGTGGTTAAGGAGTCATATCCATGTTTCGAGCACACAAATGAACTTAATAGAATAGAAGGTGGACATTTCTCAATTTTAAATCCTAGTTTTGATTGATAAATGGAAATATACCAATCATCCTGAGGTGGTGGATTTCTGATTTCCATGAGCTAGAAGCCGTATTTCTGAAATTAAAACAACAAAAAGAGAAAAAATAAAAATAAATGGTTGAGATATTTCTCTAGAGATCCAGCAAATATCAAAGTTAAAAAAAAAACAAAAAAAAAACCGTTTTTATAATGTTCAAATTTGCTGAGACCTGTACATCATTCAGCCTGTGCACCATCTTTAAGCTTGATGATGTGGTTTTCTTGTTATAAAAAAAGTACAACTAATAATAAAGTCAAACTATTGATCAAAGTTTAAGGTAAATAAATAAACCAAGGAGGAGGAAGAGGAGGAGCTGCAGTCAACACAACTCAGGACACAAACAGATGATGCCACAAATCAAACACCTGACTGACTCACGAGGTGAACATTTACATTTACACCTTTATCGTTACACATTTAATACCGCAGTATTAAAATGTGTAAGGATCTGATTTGCTTCAATAATTCAGCTCACACGTTATTTTCCGGCCAGAAAGAAAGAAACATCAGTCCAGTTTGTATGTATAACATTTTATTTATAAACATACAGTATGCTATAAATGCCATTGCATTTAAACATCAAATTAATCTATATTTCAGATAGTGTTCAGGTGAATATTACAATAAATACAGAACAGACATAAAAGGTTTCATTCCCCAACTATCCTGTTAAGAAGACCGTCTGGATATAGAGCTCCGTCTCAAAGATCCCGCTATAAGAGACTCAGCTGAGATTTATTTAAGAACTAAATGAGGATAAAAAATAAAAATACACGATCGGAACAGAAGCTTAAAAATACTGTAGATCAGAGAGAGATGAACCCGGGGGAGAAGCTTCGCTAAAAGAGGAGGAGAAAGAGGCTGCTAGTTTGCTTTCATACAGCAAATCATTTGGTTTTTAGGCTTAACGTGCATTTTTTTTTAAACATCCATGATACATAACCAATCTCTCTTACAAGTTCAAAAGAAAGAAAAGAGAAAAAATAAAGAGGCAAGTGACTGAAATGTGCAGCTGGCAGCACAGATCTTCAATTCTCATCCAACTGAACGTTGCACAAGCGCAAACTGCTGCTGGTATGTTCGTCCGTATCACCTCTGCGGTTTCACTCGATGTGACATGTACTGGTGGTGTTTGTTTGAAAGTGTATAAATGAATCCTACCACTGAGCAATTATCAAAATAACCTCAATTATTAGCGCACAGAACCTAAATCGCTCTAGAATAAAACATTCAGAGTTAAATCAATGGTTTCACCCTGCCTGGTAATAATAATAATAATAATAATAAACTGTCCAGAAAGGTGAATGTGATCCTTTGACCTACTTGTTTTTTTTTTCTTATCACTGCAAATCATTGAGAAATCACAGGCAGGGTGATAAGAAATTAAGGGCGACGTTTACGCAAAATAAAAGAGTGCTTATCAGCTGAAGTAAAGCGTGAAGTCAGGGAAGGCTGCAGCCCGCGTGTCTGCAGTTTAAGAGTTCAAATTTGGCCAAAACCCCTCCCTACACCTTCAATAAAAATAAGCGAGAAAGAAAAAGAAGAAAGGAAGAAGAAAAAACACCAACAGCTGGCGTTTCATTACCATTCCTACATCAACTTGCTTTCCTCTAAGGCACATTGAAGTCCTGACTTTCCCAGCTGAACGAGGAGCATCCTGCTGTGACCCGAAACCACACAAACACACAGCTCACAAGTCTGGTTATTGCCCTCATGATGAAACTACATCCATAATATGTGTGTATCTAAGAAGCTGATTTCATTAAAGAGCACATGAGAAGGGGCAGAGGAGGTCACTGTGGAGAACCAGAAAATAGGATAATTGTAAATATTGCGTTTTTAAATCTAAAAAGAGGGTTTATAGTGACCTTTATTGCACTTTACTTTTTCAATCTCTTGGTTTTTTTGTTTTTATTTCGCCGTTTGCTTCTGTGAGGAAGTGCCGATCGCCGTCTTTCAGATCCAGTCTGTTCATAGAAAATAAAAAATCCTGTCTGAGCTGCCTCACATGATCGACGCTTTTCAATTTGATCACTACTCAATAAGAAAATCTTCCTTTACTGATAAAAAAGCGACTCCTTTGATATACTGCATTTCCATTAGATGGAGTTTGATGGTTAACATTTGTTCCAACCAGGCAAAGAGAATCTGACTCTGCTGAAATCAGACCCCAACACCACATCTCGCTCCGTGTCTTCAGTCTACCTGTTTTCGATGCATCTGTGCGTGTTGTTGTGTTATCTTTCCAACATGGCCGCCACCCCAGTCTCCCTCCTGCTCACTGGCTGCATGATGAAACAGAGTCTGTGGTGGTGGTGCTGCTGCTGCGTGGACCAATCAAATCCAGATTCCCGTCACGTATTAGATGACATAAACACGAAGAATAGAGATTATTTTCTTAGACTGTCCCCAGATCCCCGTTTGCCTCCCCACCATGATGAATCTTCATTGGTTATTGAACTGCAGAGGATGCTAAGATCCCGACACGCTGTGAAGGACATGATTTGCAGATAATCGCTTTAAAAAGAGACGGGGGTTTCATCCATGAACCTTGTGCTTTCTGGTGAGCGTCACAACGTGGTTGGCTGTCCGGCCGCTTGAAAGGAAGACAAAAGACAGAAAAAGAGAGAGAGAGAGAGAGAGAGAGAGGAAAACCCACATTTTTTTATATCACAAGAGTTTGTTTGGGGGAATTTAAGGTCATGCTAATTCAGCACTAATGACACTGATTTGATCCTCATAGATTCAGAGCCGCTGAGATCTTATTTGTCTGTAACTTTAAAGAAATATGAACTTTCACTCTTATCCAGGTGAACACAAAGACACAGAAAACGACCGTCACCACTTTCCTTGGTCTCTCCATTCATCCCAGCCTCACTGAGTCTGACACTTCTTCATTAAAGCCGCTCCGGGTCGAAGTTTGATATTAAAACACACTCGTCTTGTCAGGCTCACAGTGGGGCTGCAATAAAGCCTGAAACCTTTGAAACACGCTGAAATTCTCCTATCATAAAATAGTGCCAGGTTCACTTTGGAAACAATAAATCAAACAAACCTTTCCCTCGTTTTCTAAGTGCTTTATGAGCACTAGATCTGCTCGTTCTACGACACGATCACTTTATTGAAAACTGCACTTATTCATCAGCAGAAATATGAAATATGGCCAACATTACCAAACAATATAAAACAACAACTCCTAACCTCGTCTCAAATTTCAGAGGATGATTAATCGATCTTATTTTGAGCGTTATGTAACAGAAAATGTTTGTTTTTTTCAGTGGTTGATTTGCTTCGAATCAGCTGAAAGAACCAGATCACATTCTTATTTGATTTCTATTTTAGATGGATGGATAGAAACTTAGTCGAAAGACAGAAAAGAAAAAGAGAGAGAGAGTGAGAGAGGATAAGAGGAGGATGATAAAAACATAAGAGGGAGGGGTGGAGGGACTTACAGCGGGAGCGGATGTAGCACTGGTGGCAGTTGAGGAGGCCGTTTCTGATCCGGACGTCTGTCCCTGTGGTTGTGTCGCCCAGCTGTCCCTTACACACCCCACACTGACGAGGATGACAAACAGAGGAGGTCATTTTGTTATAACGAACAATTAATGATTTAGGTGCAAGTTCCAGTAAAATTTGTAAAATTAATTTGAATGAGGAGAAAAAGTCATCGATGTAAACAGGCTAAACTCTCTGTGGATTAAGGCACCTGATGTTCCCTGGAGTATAAAATAAAATAAATAAAAGTTTTCATATTTACTATCATAAGGAAACACTCTGTGGCTCACTGATATGTCCCCAAAACTGATTTTGTAACAGAAGTTAAACAGGCTTTGAATAAACCAGCATTTGTTTCATTGCTTTGTTGCTGGTTTCTGTTTTCTCAAGACATTTATGATACAGTAAAAAAAAACAACACACCAACAGAACTTTTACAACACAATTACATTTTACTTGTTTGTAATAATAACACAAATAAAATAAAGAAAAATAAACAGAGGGGTTTTAACAACAGAACTCTCCCGATCACCGACCTTAAAGCACTGAATGTGGAAGTAGAGGCTGAGCGTCTCGATGATCATGGCCGCCCCTTTTCCTAACGGCTGCCCGCAGCTGGAGCAAAGCTTCTTCCCGCTGACAGACCTACAGGAAGAAAAAAAAAGATGGGAAGATACACAGAGAGGCAGGAAACTGCTGATACTCTGCGTCTCTGTTTTAAGAGGATGAGACTTTTAACTGCAGAAGTCAAGAAGAAAACAGAGTTTTGTTTCACTGGAACTTTGGTGAAATGAGACGCTGCTGTCAGTACAGAAAACTGGGACTGTCATGATGAGCTTTCACTTCATGATTATCGTAGCTAAAAAATTTATAATAGAAATATTATCACAGTATTTATGGACAACTTGGAGAACACGATCAGACAGATTCAAGAACAGCAAGGCGAGGATTGAGTGTGAGCATTTATTTTACCGACATGTCGTCATCCATCTCTAATGATGTTATAGTTTTGTTTTAATTGCATCACCAGCCCAACAACAGAAACTTCTTTCAATCAAGAGGAGAGCGCCTTAAAAATTTATTTTCTTGTCTTCATTTGGGCTGCGTTATTTCCTGTAGTGTCAATAATAGACTTTTATTTTGAAACTAAATATATGCCACTTCCTGTAAGTAACAAAGACTGTAAAAACCATAGAATGTATGTACTATGGACAAATTAGTTCGCCTTCCGCCAGTATACGGATTTGAAGCCTTGCATTTTGAACATGAACCCCCTAATAACTTTTAAAAACGGAGCTGAACAGAAAAAAAAGAGGACTTGACAAACCAGTCTTACAATAACTACATGTCAACATCGCAAGCAAGGGGGAGAAATATTTAGATTCTGTGTAAAAAATTTAGAAAGTTTGTCCACAGCTCCATAAGCTTTGCAGGCGGAGGCGGGATTTATGACCTATACTGCAGCCCGTCACCAGAGGGTGCTGTTCTCAAAGTGGCTTCACCCAGCGAGGAGGAAGACGGCGTCCATTCTATATACAGTCTATGGTAAAAACTGAATAAAAAGAACAATAAGGAAGTATAAATGCACAATATACTGTGCTGCTAATTTGAATGGAGGTTGAATCTTGCATAATGACCCACATCCACCTCATGAACTAATAATAAATGATCAGGTATTACTGGAGTTTATTTTTCACATAACATCAAAATAAAATTTCTAAGAGACAGTTATCATCAAAAGAAGTAAACTGCGACAGACTAATTTAAAGCTTTGATATTGTTGCTCTTCCCTACACTGTAAACAATGACTTATCTTGACCTACATGTCAGGCAGCATCCCCCTCTGTTTTCTCCATCCTTGAGGAAGTCTTTACTTAAGATTGTATTTTACATTAATCTCATTTAATTTAGCAGAGCAGTATATTTCAAACCCATGCTGTCAGTCTGTGAAGCGACTTCTTTTGTTTCTCTCCTCTGTTAAGTTGTCTGTCTTTGTCCCTTTTGTTTAAAAAGGACCTTGCGACCTGTAATCTCATCAGGCTTGTTTTGAGAACGATGGTTTGACACCGACGTGCAAAACATCTACAAGCCTCCTTGTGTGCTCATCTAAAACCATATTTTTTATGATCATTTTTTTATAAAATGTCAGTGTCTCCGGGCTGCAGACAAGGATTTGAATTTCTGGCACATTTGCAGCAACATTTGCTAATGTGCTTTTAAACTGTAAGAAAGAATCAACAATCAAATGAAAAGATCTTTAAAGTGCATTACGATTCAGACTGCATTCAAAGGCTCTTTGCTGCAGTGATACATGTCATGAGATGAGTGGACTAATGTAGGCAGCAAAAATGACAATGCAGAAATGAACAGCGCCCCTCTTCCTTCCTTCCCTCCCCCTCCATGTGGGCTGTTTGGGATGCGGTACCTGTTGGGTGCTGGAGGCAGTGTGTCTGGAGGTGGTGGACATGCTGTGGGGGGTTTTGATGAGCTGCGTCCCTTGTTATTATCAATGGGACCGATCCTGAAAATGGACAGCAACATGCAACATGATGATGACTCACAGCTACAGAGACTTCCTATTGGCTGCCAAAGAGAGTCTGGAACCAATCGGAGTGGGAACGACGCAAATCCTCTCGATTATCCTCAGGACGAAATCCATGTTTACTTTTTCTTTTGAAAATGCAGTGTAATATGTCTCCAACATGTATGGAGCTACTAATAGATCTCTCTCAACTGATCACTCTTCCTTCACGTGGAGGGAAGACGATGGAAAAGTACAAGATGCCACCTGCTGGTCAAACAGGTGAAGTGAAGGTCTTTCTTAAAGTCTTCAACAAAAACCTGTTTTCTTTTTTACACAAATTTAAAGATGGCTAAAAATGTTGACGCAGTTCATATGGAGTTGAAACAAGATGTGCTGTGATGCCTGAAAGCTATCAGTGTCCTTTGTCAGTGTTTAAGTGCAACCAATGTGCTCTTAAATCCCTGTACAACAACTGATAGCTGTTCGAAATCGACACTGACTGAACACTGGATCAAACCCTCTCCCACACACACTCACACACACACTCACACACACACACCTTCTGTCTCCTGCAGGCCGCCCTGGCTTGCTGCTGTCAGCTGTGGGCTGTTGTTGTTTCTTCACGGGGGTTGAGGATTTGGCAGACACCTGGTGAAGTTTTTGGCCGTTCTGCAGATTGTGACTGACTGTTTCCGGTTGGCTGATGCTCTGAGTCACCGAGCTGAAGATTAGAAACATTTTGAGATCTTGTGATGCACCAAGTATTTACGGCATGTGTGCTATTTTTACAATTACTGAGTCCTAACTATAAGTATCTCGCTTATACAGACAGTGTTGTATTTTGATGATATTCTTATACGAAAACTGAGCCGAGATAAAAGTTGCCCATAATAATTTGAACAAAGAAGAGTGTAAAACAGATGAAGCTCTGTTTGTGTTAGCTATAAATGAACAGTCATCAATCAAATATGAACTAGTTCTACTTTAACAGTTGATCCTGTGGATGCAGGTGATAATAAAATTCAGGACAAGACAACTTTTTTTGATTTTCAAGATGTTTTCATTTTCTACAGTGTTTCCACTGGTATGTAACATCACTCTAAATCCTCAAATACCAACCAGTTTTTAATTAGCAGTCAACCACCTTTAAACCCGTCTTTACGAATCAATAAAGGACAGCCTCGAAGTTTTCTGCTCCACCTCAATCTCTCATTCACAAAGTTAATTGCGCCAATGAAAATGTGCCTTTTATTATGGTCTAAGATTAGCTTAATGTATCTCCACTTTGCTGCAAAGAGCTGCACTGTGCACTCTCTTCCTGATGTGCCAAACTCGATTTACATATACAATGACTGAGAGGAGAAACACATTTATTTTTATTTTACTTTGGAGTCAGGTGTGACAAAAATTGTACAGTTCATAATCAATTTACTTGCAGCTCGGTCAGATATGAGAAATAAATAAAAAAACGAGGAAATTTTGCTCCAAATTCATAATGGCTTATTTAAATGTTTGCAAACACAGTGATGCTGTTTGCTTGACAGTGTATTGTAGAAGTGTTTCACCTTTGGCTCGAGCTTTATGCACATGATTAGTTGATGTTAAAGCTGAGCTGTCCTTTTGTGAATCAGGCCGTCGCTTTGTTTTAAAGTATGAATAATCATACATTTCAGTTAGAAAGAGTTTGATATAAATATGTGCCTCTAATACAAGCCTGCCCTGTATAAAGGCCTTCACAGATGCGGGTTTATGTGAGGTTATATTTGAGGATTTTCAGTAATTGGTGAAACCATGTTACATAAAAGCCAAATAAGATATATTTTTAGACCAGTGTTGCTCAAAATATCAGCTACGATGTGGAACAGATCCTCTTGGAGATGGCTCACAAACCTTCTGGCTGTTTTCATGCTGTCGTCTGCAGTGCTGATGTCACTGGTCCTGTCGTTTTCTCTCTTTCTCCACTCCACACTCTCTGCGCTGCCCTTCTGTGCACAATTAAAAAGCAGGAACAATTAATACACCCAGATAACACTGGGCCCCCTCTTTTAGAATTCTAACTATTTTTCAGCAAGTTTTCCAGCTTCATGCACCAAACAAATATTCAATGAGCCATTCACCGACTGCCTCTCCAGAAGTTCCTGCTTGCGTTCCCAGTCAGCCAGCGAGCGTACGATGGTGTCCTGGGGTGCTGAGGTTGAGGAGAGCTCTCCTCGACTGGGGGAGGGCAGGGCTGAGGAGCGGGGAGTCAGAGGGGCCACAGTTTCCTCCAGTATTCTGCGCTCCTGTTGTGAGGGGAAAGCTACATGAGTTACCGATAACACACGGGTATAAACATAGGTAAGATTATCAGACCGGGAATAAATCTGTCAATGATGTAAAAACATGTAATTCAAACTTTTAGTAAACCATAATTCTGTGTCTAAGTTGGACCCTGAACAAAAGAAACCAAAGAAACAAATTACAACATTTGCCCTCAAGCGTACACACACAAACACACACACCTCCTCGTGATACTTCCGCTCCTCCTCTGCCACCTCCCTCTGTGCTTTCTCCCACTCCTCCTTCAGCTTCTCCTGCTCGCGCCGGTACTTCTCCTGTCACCATAGCAACAGACACATGACATACAGCAGAGAGCCTCAAACTACAGAAAAAGACTATGCTGCCCGCAGGTGGACGTTCAGGCAGGAAAACAGAGAAAACGCAGAGATGGATCCGGCGTCGACTGGACTCTAAGAGGGTTTCAACAGGCTTCTGTCTGCCCAAAGAGGGACTCTAAATTCTAACTATTGGTCAACTCTGAGATATTTTCATATTACAAGTCCTCAGGAGGAAACTTAAGCTTTAACTAAGAGACATACTGCAGATAAATACATGAGGGGGTTTCTTTATCTGTTGTGAATTCACTCTTTTGCTTCGGTTTGTGTGTAAGGGGTAAAAAGCAAGCAGAAGCAAACAAAAGCAGGCACTATGAACAGAAGGATAAAGCAGAGCATGCTGAATCTGTTGAACTCAGGATTCCTCCACAATTTTAGGTGAAAAGCTGCTTGAATTGTTGAATAATTTTACTTTTTTTAGTGTGTTCTGACAGTGACTGTGAAAAAAGATGATCTCCTCCTGTCATTTAAGATTATTCCAGAAAAACAAACTCAGATACCGAAATTTACGGCAATAACCAATGTCATTTTGCCCATATCGGTATAATCTGTGTCAATATAAATAAATAAATAAATAAAAGTTGGTTTTGGATGTGTGTAGGTAGGCTATGGTCTCATGTCCCTTTAAGACGCTGTCCTATGTCAGAGACGTGACTCCACCCCATCCAGTCCGTAACAAAGAGGAAAAGACAGGTGAGGAGATGGAGGACGGTTCAAAAGTTGTAGTGGCTGAAGTAGATAAAGTTAATGTGGGAGGGGGTGAGCAGCTTGTGGTGTAGTTATCGTCCATTTATCGTTATCGAGATGAACTGCTCAATATATTGTGATATTGATTTGAGGCCATATCACCCAGCCCTACTCACTTTTTCCCTGTTTTGTCTGAATTGTGGAGGAACCCCAGAAAAGACTAAATATCTGGAGAGAAAGCAACTAAAGCAGGATATATTACAGACTGAGGTCGAAACAAAGAGACGACACCGAATCAACCAGGGAAGCAACAAGCACATCGATGCACCAGACATTCATCCATTTTAGCGCATCTCATCTCAAACAGTCCTGAAACAACCAGCAAGCAGAGAAATCCGTTCTCATTACTGTTGTTTTTTAAGATTTATTCATGGAGGTTACACTGCAGATGAGCACAGTGCATCACGGATACCAACAAATGCTTCTAATGTTTCAAACTACGAGGACCTGAGATGAACCTCTGATTGGCTGAGGAGGGAGAGGGTGAACTGGGCAGCAGCAACAGCAGCAACCTTGGACAGAGTCCTTGTGTGTGTGTGTAAGAGAATGAGATGTAGACTTTGAGGGGAGAGAGCGCCAAACTAGAGGTTCTTCCACTGCGCAAAACTGCCCTCCAGTGGTCAGAGTGTGAATAGAGGCGTGAGTGTGTGTCTCTGTAGTGGGTATGCTACATATAAAAAAACAAACATAGAGGCAAGCTTTGCAAATAGCAATGAAACTCAGATGATTGGTCTGATTCTAAGCTGGGCAAAGGCTCTCAGAGAGCAGCTTGTTTTCCTCCTGCATGGTTCGAATGAAATCTAAGGGAAAGTAACAACATCAGGGTTTAACATCTGGATAAAACTGGAGGATGTTGACGAGAAAGTCAAAAGATTTTCAAACATTAGAGTTTAATAATTACATTTTCAGTGAAGACCTGCTTCATTTTAAAAAGAACATTAGTGGAAAGCTGTTTTAATGTCAGTTACATAGTTACCTCTATGTGCAAAAACCATAAATCTGAAGGTCGACATTAAGACAACTTCATCATTAATCCGTGCATGATGTGCTGACTTGCTGCAGCTGCATGTTGCTGCTGCAGAGGAAATTTAGAGACAACAATGTCTGAATACTAATTTGCATCATAACCCTCACAGAGCTCCTGCTCTTCACTGATTATCCTGTTATTTTCAAAGCACTCACATTTGCCTATCACTGCTTTAACAAGTAAAGCTTAACCCTCCTATTATCCTTGGGGTCAATTTAACCCCGGGCTGTGTAAAACTTGCTTGTCTGTGTGTGTGACCAAACATCCCCATACCTACAGGTGCAAAGCTGATACTTTTGAGTTGATGTCAAAACAGGGAGGTGGGAAATAACAACTATTCCCTCCAGGAAAGGTCATATCATCACAAAAAGCAGAAGGGTTCATCTTCTTGTGTCATAAAGATTGTGAGTAAATTTGAGAAGATTTGTATGAAAACTCCTCAAGATACATTAATTCTATTTTAAAAGTTTGGCTTGTTGGTGGCGCTAGAGAACAGATCAAATTGTTGACAGGTTTCATTCTTAGGAGTTATTTATGTACTCAACAAATGAACAAAGCGCCTGACAAAAATCTTGGTCAACAATTGCATGTGAATAATTTCTGAAGGCAAATATACCTGGGGTCAGACTGACCCCAAAGGTAAAATGTGTTAGCAATACTTGAGGATAATAGGAGGGTTATAAACATTAACCTTAAACAAAAGCTAAATCCTCTCTAACCTGCTTAAGGTTTTATAGCCTCATAAAAAGTGTATCTGATCAGTGCCAAACTACGTTTTAACAGTGTATCTCAATTTATTGTGCAAAAAGGTAACTGAAGATAAAGTTGCTAGTTGCAAAAATCCATAGCTGAACTCGGAGCTCAGCTATGTGTTCATTAGCACAGAGAGGAATTCAAACATTTCAAGCTTGCTACAAGTGCCATGCCGAGGGCAGAGCTTTAACCCAGCCAGAAATTCTCCTAAAATGAACTCCACACTCTTTCTCAAATGTTTAAAATGCTCGAAGTGTTACCTTTACCTAATCCTCACAGATGTGGAGCAGAGCTCTAACCTCTGGGCTGCATAAGAAACTGAACCAGTCACCTTGCAGACTCATGCGTCATGCTTTCCCCTTTGAGGTAAACTGTGTACCTGCAGCATGCGCTCCTGCTCTTGCTGCCACCTTTCCTGACGCTTTCGCTCCTCATCCGGGTCCCAAGACCAGCGGTCAGCCCGCTTGGCCTGGGGCAACACCGGAACTGACACCTGATAGACCCCAACACACACAGACAGACACGCACATCGACATGCACAAATACACATGGCACGCAAATATTCATGCACACAACCACGCACAGACGAAACAACGGCCATCCACAGCGAACACGGTCTCATTCAACCGTGGAGCCGAGGTGGCCCCGCCCACACGCACGCCCGCACACACACCCACATCCACAGGAAAAGAAGAAGGGAAGGGAGGAGACAGAAATAGTTGGTCTACCACAACAGCACTACTCCAATGCTAGCCAAAGGACTCCTACTACGAAGAGAGGAGACAGAGAGAGAGACAGATGAGCTCAAAGGAAAACAGAAGCAGTCTCGGCCGTTTTCTACAGCATTCTCATCTGGCATGCTACACAAACAGCTCTGAGGGTCCTATGGTATGTAGGAGAGCGCTGCAGAATGACCACTGAGTTCACAGGTAAAAAGAAGCTGCATTTAAACAAGTCTCTGAACTCCAAAAATGGTGTTTGAAAACCTTTTTTATAGGATTACGAGACATTAGCTGCCTTTTAGCTGAAATACTGAATGTCTCTGAATGCATTTTATGTGTTAAGGACGTTACATGTGAGATTCTGCAAGATAAAACAAGGTGCAGGCTTGAGCTACTCCTGGTTCAGGGATGTTTTGAAATCAGCAAATTACTGTAGGTTAAATAAACAGTAGTTTTCAGCTTCACCATCTTCATACAGTTAATAAAACTAAAATACTGTAAAATACTGTAAGCCATGACATGATGAGCCAGATGAGAAGCAGTAAAAGGGTTTCTAAGAGTCTGTTTACAGTTTTTATACAGTCAGGTGATGCTGTTTACTCACGTTTCCACGGCAATCCTTCTCTGTCCCTTCTGTGGAGAAAAAGAGAAAGAAAATGAGAGTTTAATGCTGTTTCAATGTATGTTTGGCTTACATGTGATGAAAATCACATGACTCCTTAGCGGGGGGACATTTAAGGGTGTACCAAGAATTGTTTAAAACCTAAGGAGCGTGAAGAGACACAAAACAAAGACGGAAAACCAGTCCACTGAGAGCAACACGTCTGGTTGTTCAAAAAATTAATCCAAGAATTGAAACTCACATTATATCATCTTACATACGTCTACCTTTTTTAGGGAAAAACTGAACTGGATCTATCTGGATCCAGATAGATTTTTCAGGATCACTGAAAAGAGAACCAGTGATCTAAATGGGACTGCATGCTACACACTTTGAGCAAAATTATAACTTCCCTGTTGGCTAGGGTGACCATACGTCCTCTTTTTACCTGGACATGTCCTCTTTTTTTAGGGCTGTCCGGCTTTGTCCAGGGGGGGCTTTTAATTCCTTCAAATGTCTGGGGTTCGGTTTGGAAGTTTTGAGTTTGTGTGGACTAACTGAGTTAGAAGCGCGTAAATGACACCCCACCTGACCCCGAAAAACTCTCAAGATTAACTACGCCCGACCCTGTAGCGTCCTCTTTTTGGGAATTCAGAATATGGTCACCCAACCGTTGGCTGGGATGCATCATCGACAGACTCCAGGCCAGGTGACAGCATGTTTTACTGGCCTGCTGTAGCTAGTTTAAATATTACCTTTAGAGATCATGCAGCCTCTGATATCACGACACATACCCTTACATTGTTTTCTGTTAATACTGCAGTTTTGTCTGCGATTCTTGTTGATCACAGCTCTAGGATCAACATTTCATAAAAGCCTGTGGGTGCATCATGGTTGAAAAGAAGCTGCTGTTGAAACTTCTTATTGTTGGGATTCTCCATTCAGCAGTAAAACTGTCACTAGCTCAATGTGAAGCTTTATACCTTTGTAACTCTTTTATTAAAATTTGGATTCTGAAATGCATAATAACGTAGAATTCTTAATGAAAACAAACAGATGAGTTCAACACACAGACACTGCTTCACTGTGAGGATCATTTATAATACAGGAATCTGGAGATGAGTAAAAAAGACACAAAAAGACTCGAGGCCTGATGTGAAGCCCCTGTAGAGACAGCAGGGAAACCCCGTGCATTCAGCGCCAGGGGGGTGGAAACATGATCTCCAGCCATGAAAGAAAAGGGTTTACCTGGCGAAGCGAAGAACTCCCAGCGTAACTTAGGGTTGCTGGTTGCCAGAGGAGACCTGACACTGTTTTCAAACTCTAAAGTGAAATAAAAAATATGCAGGTGGAAGGAGAGGAGGGAATAAGGGAAGGAAGGAAGGAAAGGAGGGAGAGAAATGATAAAGGATAGACAGATGTCAAAACCCCGGGGGGTTGGTATGGACATCAAGATAACAGGGGAGGGATTTTCTAGGTCTGCTCCTGAGACGGTGAGGGAAATATTAACTGTACCAAAAAAAAAGACACTTTTTGAGTGACAATAATTCTTTTTTTTTTTTAAAGGCCAAAGAGCAGGAATGTAGCAGAAGTGAAAATAGCTTTAAAGCACAGCTTACTACTCTATAAAAAAGCCAACAGTTCGCCTCTTTTTTACATGTGCTCGTTGTTGGCTCACAGGTCTCATTAGCTTGATTATTTGGTAACTTTGAAAAAGGGAAAAAGACTTTCAGGGATAATTTGCATAAAAGGTCAGCAGGAGTTTGTGCAGGTTGCAAAAAAGGTTCATGTACAGGCAAAAGTAAAACAAAGCAGGACAGGAGGAAGTGCTAACAAAAGTCCGAAAACCAGGAGATGTACGCAGAGGAAACTGCTCATCTGGTTTTCAGGCGTTGGGATTTCACTGACCTGCTGTTGGTTGCCTCGGTGGGTGATGTCCAAAAGATCCCGGTGCAGCCAAGCTTGGTAAGTCCTCCTTCCTCTTTGGCGACTCTTGAGAACTTGAGATGCTTGTCTGCAATGAGATCCAAACACTTTTAGATAAATGTTTATTATTTTTGTGCAAGAAGTTGATCAAATTGTGGTTAGTGGCCTCACCTGTATTGAGACTGGCTGACTTGACTGTTTGTTTCCTCCTGACTGGACCAGGTTTGGGATTTTCTGACCTGATGGTTCAGTTTTTGTTTGATCTTGTTTGGCTTCTGAAAAAACACAAAGATCACAAAATAAATAAATTTTTTTTTTTTTTTTTACATTTTTCCTTAAACTTTTCTTCTTCAAGTTCAACAACAACTCCAAGAGCGACCACAAGGTGGCAGTGTAGCAGCATGCTGTTCAGACCTGCAGTAGTCCTCTGCTGTGCTGCAGGGTTGGACTTTTCCTGGGCAGCTACAGACGGTTTTCCGGCCTTCCCAAAGCTCTCTTCTGGCTTCTGCAGCTCCTACAAATATAACAGTTGGATCATGGAGTAAACAAGAGTGATATTAAAAAAAACATTTAAAGACAGAGAGATCTGGCTCAAGTGTTTAAAATCAAATAACCACATGGAGAAACTTATAAACTCTGAGTCCTGAAAACCTAATTTAATTAACAAAGATAATTAGAAAAGGGGGAAAAAAAGCAAAACTAGGACTACTCTAAAGAATTAACATTTGATTTTAACCTGATTACAAACGTTGAGAATCATCTCAAGGAGACTGTATTCTGTTTGTGAACCAATCCTAACCAAGACCTTCCAGTAACTGGAAGGTCTTGGTTAGGATTGGTTCACAGAGTCTAAACCCACTCACTGAATTGACCACTTACAAACCACTGGTGGGAGAAGTGAAATAATTCTAGCACAGGTGGCACAGTTTACCTACCATGACTTAAACATGAAACAGCTTCACAATTGATATTAAAGATAGATGGAGACAAAAAGAGAGGCAGAGAAAGAGGAGGGAGAAACAAGACCAAGACCAGAGTAAGACTCTGTGTTAGGGCTGTCAAAATTGCTCCAAAATGACGTTTGAATATTCGTTCCAAAAATAACACATAGGTTTGAACATATTCAAATATCCTGAAGAATTTCCAAACAGAGCTTCTAAAGTTCGTTGGAGTCCAGACCACTCTCTCCAAGTTTGGCTCTGAACATCCCTTTATCTCTTTCTGCATGTGCCACTGACGGTTTTTGTGGAGTCTCACTGCAGGTGCAGCTCCTGTGACCTGTCCCTGACCTGTTGTTACAGTGCGCTCACTCTCAAAGCAGACGCTGTTTTTTTCCCCTCTCAGTTTTTTACCGTGGTTTATTTAATATTTGAGTATTCATTTTCACATTAGATTTTTTTTTTAAATATTTGAGTATATATTTAAATTTAGGATATTCGTTAACAACCCTACTCTGTGTCTAGATTTACCATCTTTGCAGGGCACCGGATGAGTGTGATCCGACAGTTAAGGACACAGAGACCACTGCTATGTTACTATTAGCAGACGACATAAATCTCGAAACTGCAACCGTAAACTGTGTGCAGGAATCTTTCTCTCGCCTGTGCATCTAAGTGTGACAAACTTTGAGTTCTTTGAGTATTTTTAGTAATTTGTAATTTATGTTTTATTACAAATTTTACTTCTCGTTTACAATAAAATAAAAGGGAAAAAATATCTCAAGTGATTCCTGACCTTGAGTTTTCAGTTTTTGCCACTCCATATACAGTCTATGGTTTTTACTTTACTGTGTCACAGCTGCTGTGTAGTGCTTTTATTTTGATGGCTGAGAGTATGCTGTGAAAACAGCGTTTGATTCTGAGCAAAAATACAAAGTTTGGATGTGATCGCTTGATTTCACCTCACAAATCGAAGGTTCTGTGAATGTAGTTAATTTCTCTCTCTCAATTTTGACAGACAAAACATTTTTTACGGGCTTAGCTATGAAAATAAAACGATAACAGATTGAAATCCTGACCGATGGGAGTGAGGTGGGCCGGCTGGGCGATGAATGCTCGGTGACTTTTTCTTCTCGGACGTCCTTGGAGGCTGTCTCCGTCTCACTTGGTACCTCCTGTGCCTTCGTTGACCCCTTGGTTTCTCCTACAGTTGAGGCAGGTGGACTGTGCTTTGTTAAAGCTGACGAGGGAGCGTCCACGCTGCTGTCGACGGTCTCAGAAGTCGACGCCTGGAACTGAGGAGGAGACTCCCTTCCTTGACTCTCTGGTGAGGTTGGAGCACTTCCTAGGTCGCCGTTGACTCGAAGCAAACCATCTCCCTAAACCAGAGGAGAAGATTTGAATGCTTGCTGTATGTTTTCTTTACAATCATGAATTTAATGCAGGTCTTTTATCGGGTGAAGTCCTTAAACAACCACTGGGTAAAGAACAATTGTAATGTGTTCGTATTAAACCTGGAAGAAAAAATGCTGAAGTTCTGCTGTAGCTCACAGTTTCTTTAAATCGTCATTTTCATGGTTGACGAACCAAAAAATGAGAATAAACTCCGTGCCTATAAACCCAGTGCCCTCATTTGGTGGTCATTATCAGCCTCTCATCTCTGTTCGTTATTAGCTATTCATCCTGCTCACAACACCATGCTGGCACTCTGACAAAGAGGCCATAATGTATGTGTGAGGAGCTCCTAGTAAGCGGTAACTTAAGACACTGTGCTGGAGTTGGGTGAATGCAGGCTCTCAGTCTGCCCCCCCTGCAGCCTCCACCTTCTCATCCCTCTCAGAGCGGTCTGTGTGGGCCGTCTTTGTCTGCTGGGAGCCCACTTCACATTGAGAGGACCCTACTTGTCAACTTCTTAAGTCAATAGGGAACAGAGGGCTCCATTGAAAGCCGGTCTCCGCTCAGACTCCTGACAAGACATTCCAGAAAAGCGCTTTGCTCCATTAGATCTAGTAATAACTGGCCCCTCCCTCTCCACCACACCAAAACATAAGACCTCATTTTGAGCATTCCCATTTGGCCATTTTTTTTTTTTTTTTGCAGAAGGAAATGGATCATGTTGAGAGTACTTTGAGTTAAATTGAAACATTTCATGCTTGTTCTAGGAGGGGAAGTCTTGTGTTTTCCTAGAAACCATGAGGCTCATCACCATGGCGGATCTGTGGCATGCTCATGTATCTGCCAAGAAAGCCTGGAGGGAATTTACCCACCAGCGTGTGAGGAGAGCGGCCAACAGTGGGAAGTAACACCATGTAAAGTGGTCAAGACCTAAACCGTGGCCTCTGCGGAACTGCTGGGCGACACTTCCCAAATTTCAATCAGTGTATGTGTTAGAGAACAGACCCTCACGATCGAAATCGAGGAAATACTGTGAGCTGAAGTCAAGCGGGGAGATTTGAGTCTCACTAATAGACACTTTGAAAGGTAATTTGGCGTTTGAAGGATGTGTGATATACATTTTCAGTCATAATTATGCATCTCAGGCAGTGCAGTCAGTCTCACCTTGTTGGGCCACGGTTCAGCTGCTGGAGGTCGGGATTGGAAGTAAGGCTTAGGTGTCAGTAAAGGCACCGGTTTTGGCGACAGGCCTCGGGTGGATGGCGGCTCAGAAGAGCGAGAACGGATCTGAGGCCGCTGGTGTGGGGGGTCTTTGGGGTACTCTTCGATTCGTGCCTCCAGTGTAGACGTGAACTTGGGAACTGGAGCGGACTGCTGGCGCAGATATTTCAGAGGCCCGTTGGGGTCCATATCAAAAGGGTCTGGGGTCGTTGGAGAAGGGGACAGGGAGAGAGGGAAGGGCGAGCAGGGATAGGAAGGGTCAGCAGATATGCTGCGGTCCAGGAGCTTTGGCAGCTGTAGGCGTTCCAGCACCGCTTCACTGATGGAGAAACGCTGGGCGTAACGCTGGAGGATGGCGGACGCCTCCTCGGGGGTTCTGGCTTTTCTGTAGGCAATACGAAGATCCTCCTCACGTCGCTCCCTGTGGAAGTGGGAAGAAAGTATTGATGAAAAACAGCTGTGCAAGTTTTGATTGAAAACTAAATACTGCAACAACATCTGTGAAAGCTCAGAGACTCACAAGGCATCAGTGGATATGATCAAGTAAGACAACTATAACCATGTAAACTCATCATAACAAAACAGAAATCTCTCTTTCTTTTACCGTACTATTAAACGATAACATGAACTCTTTCTCTGAGTATTCTCTGGGGTTAGCAACCTAAATGAACTTTGGATGAGTCATTTTCATGCTCTGCTCGAAATAACAGGCCCTTGTTTCCTGTTATCTGGAATTTCAGCTTGATAGAAATGATTCAATTCCCTGTTTGTGTGTATAACCTACTTGTCCTCCACTATCTCTCTGTAGGTCTTGATGCTCTTCCTCCTCCCTGAGATACAGACTTCTCCTGACATCAACTGCTCCATCATTTTCCTCTCCTCCTCCTTCTTGATGAGGTCTTGGGAAATACTCCTCCTCCGATTTTTCCACCGGGCCAGGTCCTGACACACAAACATATTGGAGGTGCTTCAGTTCTAAGTATAACGGGGCACAGCGGCACTGTGAGACCTGCTGCGGCCCTAGAAAACTGATTTAGATATGGTAACTGGGGCAGAGAAGATAAAAGTTATTGAGGTTAGAGCTTCGATTGGAAGGCACTAAAGTCACCAATAAACCAACACAACAGAAACAAAAAATACTAACTGTATAGATGAGACAATATTTATCTTGAAATGATCATAATCCAGTCAAAATAAGTTCGAAGAGAAAAAGCTGTGGCACTCACATCCTGCCAGTGGTCCTCCTCTTCCTTCAACTGGTTGTACTGGTTGTGCATCAGCTCATGACGGACCTGGCTGTGAGGATGTAACATGGCCTCTTCGTCGACACGCATGTCGGTCATACTCATGCTCCTGCAGGAAAAGAAAGAGAAAGAAAGATGGAGAGGATAAAAACAAGATGGTGAAATCAGATAATCATCACTTACACACTAGACATGATTGAGTTATGTTCAAATAACTCCATAAAGTTCCTTCTGTGCGATGCAGAGTAAGTTGAGGTCATGTGAAAAGATGGAAACACTGTGATACTCAACTTTTACAAGACTTCCAAGACTTTGCAGTAGTTATGAAGTTCATGTAAAAGACATAATAAAACCTCCAGCCCTCCTAAACTCAAAGAAAAACTCAACTACAAAATGAAGTCTGTACCAGTCAATCATAAAAGGGTATCAAAATCAACTGAAAAGTGGCCAACCCAACAAAACAGATTTTAAAGATCCAGTCAATGGAAATCTGTGCACCAAACAACAAGCATGTTTTTAAAGACTCCAACCAAATAATCATGCATGCTCTTTTTTGGCCCTTACTCTTCAGTATCATGTCATGTCACATTCCAACATTTGCTCCTACAGGGCATAAATTATACGTATGACAGATGCATTTGTCACTTCAGATGCAGTTAAATGACACACGTGTTCTTCAATCAGTGAAGGAACATACATGTAAGTTTTATTTTTCTGTCAAGTTGAAGTAATGATTATTGGACAGTATAGAAGCGAGTAAAGTGAAGTCTTACGAGTGTGTTACGAGCATGCTGTTGTGTCAATCACTTATTGCAGATTTAAGGGAACATAGCAGGAGGTATAGCAGTGTAAAGGCTGAGTGAAGTGCCACTTTATTCGGTGTAAACTAAAACAGGTTCAAGTGCAGGTGTTTTATGTCACTTCTTGCCCAATCCACTTCTCTAAACAGGGATTTGTGAACAAAAATCGCCATTTTTGCGCAGGCTTGTAGCTGCAAATGACACTTACTGGGATAAAAAGGTGATATATATTTGTTAGGTAAAAGGATGAAATGGTGGAGTGGTGATTTAAACAGCTGTTTTATATGAAACATGCAGCTGGCACAAGCATTAAATCAGATTTTTTAAAACATACTGTATGTACATGATACCTAATATGTCAGGGGAAGGGATATTGTTTGACACTTGTACAGGAAACTATCAAAACTATCCCCTCTGCTGAGTCAGTTAAGAAAACTGCAAAAAATACTAATTTCTAAACAAGTTATTTTTTTTTATTTCCACAACTCAAAACGTTTTAAACATAACTCTATCTTCTACAAGTTTTCATTGTGTGGAAAAAATTCAGCTCTAATTGAAGACCTTCAGCAGACAATTACAGTATCACATGCCGGGCTAAATTTAAAATAGTTTCTGCACTCACTGTAGTATTTATTGTGAGAAACATTAAAGAAACTTTAAATTTCCACCACATATTTATAATTTTTAATAAAAAAAATTACCATCAGATTGTTAAAGTGAGTTCAATGCATCTTAAAGAAGTTCCTCATAATATTATAATGACTGGTGGATTCCTCTGCGGTGAATAATAAGTTCGATTCTTAAGAGTGATTAAATGACTTGTGCTTTGCAGTGCGGAGCAGTGCCAAGGCAGATAGCTGAGCCTATGAACGATAAAAGACAACTTACTGTGGGTCATCTGACACACTATGTGTGCTGCTGAATCTACAGAAGGCAGAGAGCATGAAGAGAGAGCGCAATCACAAATGAGTTCACTCAGCAGAGAAACACGTCAGTCATGGGACTATTAAAACACAGAGATGGTTTGCACACTCTCAAGATAGTGTGTTGTTATCACAAACAATGAGTTATCTATGACAGAATACTGAGTATGTACCAGCTAAAGTTAGCTTATAATGCTTCAAACATGCTTGCCTGGATGTTTTTGTCTGTGCACAGATGCATCTGTTAGTTTCTCAGTTCTGTGATAGTTCTCAAACCAAGCACAAGGGGGCAGTCTTATCCATAACACAGCCAGAACAGAGCAGAAGACAAGTACACTGCATCACTGCATAACTGAAACACTGCCAGCATTTAACAGATGCATTTGGCAATGATCCTAGAAGGCAGCTGACACTTTAATAATACAGAAAGCACATGCATGTTTTATTAGACAAGAGTAGCGTGAAGGATGTGGCTCTCTTCTGTCTGTAACCACTGGTTGAAGGTTCGGCCTTAACCACAAAGGTCTTCTTGGTCTTCTTTTTGTGGAGCCTCCTCTGTGAAGTTGGAGGGTTGAGAGAGACAGTGTGGTTCTCGCCACAAGAGAACAAGGAGACCAAATTAAGAAATGCCTCCTGGGATGACGTCCAGAGAGATTGTTGTCTTTGATGGCTATTTGCCATATGGGATGTTGGAGTAAATTGTCTTTTGGCCATAAATATATATATATTTTTGAAGATGACAGCCTCTGATACAGCTGGGCCTCCATTAGAGTAAACGCCAATGTTCTCTGGCGTACACATTAGAGTCAATGATTGATTAATTAAAGTATTTATGGTTTGAAAGCTGGACTAATCCACAAATTTAACGATGTTCATGCATTGAAGAATTGAGGGATTATATCAAATTGTATGAACTCAAATTCAATTTAGTTCCCTTAATCCCTTAATTGGGTCTTTCCTGAATAGATCAAATGTTGCCAACTTGAGTCATGCAACGATAATGAAAGACCTCACCATCCAACATTTTCTCATCTTCAGATTTCTAAACAGAAATCCCCCTCTTTTGGGGAAAGGAAGATGTGCATTCATTAAAAAAAAGGTCATGCAGCTGTACAGAAGTTAAGTCATTCATCTAGGCGTCTGAAGTCAGCGTGACATGCTGATTGAGCGCTTAAAAGCATCAATGCAAAAATATATCTCTTCATTATTAAAGCTGAATAATGCGGCTGTAGATCAACGATGCAGACATTCACAATATGAAGTGTAATTGCTGGACGTGGCTCACGTTGCTGGAGGATCACTGTCTGCCCAAGATCCTTGCAGGTCCTCACTTTCACCCAGTGCCCTCCCCTTCCGTCTGCCTGCATCTGTTGTTGCTGTTGGAGTGGTTGCCATGGCAGCAGGCACAGGAAGGAAGTCTGAAGGGCTGAGGGTGGTGATGTTTTTAGAAGAGGTCAGTGTTAGCATCTGCGTCTCAACATCTGCACCTGACAGGTCAGTGTCGTCTTCCTTCACAGGTGGCTGTTTCCTGGATGTGGTGACCGGGCTTGTTGCCATTAGGTTTGCTGACAGAGTCGTCGATTGTTGAAAGAGTTCCTCCGAGCAGGAGCGAGGTGGAGTACTGCAGAAAGCAAAGCAAACTAAAATGCTAACAGTGCTGCCTGATTATCATCCTACACCATCAGACAGCATTCCTCTGAAGGAGCCAAAATCGGGTTCTTTTCAAGACATCAATCTGAGAAAATAGTAAAGCAAGGTCACAAATCCTCTCCGAGCAGACTGAATATAGAAAACAAACAAACTGCAGTCGCTGAGCGTTCTGTTATTTGTCATCCTGAGATGAATGGCTACTTTCTGGGAGTCTTATTATTGGACTGTAAATTCTCAGATAGCATTGCAGGGAGGGGACGGCGGTGAAAAGACCGGTCTGCTCAGGGTCAGGGAAGGAAGAAAGCCTCATTTCCTTACATCCTGAGGGTGGGTCGAATGTTCTTGTTCCCTGCGAGTGTGTTTGCATGTGGACACACAGTATGTTTTTGTGTGTACCTGCTCTCTGTATGGCTTTGTGTTCAAAGGTGTGTGCAGGTTTGTTAGGATATGAGTGGAAACTGGCCAACTCCCAACACACGCCCTCTTGTTTTTTCGAGGATTCGGTTTTTCCAGTTCATAATACGTTATTTGGGCTGTTTTGACATGCAGGTGAATAATTTATGAACTACACCAGGCCTTTCAAATTTAATATTTAATTTGCTGCTGAGGCTAAGAAACACTTCAAAGTTAAAAAACTCCACCATATGGCTACTGAGAGGTGTACTGATGGACACAAACCTCGACAGACTTAACTGTAAAAGGCGTTTTCAAAAACTTTTCTGTCAGTTTTATGCAGTAAAAGTGAAAGTATCAACTCCTGGAAAAACTGAAATGCTCTCAGTACAGCCAGAGTATTCTTCCAGGAAAATCCAAGTTGTTACAGACAAACTGCCCCTTTTAAAGGCTTGCACAAACATCCCAAAAATCCCCTTTTCCTTGGAGCTCAAATATAAACAAGTCAGATGTCTGCTGAGGATTCTTTTCACTCCCTCGAAATGCTGACAGTCCAATCAATGCAATAATATTGGAGCCAGACAGAGCTGGAAACTGGGGGTGTGACTGTAATAACTCTCCAGCAGTTCTGTGAATGAGACGTCTGCTAGACCAGGAGAAAAAAAACAAAAAACACCACATAAGGCTGGATTGTGAAATAACAACAAAGACCTGGATTGTTGTTGTTTTTTTTCGCTGCGGTCAGACTTGACATCTGATGTCTGCTCAGATAAATATACATCAGTACGGTGTTGTGGTAGATAATGCTAACCTTGCTACCTTACACAGAGTGACACCTGGATGGCCTTCTGAGTAAAGAATCTGTGGAACAACAGTTTGATCTGCATGCAGCTCGGTTAAATTCAGCACTGAACCTTCTGCTGACTCACTCTTACGTTGCTCGGGATGAGAACAGAATTAGAAGAAGCAGCAGTGCCAAAAAGAGCTGGCTGGAAGGATGGAAATACCAGTTGTGATAACTAGAACTTTTTTTCCCCCCCTTTCAAATAAACAAGCCCTGATAAAACTGGGTGTTTACAAGTTTAAGGATTACTCCAAACTGCTAAGCTGTTTTTGGAGAAATATGTTACTAATGAGACTTTCAAGAGTATTTTCTGAGTTGTATTGCAACATATAAAGTATCATTTACATTCTCTCTATGATGGTAGAGGGAGAAAACTCAGCAAGATTTAATGACACTGCAAAGTAGAGCTGCAGGATTATGGCTATGAGGATTATTTTGACTAACATTGAGATCAGGATACCGTTATTTATTGAGCTTTCCTTAGTCATGGTTCGTTTTAAACAAGCACAAATACTCGATTCTTCTTTTCTGCAGCCAAAACTGGAACAAAGCAGGACATTTTTGGCTCACACTTTCCCCTAAATATTTGATCACACACAGCACAAATCAGAACAAAGAACTCTAACTTACAGTCTTTTGGCTCCTATCTTTAATATGGGAAGATTTGTGGTTCAATATAATACAAACCTTTGAGTTGCTCAATGTATAGCCATGCAACTATTAGCTCATTAATGCTTGTTACCAGTCATTGAGAGCAATTGTTGCTCTGACCACAGCTAATGGGAATCCAAGTAGATTTGATTCTCTATTTCATCTCTCGGTAGCAATTAAGCATTACAGCAGAACCAGACATTCATTTCTTACATTTGAACATGTCTCTTGACGTTACCCAAAATGCAACTGACCTTACAATAGTTTAGAGACAATGTAAAGCTAGCTAGCAGACGCAAAGCCTCATCCAGCTAACCTCAAACAAAGGTGGTAGTGGGCCACTGATCACAAACCATGTAACCCCAAGTGACATGACACAAAGCAGCTCACCACAGCCCTCTCTGGATCCACAAAAAGTTTGATGGAACTTTTTCCACATTCATGGATCTGTAAGATAAGTGGAATTTCCCAAAAATAGTACAAAATAAAAATCTCATAATCTGGAACGAATTATTATATTCACATTTGATCAAGAGAAATTTTGAATCAGGGTCACTGAAAAAGTGAGAATTGGTCGGCTGTTAGGTGAAAAACACAAACAAGGTAAAGACCTTTGCTCAGAGGTGACCATCAGGTGAGTCTCCTTTGGGGGCTCTGCATGGGGCTGGGGGAGGCTATAGGACAGAGGCTCACTGCTTCTCCTCACGCCTGCAGCATGGATCTCAATACAAGGTGGGGGGGCCGGTGGATCCCCTCCCTCAACGTCCTTTTTTGTCTGGTTTTCCTTCTGAATCTGTATTTTGGGTTTTAGAGGTAAGGAAGGGGACGGGATGGGGGATTCTCCAGGTAGGGCGCCTGGGCTAAGGACAACATTTAGACTGTTATACGACCCATTTATACAACACACACAGGGCAGGGGGGAGAACAGAATCAAAGCCGAGCAAAATTAGGGACGACCAAACGTGGAACGGTGATCATGAGACACAAAATACACAAATACGAGAAATATGATGGAGCACATGAGATGACAGGAAACAGGAGGGGAGAGGTCAGCACAGGTGAAATGGATGGAGATGGAGGGAAAAAAAAGTGCAGATTTGATCAGTGCATGCTATTTGATGCAACTCATAACACAATGGAGAAAGTTAGCAGGTGAGGGGAATGGAGGACAGATGAGGAACACACTGGCTGAAACAACCCACACACACTTGCAGCACGCCAAAAATGTAAACCCACTTAGACCAAACTAATAAACTCACAGATCTTCAGCTTTATATGTTTGATTTTCAGCTTCTGTCCATAAAAATCCACCCTGACCTCAAAGTACGATATTGCTTCCTCTTAGTGTGCATAAATTTGAAACTTCTACACTGGGGATAAAATGCTCCACAGACTAAAACTTGTGATCTCAACCCTCTGGGATTTTAATATGCCTAACATTTCAAATTCCACCTCCATGTTTTAATTTGCTCCATTTTTTCTGCACCATGTGAGGAGTACTTGATGGAATTTAATCATCTCAAAAGGATGTAAGAGGGTATATAAAAGGCTGAACGAGCAACATATGATAATTTCCCCAATCTCTGCAGTCACTCTGTACATCTGTCTGTACATATCAATAGCTTTAATCAATCTTTTCAGGCTAAAACGAGGTCACAGTTGTGGACTTGCCCTCACATGACCAGTTTAATATGGTCATGAACCTTCACCAGCAGCATTCACAATGTTAATTAGCTCAGCACAATGATCGTCCTGCTAATCTTCAAATCCATGATCACAAACTGAAACTCTGCGGCGCCATCAATCAAATCACATTGTAAAGTTCATTTTCATGGTTTCATACATCAGTCAATAATACTGTGTACATGTTCAAAATCAATTCTCTTATCTGTACCTGAATTTCAAAGTGAATCTGTTATAGAAATAGTTTTCATTTCTTAGAAAGGTGACTTACTTACATTGAGACAACCTCTATGTGACACTGTTTTTGCCATTTCTTGCTGTTGCTCCTAAAAGTCAGACTCACCTGAGCGGTCTTTCCCCTCCTACAGGTGAGGTTGCAGTGCTCCAGCTCTTGCGTCCTCCCTCCTCCTTATCGTTTCTTTTCTTGCGGAGTGGCGTGGGCACATATCCACTCTGGTTGCTCTTGTTAGGCAGGTATTGGTTGAAGGGCATGGCGGTTTTGGGCTCGCTGATAGATGTCCGCCTCGCCAACATGTCGTCCTTGCGGACATCTGGCATCTTCCTGTGAGGGGCGCCGTCGGACTCTGAGTCGCTGCCGCGGCCTGATAAGAGGAAGAGACAGGGGGATGAATTCTGCAGGTACTTACTTGAAAGTTCAGGTTTACAGATGTTATTGTTGAGAGCAGAATAATTGCACAGTTACAGTGCATTTTGTTCTGCTGAAGAGCTCTTCTTGTGAAACAATTAAATTATTATTTGATGGAGGTTGTGAAATAAAAACAGCCTCATTTTGGTAAATTTTTCTAACACAGTAGAGGTGAAGAAACTATTCCAATTAAGTAAACTTAAACTCCCCATTCTCTGATGAAGGTCAGTGACTAAAAGCAAAGTCAATAAATCTGAAATTACTTTAAAAATATTGAGGAGGCAATTTAGCGTGCAAACACAGACCCTGTAGCTGAACTGTTCTTCAACTTTTTCCATTACCTCCATACTTGGAAGAACAAGCAATTATTTCTTAAAAACATGACTCGTGTAATAAATGAGATTCAAATTGCAGCAAAACAAATTTTAAAAATATGGTAATCAATTTTTTTTCACAAATATTTTGCAGATTAAAACAGCGAGAGAGAGAGAGAGAGAGAGAGAGAGAGAGAGAGAGAGAGAGAGAGAGAGAGAGAGAGAACAAAAAATAAATAAACAAATATATAATAGAGGAATCTCAATGGGGGAACCTCATATCTCTATCCTGGACATTTGTGATTTGTTGCACCTGTAAGCCTGACCATATAAAATAAGCTACAAATAACCAACAGACTTTCTTCACCAGCTGTTACATCATATACGCAAAACACACAAGTGCTGCTACAGTGTTATTATACGTGCTGCACTCCAGCTGCTGAACATAAATCAAACCTCCAGCAGGTTGAAGGCCTGTTTTCATGAAACAAAAGCAAGTATCATAAATCAGCACTAAGTTTGTATTGTGCATTTTCAGCGGACTAAATTCTAACCTACAGTTCGGAAGAATTCACTTAGGATGCCTCTATGTCTGTCTGTTATCACGTTTTAAACACACAGTTAGTCCTTTTATGTCAGCTGCAACACCTGGCCTCGCAGAAGTGCATCGCTCAAGGACTTTCCCCACTCAGCGCCTTAAATTCCTTTGCAAGATGTTATTGAGCAATCCTTAAAAAAGGGAAATGAGGACAAGAGTGACTGATTTATACTGAGTACAACAGTCCATTTCACCTTCATTAAACAGTTTTTTTCCCCTTAATTCTAATCCTAACATTTGGAAATAGCAGGAACTTGATACCTGTAGCCCTACTTTGCTCAAGGTCTCTCAAAATTCCTCCTCAAGATGTTCAGCACATGTGCTACTGGAATTCCCCTCCCTTTGGATACATGCACACTAAATCTGATGACTCAATGTATATGTTTCCCCAAGCAGAAAGCCGCAACTTCAACCAGATCTGAACCGTTAAATCTCCTCTTAGCTCTAAACAGATACATGTGAGACTCCACCAGAGCTCAGAGTGGAAACAAACGTCATTTTTGAACTTGTGAAAACCTCCTTTTCTATCAATAGACGTCTCCGTTTTGATGTGGTCTGAAAGATTGACAGATCAAGGTCCAAAAGAGGCCTTGAGGTATCTGCTCTTCCCAACAATGAATGGTTAAATTACGTCTCTTAACCCATCAATTGGAAACATAAGTGACTCTACCATCTGAGTCTATCTATCCTTAAGGAACAACATGTGTCTTCATAGGGCGATGCGCTCTATCTGAACATATGGAAACATTGAAGCCTGAGGGAATGATGATCATGGGTCAGTGCCATGCTGTAGCAGAGCTTCACCAAACTTATTTACATCAATAATCAAACATGCACTAACACGACAGGGAATGCGTAGAGTCCGCTTCAGTTTTTGAGAAGCAGGACAAGAATACAAATGAAGAGTGATGGAGATAACCTCACTGCTTGTAATAGCATTGGAGGAAAATTAATGATGACATTTTCTGGGATGGTATTCGTGCTTTTCCAAAGCTCCGATATTATGAAACACATCTATCAAAGCAGAACTAAGTCTGCGAGGAGGAGCCATGTTCTTTTTATCTCCACGTTAGAAATGACAGCTTCACACTATAAAAATTATCTACATCTTTAAACAAACCATTGAAAGAAAGTATTCAGAGTGAACTGAGGTTTTTACTCTCTAGGATTTTTTGTAAGTTGGTGGGTGAAGCCTGCCATGAAAAATTAAGTGTCACTGATATGTTCTTTACTATGGAGGACGAAAAGAGACAGAATGAAATATATACATCTTTAAATAAATACTTAAATGTGTCATTAATTTTTTTTAAATACCAGTTCATTCAATGTAAAACATATCTAATTATTTCATGGACCTGTGTTGCAGTGCTTCATGAATTTATTTTAACTGTCAAACTCATCCATCAAAGTCAGTGGGTGGGACTAATAATGATCTAATGTGCTTTGGTCTGAAGCCTGGAGGTCCTTCAAAACATAGCGACCACGGAGGATACGCTCAAACTTTCTCTGGAGTTGGTTATTGATGTTTAAGACCGTGCAGAGTGTGTGGAAGCCTTCATCCACCAGCTTTGAGTCTGCTTTATCACCAAATGTCAAAAGAACCAAGAAGCTCTGTCTGACTGCGTCACAAACTAATCACTTCTTATTTGATTTTGACTATGGTACCATGAGAAAAGCTAAAAAAAGAGGAGACATCCAATGCCTGGCATAGTCCATGTCTTACGAGTCGGACCACATTCTTAATTTTGATCCTGACCACATGGAAAAGTTCAGGACATGGTTTTGAATTCTGGTTTTGTTCGATTTCCTGAAGTCTAGAACTAATATGGTGTAAAATGTATTCTAAATGTTGTGATCTTGCAATTTCAACTGTGCTGTCATTAAGTTGGATGTAAATCATGTCCCGGGAGACAGAAATGATGTAAAACCCTCTAAACCATCCCAACAAAATCTGTTTTTTTTTTTCAAACAGCTCACAGTGGATGTTGTCTTGCAATAAAAAGGGGGGGCAGAAATATGCAGAGGGTAGGCTTCCCTTTGCAATACCACAAACATAGAGTGTCTCATTTATCAATGCTGTATCTATCTACAAAACTTGGCCTTAACAAAAGAGATTATTGAATCTCTTTCAGATAGTGAATTAAACTGCTCTCCCTGTCGTCTAATTACTGTCAGGGTGAAGTCAGCGAACAGAGCTGAATAGAGAGAGGGCTTTGTCTAAAGGTCAGGGCAGAGGAAACCTGGCTGAGCCGGGTTAGTGAGCATGTTGATAAATGATGCTCTTGTGTAATGAGTGTACAGAAAGCTCCATGTGATTGGATGATGACTGTTATTGTTCCCACTCTACTTGTCTGTGCCTCTTGGGTCTGATGTGAAAACTGACCTCTTATGACACCTGAAATAATAGCAGGGGCTTATAAATATTATGATGATGCATTTCCAGTAAGAGGTGAAGCTGCCAGAGGAAAACAGTTCTTTTTTTGGCTCTCTGAGAGAAGGAGTAATCTTTTCGGTATCAACTAGGCCAGAGTTAAATTATCACAGTCATCTGATGGGTTCAGGGATAACAACCTAGGGCTGGGCAATATGGCCTAAAATCAATATCACAATATATTGAGCAGTTCATCTCGATAACGATAAATCGATGATAACTACTCCACAAGCTGCTCACCCCCTCCCACATTAACTTTGTCTACTTCAGCCGCTACAACTTTTGAACCGTCCTCCATCTCCTCACCTGTCTTTCCCTCTTCGTTACGGACTGGATGGGGTGGAGTCACATCTCCAATGTCAGACAGTGTCTTTAAGGGACATAAGACCATAGCCTACCTACACACATCCAAAACCAACTTTTATTTATTTTTTTTTTGACACCGAATATACCCTTTATGGGCAAAATGACGTTGGTTATTGTTGTAAATTTTGGTATTGGTAGAATTTTGGTTTGTTGCTCAGCCCTATACTAACCCCAAAACAATCTGTGCAGCGTGGGCCAACCTCCAAAATCCTGACATTTAAATCAATGAAAATTTGAATTTTTTTTTTTTATGTTTGACAAATATTTTAATTAAGGGCCTCCCACAAAGTGAAGGTGCCATCTTGTTTTGGTTTTGTGGACTTAGAAAACCTGCCTTTACATTTGTAGTTGGTAATTTGTATAGATGGGTCACTATGCAAATCTCAGCCATGTAAAGACCCGCTAACCAGCAAGGATTTTTAGATTATGTCAGGATACAGTTAGCCACGAGCCATCAGAATTAACTCTATAAGTTTGATAATGTGTCGACATGATTTCTTTGACTTCTCCAGAATGCCTGCTTGTTAATTTTTTCTGTTAAAACCATTAATTCTCCCAAACAACAGAGCATGCTGCTTTGAATCTGACCGTGTGTGTTGGAATAAAAGCAGCATGACTAATCAGCTGTGGGTTGAAAGTGCTGGTGGACAGATTGATTGTGGTAAGGCTTGTGTAGTAAAAGATAGATGGTTCAAAGTGATGCCAGCGACAGCATTACGTTATCTGATATATGATTATTGAGTTAAAAAAAATGAGGCTGTTACATTTGCATTGTTTTGGATGATGAATTCTTTGGTGCGCCCGTGCTGTAGTGCCAAGTTTTTTTTATGGCTTTATCTGAGGGTTTCAAGTCTTAACACGCCGTCTTTATTTATACATTTACTAAATTGATTTATTTCCCTCCTGTCTGAAAAACAAACATCCAACAAGGTTTTCAGTCCATTTGACTTCTAGTGACAAGCAACTCAGGCTTTGGAGACGGCAGCTTCCTCTGACACTTCCTTCAAAACAAAAACAGTCTGACAGGAAGCCTGGCCTCGCTCCGTTTTCCCACATGCACTTCAGAGATGACGCTTACATAAACGGTTTTGATGGGTGCTGTAACAGTTTATAGGTTGTCATTAACATTTAAAAAGGGACAAATTCATATAAAGAGCACCAATCTACAGCTTTCATTGACACCATATGGTCAGCTTGGCATAATAAAGAACTTCTATGAGGCCAAATTCTATGTTTTTGACTCCAGCACAATATATGAAGCGAGTCTGCAGCTCTTTGAAGTTTGTTCGTTCTGGGAAACCTAACTTTATGTATTTTTTATGGCCACTGAGGTGGGTGCATTACATTCCTCTTTGCCTTGCCACTGTTACTTGCAAAGTGCTCTGCTCATATTGGATTAAGGAGAGACTGAATCTGATCTTATCTTGATGTTGTTTTTTATGGAAAAAATACAATCAAGCGTAGAGTCTAGGCCTGAGTAGGGCTGGGCGAGATGGCCTCAAATCAATGTCAGGATATATTGAGCAGTTCACCTCAATAACGATAAATGGACGATTACAGCTGCTCACCCCCTCCCACATTAACTTCATCTACTTCAGCCGTCTTTCCAGCCACTACAACTTTTGAACTGTCCTCCATCTCCTCACCTGTCTTTCCTTCTTTGTTACAGACTGGATGGGGTGGAGTCATGTCAACGTAGGACAATGTCTTAAAGGGACATGAGACTATAGCCTACCTACACACATCCAAAACCAACTTTTATTCATTCCTTTTTTTGACACCAAATTTACCAATATGGGGAAAATGACGTCGGTTATTGTCATAAACTTCGTAAACTTTAAAATTTCGGTTTATCGCCCAGCCCTAGCCTGACTGTTTTGTTAAGGGTCTCTGTAGTATCTGTTAAAAAGTGGTTTAACTGGAGACTGATTCATTGAGTTACTCCTTAATAAGTTATCTAAATAAATATTTTAGACTTATAGTTATGCCAAGAGACAGATCTTGATGAACTACCTTGTCGAGAAGTCTTCATAAGTTGTTTGTCTGTTAGTTTTTCACCAATCAAAACCATATTTGACAGAGTTTTAGTGAGAAGATTTTTTTATGACTACTGAATGAGCAGGATGAGAGAATTAACAACAGCTGTCAGGAGGATCATGTCAGCATACGCTTGTTTCTATGACAACTATGAGTCAGATTCAATTTTTCTTCATAAAACAATAGGGAATTGAGATATCAAATCGAAAATGATCGATTGTCTTCTGTGGTACTCAACAAAGAAAAAAAATATGTAGGGAGTCAAGAAGTTTTAACCCCCTGAAATACACAGCTGGTTTGCTTCATGGGTGAGCCCAACAAGTATCAGCTACAAGCTTCCTGAAGATGAGGGCGCACGGCATGATTACATTGTGTCTTCTGTTTTGATACCTGACGGATCAGCAAAGTGCCACATTAGAAACCACCAAAAGCCAAACCACACCTTCTCCTTTCCTTTGTTTCACTTTGACAGGGATTTAAATCGCTTCCTCTCTCTAGCGCTGTCACTCATCTTATTGTACACTCAGACAGAGTCATCCAAACAGCTGTAGTCCAGGACAACAGGCTCCAACACTCAGCACAGAACCACCTTTGTGCGGATGTCAATGACAGAGCTGGAAATCCTCACTGAAAGGTGTCACAAGACTTCAAGCATGGACAAGCACAAAAGCTCTGCTAATACTGTGAATCGATACTGTATAAGGAGCTGGTGCACACCAAATTGCTGCTGCAGGCAATATTTTTAGGGGTAATTAAGAATGAAGGAGAGAAAATGAGCTGAAAGAGTGATGGGTCGAAACTAAAAAGAAAATAAGGGTTTTAATAAAAATCTCTATTTGTAATAGTTTTTCATTTTTAAGCAGAGAAATATTTGACAGTAGTTGAATTAAGCAAACAGGTCAATTTGGGAGAGAGCTCATCAAAGTCGAAAACTCATTTCTATGACAGTATTTTTATTCATCATTACTAAAAAACACTATATTTTGATTTTTAACATGCTTTTGTGCTCTTCAGAACAAAGCAGGGGTTTGGTGTCTCAGAGTGATTTGTTTTTTTACAAGGTTACACAGAGAGATCAGATGTGTAAACAGCAGATTACAACATGAGGGGTGGACTCTTTGCTTTGGATCACACCCTTTTACTTAACTTTACTGCTGCTTTTATCAAATCAACCAAACCTGAATATTTCTCAGAGGCTCGCTCACTTTAACGTCTTTTGTTTTATATTACTTGATACACGTAACTGTCCTTGGAGGCCGTGTTGGTGGAGCTCATAGTGATATAACACAATTGAAAATAAAAACAGATGTTACTGGGTTTCAAAAATTTTTAGTCAAGTTTGTGCATATTCATATTTGACATTGTAGAATCACCTCAGAGTCGGAGGATCTGAGAAATCATTACAGATATAAACTTGATTGATTTTACTGTTTTATTCTTAGTATTTCTTTAGTATTTCTAACTGCAGACATACACAGGCAACAACAAAAAACCCCACTGACTTTCTTACTAACTCCAAGAGTTCACTGTGTCTGCACGCTAACACTGTTTACACTAAATATCCTTTCTTTCACTAAACGTATGGCGGCAGTTTAAATGAAACCCAGGCTGTATTTTGACTTCAAAACAGGCATCGCGCTGTGACCGTTCACTGTATTCTTTCTAATAGCCTTTGACAAACACAGGGTGTTGTCCTGCAGAAACACAGGGAGGAGGACAACAGGCTCCACTATAGTAGCTCAAGGAGGAAAATGCACTTAAAACTTCAACAAACTTTATCTGTTCACCATCATAAATCGACACAGAACAACAAGCATTGAATATCCCCTTTCAGGAGACACGCAGTAAGGTGAAGGCTCAAATGACACGTGGGATCACTCAGATTCAATCCATGAACTTTGAGAGGTTGATCATTCTGTCAACAACATTGTGCTCTCAAGAAAGTGTGAAAAGTTTAGACCATTTCCTACCATCACTGCTGCCGCGGGGGACCAAGACGTCCGGTGACGGGGTCTGTCGTGAGCGAGAGCCGAAGGAGTCCAGACTGTCGAACGAGTCCTCGCGGCCGTGCCGTGGCGGAGAGAGAGAGTCACTGCGCTCAGAGTCCCAGCAGTCGATGTAGCCGCTGTCTCGGATGTTACGTTTAGGGCTCTCTGCCTCCTCCGCCTCCTGGACATGAACACATGGACAGGTTAGATGAGACACACAGACTGGTGTCAAATACATATTTAAAAAGAAATTTATGAACCCATGAACTGTCTCATACAAACAGGCCTCTTAAATCCTACATAAATGTATCCCTTTAATGGTCTCCCCTTCATTCCACTTCGATCCCACTGAATAAGTCTCTCTTCACCTCAGTGTCCCGTCCTCTGTCTGTGCACAGATGAAAAACGTCTCTGTAGCTAATGAAAGGTGGGGAAAGGCCTTTCCTGTCTACCAAAAGACTTCCTGTTCTTGACCCTTGGACCGTCTATTATGCAACAACCAAACCCCTGAAAAACGGAATATTCTGAAGAAGTTCTGCTGGAGCTATTTCCTTTCTTGAGCATGTTCAACTTTCTTCAGTGAAAGCGTGGAACTGCGAAGTAAAGGTGTGAGGAGAATAGAGGGAAGGTTGGCTCTAGAGGGTTTTTATCTTGTTTGATTTTTAAATGGGGACGACTGAGGTACTAATCAATTGTTAGGTGACTAAACATAGAAGATAACAGCCAGGACAGCTACTGGAGCTTCTACACAAAAGTGAAGCTGTGTGTTGCTGCAGGGAAGGTCATAGAAGCAGATACTTTGACCACTAAAAAAGTTCAGTTTAAAAAGTGTTACAAAGCCATTCTTCAACATTTTTAGTGTTTTGTTCTCACTATACCTGACTCACACGTATCCAAATCTGTTACCTGCATCAAATTCACAATGAGGGTATAGTATCATACTCAAACATTTTTCAGTTTTAACATTTGATCAATTGTTTTTGCACCATTATTACCTTAAACGTCAATAATTTTCAGCTTTAAATGAATTAAAAAACATCAAATTCAGATTTTATCAACATTTTACACAGTGTCTCAACTCCTATGGAATTGGGGTTAAGAGTTCACAGTATTTGTAGTATCTGAGCTTAATTTAAATGTCTGTGGTAATTCCAACAGAATAATATTTTATCTGGTCACAAACTTTCAGATGTCTAAATATGAGCAGTCTTATGTGAGGAAGCATATTTTTCCTTATTTTAGAGAACTGTCTGTTAATCCTATATTCACCTGCAGCTTTCTTTTCAGTCATCACTCTTTAGGGTCCAGTTTTCATTTTCTGAACACAAGTGAGTCACTCAACAGCATTTTAATTTGAAATATAAGCACTTGATGTTTTTTTTAGGTACATCATAATCTCATTTTGTTGTTATTAATCTCCTTTGTGCCCTGGAATCGTGGTTTTGTTTTGGTCAGCTGCAACGTGTGAACATCTGTTAAAGCACCTCTGCTGAGCTGGCAGCGATTTCGCCGTTTTATTGAACAGAAAAGGAACATCACATAGCGGAAAAAATTGCACGGGGATGACATCATTGTTAAGAGTGAATGTCATGAGCGTGTTTGTGTGTCCTGAGGGCTTGCTGGTGCGAACTTCTCTCTCTGGGGTGGAGCTAGGTTGAGTTGATTGACACACAGAATCAGTTGTGTATTCATCCACCGTCCAGGAGTGGGGAGTTACGCACAGCTCAGGATGATTCCTATCCAGCTGGTGTTCATGCTGAATAAATGCTGCTTCATAGCACCCCGGAATAAATGATTCAGCATGATGCCCTTGTAAGTGTTTTGTCAGGACATTCAGACACTACCAGGATAAAGTCTGTAAATTTCTGCTCATTGGAAGTGACGGCTTCTTTCTACTCCTCCTCTTCTCTACTTTGTCCTTCAGCAGCTGTGGTTGCTAAGAGATCTGCAGCAGAAACTACTGACTGCATTGTCCCTGGACTTGAGATTAAGATTTTCATGATATTTTTAGCACCCTGGAAACAACTTTACATAACTTAGCAAACCTTTCGCATCTGTGACAGCAGGCCCTCAAACTCTTTCAGGTCCAGCGTGGGCCCGTTGTAGGAGGTACATCCGTTGGCAGCTCGACCCAACCAGTAGATGGTGATTAGAACCTAAAGCAGAGAAAAAGTCGATTCAGTCAGACATTGCGAGGTAAAGATTTGTCTTAAAAAACTTGACTTGACAGTAAAAATGTCACAATTTTAATTTTTAAAGTCACTTCATCCATTTTTAAATCTTCCAGACAGACTAAACTTTGAAAGGTTCAGTAACCCAGTGTGTAAATAATACAAGATAATAATGCTGTAGCTCTGAAACTGACAGGGGAAAGTTTCTGACTCTCCTTTCCAGCAGTGAGACAAACCCTTGCTTATTATATAATTCCTGCAACAAAGAAAAGCAGCTCATTGTATTCAGGCATCAATCGCTTTCTACTTTTGACTGACTTTTTCCTCTGAACACAGAGTTTCCTTTTAATCTGGATCATAAAACTCTTTCTTTCAATGCTTCTTGTGTTTTTTACCGCCTGATTTGTTGTTGCTGCAGCTCGCTCTGTGGATATGGCTGCTCCCCCCTCCAGATCTGGCAAACTAGTCCATGGAGGTTTATGTTAAGTAACATTTCCAGATAGACCTGATGTTGAAAGGTTTAATCAGCACTGAGCGAGTCCATTTGGAAAAAGCTTGAATGAACTGGCTATAAATTTGAATTTTGATTCCAACTCTCCAGATTTGAATATCAATCAACTAAAGCTCTAAAAAGGCCCATTGTGCTGATTTGCATTTCAATACATATCAAATGAAAACTTAAACCACGAGATGTACAAATAGTGGGATATTCCCTTGGTCAATGTCCCATGTGTCTACTTAGAAGCTGTTTCCAGGTGGATTTCACGGCTCAGCTTTTCTTCTCACTTTGTTGATTCGGTGTGTTTCAGTAAGTTTCTTGTGCGTTTCCTTTGATTGTAGAAGAAAGTTGGAGTCACTTTCTCTCCCTAAGGATGAATGCTCAAGCAAACAGTGGGAAGTTGTTATGTTTTCAGGACAACAACAGCCACAACAAAGCTGTTTGTGCTTGCCGCTTTTTCGTAATTCCTTTGTAGACAAAGGTCAATAAAAGCTGGATTTGCATCTCAGCAGTTCCTAAAACCTGGACCTGTAAAGAGCTTCCATGAAGGCTCAACAGTACAAACTTTAAGTAACATAATAGCGGCTAGTGATTTTACAGCAGGTAATGCTCAGCTGTGTGAAAAATAACACCCCCAAGCTGTGTCTAACTTTAAATTACTAGAGAAGCAGCCAAAACAGAGTGTTTCAGGCAGCAGCTGAATAGTGCTGGTACAAGGGTTTTCATGACTGCTAATTAGGGCTGGACGAGATGGCCTCAAATCAATATCATGATATATTGAGCAGTCCACCTCGATAACGATAAGTGGACGATAACTACTCCACAAGCTGCTCACACCCTCCCACAATAACTTCGTCTACTTCAGCCGCTCCGACTTTTGAACCGTCCTCTATCTCCTCACCTGTCTTTCCCTCTTTGTTACGGACTGGATGAGGTGGAGTCACGTGGCCGACGTAGGGCAGCGTCTTGAAAAGGGACATGAGATCATAGCCTACCTACACACATCTAAAACTAACTTTGATTTATTTATTTTTTGGCACTGAATATATTGACATGGACAAAATGACGTTGGTTATTGTCGTAAACGTCGGTATCGGTAAATTTTCGGTTTATCGCCCAGCCCTACTGCCAATTTCAGATGAATATGAAGTTTTACCTTAAAGCTTTGGAAATCATGCAAAGCTACTCTACTGACATAATGAGAGGTGAAAATAAGTACACAAGGTCTGCTTAAATGTTGCCAAATCCATGTAGCACTTTAGAAAAAGACAACTGGCTGGGCTTGTAAAAAGTATCATCAGGGTCATACAGCGATCAGCTCTCTGGCAGTACTTAGATATCTTCATGATGCTAACTTTGATCTAATCACTCTGACAGTGTCGAGACAAACCGGATCATTCCAGGTGCTCTGAGTCAGTTTAAATGCACCATTCAGCAACAATCATTCTCACAGAATGTAAGAGCAGGGATTATTATTGCGGGGGGAGACAATTCATCTAGGCATATACACATGTAGGCTGTAAATGTGGCCCTCTCAGGAGGTAAAATGGTAAAATTTATCAGCTCACTCTTAGAAAGGCAGGAGACAAAGGTGCATAAAGAAAATATTTCTCCCTTCTGCCTTTGAACAATTTCTTCCTACAAATCAGTTCAGCCTCCTTTCTGTGAAGTTGCATGCTAGCTTAAACATGCTGCACAAACACGACAAGACTGAGCCATTGTCCTGACTCTGCAACCAGTCAAACCTTAAATCTTCTTTAAATAAAGGGGATCCTGAACTCAAAATGTCATTGCCACACCGTTACTGTAGTGAAATAACATTGCAGCAGCTGTATTCACGAGTCATTATCTGCAAACTTTAGCACCCTGATCAGCTGTGTGGATCGTTTCTGTGCCACTGATTAAATCACAACTACTCGTGCCAGCTCCCATTGGAAGTGGGTCATCACCCGGTGTGTCTCACTCGCTTACTAGTGCGCTTTAAACAGAGCCGTATTGATCCCAACTGCACAGTGCTATGGGAATATGAGCCACAACTGTGCCTGCATGATTCAGATATGCAGAACCAAACCTACAGCAAACAAGCCTGCAAAAACAGAAACTTGGACAGCAGCAAATAACTTAAGTTGTTCAAACAAGATGTGTCAGAGGAGTTCAAATCGGCTGAGTTACAATCAGCGGGGCCTTACAAATAAGTAATGCACGGTGTGACACTGTCTTTGCAGTTTTCAGGTTCAGCAGCAGTCTGATCGGGCAGATGTTGAAAGACCTCTCATGGAGAAACATCTCTTTGTTTTATGTGCCAACACTCTTCAGTGATGCATAAACAAAGGTATGAAGAAGCACAAAAATGTGACGACTGTTAAAAAAGACACAAACAAGCCCATACAAGCACAGGTTTCAGCAAATGTCACAATCTGCAGACATGTAGGGGCTCATTTAGTGTAAGCTCCTTGCTGTAGTCATTAAGATTCACACACTGTTAATTTCAGCACCTGCCATAAAATCATCTTAGTAACTCAGCTCATCTCAAACCCTCCATGCAACACCTTTCCACTTCAACATTCAAACTGTCTAATGTCTCAATCTACAGATCAGCAAATTGCACCGCAGTTCCTTCACCTCTCAGTTTGTGATGTGCTGCAGAGACAGCTGCTTTCAAATCCTAGTCATCAGCCTGAGAGTCTGCGGGTCAAATCCATAGTGAGGTAGCAAATCCTGGCAGCAGGTCCAGGCTGAAGCACAGGCTGCTGGGAGTTTGTGGGTAGTTTGCTGTTGCTGCAAATGCTGGCTCATACGACTGAGAGTCCCTGTGTGCAGTCAGCTAAATGAGCTAGCAGCCCGGGCCGGCTCTGCGGCTCGATGGGATAACTTGCACAGTGCACAACGGCATCAGAGAGTGAGTGAGAAAGAGAGAGTTAGAGTGGAGAGAGGGGGAGAGAGAGAGAGAGAGAGAGAGAAAGAGCTTTGACTGCAGAGTGGGCAGGGCTAGCATTGTGTGCTCTACTTCTTAAAGCAGCCTTTATTAGAAAAGGAGGGGAGGATGTTGAGGTATTTTGTGCAAAAATAGACCAAACTGAGACCTTTCAAAATGAATAATAATAAGGAGACAGAACAACAAATACACAGAGGACTAAACCAGAGAGAATAGAGAGAGCTAAACTAAGCAGGAGAAAAAAAAGGGCAGAGAAGAGAGCACAAAAGGCTAATAATGTTCACAGTTTTAGAATGAATAAACTCCTATGATAAATTCATGATAAAATTTGAATCACCATAAAGTACTGATCTTAGTCTATGATCATGCCATCACAGAATTATATACAACAGCTCTTTTTTATTGCTGGACAAGGACCCTGAAACTTCCCAAGTATACCCCTGAAGACTTGAGAAGTAAACTCCGTCATTAGTCCACCGTTTGTTTTTTGCTTATCACAATGGCGTCCTGTCATATGTAGACAGGTTAGACACGTTTCAGCAGTAACAAAATTTGTTTAAGCATTGCATGTCTAACAGCCAAATTCCTAGTTTTTGCAAAAACCTGAAATGCTCCACTATTTTAGTTCTCAGTTTTGCCATCGTCTGATAGTTTCTCATCCATGCTTGTATGTTTTGATTTGAAATGTGTCCATATTAAACAGGCTTGGAGCCACAGATGTTGCAGGCATTCTTGAATCATGTTTATGTGTGGTTTCCTCTTTGTATGGTTCAGCTTTAATTTACATTTGTGGATGCAGTGACAAATTATGAACATACAATGGCTTTGGATATGTTTTAAGCCGATGCAGTAATTTCCACCACAGAGCAACATATGGTTTTAATGACGTGCTGCCTGAGGGCCCAAAGATTATGGCCACCTCATATAAGGAACCAGGGCTGCACGATTTTGACCAAAAATAAAATCCAGATTTTTTTTCAAATCTTCAATTTTTTATTCAGTGACAACTTCACCAAACTTCACTTTAATAAGTTTTTCTATCATCTCTCAAAACGAAACCACTGAAAACGACGTAGTGCATATGCCAAGCCAGTAAGTGGCGCTGTAACGCCGCCGAGGAAATGCACAAAAGACAGAAGAAGAGTACAGAGCATGTGTATAAAGGTTGTTTTGGCCGGACACGTGCAGGCGCCATAAAAGAATTACGCTGTGTAATGCAGATAGACATCCACACGGAGATGAAATGGTCGTCATTTACAGATTTATGCACTCTCTGACCTATTTTCAAAAAGTACCGCCTACAGTCACCCGAAACAACATTTCTGTGTGGATGAAATGCCGATACGACAAAAAACGTTTGCGTTTACTCCTGAATATGTTTCTGTGTTAACGGGTTGATACCACCTTCAGACAGACCTTGCAACAGGGAGTTGTTTGCTCTTCGTCCGAAAGTGCAAAGCTGTACCAATTTCACACGACTGACTTGCTCTTGCTCTATTTAGCCACGAAATTATCGCCTTCTTTTGGGAACTGGGGAGCACTCCTGCAGGATGGGGCGAGCCTACAGTGGCAAACATGATAGAGCAGACAATCGATTTGACGATTTTAATTTTTACAACATCGTCATAATCAAATAATCTGATTATGATTTAAAATGGATTAATTGTGCAGCCCTATAAGGAACCTGTCTTGACCCTTTTTGTGCAGCGATTTCTCCAGATCATTTACTACGGATGATGAATTCCTGATACTCTTTGCAATTTTTACACCCTGGAGCAGGTTAACAGATCTGGGAGAGCAGCAAAAGTCATGATAAGAGGAATAGAAAGAAACAAGTGTGACAAGGAAAAGAGTTACAAGCTAAACAAAAACAGAAACACCAAACCATAATAGCAAGTTTCTATCGAAACACACATTTAGCACACAAACAAATTATCCCTCTGTAATTCACAAGTATCACTTACATTCTTGAGCCTTCGGCTGCAGTCACTTCCCCTGAAAGAGAAACAGAAGACAGTGGGGGTGAGACACCGACCTACGGTGTTATTTAATGAAACATGTTACATAAATACATCAGCAGATGTCTTTAGACTAAGTGACTCCCACACACCCATGCAGCCAAAACAAGAGTTACTGAATACACAGATGCATCTGAACTGGTTGAAGCAGATTGGATGACCAACAGTTTATTTTGTTGTATTATACTCAGTGTTTCCAACCGTTACCTTCACAGGCTGCAGTTTGTGATCTAAAATATCAAGTCCCTATCACAGCAAATCTTAGGATTTTCCTCAACAGAGAGACACGCGTCAGAGGAGACATAAGTCACAGTTGTGGTCACATGACTGCCGAGAGATGTCTGGGAGGTGGAGTGTGCAGGAACGCCACAGCGGCAGCCACTTAGCGCCGCAGATGTTGCCAAAATGAAAGATGTGGATCTTGTGGATCACCGACTGAAGCTATAAATGTGGAGTGGAATTGAGCGCTTGTAAAACTTCCAAAAACTGACTGGGTTGAAAAAGAGAGAGAGAGGTATGGCAACACCACAGGAACAGATACTCAGGCCAAGAGGTAAAACCAGCCTTTCTACCTGTACACCTGTGTTAGGCTGAACATGAAGAAATACAATCACCTCTCTTTTCCTACAAAGTGACTGTGAGCACAAAGATCGGTGCAGCCACAGGGAGAGGTTATAAAAAGCAGCAGCGTAACTGTCAAACTCTTTTCAATATATAATGAAGTAACAGGCCTCACTAGCACAATACAGGCTAAGAAATTCACTAAATGAGGAATTGAATACACTAAAGCATACACCTTTTTAAATGGAATATGATTTATGCTCAGGGATAGAGTTTAAAACACAACAAAACATCAAACATCTCCTCAGACTCAGACAAAATGTTTGAAAAAAATATCCCATAGTGGTCTGGGAGTGTTTTTGTTTTGCTGCGTCTGACCTAAAGCAAACCACTCTCCCATCTTAAGTTTATATAAAATGTGGGAAAACTTAAAGCAGCAGTATGAAAATGTGGCTCTGGCTGCCAAGAGGAAAAGAGCCTAGCACTTGAAGCAGCAGAGGATAGTAGCAGTTCGATCACACTTGCTATAAACACATTAAATCATTTAAAGATGTACCAACACAAACAGTATGAAAAAACTGAAATTTTACTGCCGATCGTATAGGGCTGGGCGATATGGCCTCAAATCAATATCACAATACATTTTTTTGTTGTTCTTAAAGTTTAAAGTTCTAATATATATATATATATATATATTTTAGTTTTTCTCAAAGGTCTCCCTGCGCGAGTGAAAGCAATCTGATGGAGAAGTCTGGTGGTCATCCTATTGTTAAGTCTGGACAGCTTCCAAAAGGCCCTAAATCTGTACCCAACCTATCTACATTGAATGCAAGAAATGTAACTTTGTGCCCACTCAATACCAGCCTTACAGGAGATAAAACAACCCCACAGAGTTCATGCTGGTTTTACAGGAAATGATGGATAGAGCCCAGAGTGTCTTGTCTCTTTTGGGTGATAAATTTCAAGCTTCTGTTGGCAGGAAAACGGCTCATTGGATGTTACGTCTACATTATACACCACCTTTTATATTGAACCAATTACCTGGGGAAAGCATACTGGATTATAAGAGTCAAAAACTGCTGTCTGAAGCACACAAGTATTCATAACACCTTTTTCTGTGTAGGTTGTATTAAGAGAAGCATAATTCCAGCTTAACAGGTCCTTTCTATTTATACTGCAGTGTTTCTATATTTACTGCAGATCCAAGAAAAAAGCACATATATATGTTGGATCACCCCCGGATACAGAAACAGTGCAGGAAAACTTTGTGTGTAAGTTGAATTGTGCAAAACAAAACTTGTAGAAACTTTCAGTGGTAAAAGTTTCTATGACAGTTCATGGGTCTTACTGAGAAAATATTGAGTATTGTCTTATTTGGTTTTCCAACATATTCAGTATCAGACTGTTGATAGCAAATTTCAAAAGCTTGAGGGTCCCTAAGCTCAACTCAATCAACACACAGTGACGCCCCAAATTACAGTCTAGTGAGTTTTCCATGACAGTGCTGACCTGACAAAGAGGGAAGTGAAAGAAGAGAAGAACAAGGTAAAAGTAGCTGGAGGGGATGATCTGTTAACCCCCCTCTCTTCCTCCTCCTCCTCCTCATCATCCTCCCTTTCTCTGAGCTGACTGAATAAACAGACGAACAGGTTTCTTTTGTCTACCGTTACCTTGTAGAAACAAACCTGAGGGGAAAAATGCAAAAGATTCCACTCACTATCACGTCATAATGACGGGCACATATTTTCCTTTTTTGTCTTCCTCTCCACATCTTTCTGACACTCAGAACCTCACATTCAATCAGACAGTATCAGTAACTGTCTGACATACATGTCAAAGAACGTTTTCAAACTGCAGTGTTATGCCTCATATATTAAATGCATTTGCTGTTTGAACTATGATGCAGGCTCCGCACAACCCGTCTGTGTCAATAAGACAAAAACTCAAGTATGACTGAGAGAGACCTACTGCAAATGTTCCAGACAGGCTGCATATTATAGAAGTGATTACTCATATCCCTGTTATTTGATTTGAGATGAAAGCATGATAGATTTCTCAGTTCCTACAGACCGAAAAGAGGATTAGCACCTCCATACATTATCATTACCAATGACCCTCTGTTTATCAAGCACTTCTCTTTCTCATAATATTTACTTCTACGTGACTTTACTTTACTTTTGATTTTTTCAGCATTTAATTTCTCACCAAGGCGTGACATTTGCCTGACAGTCGAATGTAAACACAGTTTTTCTCCTTTCAATGACTCTGCTTGGCAAACTGTAACTCATCTCAGGATCAATCTGTTTCCATCAACACACTGATGAACAGGAGATATTTCAGGCCTGAGCTCATAGTGTACCTGAACCTGCTTGTCTTTACGTCTCCCTGTCAAAAGCTGTTTCCTAGATGAGTAAACACCTGTCCAGAGACTCAGGGGGGAAAAGAAAAGTCCTGACACGGCTTCCTGCCATGGGTACAAGCTGCAAGGAAATAGCATCCTGTACGACAGAGGGTTACATAACCACTGGAAAGAGCAGGGGGCTGCCAAGACAATGACACTGAAGTTTCCTTTTCAGCTTTCAGAGGAATGATATCTCCAGGGGCAGCACAGTCATATTTGATGAATGTGAGAGGAATCTTCAAAAGGAAAGGGTGGTCCTTTGCAGCTTTTATTGGTCTCTTATTAATGATAGTTTCAAATAACAAATATGAGAACAGCCACTTTGTTATCATTATCATAACATGAGTATTTCCAATGAACACATTGCAAAACACTGAATTACTCACATGAATAATAACAAGTTGATGTAGGCCTGAGATAAGGCTTCAGCTACCAGCTACCAAAACAGGTATTGTGCTAACTAGGGGCTGACCAAGGATGTTTTTTCAGGGCCAGTATCAACTTTTCCCATTTTAGGAACCATAACCAATAACTGGGAACAACTTGCATAAATTGTAAAAATGATTTTATTTTTTATTTAAATTTTTTTTTAAAGAAAAAAGAATTGGTATTGTTATTAAAGACCCACTCCGATGAAAATCATGTTTTTCTTGTTTGTTATATGCTCAAATGGCATTTTTCTGATGCTACAGGACATGTCGTGAGAAAACTAAGAGTGAATTTGCATTACTGAGTATTTCTACATTCAAATCCTTGTGAATCTCTGAGACTCAAACGGGGGAAGTAGAGGAAGTTAATGTGGGATGGGGTGAGCAGCTTGTGGAGAAGTTATCTTCCATTTATCGTTATTGAGGTGAACTGCTCAATATATCGAGATATTGATTTGAGGCCATATCGCCCTGCCCTACTTGCCAGTGTGGGCCACGATGGCGTAGAGCAGAGTCAATGTTCAAGTATAGACAAGTCTTCTACCAAATGTAATTTTTTGGGGTGCTTTTGTGTCTGGACAGTAGATCGATCAGGGAATGGGAAGAGAAAAAGGAAATGAAATGTGGGAGAGGAACCAAACCATGAACATGTCAGTTTGAGGCATAACCTTCATATATGAGGCACACCTTAAGTGCCAGGCCAGCAGCACCCCCAGCTGTTGAGATGTCATGAATGACCTTAATCCAGACGATTTCAGATTACAAAATTTACTGCAATGAAAAGTCAGCAGAGGAGGGGAAGAAAAATGGAAACAACTGTGCAGGTTACCTGGACAGAAACAGCAGTCCACAGCTAATTAATCACACACCTTTTCAGCTAACACTTCTCATTGTCCCTGCATGCTCTGAAGCTAAGCAGCATATATCCTTTTCTGCTGCTTTCATTGTCCTGTGAGGCTGTATAATCAAGAATTAACACTCTGATACTCAAGGTCAATCCCATGGTCTACTTGTAAATTCACTTACAAAAAAAAATTTACTTTCATTGTTGTTGTTTTTTTTCCCCTCAAACAACACACAAGCTTTAGCTTTAACAGACTTCATGTTGCTGTGGTTTTATGTTTATGATCACTGAGAGATTTTAAGAGTCACATCCACCTGGTCAAGTCAAGTCAAGTTTATCAATAAAGACAGCAGTCAAACAAAGTGCTGTACATAGGACAAATAAATAGATAACAATAAAGCAGTAAAATTAAAAACAGTGGAATAAAATACAGACAGTAAAAGAATAAAAGCTACAGTGCCTATGATTCATGCTTTCTCATTTATTAAACGCAAGCGAGAAAAGGTGGGTCTTTAAGGATGATTTAAAAGTCTCGAGGGTCTGTGAGGCTTTAATAAGGCCAGGTAGACTGTTCCAGAGTCTAGGGACAACCGCTGAAAAAGCCCTGTCACCTCTAGACTTGAGTCTGGTTTTCGGGACGCTCAAAAGTATGTGGTCAGAGGACCTTAAGGCTAGAGAAATGGCAGAGAACCAAACTAAAACAACAGGAAACATTGAACTTTTTGGTCTCAGCGTTGGCTATGGATAAAACACTACAACAGCCGGATGTTTTCTAAAGTAAAGTTACAACATTCTCCGAAACAAAAGTGTGTAAATAAGTACTCAGGACACAAGAGCACACACACATTCAGTGCTTTCAAAGAATCTTTGTCCTGACAGAACCAGTCTTACTGCTCCTCCTGAGACCGGCTAAGTTTAGCCCTGTCCCCTCTTTCTCTGTCCTCATCTCCTGCAGCACCTTTCTCAAACCTCGCTCAGCAACAATGTAACCTTGTTGATGCACAGCTCGCATGTGGACAGCACACACAGACACACCCACACACCGAAACAAACACATACTGTACTGTATGTTAACAAACATGCACTTGGCTTTGTTACTAAGCAACAAAGAAAGAGTCATGGTTCAGTCAGTGATGTAAAGTGTTGTGTTTTGTTTGGACAGGGACCAGTTGTGTCTAACAGATAAGCTATTGTTGCCTCACTGACACGGGCTCCATCGACTACCATTGACTTGCAGTTGTTTATTTATGTTGGCAGTAAAGGGGCTGATTGTTCAATGCAGAGGATGACAGACAGAGTGACTGACAGAGAGTGACACTTAAAGAAGCCCACAGACAGACTATCTATTAACGCACAATTCAAGGGTTCATCCTGAACAATCGGCCCCTCCACTTAATAAAACACAAGACCTTATTCATGGCCAAGATTTTTAAGATACATATAAAGCTCAAGAGCAGCTAATAAACAGACTTAAAAAGAGCAATAAACCTTCATGTCTTTATATTTTAGATATCTTTAAATATTTTTGTTTTCCTAACGAGTAATAAGTAATTGTTGACATTTTAACAGATCAATTTACTATTAAAGGTCAAGAAGGTTTGCGTTTCTTTTTGCTGTTTTTCTTTTTAGGTGCAATAGAAAAGAGAGGCCTGAAATGTTTGTTCTGTCTGATAAAAGTCAACTTTAGTTCGAGTATAAATCAGCCGCTATCTGAGAAGACGGATAAGAAGGCAGCATAAAACGCTGTTATGACTATACTGATTATATGAACAAGAGGAGTAGTTTGTCACACAAAGCACAGGAGCTTCAAGATAATCCAGCTGCAGAGATAAAAAAAAGATAGTCCTTATGTTGAATAGCAAAGAGCACACAGCAAACCCAAGCTAGGGCTGGGTGTTATAGCCTCAATTCAATGTCACGATTTATTGTGCAGTTCACCTCGATAACGATAAATGGATGATAACTACTCTGCAAGCTGCTCACACCCTCCCACATTAACTTCCTCTACTTCAGCCGCTACAACTTTTGAACCGTCCTCTATCTCCTGGATGTGGTGGAGTCACGTCTACAACGTAGGACAGTATCTTAAAGGGACATTAGACCATAGCCTACCTACACACATCCAAAACCAACTTTTATTTATTTACATAGAATATATTGATATGAGTAAAATGACGTTGGTTACTGTCATAAATTTTGGTATCAGTAAAATTTCTGTTTTATCGTCCAGCCCTAACCCAACCTTTGATAGATTTAATTCACCAACAGGGCATCCAGTATATTTCAAGCCTAACTAACACTTGCTGACATATTGTACATGTTTGTAATGCTGTGTGTAACATTATGTATTTTCTTTGTGTTTTATTTGTAAGGCAGTGTTCTGTCATTGTGACCTAAGAATGTTATTTTTTTATTTGTTGTTTTTACTATTGCCTTTCACTGTATTCACTTTTTGATCTATTTTATCAATATAAATACAATTGATTAAAATAATGATAGTTATTATTATAAGTATTATTATTTTTTTAAGAAAGCACTAAACTTAAAGTTAGCTTCAAACTAACACATGTGCAGTGACTCAAGAAGTATTATGAGCTTTTAAGCTTACATGGTTTCATACAAATAGAATAAATTAATACATTCAGTGTAGCTGCCTATACAATTACTCCCTTCTAAGATTTTTGTGAAAACCAAAGGTAAAAATAAATACAGTGAGATGGAAATACATCAATGTACACAAAGTAAAGACAAAATCAGTGAACAGCTACAGGACCCTAAGGCACTGAGTCTTACTTGGCAGTGGGGCGCGTCGACGTGTCCTGCAGGTCTCCAGGATCAAACAGCTGGGAGCCCTTCAGTCCTAACTCTTCACAGCCTCGCAGAAACACACTGAGGTTGTCCTGCACAGAAAAACACACACACACAAACACACATTTTCATCAGGATATATGGATGTTGGCAGCGATGCAAGGTAGTGTGAGGCCAGGTCGTGTAAGTGCTGCTCAAGGTCTTAGCTCAAACCCTGCAAAGACACACACACACACACACTTCATCCTGGTTTCTCTCTGAATCACATGTGCATTATCAGAAATGAACCACTTCCCTTACAACAACAACAACAACAACAACAACAACAACAACAACACTACTACAGCAGCAGAGTGTACAGTAAAGGCTGGTACATTTAGTATTCACAACACATTTATTTAAATACACATTCACACAAGAAGGTCTAAGAGTTAACTCTCTGCTCTAACACTTCATATCAACACTAAATTAGGGCTGGGCGGTATGGCCTAAAATCAATATCACGATATATTGAGCAGTTTACCTCGATAACGATAAAAGGACGATAACTTCTCCACAAGCTCACCCCCTCCCACATTAACTTCATCTACTTCTGCCGCTACAACTTTTGAACCGTCCTCCATCTCCTCACTTGTCTTTCCCTCTTTGTTACGGACTGGATGGGGTGGAGACATGTGGCCAACGTAGGACAGCATCTTAAAGGTACATGAGACCGTAGCCTACCTACACACATCCAAAACCAACTTTGATTGACTTATTCTTTTTTGACACTGAATATATTGACATGGGCAAAATGACGTCGGTTATTGTCGTAAATTTCGGTATCTAAACATTTTTGGTTTATCGGCCAGCCCTAATCTTAATAGTAAACCTATTTTAACACAATCTCAATCCCAAAATAAAATGAAATTTTTTTAGACTTTTGTTTCTATTCTATGTGCCAATTTATTCCAGTTTACTTGACTGACTGCTGACACATGACAACAGTTCATCCCCTTGATATTAGAGCCCATGACATCTCCCTGTAGTGAAACTGCCTTATCTTCATGCTTTCTATCATGATGTTGCCAGTTTTGAGTCTGTTGTGTAGCAAAATTCAAAAGCAGTAATTGAGCAATAAAGGAGCAGCTCAACTGATTTATTTCTTCATCATAAATAACAGGCATGGAAGAAATGTGTCTCTCTAAAAGATGCATAAGACTTCTGCAGCCCACAAACATCTGCATCAGTGCAGACAGTAGAAAGGGACACTAGAAATCAAATACTGATGCTAATGCGCTGCGTATTGTTCATATGGTGCTCATATGATGGTCATCTATACCGAGGAAAAGCCTGTGTTTATTCTCATTAACCCATTAACCCCAAGTACTTTTCTAAAGTACCCTGTCTCATCTTCTGTATATTTATATACATACAAAGATAACATGAAAAAGATCCCATGAACCATTTTGAAGGTGCAACCATATCATATTGTGGTTTTAGGCTTAGGATGATATTGACATTTTACCGACACAGAATTTTAACTCAAAAACCTTTGACAGCCGATGTCTCAGAAGTGCTGACAAAATCTTGATTGGTCACAACAGCCAAACCTCTGAAGACTGAATGACACTTCTACCAGTCTGTGCAAATACCTTTAAAACTACCAGCAAGAACAGACATCCAAATAATTTATTGTAAACATAAGGCAGATACTAAATATTGGAAATACTTTTTTTCGATGTACAATCACAGACATGCAGCACATACACACACAAACACACACACACTTAATGAAAATCAGGATACCTGCTTGACCGCAATGTGACACCAGCAGGTTGTTGTCTCTCTTGTACGTCGCCTTCCTTACTCCAGCTTTCACTCTCCTCTTTTTCCTTCCTCAAGTGTCTCCTCCTTCCCTTTTTACTCCTTCTCCTGCACCTGTTTTCCTTCAATTTTCGTTCTTCCCCTCTTCCAAACTTTTCACTCCCTCCCTATCTTCTCAGTCTTGCTCCTTCTCTCCCTGGTTCTCTCAGACGACCTCTTTGTTGGATGCAACCTGAGCTTAGTGCTCTGCTCCTGTTCCCAGGTCCTCTCTCTCCCTTTGTTACTACGTCTCTAGGTGCCTCAGAGGGCCACAGCTCCTCTCTCTCTCTCTCCTCTCTCTCTCTCTCTCTCTCTCTCTCTCTCTCTCTCTCTCTCTCTCTCTCTCTCTCTCTCTCTCTCTCTCTCTCTCTCTCTCTCTCTCTCTCTCTCTCTCTCTCTCTCTCTCTCTCTCTCTCTCTCTCTCTCTCTCTCTCTCTCTCTCTCTCTCTCTCTCTCTCTCTCTCTCTCTCTCTCTCTCTCTCTCTCTCTCTCTCTCTCTCTCTCTCTCTCTCTCTCTCTCTCTCTCTCTCTCTCTCTCTCTCTCTCTCTCTCTCTCTCTCTCTCTCTCTCTCCCTCCCTCTGGGTGTCAACATTTCCTCTCCACCCTAATTGTCCCAGGAACTCTCTCTCTTACACACCAAATACGATTCATTTATGTAAGCGATCAACATGCACATGCGTTGACAAGCTGCTTTTTTTGCAAACTCACCCTTGTTGTTCAGATAAACATGTCTGAGGGATATATTTATATGAACACACCTGCTGCTGGACGTGCACATGCATGAATATCAACACGTAAACACAAACCACTGGGAAACACTTGTTCTCACGATCCTTTCCCATTTGAAGCAAAACACCCCCCTGAACCCACCCAGCAGCTTCCTGTGTTTTTGAGACAGAGCCGTCTCTGCACTCCTGGTGAGGTGACCCCACCCGACACATACACACACACACACACACACACACAAATACACACAGGGGTTACTCTTTGAAAGAGGACACAGCTATCTCTCCTTTTGACAGTTTTACTCCAGGGAAGACACACCTACTGTGGGACCAACTGGGTCTCTCTCACAAACTCGCTGCAGATCAAGGTTACGTTTGACCTCCAAAATCAAAGGCTTCAAATTCAGCTGCAGTTCATCTGTATCAGCGTTTGCTTATCTAAGAGTATCTCTCTGATATAAGAAATCAACAGCCTGTTGGAACAATATGGGACTCCCTCTGGGACCTTTCTTGTTGAACATGGACACACGCCCACATGTAAACACAGCTTAGGGCCAAGTCTCCTCTCGAGTGCTGAATATCAGAGATGCAACAGATCACAAATGTCATGGTTTGGTTCAGTTTTCAAATCAATTAAAACATTCAATAAATAGAAAAAAAAAGATATTTATTTAACTTTTACACTCCTCGCTTAGCCATGACTAACTGTGCATGTCAAGGCGCAGCAAATCACAACGCATCTCTATTCATGTGAGTAACAGGGCTTTCCACAAACACTCTTCACACTTATTCAACAAAATTCTCATGAAATAAAGATTCTATCCTTTATCCGTAAATGTCTGTATGGTGCATTTGAAGAACTTCAGACTGCCTTGAGAGTGGGCGACCTGATGTAAAATTAATATTGCATTGTTTTTTTTATTATATCAGGGTACTGGAAAATGTGAAAGGATCATGCATATAAATGTATGTCCGCCCTATATGACAAGAGGACAGGACAAACACGAACAGACATACGGGCATCTTTCTCATACTCGTACTGGTTTGAAGCAGAGGCCAGTGCTTCGACAAAAGCTGGCCACACAGATTTGAAGTTCTAATCAATTTCCAATTGATGTGTGGTTCACCTGCAGACCTGATGGTTGGGGATGGTCTGAACAGATTGCATATTTTATGTGCAAACAGTATGAGTAAATTTTTCATGCAAAAAAAAAAAAGGAAAAAGTCAGAATTCCTGGGACTCTTCTGGGGTGAAGAGAAAAAATGGACGCAAAATGTAGTTATTCAGTATCAGGAATTTTCACCTTTAATGCAGGTCAAACTATAGAAACAAGATGACTAACTTGCACAGTCATAACTGTGTACAGCTAAGCTTTATCAACAGTGTAACAATAATGTGGAATCTTTAGCTTTGCTCTATTAGCGAGGCTAAAGCAAAGAGATGGGGACTCGCAAGCTGTGCAAAAAAGAACTGCATAAATTAAACGTTATTGAAAAGGAGACAGGGACTAAATCTATATTCACACAGCAGGTTATGATGCACAATTCTGATTTTTTTGTGAACTCTGATCTTTTTGTGCAGTCATTCACATTACAACAACGAATGCGGCATCTAATGTGAACCGAATGAGTCCGTGCAGTGACCCGCATGCGCACAAAGCATGTTGGCTGGCTGTTCTCGGTTCCCTCGTCCGCCATTGCTGTTTGTGTTGTCGAACAATGGTGACTTTTGTCGCATATTGATGACGTATAGGTCAGATGAACACGCCTGAACATCCACACTGCAGTCACATCAGATACATATCCGATTTATATCTACATATAAAAGAGGCCCGGATTTGAAAAAATCAGAATGGCTCTGTTCACACTTCCATGAAAAAATCAGATATGTGACCTGCAGTGTCGTAGCCTAAATCTTAACTTTCAAGTGCTGAAAATAACTACAGAAGTGGCAGAGATATTAAACTCTTCATCTTTTGCGGGTAAATATTGTCGAGCATTTCCCAGATTCCCTATTAACTAATTTTTTCAAACAGTCCGACATTACAAACACGGAAACAAACAAGGTAATAAAACTTTAAACCAGCTCATTCAGTGGCTACCTGCGTAATGGAAAACCAGTTAATTTACAAGGTGTTAGGTGTTAGGTGTTTACCTTAAGAAGTGAACATAACTTTGTGGTGATTTGCAGGTCACTACCACAGAAACCTGGGATGAAATTGCAATGAAACGACGGATAGCTGAATGTGTTAGCAGAAGGATTGAGAGAAGAAAAGACACTCCAGCAGAGAGCCCATTAGTGTTTTGCAAAACGCAAAAATCTCTAACAGCCGATAAAAAGGCATTAACAATTAAACAGAAATGTGCTTTCAGTTTTGGGTAACTAATGAGTTAAGGATTACCCAGAATTAGCAGTCAACAAAAGTTTACAAAACCTCAGAGCCACTTCCAGCTTTGTAACGATGCCAATCATTTGTCTCAGCCGTAACGAATCTACATTTGTATGAGTGTGTTTGAGGGCTGCTGTGAACAAAACCTCATTGTAATCAATATCTGACTGCTATGATTAGATTAGACTTCTAGAGAGTCTCATGGGAGGGGTTTAGTGCTGACGCCCTGATTCTGGTCCTTGACAGAGTCCAGAGGAAAGCTGCTCAGGATAAGGATACAAGACACTTACTCGTGTCCCTGCAAGATGGGTGTTTTTTTTCTCACTGTCAAGGACCACACCCAAAATATACAAGACAGTAACAATACTGTTTAGAGAGACTGGTCGGAGCAAAAGGTGGGGCGTAAAAAGTGATGCAAGTTGAGTGACAATGAGCTGAGCAGCTTTTGTTTTTGCACTACCAGTCCATTCTGAAAACTTGCTCTGATAATAGGTCAATAAATACACTCACTGGCCACTTTATTAGGTACACTTGTTCACCAACTGCTTACAAACACAAATAGCTAATCAGCCAATCACAAAGCAGCAACTCAAGGAAGACAAGTATGTTCGCTACATGTGGATATCTACACTTACATACATACAGTATGATGCTTGTGTTGTTTCAGAAAATTGAGTTTTTAATACGGATGGAAGATACTGGATTTTTGACAAACTCACTTAGGCTGGTAACTTTTTTTTTTAGTTTAGAGATCACCTAGTCTTGCTGTAAGTTTTGCTATAGTACACCTGTTCTTCTTGTAGTGACAATGTTTTGTTTTAGAAAACTCACATAATATAAAATGAATTACTTTGATTCCTATGCAACTGATAAGTTAAAAATTTTCAAATGACGAACTAAAGTTAAAGGAAAACAGCAAAACAAAATTATTTTTGTTGGTTACGTCATCGATCCACGAGGCAGTGAGGGTTAACATGTTGACAGGACTTACTCACGATGTTCAGAGGTCCATAGTGAAGCTAATTTGATTAGCATTAGTGGGGAGCTCCTCTTCATGACTTAAGACGAGGCTTTGAAGTTCAGGTGAGGCTACGTGAGAAGTAGCGCCTGCTAGGCATGGTTTGGTGGGGCTCTGAGTGCATCACTGGCCTGTGGAAGCTTGTAACTTCGACAACTCAAAGACTGGTTATTATTATTGTTAAGCTCCTTTACCTCTGGGGCATCCCTGCTATATTTCTAACTTTTATCAAAGGAATCAGGGCTGCAGAGAGGGTTTCGCTACAACTTTTGAACCGTCCTCCATCTCCTCACCTGTCTTTCCCCCTTTGTTACAGACTGGATGGGGCGGAGTCACATCTCTGATGTAGGACAGCATCTTAAAGGGACATGAGACCATAGCCTACCAACTTTTATTTATTTATTTGTTTTGCCACCAAATTTACCAATACGGGCAAAATGACGTAGGTTATTGTTGTAAATTTCAGTATCGGTAAGTTTGGGGTTTATCGCCCAGCCCTATGGGAAGCTCCAACTTACTTCAAGTTACCACTGAAGTGTAAAAGTCAAGCCCTTTAAAGAGCATCGGAGCTGAAAATCTAATAGCCTGATTAGGCAGTTTTACGTAACTAACTCAAGGGATGTTTTTAGCAGTGCGCCACTGAAAAATAGCACAAACGCCTGCCACTCTAAACTTGACGTCGAGAAAACAACACATTTTTTTTTAAAACTTGTGAATAACCACCATTCAACCTGCATGCCGATCAGCACTGCGTGTCTGTTTACACAGTGTAAAACACGAGCATACCAGTCGACCCAGAGACGACCAGGAACAGAGCACCCAACAACCGACCTGTTCAGACCAACACTGAGCCATACAGGCCGAGCTGCCCAAGCACTGAGGTAGCTGCTCTAATTACAAAACAGCCAAAGCTCCTCAGAGACTCATTTTCCCATTAGCCCCCAAACAGGAAGAGGAAGGGGGTGTAGCCTGTGTTTTATTACGATGGGCCAGATAACAGCCGAGTCCTTGTTTATGTGCTTCTCACCTCCATAATCACAGCACAGAGCACAAAAATCCCTGCAGAGCAAGAGGAAGCTTCAGAGACAAAGTTATGAAACTTTCGCAGGGTCAAACTTTTGGGTCTGGGATGAAGCCTGCTGGTCAGATTTCTCTTTACCCTTTTACATGGACAGTTAGCTTCACACAAAACAGAGGATTTCTTGTTCAGTTTTACCAACCAGATTCAAAACAACAGATCAAACAAACAAGTGACCTGTACAACCTGTTCAATCACACTCTCTAAGACATCATCAGCAATGAAATCACAAAATAGTGACCCAAGTTGAATCAACAACTATCAGCAAATTGAAATCAAGGTTTGAGTCACAGATATATTTGTCTTTCAACATCTGACATCTTCTTGACATGTCATGACCAACTTACAGGTCAATGTTTAAGTCTAGTTATTTGTAGTGTGGTAGAAAAATTGATCACAAGCTAGAGTCTACAACAGGTGAAAAAAAGGGACCTGAAATCTAAACAAGACAAGAACAGAGCTGTAATAAAACAGTATTTTTATGTTTATGGGCAAATCACAGGGCTGAAATATTTACTAATGATCGAGTGGAAACAGAAGCTCTTTGTTCAAAAGCCTTGTCAATTGTTATTCCAGCAGTGATTTTTAAGGAGGAGGGGAAAAAGGCGTGTAAAGAATGTGGCAGAGAAATGATCCACCGCTTGTAAAAGGCTCATTGGCATCCATTAGTAGCAAGAGATGAGAGATAAGAAAAGCCATTCCAGCGAAGCTCAGACTTCCTGCTCCTCTGTTAAGCTACGGTCGAAGTAATGAGCTTCTCATCTCACCTCTGGTTCTCTTCATCCGTCAATTTAAGGATTATTTAAAAAAAAAAAAACCCACAGCACGACAACGAAATAAAATGCAAACTTAACTGGCAGATGTATTTAAAATAGATGCTCAAATAGGTTCTTCAGTGTTTTATCATGAGCAGCTCAAGGAGGCAGTGAAAAATGCAACAGAGTTTGGAGGAGAAGGAAGAGGAGTAGGAGATGAAAGTAGATTTAGCTTGAGCTCAAATGCTATCAACTTTCAGCATGCTTCTGTTTACACCTCAGTCCTGGTCCTAATAAGTAAATTCATCCAGATCAAGGTCTTAGGTGACCATGAAAGGGCCTCACTGTGGTGCACTGTACTCTGCTGAAATGTATCACTGTTCAGGTCTACTGGATTTCACCGGCTTCAAGTCAAAGTAGGATCCGGTCGTGGTGGTACGATGCTTAAATGGAAACCAACCATACAATGTACAGTTTTCATTGCAGGATGTGGGACCCAGACAAAATGCTCTTTCAGGATTGAGGGGAACTGGACAGATGCAGTTTGTCAAAGAGATATAATCAAGTTACATGGAATGATATTAAAATATACAGTCTGTTTGCTGTTGGGGTCAGTAATGTTCATAAAAAGGGGTAAATCTCTGATAATGTGAGTCACGGTCTGACTTTAGAGCCAGTGACCCTTTAGGGACCCGGTGTCACAGAGGCTGATGATTGACACTTTACTTGTCAAGACTGTAATTGAGATTTTTTTACGTACAGGTAATCTGTAATTAAACCGAGACAACACAAGACACACCAGTTTCACAGGCATGAGGCTGTTTTCACATAGTTTAGAGGAGTTGTTGCAAAATAGGGTCTGTTTTCTCCCTCAGCCATCACCTTGATGTCAAATTTTTAAAAAATACCATTACCTAGAAAAGGTGGTCACAACACCCTTTCGAACCCTGGAGGAGTTCATTCGTAGTGGGAACGCCATCAACCAAGAAACTGGATCAAACAGCTGCCTGACTCATCACACCAGTAGAAGTAAAGTGACGATAACAGATGCAGTAACACAGCTGCTGGACAATTACAATAACGATTGATAAATTAAAGGGATATTCCAGTGTAAAATTAAGTTATGGTCAAACACACTGTAACACCGAGTTAGACACCCCTTCGAGAAATGAATGTTGGCAACCGCTTGCTTCTCTAGTTACCAACTTTAGTAACGGCCGCACGATAGCAATACATGGCGGTCTATGGATCCACGTGCAAACCTCAACCAAAACGCCGCTTACACAGTGTTAACATGCAACAATCTATTATCTCAATATCTGGAATCACATCAATCTTGCGGCTGCTGTATAGTACAACCTTTACAACAGCATTATGCCGTGTGACATATGGTGTCTTGGATTTCATTCAATTGAAAAGAAAAGGTTACAACAGGCCTTCGACATTGTACAGCAACTGTCTTAAGAATCCCTTGAGAGGGAACAGAAAAAAAAAACGGAGCACAGATATAAAGTAATAGGATAAGGAAGAAAAACAGTGAGAGAAAGCATGGGAAATAGATCCAGGATGACTAATGGTTGTCTCTGGTGGAAATGCTGTGAAGTTAGATATAAAAGATGAGTGAGGGTGGGAGACTCACCAGGCCAGCTATTGGCGTTGGAAGTCTGTTAATTTTCTTCACCAGGCTGGGTTTGATGGAGCTCAGCAACCTAACAAAAGACACAGAGGGAGGAAGACATCACAACCTGGATTTATCCACAAACAAAAAGCTGAGTCGTCCCTCTGAGGCATATCTCTACGACTATCTGAATATTTCATACATCCAAACCCGGCAGAGAGCGAAATACCTGCAGGCTAAAGAGATCAAACATGGGTGAAAAAGCGTGTGTGAAAGGGGGAAAAAGAGGGTCCCAAAGTGATGCCTGGAAGGTTTCTGACAAGACAGGTCTTAAATCAGAGCTGAGAATCAGTGCATCTGCTTCCATCCCACCGGGAGCTGTAAACTAGATCCAGCACACTTTTAAGTGCTGCTGCTGTTTATGTTCATTGCCTACATACAAAAAAGAAAGTTACTGTGCAGCCCTGCGACAGGAAACATTCATCAGTCACAAGCAAGAAGTGTTGGAATCCCCACATCTCCCCCTTTCTTTCTCTCTGTCTGTCTGTCTCCAGTTTCATCTTTTGTGAGTGTTTTCATCAGAGGAAGCACTGTAATGGTTTGTAAAGGGAAAACCCACCCTTAGATACGATTACAGTTTGGGATATAGGCGGCCCTGTTGTGTTGATGGCATTCCAGCAGGTATTTTGCGCCGAGATGCTGTAACTTAACCTTTTAAGCTCTCTCTCTCCCTCACTCTCCCTTGTCTGCTCCAACTTCTGTTTGAGATTTCCTGCTGCGCTGAATGTTTCCCAGAATAACTTTCAACAACAACCCCCGGAGAAAGATGTTCTCAGTGCACACAATAAGCGTAGGTGCGGACAGCGAGCAGTGGACACAGTGAAGATTTCCACTCTTAAATAGCTGCCTGGATGGGAAAAATGTCACAGGCTGCTTTTTTTTTTTTTTCTTTCTCCTGATTATTTTGACTCAGACATTGTTCCCTCTCCAAGAGTTTGTTTACCCTCATGTTTTCTTGTTAGAAAAATTGCCAATAACTCCACAGGGCCAATGATTGAAAGCATTTCAATGATTTGTTTGCCAGTGTTCAGCAGGGATGTGGTCCATTTGTGTCCCCCGGAGACTGCTGCAGATCAAATTTATTTCAACATGAAGAGGAAGTTGGAATAAGTTCAGAGGGGAAAGTGTTTCCAAGGATTTGGAACACAGACACAATAAAAAACAAACAAAGAAAAATCAACATTCATACATCATCTAGAGGAGTATTTACAGAGACAAATAAGCTTCCTGAAGCTTCGTGTATCAGGAAAGGAAGAAGACGGGTAGAGAGTGTTTCACTTGGGAAATTATCAAGTAAAAAGAAGCTGCACACACAGTTCAATCTTTTATCATTCTGTTGCCATGGCAAATGTTTCAGCTCATGAGAAAGAGGCAGATCTACATGCAGACTTTGAAAGGTTACTCACGTCCTATTACTGAACAATAAAATAAAACAATGAGCAGAACAGTAAGTTCCTCCAGGGTTCAGCATTTTTTATATGTCAGTAGAAGTTCATGATGAGGCTGCAAATAACACGTTTTTCATTATTCTTATATCCAACTTTCTTGCTGCTGCATTCGAGTTATCTCCGAAGTCAAATGTCAAAGCTCAAAATGACGTCACACCCGAGTTACCAACGTTACAGTTACCAATTTTGAAGAAAGCAAAATCAGAGGCCTGAACAAGATGGCTACATCTACGAAAGTTATTTTTTTGGCTTGCCTTATATTTGGACAAGGTAAGCGCTAAACTAACTTTTGTAGATGTGGTCCCGCACAAAACAACTTTTATACGCATGCTCTGTACTCTTCTTCTGTCTTTTGTGCATTTCCTCTGCAGCGTTACAGCGCCACTTACTGGCTAGGGGAAGTTTGGTGAAGTTGTCACGGAATAAAAAAATCAAAATCTAAAATGAAAATCAAGTTTTTAAAGAAAAACATCTGGATGTTATTTTTGGCCAAAATGGTGCAGCCCTAGAGTGTGATATAAATTTAACATCCTTGACATGATGCTGATCAATGTGTTTCCTTAGTTTTGCCATTCGCTCATTTTTAAAGCAGCACTATGACCTTAATTTTCAGGGCCTGGAGTGCTCCAACATCTCTAGATGTCGCATCATGATATTCAAGGCATTCCAAACCCAGCAGGGACCCTGTTAAATTGGACATGATGTCTGTATTCACAATAAAGAGGGTGTAAACATTGGACTTTGTGTAAATGAACTTGGCACTGAGGAATGTGAAAGAGCAAGTGTCTGTTTGTGTTTTCAGTCTCTTTCAGCACTTCAGCTCATTATGGGCGGGCGGCCAGGAGTTCAAGTATCACACTGGAGGAAAACTCAACAGGACTTCAATCTCTCTGATCATTGGACCACAGAATTGTAGAAATAAGTTCATTTAGTCTTAAAAAAGAAAGCTTCAATATTTGGTAATTTACCTGTTAATTATAAGCTGTTATTCTAGTTTTATGTTGTTGTGTTTTTTAACATTATTTACCACAGATAGACAAAAAATTTGGAAAGATAATCTAAAGACTCTATGCACTAATAAATGTTATCAGTTTAGATCAAAAAATAGTTGAAAGGAAAATCATGTTAGCTCCTTTGACCGCTGTGTGAACCAAGACTGTGACAGCTGCATTCCTACGCTCAGAACAGAAGCTTCCAGCATCTATTTTAGGTTCCTGTAGCGTATAATCTCGTACGTGGGCTTTAAATAAAATTACAACCTGAGAATGTCAAAAACAAATTCTTCATATTTACTCGAATAATAAGACAGCGTCTTCTCTGGGAAGTAAAGACAGCAACAGTGATAAAAGTTTGAGGGGCATCTACTGGACCACTTCATTACAAGTTAGAAGAGGATGGAAACGTCATCAGAACTTACTCGCACAAGAGGATCCCGTTCTCCAAACCTCCTCTAAAATCCTTGTCACCAAAGCATCTTCCTGTCACAGCCTGCAGAGTGGTGAAAAAAAAAGCAGCAGGTTAGCAAAACATGAAGGAAAAAAAGGAAAAAAATAACATCAAACAATAAAGCCAGCCTTTGAATTTAAAGTCCTGACACACAAGATCACTTGGACACCAAGAAACAAGCCTTACAACTTCTATCAGCACTCTTTTCACGTCTTTTCTTCACAGTAAATCCTGGGAATGGTGTGGCGCGGTGCACAAAGAGCTGCCGGCCGTACATCAAGTCACTCTCTGGTTAGCAGCGCTAAACACTAACAAGCTTGACATAAGCCGCAATCATCCCGACCGAATGGCTCTGGCAGGCTAATGTGTTGTGACAGGGGATTTATTGGGTAATAGTTGCTCAGACCCTCTGAGGAGGAGACGCTGCCTCTTTGCATGAATCTGCATGACTACGGTGCATCATCAGGCATGCATGCTATTTTTGAAAACATGTAAATGCCTTTTTGTTGCATGGCATGGAGCTGCACGAAATCCCAGGGGCTGCAAACTTGTATGTATTCCAGCATTGAACATTCACATGCAGTAAACTTTATGAAGCCAATGTTGCTGAAACAGCTGTTTTCTACTTCTGACTTTACACTGAACTTAAATCTTACACCTTAGTTATCCAAGCTGACAGGACACCTTCTGGATGAATTTAAAGCTCTAAAGGAAAAACATACTTAAACAGCTGAAGTTCAAACTGTGAAATAAAGACCCCCTTCCAGAATATCTCTAGTTGCAGGCCTTTTTTTAGAACCAGACTTACTTAAAATCAATTTACTCTCACACAAACTGGCAGTATTTGGCAAAAGAAAGGAAGGGACCCCGACGGACTGCTAGTCTGGAAGCCAAAACAATTACAAGATTAAATTTCGTTAGAGTTTCCTTCTCATTTATTTGCACAGCTGTGGGGAAAAAAAGTGTGGAGATGTAGGTTGTCTGGCCCGGGTGTGTGTTAGTGTCAGCTTCTTGGCTTGTCTGGGAGCCTGGACCAGTTACAAAAGCAGCGGGCTGCTGAATCTCAGCAAAGGACGACAGTAGGCCTCATTTCTAGGCCTCATTGAGTTTGATACTAGCGAGTTACACTTCAGAAAACAAACAAACAGAAGAAAGAAGGAGAAGAGTTTTACCTCCTGAGTGCTCACTTTTAGCTTCACAGTCACTTTTCAGACTGTGAGGGCAGGGCTTGATCAGAGCTGGTCAGTCTGACTTTTGACTCATACACAAAAGACTGTATAAACTATGGACAACTTAGTTCTGCCTTCTTCCTGTATACGGATTTGAAGCTGAAAAGCTCTCTGTAATTCCGCGTTTTTTTCTCCATTTTCTGAAAACCAACCAAACAGCGTATCCCTCAGGTGAGCTACGCAATCTTTGCACGCCCATAGGCTGTATTACGTGTCAATCATAGAAAACTTGAACCCCCTAATAACTTTTAAAAACGGAGCTTCACAGAAAAAAAGAGGACTTGGGCACAAACCAGTCTTACAATAACAGCATGTCAACATCGCAAGCAGCTTAAAAAAAGTTCTGTGTAATAAATTTCTAAAGTTTGTCCACAGCTCCATGAGCTTTGCTGGCAGAGGCTGTGGGATTTATGACCTATACTGCAGCCCGCCAAAAGAAGGTGCTGTTCTCGGAGTGGCTTCACCTAGCAAGGAGGCAGACGGCGTCTATTCTATATACTGTCTATGTTCATACAGTCTAAAAAACACAGTCTTCATTAGGGGTGGGAATCACTAGAGGCCCCACGATACAATATTATCACGATACTTGGGCCACGATACAATGTTATTGTGATTTATACAACATTTTCAACTGTTTAGCTAATTTAGCATTTGGCTTTCCTTTATGTTTGTCTTATTTATGCTGTATTTTATTTTCATGTATTTTCATGTTGTTGCACTAACTTTCTCCTGCTCTATGATGTCACCTCTGCCAACCTCAGTGAACAAACAGCCGATGTTATTTTTCCATTATCATAGATCTGACTTCATATTAGCAATTAATTTGAAAAATTGATACTTGGTAAATGAGACGATATGATATATCAGCGGACAAAATATCGCAATACTATGCTGTATCGATTCTTTTGTCCCGCCCCTAGTCCTCACAAAAATTGATTATTGATTAGACCTAAAAAAGTTATATTTGCATGTTAAATTTGGCTTTATAAGTTGCAAATAGGTTTGTTAACCATTCAATATACAGTCTATTTTCACACAGTCTAAAAAACACAGTCCCATCAAAAAGTAGTGAGCATGTTTCCTAAAATGCTGTCTATTCTTTCAGGGCATCTGAAGCCAGCGTAACCTGATTGTGAAACAAGTTTGTTAACACAGACAGCCTCATGTTGCTGTACTGCATGTCCTCAGTTAACAGAGAAAGCCTTTCTTCTCATTGTGCTGCAGACTGAAGTTACTTGGCCAGACAAACCTCTTTGGACCCGCTCATTGAGGTTCAACTTAATCAATGAGATTAATTAACTCTACAGATCAGGCTGCGAGAAATGTGAATCAAACACATGTAATCTTTTTAATCAATACAATGAGAATACACCATCGATCCCTCTAATGGTGAGAAACCTTTCAATGACTTTAAAATATCTTACAGAAAACTTCTGTAGTCTTGAACATTAATTGAATAACTTCCTGAACTTTAAAGTAACAGAGTGTCCTAATGTTAATGCCACATCTCATAACATGTGACAGTCACAGTCTACAGGGATTCCTTTGGATATGCAGGTCTGTTGAATCATGTAAACAAACCCTGCAGGCATCAGGTTGTTTTTTAAGAAGAGTTGTCACTCTTGTTGCATTTGCCATCTTGCCTTGTGTGTCATGTTTTAGGATTTGTCAAGACGAGAGCTGTAAAAGTTGAAAGGCTCAAAATAAAATTGAATATTCAGCAAACCATCGGACGTTGAATAACGTAGACGTTCTTCAATCTTCCTATCTCCAGTGGGTTGGGTGAATCCTAAATTGTGAAAACAAGGGGGCGTGTTCTAAGACAGGCTGTTACCTGTGAAACTGAAGTGCTCTGAAAACACCCCCATTAGCACATTAGCACTTGGTACGTTCCACCTGAAGAAATTTACCATTGACTGTAAATTGACATGTAAAAAATCTAGTCGACCAATGAGAATTTAGGTCGACCCAGCACATATCGACCAATAAGTCGGCCAGTCGACCTGGACTATACAGCCTTAGTCAAGACTTTGCAGATCCTTGTGTTCTTATAAAATAAAAATATTGATATTCATTTGAATTCAAGTATTGGGACATAATCTGTCATTTTCAATCATAAACTTTGTATTTTAGATGTATTTTATAGCTAGGTTCCTGTCAGTACATAGCACTTGTGTCCCAGCGTACATACCTTTGGGACAATGCTCTCTTGCATTGCATACAGTGCAGGTCATATTGTGCACCTATAGAAGTCCTTGGTGTTTCATGTTAGAGAGCTGAATCCCTGGTTTTGTTCAAAGATTTCATGTACCAATCTCATTTAAGATGACATGGCCTAGATACTTTTATATCTGCAGCTGGGTAAATGACCTTGATTTGGGAGCTTCTTAACAACCGTGTCACATGCTTATCTGTACTCCGCTTGCTAAAAATTAATCCACTTTTTACCGTTTGACGTGAAGATTCCTGAGTCCCTTAAAGAACTTGTGTCCTGGGTTACAGAACAGTGTGTATAATAACTGGGTCAGCTCGACACTAACCTTACCAGAGCGTAGGTGCACTGAGACCTTAAAGTGTCGCAGCACCTTCATCAGGACAGATTACACTATCACCACTTCAATAAAAATTCACTTCAACACTTGCTAGTTCTGCTGCAGTTAAAAACAGAGGGAAATATACACATGCAGATTAATGAGGAATTGTGTTGCATAAAGCTGATATCAATTACAGATACATTAGAAACATAGAGCTGATTCATTCATACTATTTCATCTGGGACAGAAGAGGTATTTTAAAATCCGTGCAACCTCCTCCCAAAAATAATTTAATGGGTCTCTGGTGGGGTTAAAACTCTAAGTTGATGTCTGAAAGGTTAGGTCAATTAATACTCTATCCCTAAGGGTTCATGCACATTAATATAAATTACACATTTCTCTCCTGGCTACAGTAAAGGTCTGAACTGCAGCAAACTGCAGGGATTCAGGTTTTCTCATTATCCTCTGCTCAGCTGGCAGTAAGTGCAAAGCTGCTCAGGACCTTGATTCATGTACATCTGCTGCTCCCATAAGTGTCGCCCTGAGCTGAGGAGTGTACGAGGAACTCTGAGACAGACCCAAGGGAACACTTACTTTAACACAATGCACATTTGGGCAACATTTAACAAACAATAAGCACATTTTTTTCCCTTACTATATGTTTCATGAAGAGGTTACAAAAACGTGAACTAGACATACCAGACTGCAACGGAAAGCATAATGAGAAGGTCTGCCGGTGGGCTCGGAGTCTGGGTGGAAAGCATAACCTTCCTGGCTAGTAAAACACCCCCTGAGTTACAGCTACTGTAACACAGCAGTAAAAGTTTAAGTGCTATTTTCCTTTGGCATGGAAGTGTTGCTTACTGCAGGTTAGAGGCATGTTAGGCAGAAAAACATTAAATGTCGCTTAAAAGTGGCTGTTAAATGCAATATCAGAAACCCCATCTGCATCTGATCTAGTTAAGGAAGTTATAAATTTCATGCAGACGACCACCCAACCTCATGGACTACAATTCCTGTTCACAAAAACACAACAAACAGAGGGAAACAGTCTTACGCAACATGATAAAAAATGATGGTTTTGTAGAACAAAAAGAATCTGAATATAATTAAACCGAATAATCCTTTTCGTAGTAAAAATAAAGTCAGTGTCTTATAAACAGAGTCAAACACTGGAATCTCATAAAACCTAGGGGACGTTTCCAAATAGGCTTACATGCTGTTTAATGTGCTGTGGCTGAGTAGGTAATTAGTTATATATCCAACAAACTGACTAGCAGAGTACAGCTCTACACTGCTATGCATGACCACATGTTTGTTCATGTTTGTGGGTTACATAAGACGGGATCATGCAGGGAAGCTGAGCTATTAGACGATGCTGTGTGTAGGATTTTGAAAATCTAAATAACATCACTATATTCTGTCAAAATCGTGGTAAACTAAGAGATAGCTTGGTGAAAATGTTCTTAAACTTTGTGATTTGCGATTCTTTCTCAAAAAAGTCATTCCATCTTTGGACTCAAAACAAACAAGTGAAAGATGCTCGCTGGAAACTGCTGGATCTCAGGAGTGTTTTGAAAGCGTCTCTGACCGGGGTCATGTGAGGCGTCTCAATTAAGAGGAGGAATGTGTCGCCTCTGTTATTTTCAGAGGAATGTTGCCTTCATTGTTTCTCAAACAATCAAACAATCATGGTAAGCCTTTTTTTTTGCCCTTTTCATTTCCTTCCCTTTTGGAAAGCCTTCATGTGCAAACCAAAGTCATGCTCATGGATTCATGTTCAAAGCAGTTGCCCTGCGTTACTTTGCTCAACACAAAGACAGCACAACTTTGTTAGTTTAGAAATGCATGAATGGACTTTTGCAAAGGCAAATTCAGCTTTCGCCAAAACGTTCTGCCTGCAGGTGCAGTGGTGTGTAAATCTATTTTATGCTTTGATGAAGAGAAAGGACATTGCTTTTCATATTTTGGGAAATAAATCAACATTGTAATGAGAAAAGACTCCCTTATATTATGTCTGGCAGTGAATCACAGATATTTTAGCGAAACAACAACACCTTATTTTTTGGAATGACAGGAAGAAAAACTGATGCTGCAAATTCATCAAACACAACAGCCGAATCAAGAACTTTCTGTCAAACGAGATAAATCTACGATCACGTACTTCTTCTTTATCTCTCTGTCTGAACTAGCTTGCTGCAATCCATCCACCCTGAAGGCCATCCAATGAAAACAGATCTATCGCGGCGCTGCAGTTATCTCAGAGGCCTCTCACCGGACAGCTACCTGTCCTAAATTAATGACCAATAACTCAAGGCTTGAGACAGCTTGGTTTCCGTGACTTGGAAAAGTAAAACACCACTTACTTCAAGGCCCTGAGGTGAAGTGCGATCAGACTTGACAGCTGTGAGCTCAAGGGCTGGTGAAACATAAACAGAGACATGTGCTCCTGACCTACACGCCTGCTTTACTTTATAGTCACACCCCTGCTTTGTAGTCAAAGGCATTCACAGCGTTACAGGATGTCGTCTTAAGTGTGTTGCGTAATCCTCACTGAATCCGACACTGTGTCTAGATCCAAGAACACGTATAAACACGTCTTCTGACCTTTAACCTTTTATCTAGTTAATTCAATTTGGCAAGAGCTTAACCTGTAAATGCTCCATGTGCTGATTAACAGTACAAAAACAACCGGGCACAGACATCTAGTTAGGCAAACTCTACAATCTGAAAAACAAACAACTACTGATGCAGGACGTGTGTAGTCTAGTGGCTGTTGAAGTCAAAATCAGTTCATTTACTTAGTATTAGAGAACTGTATCATCCAGTTCACGACTGAGTCAAAGTTTAGGCCTTGATGGAAAAGATAAAATTTGTTGCTGTGGTTTGGGAGGAAAGGATTTGATCGAATAAAATGTCCCAAAGTCAAACAACTGTGTAGAAATTGGTAACATCTAACTCTTCTTTTGAGGAGGGGACCATCTGGCTGGGGGTCCCCTCCACTCTGAGCTTTAACAAGTTCAGCCAAAGGCCAAGAGTGGTATCTGCCTGCAGTCAATCATCTGGACCTTTTCACAAGCTGCCACCACAGCAGGGAATCCTCTTTTGTGACCATGGACAGTCTGCTCTGTGCTCACTGTGCTGGCATGCTGGTGGACTGAATGACTATGATTTATACAGCAGTGGGATAGTATCACAATACAGGATGAATACAAGAACAGTTCTAACATGCATTAGCATTAGCAGTGAGGCAAAAGTTGGCATTAAAAGGGTGACACAGCAACCGGAGCTGAAATACAAACAATCATTTGTCAGCTAGGGACACCACAACTCTCACTACAACGCTGCACTGCTCAGTACAGCATCCACAGCTAATTACCTGCTTGTTTACAATGTACAGTGTTGTAAACAGGCGTGTGGGTTGCCTGCTTGTGAGTTGTGTTTATTTATTTATTTATCTATTTTCAGTTTTGCTAAGAAAAAAAAAAACAGCTTCCATTTCTCTGTGAGTTGGCTCTGTTTATGTGTGTGCCTGTGAGTCCAAACTCCTCTCCGTAAGTAAATGTTTAATCTCTGGTGGATATGCATGACATCATGAATGTTAGCGTACAGTCAGCAGTTAGTCCGAATGTGGTAAAAGGGAATAAATAAAAGGCTGGGGTTTTTTTGGAAGAACATTCGAAGGAAAAACTGGATCTGTTGATTTTAACACCTGAGTTTTCAGTGTCACAAAGACACCTGGTTATTTTGTAGGGCTGCAGCTAACGAATATTTTAGTAATCGAGTATTCTACCGAATATTCCACAGATTAATCGAGTAATCGGATAAGACATCATTTTTTTAGTTAAAGTGCAATTATTAATTTAAGAGAAAATAAGACATTTAACTTAAAAATGAACAATTAACTGTTTTCCTGTTTTGGAAACAAGGAACGCTGAACAAGCGCGTGTGTTAGCAGATTGCAATGCTCGTAAGAAAGCTAATTATGATATTAACTTTTATCATGTCCCTGAAGACATTGGTGTCTGAGAGCTGAATAGCTCCTATGTTACCTGCTTCTGCTACTACGCCGGCAATGTTAGGCTGCAAGCTAGCTTGAAGAGGAGTGAGCCGAGCGGCGCTGTCTCCGCCTACGACTCAGAGGCGAATTGCTAATAAGCTACTGGAGCTCTGCAGAAGAAAAATTTTTTCCACTCCGCAAAAGCAAAACCTCGCTCACTCCTGCTCCTACTGTGGTGACGTAAGCAGGTTGTGTCACCTTGAAAATGATTTGTACGAAACAGTGACAATTTGAGCTTATAAACGAGTACCAAAGGCAGAGAAAATTCCTTGAGGAACCGTTTCAGCCCTATTATTTTGCCATGGTAATTTAGCTGGTAAAACTAGCCTAGTTGTGACCATCATCTTGTGTATGATCAGGATCAGGTAATGCTCGGCGTTTCAAGCCTGACTGTTACTTGATGATATTCTCTGTTGACAGTTTCGATCCTTAGCTTAAACTGTATCTCTATATAAACATTTGGACTGTAATGGTATGGAGCACACAAAGCACAGCTACACATTTACAGTAACATACTGTATGATTCTCATCACGGCTTATGAAAAGTAGACAGAGATGATCGATGTATCTGAGGCCAATTTAGTGCCTGGAAAACAGAACAGCTTGTGTATCCTTTTCCTCTTTGCCTAATTTTAGCATCAGGAGGTCCTATCCTTGAATTCCAAGAGGTTTTATAAGATTTGGGCTAATTTTGGAGCATGCCTTTAAATCCTGCATGGCAGATCACCAAATCACAGCAATCAGTTGCAGATCCACACCATCAGCATGTCAGACCGGTCTGAAGAGAGTGACGCAAGCTGAGGAGTTTTTGCAGTGGTAGGAATCAATAGCAATGATCAGAAAAGAAATCAACATAAAGAAACAAAAACAAATTCAAGCGAAGTTTGACTTTTGATAATAAGCACCTCCTTTTGTCTTTTCAGCAGGAACTGAGATACGCCGCTCGAGAAAAGACGCTACATCAATCTAGTCTGACTGGAGCCACAGCGGAGCAACTGCACAGGCCAGAGACAACGAACAAGCGAGTACTATAATACAGGGATCATCACAGGTAATGACAGTTAATAGAGCATAATTGGTCCAGTATTATACAGCGAAATCAGCACTGGACCGCAACTGTCCAATCCCAGAGCTGGACCGCAGCTTCTGAGAAAGATTTATAGACTGATTTGATGACTGCACACAATTTAGGCTTGATTTGCTGTAAAAGATATTTAATAATGTACAATTTTTAATGACTTACATCTTGAAAGACCACCCTGAGAAGCAAGAAAAATGATCCCTGTCAGAATTAAGGATCACACATTAAAGCAAAAGCGTCAACAACGAAATGATCAAATGTAGAAAATAACGCAAACAATATGTGAAACATTTTGAGCAGGAAAGGATGTTATGAAAGACCTTTGTGCTAGACAACCGCAAGTTTACCATTCAGCATATGTGCCAACCACACACTGCAGGCAACAGCCATGATTTATGCTGATTTGTAGTCAGAGAGCACACAATAGAGAGGAAAGGAAGGCATAAATAAATGTGCTGGTCTACAGGAAGAGGGAAAAAAAACTGTGCATCTTATCAGAAGAACTTCAGTCCATTATTCAACCTTCCATTGCTTCAGGAACATGTGCAGTACAGTAACAGATAACCAGATGTTTGACAAGTTTACACTTTTAACTGTTACAGCAGTACTTCTGAAAGAATGGGCAGATACACAAATCAACTCAGCTTCCTATCACATGAAATTTGTATGTATTTAAAACACAAATAAACTCTTTTGGGGTGTGGGAAACTTCACAACCCCTGATTATTCATGAGTTTCTCCAACTCAGCAAAGTGCACTTGTTTTATCTGACCAGGGCTGCAAACTACAATATGACACCAGGCTGGTGATGAACAGAGGATAAACAGGCAGGTGATGGAACTAATGCTGCGTTCCACTTGTACTCCAAAGTCAGAATTTTCAAGCTCTGAGTCGGAAATTCATCTGGAACACCCCCCTAAAGTCGGATTTCCAACTCGGAAAGTCAGATAGGCGAAGTAGACAAAGTTAATGTGGGAAGGGGTGAGCAGCTTGTGGAGTAGTTATCCTCCATTTATCATTACCGAGGTGAACTGATCAATATATTGTATATTATCAATATATCGATATTGATTTGAGGCCATATCACCCAGTCCTACTACAAAGTGAGTGTACTAAGTGCACTACAATGTCACCAACATTTTGACTGATTGAAAACCGCAGAAAAATAACCTGCTAAATTAGAAAGTGGAAAATAAAAGCACCCTTGGGACTAATGATCTGTCAGCTGAACCAGCCTTTCCCCACATCAGAGCTGTTTTCAATGTCACACCTTCATCTCTGGAGACTGGCCTGCTGTCATGGTCAAATGATGAGCTGTAAATGAATGTCTGTCTGCTGCTTGTATTCACACTGTAAATCTGGAGACCACCTGGACGCTTGCTCCATATGTGGCTGAATTTTCTTGGCTGGGTTACAGTATGTCATCACAGAAAAAATGAGCAACATGGAGCCAATATGAAAATAGAACACCAGTGAAGCCTTCAGAAACCATTACTCTGCAGTGCAGTTTTATCCTTTGGTACACCTGTGTTCAGGCACAGATAATGCCATCCCTTTGAGCTGCTCTCTCTCATGTTACTTTGAAGATTACATATCAAAGTGCTGGTTGCCAGACTCATTCAAAATATGCTGTTTATTATCATGCAGGGCTTTACCCCACTCCGATCATTGAGCATTCCCTTTCCTTCCAGTTTAGCACCACCCTGATAGCCTATGTTAGCATAAGCAAGTCTCTTTGATTCAAAGAGATTCATCTGTGATGAGAAAAAATATTGAATTTCCACAGGATCAAGATGAAGTTTGCTTTCTGTTTATAAAACCTGGTCTATCACAGAGTGTGTCTCCTACTGTCCTACTACAATGAGTCAGTCACTGGGTGGCAGTCAATGTCTCTTTTATAAACAATAATTTATGCAGATGTGACCCAAACGGAGGCTTCAATGTACATCTATTCCTCTGGCATGTTCTAGTTTTGCAAAACAGGCATTATCAAAATTAATTATAAAACTTATGAGAGGGAAAAAAAAATCAGATTTTATTTTTAGTGAACAGAAAACAGTCCTAAAACTCAAGGTACACACATTTCTTAACTTGAAAGCTTCATCAGTGATGTGTTCTCAAGGTTGAAGTACGGCTGGGCGACAAAAACAGTAACGATATATATGGAAAATTAATTTCCCTCAGTATCAAACATAAAACATGGTCAATATGCTTTTCAATAGTCGGTGTTCTGCCATGTTTTGGTAGACTATATGAACAGCCAATGAAAAGGAGAGTTGCTCCGGGTCCGCTTCGTGCTGAACCAATCGTGCTGAATAAGAACAAAGTAGCAAAAAACTACGTAGTATCAGACTGCAGCTACATGCAACCACAGCACTTTAACACATGAAACTGGCGGCACTGTCAGTGAGAAAAACAGAAAATTAGTGTTACCCCCCGGCAGAAATGCAAATAACGGTTTAACAGATGATGACATCACGAAAACATTGGTGGTGAGGAGGTATTTTGGTCTTTTGAGGGTCAGACATGAAGCAGAGTAATGTGCACTGCAAATTATGTTGAGTACATGTTCTCACAAAGTCGGGGAATTCCTCAAATCTTTTTCACCACCTGACGCTGTGACACACAGCAGAGCATGTACAACGCAAAGGGTTACAAACCCTGAGCGGGGGAAGGAGCCCACAAAGACCTCACAGATGCAGTATCTTATTGTATTGCAAAAGACATGCTGCCAATAAGCACTGTTAAATTTCATTTAAGAGAAACAAAGAACATTTAAGGTTGTGATAAGTGATTTTTTTTATACTGTGTGTATCCATATTGACAGATATGGAAAAAATTAATTGTGATAAACTTTTCCCCATATCGCCCAGCCCTAGATTAAAGTGTATTTGTATTTGTCTCCAGTGTTTCATGTCTTCATGGCTGATCTAGTATATGTTCTGTTCTTGGAAAGTATAAGCTGTCATAACACTGATCAAGATAACACTTCGGCTTATTTCCAGTTAAATACCAACCGTTTCATCTTATCAACCCCTGCAGACAAACATACCTGAAAGCCAAACAGCCCGTCATCTGCTCATGATTACAGGAAAATGTGCAGACCATGCACACTGTAACTCACAAAAGGCAGAGGCTGTCATGTTGAACTAAACACTCTGGGACAGTAATTCCCAAAGACATGCAGGGAACCTGAAGAGTTAGAAGTTTCAGAGTTGGCTTTTCAACTTTTGCATCTCGCTTCAGCAGAGCAGTCAAACACTTCAGTGTGACACATGGGCATTAACAATCCTTCACAAGCACCACAGCAGAGCACAAGATGTTTTTCAACTCTCTCAAATCAAAAATAAAATAAAAATGAAGCTTTTTATAGATGAAATAAAACATGCCTGAGTAGACGACCAAAAAATAGGTATTTTGCTTTGCATTGAAACCTTAAATTTGGCATACAGACAGACAAGACTGCCCACTTCCACATTTGTTTTCCTAAAAGCTTAAACAGTCTGGATTCCAACGCCCAGTCTCCTTCTCCATGCCTCCCGTTCCCCTCAGCTCTTGATAAGCCCTTCTGATTAAACAAGCCAAATTTCCTGCATCTAAAATGGCCTGGCCCTAAGCTAATGTTAGTATTCCAGCCAGTCCGTCCCATTTCCACCCTGATTAGATGATGGAACAATGTTTGGGTTGTGGATTAACCCCACTCCTGGCCCCCAATGCTGCTACTCACTTCCATCCCCATCCCCTCCCGTGTCTTTAGCTGATTCTCTTCCAGGTTTTGCAGCGCCTTCGGCCCACGTGAGGGGAAAAGAAAGAGTATTTGGTGTGAGGATGGCTTGGCTGTTGTTGGATAAAGCAGAACAGGAGGGGCTCTACGATAAAAGGACAATGGACACGCTGACTGGGGTTGCATGTGGAAAAGGGTGGAGGGTGAGAGGCAGGTTGAAGTTGATTACTTTGTCCTGTTTTATCTGCAAGGTGATGCTGACTAGTGCTGGACGATAATTCGATAACAATATATATCGATCGATAGACGTGTGGTGCGATAGAAAATAAACGGGTCGATAAATAGTTCGATAGAAAAACACAGTTTCCCTTTCTCTTTTTATCATAGCCTATCATGTAGCTTTTACTACAGTCATTACTTCCTCCCAACCAATCACAAACGCAGACCCAGGTACGCTACGGCACCAAGCCCAGCCCCTATCAAACCACAACAGACAGCACGTGTATTAGAAAAAATGATACAGCAAGGAGAAGCGGAAGACATTGTCCCGAAAAAAGGTTTCAGTAGTTCACCAGCATGGCAATGTTTTGGTTTTTAGAAGTCTGACAAAAAGCGAACAGCGGTCGTTTGCAAAATTTGCAGAGAATTAGTAAAAACCAAGTCTGGTAACACAACCAACTTGTTTTACCATCTAAACCGATCGCACCCGCAGGAGTACGAGCTGTGTCGGCCGCGCCGCGGCTCCACGTCGTCGTCGGAGGAATCCTCTGGAACCGCTGCCAGCACCAGCACAAAGCAAGTGAAGCAGACCAAACTGGACTTCGTTTCTTGCCAAAAATTCGACAAAGCGTCCAAGCGGCATAAGGACATCACCCATGCAGTAACATGCTCCATAGCGAGGGACATACTACCAATAACTACCGCTGAAAAGCCTGGCTTCGACCAGCTTCTAGCCACTCTCGACCCGCGATATGAAGTGCCCGGCCGCAAGTATTTCTCAAACACAGCGCTTCAGGCATGAAAATGGGTCAGGGGTTGAAAAGGTGAGAAGGGTGCGGAGGAAATACGTTCAAATGAGCTCATATTTTACAAAGACGCGAGTATTTGGATCATGGCTACTAGCAGGGGGTGCATTCGGCAGGGGTGCATTCTACGACACAACACCGGCGTGGATAAGTCCTGCTTCTCGTGCTTAGTTTGTGTATTAAGTCAATCACATGATAATTAAAAAAAATAAATATTTTTTATATTTCAGTGTTCAGACACCAGGCTGTGGGCACCAGGCTGTGGGCAGTTTCCCACACAGTTAAAACTGGTAGTATGCTATTCCCACCTAAAGCTATTCTGTTTATTTATATATTTGTTTGTTTTGTTTATTTTCATCAAAAGACTATTTAAATATTTATTTATCAGATTTTCTGGTCACTTTAGTCTTTATGTTTGTCAGTATTTACTGACGTCACTCAGGCCACTTAAGTTGATTTCTTTTTTTTTTTTTTAGTTCTTTTTTAAAAAACTTTCAGTTGTGGTAAAATAAAAAAGGTGGTTGAATAAAGGTTTGAATTTGAATTCAGTGCTTGTGTGTTCTTTATTAAAAGTAGGTCATTAAGCAATAGCATAAAACATCCAGGGCTGCAATTAAAATATATGTTAAAAAATTATAATAATTATATCGATAATTATCGATATCGATCAATATGATTTATTTTTTATCGATATGCTTTTTTTCTATATCGTCCAGGCCTAATGCTGACACATGGGACTTGCCTGCCAAGTCATTTAGCATTAAATACACCAACATGTGAGAGCGGGTAGGGACAGGAGAGGAGCTGAAGCAGTTTCAGACTCTTAAATTTAGTTTGTCACCGGTTTGAATAATGTCAGTTAGTTATGTTGCAACGAAACACAATCCTGTAGAAAGAATTCAGGCCTCTCATTAATATTAGGTAGAAAAATATGTGCTGAAACTTAAAACATTAAAAAAAAAAAACACTAATTTACGTTTTTTCAGAGGTGCAATAACGGGATAAAAATATTAAATTATCTGTCTCCTTTAAAAGAATTGCTGTCTCTAGAAGTAGACGAAGTTAATGTGGGATGGGGTGGGCAGCTTTTGGAGTAGTTATCGTTCATTTATCGTTATCGCGGTGAACTGCTCAATATATAGTGATATTGATTTGAGGTCATATCGCCCAGCCCTACCCGTCAGTGAGACCGGTGTATAAATGGTCTGTTTTGATTTTTGGTGCTGGTAGAACTAACTCTTAACTGTAAATCTACATGATGCATTAGCTTAGTGCCTGTTGGTGATGCTGATAGGTTATGGACACACAGGGCTGTCACTGAATTGTCATCTAACAACTTCTACTGATGTGTGAGAGAGGTAATGATTCTTCCAACACACTTAATCAGTCCACACTGCAGGATGCACCTCTTCAATTTCTCCATTATCCTGTTCCAAATTTCAATTTTACAAACCCATCCATCTCGGTACTGATTTTCATTTTAATGACACAAGATGCAAGAAGTGGAAGAGTCGATAAAAACACACACAAAAAAGAAACTCCTGAAGGACTGAAAAGAAATCTAAGACTGAATAAGGTGCAGAAATTAAAGGTCTGGAAAGAGAGCAGGTAAGAATTCCATCCAACTCGTTAAAAGCAGTTTAAGGGAGACTTTCAAATAGCTAGTATACATCTCTGTTCATCAAAACTCGACCATTTTCACACACCGACAAACACGTGCAGGACACGGGAGGAGTATATTACCTCATCACACATTCCATATTAACCAGAATTCAAATGACAACCCCCCACAGCTCTGCAAGATCAGAAACAAAGGGCCTCGGTGTCGACACCGGCTCTCTGAGCTAAGCTTCCTAAGCAGCAGGGCTTTTCCAGGGGCCTCCACTAGTCTCCAATATCCTGCCTGTCAAAGACTCCATGAAGCCAGGAGCAACATCCAGCCCCTGGCCAAACTAGGAACTACAGTCAGACACACAGACAGCAGACAGACAGACGCCCCAATTTAACCTGCGGGGACGGGCATCTTGACGCCAGAGCCCCGGTGTGGATCAGCCAGATTTTAAGGACACTTGGACTGGGGAGAGGGTCCACCTGGAATTTATCAGCCATCGTGTCCCACACACACATCCACAGAAAACTTTTTTTTGTTGTGTGTGTGTGTTTTTTGTTGCGGAGCTGAAAGTCGTGCCAGAGCTAAAAGGCAAAAGTTAAGTTCCTTTGGATTTAGTAATGAGAGACAATCTGTAACATTGCAACATGAACTGTCATTGGTTTGCAAAAAATGCTTGGAGAATTCACACAGTATCACAATACATACAAAACATGGGTGATATATCTTAATATTTTTGGGCACCCATATTAACACAGGGAAAATTCTCCTTGATTCTCATTGTGTACTTTTATTCATCAATGATATTTTCTTTGTAACTGAAACATCCTTTGAACACCTTCAAGGTCAAAACACAACTTGTGTTTCTGGAAGTTTGTGTGGATTGGTATAATCATGAGTATTACCACGAGACCTCCTGTCATCACCCAATTACTGTCGGTACCAGATTAGTATCACTGACAGTTCCTGCAATTATTTTAAGTCTCTACATGTCCCCAGCTAATATCAATCTCCTCGAAACAAGGGTTAAGCTTCAAGCCAGGAGTTTTTTTTTTCCTTTTTGTACGATTAGTCGAGTGTAACTCAAGTGTTGTTTTCTAGTAGACTGAGTAATATAAAGATTTAGCAGTATGCCGATGAAGTGCACCCCGCTCTGTACAGTATCCAGGCAACAGACTCTGAATCTGAGTAAATACAAGACTGATGATAAGAACTGGATTCATCTTCATGTTGTCATTTTAAGAGGAGGCCTGTATACAAGCCAAAACAAGCAAACCAAGACCCCTCTACGCTTCTACCATGATAAGATTCTGCTCATCTTTGGTTACGTGTTCAGACAAGCTCCCCCTCTCCTCATCACAAAGCTCTGCGCTCAGGGAAGTTAAACTAATCAGGAGCTTCAGTGGTGAACTGTGTCAACAGAGCAGCACAACAGAGGCTAATCAGTGTGTGTACAATGGCTTCTGCTCTCACAACTGTTGCATGTTTCAGACATGTCTTAGCCAGCAGTTCAACTCGTGTTGTAACATAACCTTTACAGGCAACTAAACAACTTAGTTTCCATTAGGGCTGGGTGATATGGCCTCAAGTCAATATCACGATACATTGAGCGGTTCACCTCGATTACGATAAATGGATGATAACTACTCCACAAGCTGCTCACCCCCTCCCATATTAACTTCATCTACTTCAGCTGTTACAACTTTTGAAGCGGGGGTAGGACGACGTAGGACAACGTCTTAAAGGGACATGAAATCATAGCCTACCTACACACATCCAAAACACACATCCAAAATTTATTGTTGTAAATTTTTGGCATCGGGAAATTTTCGGTTTATCGCCCAGCCCTAGTTTCCATTACATCTTCATTTGAGCAGCCTACTGTCATTCCTAAAATACAAACACATCAGGACAGTGAGCATGCAGTGATGATCTGAAACATGGAGCATAAAGGTGAAAATAACTAACTTAAATAGACATTCCCTGGCTAGCTAACTGAAAAGGCCAAACTGTGAAACAATCAGATCGGATCAATCCATTCAGATTTATAAAACAAAAGTCTTGAAGAGAAGAGTGTGAGTAATTTAATATGAATTCTTTTTAAGCTGTGTGATTTCTAAGGATGAGATAAGAGACTGGTAACTTTAGATAAAACTTCACTGAACTTGCTTTGAGTCCCCATGTCTCAGAATAGACTCAATCTCTTAAGTATACAACTGGGAGATTGTGTTCTCCGATATTTTCCTCTATCACTCCTGAAAACATGGGTGTCTGTCAGTCCAAGTTAAGAGCGACCTCCCCTTCAGGAAAGGAAGTACTGGAGCCAGCTTTCTTTACTCTAAATGCACAGGAATCCTGCCATTGTGCCTCTCCACAGGGGCCGAGGGATTTTAGGAAAGACCCCTGGGACCAACACAGTATCAACCAACCAAGGATGGCTGCATTTCAGAAATCCTTTAGGGAGGATGCAGATGTTGTTTTAGAACAAGACCATGACTAAATATGCATTGTAATGTATTTCTGCTGAACGCAACACATCACAAATCACTGTCCATGACATAAAATGAGGTCCAAGTGTTTGATATCCAGCTCTAAGTCATAACACCTGAGTACTCATGAACTGATGGATATTATGTCATGAAATAGAGCTATTTTTGGCATCATATTTCTAAGATAATAATTCTGTAATATTAATACTTTCTCCAGAATCTAGAAGAATCCTGCAGAAAAGACCAAACACAGACCTTTGCTCAAGTGATTATGCAACAGCGGATCGCATTTTAAGAACAGGGTTATGTGCTACAACTGTCCATGTGACCAATCAATGTGAAAATGCAAGACCAACGTGCACAACAGTGCAGGATCGTGAGCTAACCCCTTAAAAATGTACAAATGCGATAATATTAAGTCCTTTTTAAAAGAAGATTTGAAGAGGAATTTAGTTATTAGATTAAGCCCTAATTTCCTCTGCGGGATCTTGTTCACACAAAGCCCAATGGTGCAATAACTATTCGCTCATTCACAAACTAAGACCACAAATCAGAGGTGAACTGATGATTGATCAGGTGGGCCAGCAGGAATACCATGGTTGGAATCACTTTTTAAAAAAAAACTATCGTCTTTGAGTTTGTCATCCAAGTCTGAAAAGTTTCACAACAGTTGTGACGCTTAAGGTTCGTTGACTGAAGATTAGGCTTTCCCCACGTTACATAAGTTGCTTAGAAGCTGGTTGAATAAGTGATTATATCCCTGATCACACAAAAAGTCCATTACAAAGAGGGTGCACAGTATGAAAGTGAATGTGAGAGTTAAAAAAACAAGTTTACAACTATCTTACATTTCCGTTTGCTTTTAGAAGTGCATAGAAGAATGGCTGCTTATTTATCAAAGTAAGTTTGATTTGATCAAATTAAACTCAAGTAAAAAATGATGAAATTACTGTGCATATAACTTTAAATGCATGCATGTAGTCACCTTAACCGCAGCTGATAAAGTTTGAGTGATATTCTTAGTAATTAACCTTTGGTATCAGGCACTTATTTGCTTTTGTTTTTATGATTCTCCAGTTTATCTTCATTATTTTCAATTCAAAGTAAATACGTTCCTAGAAAGCCTTTATAACCTCCCTCTCAAAGGAGGTCATGAACTCTATGTTTTAAGCTCTGAGGCTGCATGTAAAGATGGGGAAAACAGTAGCATTACAATCATGAGAGAACTAGAGAGACCTTTTTGAGTGTAGGAAAAGTGGTGCAGCTCTCTCAATGCAGCAGCTAGTCTTCTGGCTGTTTCTTATATAGTGGACCAATAGGTGAGAGGTTTCAGTTTAAACCAGTGTCAGTGCAGGTGCACTGAATCAAATGGGATGGGTCCAGTATATTTAGCTTTGCAAAAGTTCAGCAATTCCTGCAAGTTGAACTCACTCTGAGCTGCACTTGGGGGAAACATTTAACTTCACCCCCTAAAAGAAGGAGGTGCACCCTAGTAGCTTAGTCAGGATTAGAGTTTATCCCCAGCTACAAGCAAGCTGATGGGGATAACAGCACTCAAAAGGCCAGGACTGTAAACTAAGCCATGCTGTCGCCGGTGTTCAGTTGACACTCTTAACTAGGGGAGACTTCAAGCCAATGAAGTGCTAATGTTTGAAGAAGACATGGGTCAGGCATGTAACAGCTCACTGGTTCTACACTGGGTTAAACAAAGTTAAAATGGTGGGTAAGTCCTGAGCATTTTGAGACACCTGCACCCCTACATGTTGAATTTTAGTATTTTTCACTGCTCAGAGGGAGCAGAGCAATCTAGAAACTGTGACCAACAGTAATCCCTGACAGCAAATAGTCTCCATACCTTAAATATTATTATAAAATGTAATATATGTTTGAAAATTTCTTTGAATGAAAAGACAGCTGACTTGAACCTTCAATTAAATGTCAAAATATTTTTTTCATTTTGCATAACCTCAACTTTTTTTTTACCGTGTTATAGCTTAAGTCACTAAAAATTGTGGATTTCCAAAAAAAAAGACTTTTTTGAATATTACGCAAAAAAAGTTGCCTTTATATATTTCAGTGTCTTATAATCGTGTGAAAAACACATTCAAAAATACTAGTCAACAGAAAAAAATGCTGATCTGACAAAAAAAAATCCATTATTTTAATCAAATTCATCATAAAGATGTTTTGAGGGTCACAGACAGTTTTTATTTATTCATTCTTTTACAGATTTGTCAATCAATCACAAGCTAAAAAAGGGATTTTTACACCACATTTCATATGTACCACACATATCTAAGTGATCTCTTGGGAATCTGTTGTAGGTTTGTACACAAGAATTATCCACAGCACCATCTCCACTAAACTTCATTCAAAAAGCTTCCCTGATTTGCAGAGTTGACAGTGGTCCAGGCCAGAGGGAGCCTGAAGAAACCTCTACATGCTGCTGTGGACACAGAGGCCGAGCTGCAGCAGGCTCAGAGAACAGGACTCCTACTGTACAAGTCAAACATGTGCCATTTAGCGGACGCTTTTATCCCCTACACTACAGTGAGTGCTTGTATTTTCAGCATGGTTCGGCCCAGTGGAAATCTGAACCCTTCACCCTGGCAGCAGGAGAACTGAGCTACAAACAATCAGCAACTGAAAGAGGGTTTAAAACATGATGCCAGACCTGCTCCCAGTCATCAGCCACTGCCAAAGCTGACAGACTGTTGCTTGAAACGTTTGCCATGATGGTGCTCTGACCTAATAAATGAAGTTGAATCCTGTTTTGTTTTTTAGGTTTAGGTATGTCTCTCAAACCTTTGCGTTTACATTTCATCTGACCGATCTCTTGCACAGTCATGAGATATTTATCCAATAAGATAATGTTGTGGGAGGGGCATGAAATGAGACAGAAATGAGAGTGAAAACAGACCCAGAAGGAAAGACACACCTGCAACAGAGCCAAACAAATGAAGAGTACTTTTTGATTTAATGATTTTAAGGACAATCTGTAACATAAAAAGCTGATGCAGATAATAGGCCAAATGACAAATAACAGTCCCAATAAATGGCCAAGATTAATAATCAGTTTAATCCAAATCCTATAGTTTGTTTTTAAACAGTAGTTGAGATTAATAGATTAAGTCACTGTATCCACTATGAGCTACGAAAGCCTCAGAACAACAATGAGAGCGGGAAGTCTGACCATCACTACAGAATCATTTCTATAAAAATTTCAAAGATCTCTTATTTGCGACCTCCCCTCTTCTTATTGCACCTTGGAAATCTCTTGGTAACATATAGTGACACCCTCAATGTTTCTGTCAATGTGGGTTGAGTTCACGGACAGCAGGTGGGGCTATCAAAGGTTCAGTTATGGTGGTTTCATCAGTATTTGACTTATTGTCAAGTTCTATTAATGTTTTCCTTGGTTCTCCTGGGTCTAAATTCATCAAAATTACACTAAAACATTGTTTCGTGGAAAAATCCTCAGATGTGTCCTACATTCGCCGCTCATGCTCATATTTAGCATCAGTACTTCTCAAAGCTGGTAGAGTTCTTGCCATAAAGTTAACAAGCTGTTTCATGTTTGTTTAAGAAAAGAGGGAAGCAGTAAAAGGCAGAAAAGTAGGAGGAGGAGATTCCAGTTTCACAGTCAGAATAACTCAACAGACAAGTTTAGAGAGTAACACCTGCTTCAACTGTAACTAAGAGGACACATACCAACCCTGTCAACTACATTTCATGGTCAGTAGTGATATCTTTGACAAGTGCAGGTGAATGATAGGAAACAGAACAGGTACCTCCTCTTAACTTGGCTGTACTCTAAGTAATACTTGGAGGATGCATTCTTGTTGAGTAAGCATCCAGGAGTAAGTGACAGCTAAGAATGATCTCGCTAAACTTGTTCTTCCAAGAAAATAGAGGTAGGTGTTTTTTTGTTCCAGTAAACTAATATATGCACAAATGACTGAAACTCACCACATCTATTTTTAACTAGGTGCAAAAGTAGCACTTGGATCAGGAAGTGTAAGACGAGCATAACCATAAAAAATGTAAAAAGGAAATAAACAGACGCTTCATATAATACAGTTTATATAACAGTTAATGGTAACATCTTAATACTGCTCCTGAGGAATCAGATACAGAAGATGGAAGGAAGGAAGGAAGGAACAAAGGAAGAAAGAAAAGATAGGTAGAGGGCAGGTAAGAAGGAAGCAAGAGAGGAAGGAAGGAAGGAAGGAAGGAAGGAAGGAGGTAAGAAAGGAAGGAAGAGAGGAATGAAGAAAGGAAGGAAGGAAAGAAGAAGGAAAGGGAGTAAGGAAGAAAGGGAGGAACAAAAGATAGGTAGAGGGCAGGAAAGAAGGAAGCAAAAGAGGAAGGAAGGAAGGAAGAAAGCAAAGGTAGGTGAAAGGAAGGGAAGGAAAGAAGAGAGGAAGGAAGGACGGAATAAAGGAAGGAAGGGAGGAGGAGGAAGGAAAGAGGGAATGAAGGAACAAAAGATTGGTAGAGGGCAGGTAAGAAGGAAGCAGAGAGGAGGAAGGAAGGAAGGAAGGAAGAGAGGAAGGCAAGGAAGGCAAGGAAGGAAGGATAGGTAGAGGGCAGGTAAGAAGGAAGGAAGGAAGGAAGCAAGAGAGGAAGGAAGGAAGGAAGGAAGGAAGTAGCAGGAGGAGGGCAGCAAAGAAGGAAGGAAGAATTTAAGGAAGGAAGGAAAAGTGGAGAACAGGAAGGAAGGAAGGAAAGGTAGACAGAAGCAAGGAAGGGTAGATGGACAGAAGGAAGAAAGGAATCCTGTAATTTACAAATATAAATTGTAAATCCTTTCAGATTAGATTAGATTAGATAGAACTTTATTGATCCTTTTGGGAAGGTTCCCTTAGTAAAATTAAATGTTATCATTCAACCAAATTTTAAAAGTAAAACCAATTTGTAAATATATTCAAAAAGAAAAAAAACTGCACTTTCTTTACAAAACTAATTTGAAGAACTATGGAACGAAATCCTGATGACCTTTGCTGTACAGAATAAATGAAACAGAGAGATTCTCCCCTGCTGGTATGAGAGAAAAACACTCCTATAGTGAGAGCAGTGCTGCATCATGCAGTCCTGACCAGACAAATGCCAGTCAGCTGAGATACAATTGTGTCACTTTCCAGAGTGTGGTGACAGCATACATTGTTGATGGGGGGCGACCAGCTGGGGAGCAATGTGAGTGTGAATGTGAGTGTGTGTGTGTGTGTGTGGCTTTGAATGGGATGTGGATGGGGGGCTTAGGAATGCTGGGCTAAGTGGGAACAGAGTCATGTGCATGAGACTGTGTGTTTGATAGACAATGAAAGCCATCCCACTCAGCTCTAAAAGCCTCCATTCATGACTGACCCAAGTCATCTGCTTCTGTGCAGAGGGAAAAAAAGTTATTTTACTACATCATGTTTGAACAAATACATGTTTTGGTAAAATAATAGATGATACTTGTTCTGTGTGAGCTGCAGATGTGTCTTTGTGACTCATGATAGTGTCACTTTTCTAATGATTATGAAACAAGAGGAATCACAGCTGCCTTTGTCAATTATTCAGCATTAACAGCAATTGGGCCTTACAGGATAATCACTGGAAGTCTTTGGCCAGACTAAATACTTGTCAATTAATACTCACAAATAATGCATGGGTTTTACCATATTATAGGGCTGGGCAATAAACCAAAAATTTACAGAACGTCATTTTGCCCATGTCAATATATTGCGTGTCAAAAAAATAAATAAATAAAAGTTGATTTTGGGTGTGTGAAGGTAGGCTATGGTCTCATGTCCCTTTAAAATGCTGTCCTACATCAGAGACGTGACTCCACCCCATCCAGTCCGTAACATCCAGTCTACTCTACTACTCTTAATTTATTCATTAACAGATGTTAAAGTCAATATTTGAGTTGCTTTCATTTGAGTGAATTCATTGTAAATGTATTACCTTCTTTCCAAAAGACTGACTTTTACATCAGTGTTGATCCCACTCGGGATTATTTATATATTTTCCTGACATGGAACCATTTCACAAACACACACACGCAAAAAAAAAAATAAAAAAAAAAAATCTGCTAAATTTAATACAAAAACTAAAAGTCAAAGAAACTCAGAAGGCTGTAGAGTAAAGAGTCAAGCTTAAGTTTAAGCCTGGGATCACTAGATATCCATTTTATCATTGGTATTCATGACAAACCTGACTGGTGACAAGTGATGGAGAAAGAATGAAGAGCTAACCAAACTTAGAACATGTTAAAAAAAAAAAACAATCAAATTATTGGAAGTGTGGTCTGAATATATTGTAGATTTATTTCGAGGCCAAATCATCTCACCTTTCACAGACAGAAGATCCAAAGAACAAGAAAAGGATGGTCTTCACATGATGCAGTTTTACTCTCTGGCTAAAAGACTGTCACTCGGCCTGCCAACCAGTGCAAGTTGCACTTGCTCCCTCGACAGTCAGAAAGAGTCCAGCTCCCCAGTGCCCCAACTCCGAAAACTAGGAAACCAGCTCAGCCTGCATGACCCAATTAGAAACATCCCCTGGACAGGGAAGTGTCAGTCTCTGAACTATCCATCTGAGAGTCCTACATGCCTGCTAAAACCAGCTCTGATTAATGCGACTGTGAGCAACACCTTGTGTAGACTATGTGTTTGAGACTGCTTATGTGATTTTTCCAGCTTCACACCCACACCAGAAATCAACCAACTGCAACTGTAAAGCTCCAACAGATGTCAGATGAGCAGAGTACAGTGTTTCATACACAGTATGTCATACAAGAGCAAGAAGTCCTCCCAGCTGTCCTCTGACAACCCGCAACCATTCGTTTAAAAAGCTTCATAATTGGTAAATCAGAGTTAAATTAGGAGACATGCATAGTAACCCACTTTGGCAGCTAATAAGGGCAATCAATGGAGTGATGGCAGATTACATGGAAGAGGAGGTCCGGCATGTAATTATGGGCACAAAGATTAGAGAACAGGCTTGTGACTGAGCCATCTCAATCACTAAACAGGTCGGGTAAATCTGTCGTTGCGTAGCACAGCGCAAAAAGTTCTCACAATACATTCTCTGTTCAGATCTTTGTTTATTTTTTGGTTAATAATGGAGGAGTACGAACTGATGCCGCTGCAGCTCATAAAGAACCAATAAAAATTCAGTTTCTCTCATGCATTAGCTTTTAATTTCTCCTTTAATGTCTCATCAGTGCACAAAGACCAGGTTTAAGTCTACAAACAGTATTTATTTTGGAATTTAAGCCTTCGCTTCAATCAAAACACAAACGATACTCTCCTAAAAATAAATGAAAAGCCTGTTTAGTCCTTACAGTAACATGCTGTCATCGTCTGCCATTTGTAGTTCTATCCAGAGTAGGACTGGGCGATATGGCCTCAAATCAATATCACGATATATTGAGCAGTTCACCTTGGTAACGATAAATGGACGATAACTACTCCACAACAACTTTTGAACCGTCCTCCATCTCCTCACCTGTCTTTCCCTCTTTGTTACGGACTGGATGGGGCGGAGTCACATCTCCAACATAGGACAGCATCTTAAAAGGGACATGAGACTGTAGCCAACCTACACACATCCAAAACCAACTTTTATCTTTTTTATTTTTGACTGAGTATACTAATATAGGCAAAATGACATTGGTTATTGTCGTAAATTTTGGTACCGGTAAATGTTTGGTTTATCGCCCAGCCATAATCCAAAGTGACTATTTGGTGCGCTGGCCTAAGTGGTAAGTAACAACAATCGTTAGCAGCTTTTCTGCAGAGCGGCTGTGCAGCCCTGGCACACAGTCAACCCTACCACACATAAGCAATTCTGTGTGTGTGTGTGTGTGTGTGTGTGTGTGTGTGTGTGTGTGTGTGTGTGTGTCACATTGCACTTGGAGTGCCAGGCCGTCATGCCCTCTCCTCCTTGACAGCTTTCTTTCTTTCTCTTCGCATGAGCACACAGACCTGACAGTTGAACAGGATGAATATGTTCACCTTGTCACTGACAGCCTGACAGAGCGCAAAAGCAAAGCCAGAAAGTCAGTGGGACATCCTGACCAAGCAGCTGATAGTCTGACTGCTTTGCTCTTAGTATTTTGACAATCTCATCCAGCTATCCATCATTTTACATCAAGGCAGAGGTCTTCTCTTTAAAGCTGTTTACTTCACAAAAATAGTTTCATGCATCCTCAGAAACAGCCTCATCTGGGCCATAAAGACCCCAATCTGCTTCCCCTCACCGAATTGTATTCACTGCATTGAGCCTTTGTGTAAAAGCAGCCAAACTCTGAACTTGAAGAGAGAATTGTTTTCTCTGAAATCGTGCACCTTCTCCCCCTTTTTTAGACAATCACAGCAGTCACCTTGTGAAGTAGCTTCCTTTATTTGGTTATGAAATTGGGTAGCTGCAGACTTGAAGAGCACATCATTTTCAATTTGTCCCATCAGCCGTTCTTTCTACTGACAGATAGAATTTGTCCTTATTGAAAATGAACAGCAGCCAGAGAACCCACTACTTTACATAAAAGCTCCTTGGGATGAAGGGCATTACACAAATCAGCTGCAGGCAGGAAACACATGAACGCCACAAGGGCTTATGATCAGTGATGTTTAAGAGCAGCAACAGCAGGTGTGAAAACAAGGGAGCCCTGGTCACTATTATGAATGTTTCACTGACTTTATATAAAAACACCAAGAAACTACACAATGTGAGAATACCTCGAGTGGATGTATTAAGCCTCAGCGGCTGCACAAACACAAATGTACAAACATGCACACATAGCGTAGGAGGAGGGGGGCTAATCTCCCATCTACTTTAGTAATCCGCCACATGATCACCTCTCACCCTAAACGTGCGTGTGCTCATAAAGACCGATCTGGACCCGGACTGAAAGGCTTTTGCTGAGAACTGCATCACTGTCTTAACACTGGGGCTGTTTACTGGTACATCCTCTTTCTAAACTGTCCAAATCTGCACGGGTGTGACCACATAGCGGACAGCCTCTAACCTTACTTGACACTAGGTGGCCAAAGATGCATCCTGTCATTCATGAATAAAAGAATTTTATTTGTAATAGTAGAAAAAAAACACCTTCTCCTAAATGCCTAATCCCTTGTTTTTGCTGTTTCACTAATGCGACGGTGTCAACACGCCAGCTCTTTTCTCTGCTTCACCAGGAGAGGACAGAAGGCTTCTGCTGAGATTAAGAAGATCATAACTACAGGATTAGTGATTAGCATCTTACTTTCAGGGATTTCTCATTTATGTAAGTGACTGAGGCTGTGTTTGGTTAGTTTAAGTAGTGGCAACAGAGGAGAATGAATTTGTAAAACCTGTTATTTATTGGGTGTGTATGAACTGCAGCTCATCTGAGAAGAAAGTGGACTACTTTGTTCAGCTTTTTTTCAGTCAACAGTTCTTTGAGCTATTCAATCACAGCAACATAAACACATGGCCTTTGGTTTCCCAACAACTTTGTGGTTAACAAAACCGATTTTTATTACTGTAATCCTGATCAACAAGATCATGAAAAGTGACATTTTGCAACTTGAATGATGAGCTTAGAGAACAAAAATCCTCCTAAACTTTTGTATTGGCTGTCAACACAAACGCAGACAAAACAGCGGTTTGGAAAAACTCCATCTTGGAATGTGTTTTTCCAAAACCTTCTTCTTCATGTGTCCTAAAACTCACATTAACACAGGACTGTAAGACCAGGATGATGAGAAAAAAACAACATTTTCAGAAATATCCACATGTGGCCTTAGTTAATATTTTAACCAAATCTCAACAATCCACAAGTTTTCATCTCTAAAAGATAAACATCTAATTTTTTACACTCTTTTCCGTGCCAGTATATAAAAGTACATAATCTTATTTCACTCTATAGTGATTCATTATAAATTATGACCACAGTTATACACACACTGGCAACAAGCTCATTAATTCAGCTTTGAATGCAGGATAACAAGTGTGAAGTTTGGCCAGCTGATATCAATCATGTCCATGTTTCTACTTAATTCTCATCCAGGAATAATGCACTTAACTGTGTACTCTAAGCTCATCATTCAAGCTGCACAGTGTGAGAGAGGTGGGGGTTGGAGGTTGTGGTCGACCACGGATTTTCAGCTCAGCAGAGCATTAAGGTGAGTGATGAAGGGGACATCCTCAATCTAGCCTTAACCCTACTTTGACAGATGCTCCTGCCTTGAACAACATTCTTTCCTCTTATTGTTACAGCAGTGGGCCTGTGTACTTGCAAAAACTCTGATAAGACATCTGAACACTTGGCACGTCAATGACAGTGACCCCGAACTGAGAAAGACATCATGCAAGAAATCAGAAAAAGCCACAGATCAAACACAGTGCTGCATTTCATTTTTTTTTCTATCAAGACAGCCAATGAGGGAAAGAGCATTTACTTTTATTCAAATCTTACAGTGCAGGTTTGAAGCTTATCCTTCTTTTAAGGGGAATGTGTCATTTATTTGAAAGACAAATATCAAGATATACTAGGAGTGGGAGAAAAAAATCAATACAGCATAGTATCGCGATATTTTGTCTGGTGATATATCGAATCGTCTCATTTAGCAGGTATCGACTATTCAAATTAATTGCTCATTTAAAGTCAAATCTATGATAATGGGAAAATAAAATCAACTGTTTGTCCAGTGAGGTTGGCAGAAGTGACATCATAAAGCAGGAGAAAGTTAGTACAACAAATAAGTATAACGTTTGCAAGATGTGCTACATGAAAACAAAATGCTGTGTAAATAAGACAAACATAAAGGAAAGACAAATGCTGAATTACCTAAACAGTTGAAAAGATTGTATAAATCACAATATATTGTATCGCAATACTCACTATATTGCGAAATGTTAAAAATCGTGATAATATCGTATTGTAGGGCCACTTGTGATTCCCAACCCTAAAAAATATGGCACTTTCTTTGTAGCTTTGCATTCCTGTATGCATCCAGTTGCATCATGACAGTAACTGTATGAACATTCAAATATTCGTGATATATACATTTACTGCATTTGTGTGATGTAAACAATAGACATGGGGACACTGAAGGAGGTTAGTCTAATGTCAATACTGACCTAAAAAAAACTATTTTCTCCATTTGTTCAGCCTGACTCTAGTACTCTATGTTCTTGTTGCAAACACTAGGGACTTCTTTTTGACACTCAACTCGTATATCTCCTTCCACTTAGATGACATTTGTCAACAAGGTCAATATTTCCTTTTTTGCAGGGAATGCTGCTCTACTGGTTCATGATTGCAGCGTGTATGTTTAGCAGTGTTGTCCGGTGTCTCACCACTGTCCCCGTGCAAAGAATTCCCTTCATGATGCCTGCTGTTTTGTTTTCTCACTTTGTAACAGCTTGCAGTGCACCATACCAAGCCCAAGTCCCAAGCCCAGGTACCGTAAATTGTCAAAACAAGAAGGAGGACCTCAAACCCCTGTGTATACGCCTCACAGACAATCTAATAACATGTATCAGTCTTGTTATTTGACTGTTCAGTGCAATGATATCACTGGAATAACAACAATATGTAGGTGATATCATTTCTCTTTCAGGCATGTCCCAATAAACTGCGTTATTCACGGCCCCCTGAACATGCCAGGTTAGAAAAGAGGGGATTCCAAGACAATGTAAAGCTAACAGAGAAGAGACACCAAACACGTTAAAACAAGCTCTGGAACCGACACATGATTTACACAGATTTTTAACACATAATGCAGCTATCAGAAGCACTGACAAAAGGCTGAGCGCCACCTTCAGGCAAAATTACACACTTGACACCTGGGTTTTGTTAATGTGAAGGAAGGAGATCATGCAGTTGGGACCAACCTGATATGATCCATGAAGATTCTGTTTCAAAACTCTGCTGATATAACTTCTCTACAGCTGGAAATGTAGGTCAGATATCTGCAGCTTTTTTGATACTTCTTAATAACTTTTAAAAGCAGGTTTAAAAGTATAAAAGCTGCAGCTGAGGACACGACATTCGCTAAGTCCCTCTGCGCACATTTTCTACAGACTTCAGTGCAGACTCAGCTGACATGTCTCGTTTTTAAGCAGATTTTAAATCATGTATTGTACTCTAAGCTTTGCAAGTCAGCCTGTCTGGCTATGCAGGCTTAACCGTCCGTCTACTAAGACTTTTTTGGACTGACTGAGAACAACTGACTGTCCAAACAACCAAACTTTTCTCCCAAACTTGGCTTTGATAAAAACTAACTAAATACTTCATCGCACTCGACTTGCCCCATGGCTTCGCTTTCTTTGCAAGTTTCTGGTTATATAATTGGACGTTTTTCCTCTCCAAATGTTTTCTATTAATTTCAAAAAGAACGTTTTCCAGTGATGAAATCATGCGACTCCTAATAGATTCATTTTCTCACAGTTGTGCTTTCATTGGAGTTTGCCAGCAGCTAATCATTCCAACAGAACCGTGCAGAAGAAAGCCAGTCTATCGAACCGGGGAGAAGACCCATCAGAGAGCTTCATTTGGTTTTCATTCATACAAACACCCTGTGGCTGGATGACACAGTTTAATCAACGTAACCAACTGAAGGTTTCTATCCTCATCCAAGGACCGGCGAAGTCTGCTCTGAAGTTCACAGGAGGCTAAACACTGTCATGAACTGAAAAGAGGGCGAGAGGAAGAGGAAGGCAAGGCTGTATTGAGCGAAGGTGGAAATGTATTCTAAACTTTTGGGAAAAATCTTGTTTTCGTTGTGAATAAAACCTTTAAGGGGCTTTCTGGTGTTTCTGTGCATGCTTTGAATCACCTCTACATAAAGGAAACCTGCTGTTCTAACATTATAGCCTAAAGTCCTCCTGATATCATATATGACAGCTGTTGAATCTAAGCTGTCAAACACTAGGCCACTGGGATCCTGACTGGCGTTTTATGTTGCCCTCTTCAGGAACCTGGTACCTGTCTCCGGTTCCCCAAGGTGACTGAAGGCCTGTCACCAGGTGTGTATGGGTAATGAAATCAGTCCCTGCAGGCTAGAGGGTGATAGAGGAACAATAATACAGGAGAGGTATCAGTTCTCTCTCTTCTTTTCAGCTTCAGTCTTTTCAGCTCTCAGCCCTGATCCGCCTCGGAGATTCTAGGTCAGTAGTGGCTTTTTAAAGACTTGATAGGAGCCTCTGAGGAGTTTGGTGCTGCTAAATAGGCCTACACTGAATCCTGACACTTTTAAAGAGGATCTGCCATTTTCAGATATGATCACAATTTGGAAAAAATACACAGTGATGCATGTGAAGTTGTTGGTAAGGAATGCCCACAAAATACTGCTGTTCAAGTAAATAGAGTAATGAAATCCAATAGACTAGAATTAAAATTACTAATGTTAAACTGCTACACTGAATTGCTGCTGGGTTTCCCATTAAGTATTATGGAGTATTGTGGATTTCCTTGTACCTTTAAAAAGTCGCTTGAGGCAGAGACTAGGTCCTGTATATTTGTGTGACATGCTGCTGCTGTTCCAAAGAAGCACCCACAGTTCATCGAAGTTTTGGGGGTTTGATATCAGAAAAAAACGTTTCCACTATCACCAATAATTACACGCACACATCAGATGTAATATGTGTACACTCTGGGACGTGTTTCATAGCAAACAAAAGAAAATAAAGTGCGGTCAACCAAAATTACGGCTACCTAGGCTCACCTCTCCACCACAGTGTAGGTAAGACCACCCCTTATATAACTTACCGGCTTTAAAACTCAGTGCCCACGTGACCCAAACCCAGCGAAACCAACAGCAACAAGACAAAAGTAATTGAACACAGGATAACCGATAAGCAACGTTATGGCTCCTACATGGAGTATGACTTTTCATTGTTGTATTTGCATCCACAAAAAATTCCCTAAAAGAACAGAAAAGCATTTCTCGTCTTATCTTACTCTATTTGAATATATTAGATTTATTGTTGCTGTTGTCTTATTACCGAATCTCAGGCTTCTATTGTTCAAGCTGACCAGTACTGGCTCTGGTACTCTTCTCTCAATCATCAGTGCAGGCTCTGGAATAATAAACCTGTTCGACTGCTAATCTGATGTTTAATTAAGACACAAACACTGTAGGCCCTATCAAATATCTAACTGTACTAATGCCATCAATATGAATAATTCATTGTTAGTACAGTCCATGCTGCTTTTCTATTACCCTTCTTAGCTGTTGGTTATCCATAACATCAATATTTAACACATCATCTTTAACACTTCTGAAACTTTCAATGTTATTCCTCCTACTACTTTAGGAATAAAAGATGAACTGTGAAAATACAAAATAGAGAGACAGCAGCGACAAGTGTCACATTGATTTTATTACAGCAGCAAAGGTTCACTGAGATGACGTGCGTAGTACTGACATCACTTGCTGACACACAGATGTAACTTCAAAACTAATATTTTTTATTTTTTTCCAATAAGGGTGGAGAGAAACTACAAAAACAGAGCAAGACCAGCAACCCCATTTCTGAGAAAAAACGGGTCAAAAGTAAAGTAAAATAAGATCAGATTTCTCTTTTTAGTGTTTTTATTTCCCTTAAATTGTTTTTTTATATATATCTTTCTCGTGTCAATGTTTAAACAGTGTCCATTGAAAAAATAAAAATCTTATCCTGCTGATGTTTAGCAGTCAAAAGTGTCTGTGAGTGTGTTGGGGGAGGGGGGGGTGTTGTTGTAACCTCCACTCCCTTGCCGCTCCAGGAGCTACGCTGTTACATTCACGTTACGTTACCCGTGCTACTTGCTATACAGACCGTGTATAAGCTTAAACGTTACCCTTCACATTAGTGGAGGAGGGTCCGACAGGATTTGATGCGCTCCTTGATGACTCAAAACAAGTCGAAAATAACGTGTGTTGTTGTGCTCACACAGTGCGAGTAGAAAAGTAGAAATGTGAGACAAAAACTAATTTTTTTTATGTGTGGCGGCTTTTATTTAGCCGTGGCGGTGCGCCACGATCAATTGCATGTAAGGGAAACCCTGTCAGTAGGGGGCGTTTTAGTCTAGATCCTGACTGCTAGGTATTGTTTAATATCACAATTTCTACATACCATAACTCTAAGAAATTTCTTCAGTAGTTTATAAAACATTACTGCTTGTTTTAGTTGAAACATGCACTACTTTTCTGTCACACTGCTATTGACACCTTTTTTTTTGACAGAAGAGATGACTGATGAGTAAACAGCCAATCAAGATAACAGAGGCAGTCTTCATAAACTATGCATTCAATGTCACAATGAATAGTGAAATGTAAATAGGGGAGAGTGGGGGGATCCACAGAGGCCCTAGAATCTCCACCAACGCCTCTGCTAGACTGAATCACTCACTTTGCCAAACACTTAATACCACTGTGGACCTGACATCACATTTTAGCGTCCTCATACAAGCATTCCTCTAATATTCAGAATAACACCCGACTATCAGTGTTTGGAAAAGCTGACAGGCAGCACAGTCCGCTGCAGGATGACAAAGTCAAATGCAATGGAGGCAGGCAAGTGTCGTGATTGAAATTCTCCCAGAACAAAAGCTTGTTTGTGCGATTATTGTTCGGCAAGCTCGCAATGAGGCAAAAATCCATTCCACATGATGCATTCATTGTTTTCAGCCAAACATGCAGCAGGCCCCACAGCAGCCATAGCTACTGTACAATGGCACCCATCAAAAACAAGTGAGAAAACACTGTTATAGGAGCCTGCAGCACGAATGTGGGTGATATCCTAGGGAGAGATATTGTGTGAATAATACAAGCAAGTGTATGACTGAAAGTGTCCTATTCAGGAAGTTTTGGGTGGTAAGGAAATATGAAGCAATGCCACTGAGGGATGATAAGATTAAAAGCCTAAAAAATAAAGACAAAAAATACACTTTACTGACAAGCAGGCCTACCACCACTTCCATTTAGTCAAAAATAGGATTTTACCCAAAGACTGTGAGCCACATAGTACCTGTCTGTGTCACCTTTCAACAGGTGACGAAGCAATAAAATAAAACAGCCACTTAAGGGAGAAGATACAAGCTGCAGATCAGTTACTAAGGCTACACACTGACAACAAAACACCTGTGCAAGAGTGATACACAGAGTGGGGATTTGTCACAGTGTCTAAACGCGGTTTTTGCACTCACCTCGATCCATTTCTGTGCCTCCTGAAACGCTGAGTCTGCGGCGGACTCGGTCACAGGGTGGTGATGCTGATGAGACGGTCCTATGTCTGCAGCCGGACTTGCCATTAGCGAAGAGGCTGTGCTCTCCAAGTATTAAAGCCTTCCAAGTTGTGTAAAAGCAGCTCTGTGGCGCGTTATTCCACCAGAATCAACAGTGGGTCGTGTCGGTCAGACGGTTTTCCTCCGTCGGTTTTAGATGTTGCAGCAGCAGCACCGGTGAGGCAAACGAACCAGTTCCTGCTCTCCGGTGTCACTCCTGTTGGGAGTCTGTGGGCAGATGATGACCAGCGTCAACACAACACAATAGTATGTGCATGACTTCCGGTGCGGTATACAAAAATAAAAGTATCGACAAGCATGTAATACAAAGTTATGCTTAAATTGCTTACCTGCTTTATAGCTTTATTTGAAGAATTAACATAGATAATCAAATACAATGCCTATGTAGATGTAGAGGGCCAACTTATTAAACTTAACTTTAACTGCCAGATGTATTTTCCAGTGATAAACATTTGAAGGGTCAAGAACCGGTTTCATCTGGTTTTGAAACCGATTTTTGCGTCACTCAAACTCAAACAGCAAACGACCGACATCTAAAGTCACTAACGAAGCGTGTGCCTCATAAATTAACATATATTTGGACGAATTTTCTCATGAATCCGATGTAACTCAAACTAACTTCCGGTGCGGTATACAAAACTAAAAGTATCGACAGAAATGTAATACAAAGTTATGCTTACATTGCTTACCTGCTTTTTAGCTTTATTTGAAGAATCAACTTTGATAACCCGATGCAATGCCTTTGTAGATGTAGAGAGCCATCTTATTAAACTTTATTTTAAAAGCCAGATGTATTTCCCAGTGATAAACATTTGAAGGGTCCAGAACCGGTTTTAACTGGTTTTGAAACCGATTTTTGCGTCACTCAAACTCGAACAGCAAACGACCGACATCATAAGTCACTAAATAAGCTTGCGCTACAAAACTTAAATGGTATTTTGACGAATTTTCTTATAAATCCGATGTAACTGAAACTGTTGTGATTTAGCCGCCTCTTCTCGGTGTGTAGCTTCAAACAGAAATGCGCGCCAACCGCAACAGGAAGTAGAGAGTTGGGGCGGTTGAGGCCTGCCGGTGTTCCACCGGAAAGTGCTACCTATCGATATGAGCTACAAAGGTGTGCGCTTGCGCGGAACAAAAAACTTAAGCGTCAATGAGCCTAGAAATATTAGATAGATAGATAGATAGATAGATAGATAGATAGATAGATAGATAGATAGATAGATATTAATGTAGAATAACAGAATTAGCTTCTTACCCACTCAAACGCCTTCTTCTTGTTAAAACCGTGAGAATTTTTAGCTTAAGTAGCTTCTTGTGTGGACTTAAACTTTAAGTGTTGGTACTGCGAATTATCTTTCACTCAAGCTGATATTTATTTGAGCTCTTATTTTGGTAGAGAAATGGCAGCATATCCGGTAGTTCTCCCTCTGTCGCTGTCTGACTTGACTCAGTTGGACTGATGGGACTGAACTGCACACCGCAGTATGATCCGCTCCATTGGCCAAAAATACACAAAGCGGTGCCGCTCCTCCACCAGCCAATGAGGGCAGCAGTACACAGGGGACCTCACACCCACTTTCACTATATGGAGCAACAGAGAGGGAGAAAGTAGAGTTTAGACTACTAATCAGAGGAGTGAAAGGTACTTGTATCACTGTAGTCAATGATAATTGTGAGGCATGATAATATTTGTTATGATATCTTTTACAGTATCCAAACACACTTTACTTTGCAGCCTGTGATCATTTCTCCCATTTCTTTGTTTGACAAACAACCCTAAACTCCTTTCTTCGTGGTTGACATCTAAGCCGCTTGATGTACTCATATTTTGATCTTTTATTGGCTAATCTAATTTCTATTTTGAAGGATTTAAGTACTTTATAATGTTTATTGATTTATAATCAACTCTTCAACATGGGCTTAATAGGAGCTTGCAGTTAAATCCCCCAAACTTTCTTTTGTAGTCTGTGACATGTAGCATAAGTTTAAAGCTATAAGAAACTTAGTTTGTTGTTTTGTTTTGTTTTGTTTTTGTCAGTTTTAGTGCCGCGTCTGGACAAAGATTCAAGATTCAAGATTTGAGTCATGATTCAAGATTTGTTTATTTGTCATGTGCATGTTAGACAAGGTCAACAGTGCTATTACAGGACAGCTCGACTCAAAGGGGTACAGATAAAACACACAATAGTACTGAATGTATACAATAAAATAAGGATACAAAAACAAGAAATAAAAAAAAAATTATATATATACATATATATATACTATATGTATAGCCGAGTAAAAGTTGTGTATCTTATATTGAAAGCGGATTTAGCTGATTATTTAAAAATCTTGAAAACGTTTGAATTCTTAAAAAAATTCTTCTTGAAAAATTCTTGAATAAATCTCAAACTCGATACTCGATACAAAACCTCAATAGTTGTAACAATTTATAAACTGTATCATGTGCCACCGAGGTTTGAAATTACAAATAGTGTCCACAGCCTCAACAATATTTTTGCATCTCTGCTGACCTCTAGTGGATAAACGCAGCAGCACTCAAAACTGGGGGGAGGAGCTACCAGACAGCTTCCCCGTGTGTCTCCCTCTCTCCCAAGCTTCTATTTCCTGGATACTGAAAACAGAGCGGTGTAACTTTTACTATGACAGCGAAGTCTTATGACAACTTAGTCTAAGAGGAAACCTGTGGTGTGTTTCTTTCAGGAGACTTTCTGTTTTCATGTTGCAGCCCAGAGTTTTGACTTACAGGAGTGACAGTCCCATCTGTGTTTGACAGGAGACACTCCTAACCTGGACAGGCGACAGGGTGGTTTGGCAGGTATTACATCTCCATGGCTAATGTGTTGTTCTGAACAGTCCAACTTCGGTTGAGTGTTCTTTGTTAAAAAATTTAACTTTTTTAGCTATTTTGAAAATATCTTCAATCCACATTCTTTCAAGAAAAAAAAGCCAAGACAATTGAAGGATCAGTTGCACATGTAAAGGTTTACACACAATTGTTTTACCCATTCAATTTTTCAAATAATTTCAGATTTAGTCAGCTTTTGAACTCAGAGCAAACTACGTCCCGAAGCTCCAAAAATGTTTTTCTCTCCTTTTGTTTCTTAAATCCACAGGTTCGTAACCTATATTTCTGACTTTGTCCCCCAGAACCGTCAAAATGTGGCTCATGGTCGCCTCTGTCCCACTGCTTCCTGCCGTCCTCATGGTGTCCAGTCGATTTCGCGTCAAAGTTTCCTCGCTGTGCCATCGAGCTCTGGCCTGGGCGCTGAGGCTGGTGCGAGGAAAAGTGTGCGTGAGGAGCATTCATGCTTTTGTCTTCTCCAACTGCACCCATGGAAAAGCTGACAGCGTCCTGGAGACCTTTGACCTGTATGCTGGGACACACCCCTCCTTCTGCATCAGCCCACAGACTGGTCAGTATCCAGATCACCTAGTATGAGATAGTAAGACAAAGTTTGTGTGAAATCAGTGCAGGAGACAGATGTTTATGAGACATAACTTACATTTTCTCCGCCTTAAATTTAGAGAGCAAGTCAAATAATCTTTTCTCTGTAAAGCTGAAGTCATGTGCAGTCTTTCCTATCGAGAACTGATCATTTATAGTTCCAGTAATGATTCTGTGGAAGCCAGTTGGACCAGCACTGTTTACTGTGTTTTGATTCAGTGTTTCACACATCTGGTGAGCAGACGCACACTGTAAAGTAAAACAAATCTGAATCACAGACATGTTTACTAGAAGAAAACAAGTCTGTCTTAAATCTGCAGTTTAGAAAGGTTTAAAGAGTTACTGCATTTAAATCTGGATTTAGTAATGCCGGAACACACAGAGAAATCAATTAAAAATCAGTATCAGAAAATATCAGCCCTGTTGACTCACATCTGCGTAATGATAAATAACCTGTCATGCATCCATGTCAGCAGCCAGTGTGTGTCTGCATCCTGTGCTATCTTATTTTTATCTTAATCACATTTATGGTTTAAATAAGAAAAGCTGTTTCACTTTATTGTTATTTATTTATTCATTTATTTTGCACACAGTTCATTAATAATAGAGCTCATGTTAAAAACGTGGAAATGATGTCTCACCCCAAGGAGTGACCCCTCCACTGGCCCAGCCGTCTACACACACACACACTCTATAGACGGAGGTTATGCCTGAAGCGGGTAGTTTGGGTTTGCTTCCAACTTGTCCCTCCCTGCGCTCTCACCCCATTTCCTTCTCTGTCCACTGTCCTTTCCTCCCCAAATAGACATAAAAAGAGCCTGAAAATAAATCTTAAAAAAAGAGGGAAACAAAACACAAATGCATAAACAAAAGGATTCAATCAAACAGAAACTGGGGAGCTGAGGGAACACTATCGTAAGATCATACAGAGGAAACACTAAAGGGAAGATTAGAAAGTTAAAACAACAAAAATAAATATTATTAATGATCTTTAATTATGATAAGAGTAAATTAAATTGGGGAGAGGATAAACAGTGTAATAAATCACTAAAATATCAAAAATACACTTCAATAAAAAAAGACAATAAAACACTAAAAGATGCTTTATGGGCAGTATTCCATTTACATATTATAATTGATTCAAACTAACATCTAGTGTGGGACACAAATATATAGATCTCCTGTTGTGATTCTGAGGGTCTGAAATGGACTTTAGCTGCAGCTACAAACTGAAATATGAAACCTGCTCAAACTCAAGTAACTCCACAAATCACTGCTTCAAAACTTAGTGTTGATATTAGACTGGGATTTTAGTTTTCTACTCAACTGTTTGTTTTAATCTTGTATTTTCTTTTTATTCATCATGGTTTAAAATCTAACTGTGCATCGATCAGCTATAAGTTCACTAATGATTATAAACTTTAATGTAATAAACTGTGCGCTTGTGATTCGTCAAATAGTTTCAGTTACTGTCGTCGTCTCCTCTCTCACCTGCAGCTGAAGCCGTAGATGAAGTGGTGAGGCGAGTCCGTCCCTCTCGAGTGTTGGAGCTGGGGATGCACTGTGGCTACACTTCTGTCCGCCTGCTGCGCTTGCTGCCCCCCGCTGGCAGGCTGATCACAGTGGAGCAGGACCCCCTCACAGCAGAGCTAGGGGAGGAGATCATACTTGTATCTGGTTTTAAACACACCCAGGTACATAAGGAGATGAAAGTTCAACTTTCTTGCTTTCAAATCAAAAGGAAGAACGAGAAACCACAGTTTAACCGTTCATTATGCTCTTGTGATTCACTGCAGTTCCAGGTGTTGACCTCCAGCTCAGCCGAGGCCATTCAAACATTACACTCCCACCTTGAGCCTGATAAAGAGACCAGTGCTGGGCTTGATCTGGTTCTGATGGACCATGACCCTTAACAATACCTTCCAGACCTGCTGGCTCTGGAGACAGAGCAGCTCCTCAGCCCCTCCGGCTGCTCCGTCCTTCTGATTCACAGGGAGCAAAGAGCTGAGGAGATCAGAGGAGTCCTGGATCACATCAGAGAGAGAGTGGACTGCTTCTGCATCGAGTCAGAGCTTCAGTTCATGACAGAGATCTCCTATAGAAAAGAAAACACAAGGACAGACAAGTGAAAACAAAGGAGGAGGGTCTGCTCTCAGTTTGTATGTGTATCAGCATTATTCACATGAGAGTAGTTTTACCCAGAAGACCTCTGGTAATTTGTGAATCACCCCTTAGCGCCAGTGTTTGTTTTGGCGCATTTGCATTGGATAATGGAGTCACGCTCATGAAGTCCATTTTGGTAGTCTGGGAGATAGATTTGAAAGTGTCTATGTGGGTAATTTAGTGGTTGCCAAACATGAATAAATAAAGCACTGCACTCTTACTTCCATACTAGAAGCCAAAGTGGTGCACCTCACACCTCGCAGCAAACAGTTCCTGATTATACACGTACTGTCAGCGTGACAGAGACACAAACCTGTGTGAAAAATTAAAAACGGTACTTTACGGCGCGCTGCAAAGCATATCATCTATCTGCATCTCGAGCTTTAGTTTGCTATTTCTGTGAGTGGATCTGTGTAGAGAAGTGAGCCAGCTGAAACTGCTGTCGAGACCTTTCTTTACAGTGTCCACTGCAGCCTCTGTTATTTAGGATGGGGCAGAAAATACTGCTGAGACCTTTTAAATTCAAAATTACAACCCCTATGTACTCAGATGCTGTTTCAAACTTGAGTAATATTATCAACTGACCTCTATGTGTCCCAAAATAAGCAGGTTTTTGCTTCTCAAATCACAGACATGGCCGATTTACACAGGAATGAAGAAACGCAGATGCGATCATCACAAACAATAAAAGCTCCCAGGTGATCCCAGTCCAATTTAACTAAGGCTTAAAAGCGTTAAAAACCTTATCATCTCAAGACTTAGTTGTGAGCCAAAGCATTTTCAGATAAAAATGAACTATTTTCTACAGTCTGCTGAGCATTTTTTGATAGAAAAGTTATAATTTTTCTTTAGTTAATCTTCAGAACTTGACAAAACTTGACATCATCTTTGTCTTCTCTAGAGCCTAAATCTGATTTAATATTATCATCAGTAGGAAAAGTGATACTGGCTTTAAATCAATTGTTATGCTCTAAATGACTCATTAAGATGTCTGAAATTTTTGTAAAGTATTTATTTTAATAAAGGAAAATATGATAAAAATGATACTTTGAAGTTCCTGTGAGGAGCTTTTGGTTTTTGTGCCTCGAGTAGACCAAGCAGTCTTTGCTTATCTTCTCCTTTACATGCCTAAGTGGTGTATTTTGACATAAATCTCATCCTCTTAACCCTTGACAGCATTATTAAAATTTTACGTGTAAAATCTAAAAACAGAGCTGTTTCTTCAGCTGCTTGGTTGATACCCACCCCCTCATATTAGTTTCAGGCTTTAACAATTACAACAGAAACATTTATCAGTCTGGTTGCTGGTGGTCTTGTTTGTTTTTGTGTGTCATAAAAAGGCACCACTAAGAATTTCAGTCTGTTTCATAAAACAGAAATAACTCCTCACAGGAGCTTCAACATGAACAACATCAGCATCTGTTTCATGTGTGGCCTACAGACAGAGGACAGAGGATGAAGAAAACGGGAGATTACGTAATCTACCTTTGATTGTTACACAATCACCCTCCTCACAACAAAGGAAACAAAGGGGGAAAAAACAGCTGTAGAGCACAGAGTGACCACTTGATGGCACTCTCTGCATGATAAAGTAACCAGCTCATGCACTGAGCTGGGTTTGAAAGGGTAAAGCTTCAAGGAGGGTGATACAGTAAATATTTTACGTGATATTCCTTTACTCTCTAGACAGCTCAGTAAATACAGTTTTTTCTTTTTATGAAACTCTGAGTTTGTGATGTAAACATGATAATTGTGCCTCCTGGTTTATTCAGGACTCGGTGATGAGCCGCAGCAGTCTGATTCAGTCTCACACTTCCTCTTACATACTGTTGTGTTTACTTCCTGACCCCTGTGTCAATGTTTGCGTTTAAAAATAAAGCGTTCAAGAGGCGCACACTCTCAGTTAGTCACCCTCTTCTAAACACATCAGTGTTCAAACCCAAACAGGCCATAATGAATGTCTTGGATTCCCAGCATGCACTGCATCTGAAATGAGGAGGATCAGTGTTGTCTTGTGGGTATAACTCAGATGGAGTTTTTCCGAATTTGCCTCTAATGGCACTGCTGAGGCTTTCAGAGCAGCTGGAGAGCCATTACATGGTTTAGAGACAATTTAGTGCAGGATTTAAATAAATAATATCTCTGCAAAAACACGATTTAATTAAATGCAATATTTCCAGGAGCCCGAGGGAGGGTCTCGACTGGAGTTCACAAATGTTACACAACAGTGTGATAAATGTTGTAATAAGAAAATTTATTCAAACTTAGAGAGCTCAGTGCAGGAAAAGAGGACAGAGGATGGTGTAAATTGACTACTACTGTATGAATCAGACTCGGAGGTTGGGTAACACGGTCAGTGATGAAAACTTAGGATATCCATCTAGTTTAACAACTCGCCCTCTACAGAGGAAAACCAGTAATGGAGCTGGAAAAATGAGGCAATCTGCATGAATACTTTATAGTCTTACACACTGATCAGCGGCTGCCCTGCAGTGAAAGCAATGATTGCATTTTGTGAACTTTATGGGCAAAAGCTGCAGGCAAACAGTCAATGTTACATTCTGTTCCCCAACAAGTTATAGTACTTCTTTCATGCTAACATAAACAACCGGCTGATCAGTGTTCAAAGCTCGGATCATAATCAAAAGTTACTCCAAATATAGACATGTTTATTCCTGACAAAAGCCAACGCCCACTCAAATGAAGTGATAACAGTATATACATGAAACTCAAAGCACTGAATATTTTCTCTCATTTAGCACGTTATAACTCAGTCACTTTAACCCTGTCACTTTATCACTAGTCACTTTAGTTTAATGTACTTTGGATTTAGCCTTTTAGCCTTTTGTACTTTTATACTTTATATATTTCTTGTTAGTTTTTATTCTAGTATTTTACATTACTCTCTGTTTAATGTTGCCCCATCATGCCGAAACTGATCCTAGTCCTTAAATCCTGTTTATCGACAATGGCAATAAAACCCCTTCTGAGTTCTGAAATATTTCATTTGTCAGCCAAAGTGTTCTGTTTTCAAACGATTAAAAACAAACACCATGAACAAAATGTTTTAAATCATGAGCTGATAAATCCCATTTAAAGCTCCTGTGAGAAGTTTCTGACATTTATAAAATTCATACTGATACACTTTTACAATCTATACATCAGCGACACAACTGACGACTTGGTATCTCTGTTAACAGAAACAAACAGTGACAGCTGCCCTGTGAGCTCTTCTGCAGGTTAAATGTGCATCAAATGATCAGGTTTTCAGACACACCTGTCGGGGAGCTCCTCCCTTCTTTGGCACTTTGGGCCTTTTCTGCTGATTTTGATACAGTGACTAGTGTGCAGGCCTTCATCCACTTTCAAAGGATGGGATCTTGGACTTGATAAGCAGCCTGACTGCAAATTGAATGCTGGTCTTTTGAGAAGATTTCCAGTATTTAACTTTAAATCAAAGCCCTTAGCATTTTTACAGGCTATAAACACTTTGTACAAATTAAATTGAACTAATACTGACACCACAGAAACAACCTTAAACGCAAACAAACAGATAAACAACCTAAAACTGCTCAGTTTACCTCTCCATGTGTATTTTGTATTTCTGTTATCATGAAAAGCTGTTTTTAATATTAATCTTCTTCCTTCAACAAATTTCATCTCCTTCAAACACCATGAGTTTTTTTTCACACATCAACATTTTAGAAACACTGAGACTTCCTAAGCTTGTCCCCAAATGGCCGCCATGGGATATGTAATTACACAAAGTAGACCAGCTGTAATGATTGCTTGTTAGCTTCCACCGCCATCTCCGCCCGGATAGTCCCCCAACTTCCCGCAACAAAACTATTAGAGCCAAGACGTGGTCAATTTCCCAGCTGTCAGATGTGATTTAACATTTCCTTGGCTTTCTTGCGGAGGACCACTCCTCTACACAATGATGTACAAGCAAATGTAAACACCATGTTCTATGACCACCCCGACCCTCGCCCCTTCCTCCAAAGTTCCCCCCAAAAATTCCTTTTTTAATGGCTCTAATTTCCCAGTTCCTCCTTCATCAGGCTATGAACTGAGCTCTGTGCTACGGAGGCTGGAGCGCTGATGTAAACACAGCTTTCAATTATAAATCAAACTCTAAAGGAGCCAATGCTCCACTGCCCTCAGGCTCTCCGCACAAAGGCCCGGCCTTCATACCCAAACAGCCCTCATGGTTCTGCTGGGAACTTACGGCCAGCTATTCACCAGGATAAATTCACTTCAGAGACACAAACCTCTCCAGTATTACCGAGTGCTGAAGTTATGCTGAGAATGTTACGCTCGTCTTCTGTGTTTATTGGCTGCTACAGCTTAGAGCGCTCTTGGAGTAGAGGTATGGCAGTTTTTACAGATTTTTGTTGTCAACAAACCCAACAAACGTTAAAGTCAGGAGGATTAAACAGCTTTGCAAGAAAAAAATAACAAACATTTACATATTTATTATCACTAAGTTGTGTAGAAGCGGTCAAGTTCTTGGTTGAAATGTTCCCTTGCTCACCCCTCCTGTCAATGAAGTGATGGTGGCCTTTGAGGACAAAAAGCTCCAATGATACATGAGAGTATCATCTTTTATTTGCCAAGTTTTTCCATCAGAAAAGTCCATTATTTCAAATTCATGAGCAACTAAAAACATCCACAACTAGTTTGTCTGTTTTGGGCTACGGTAGAAACATAGCAATACATGTCAGCTCAGCCCCTTACAGAGAAACAGGATGCTAGGTATGCTAGCAAGCATGCCTGTGTGTTAACGTCCACAGATAGTGCAAAAGAAAACAGGATTTCTGATAGCAAAGTACTGAATATTTATACCTAAACTGAACATTTGAGTCAAAGTTTCTCAAAATTAGCTAAATTATGTGGTCGACTCTGCCCCATCTGCAGAAAACTGTAGCCTAGCTTACGTGCCAGTCCCCCCAGCAGTTTCTCATGAAGAAGCCTGAGCTAACCATCATCTATTGTGGCTAGTATACTTACTAGTGACACATAGCTCATACAACCTCACTTTAAAAACACTGCAATGTCTCTTTACTACAGGCGCATACTCTCAGTCTGCAATATGAAGTGTTTTGAAGGACACACTGTTAAAGTTATAAAGAATGCATGAGAGCAAACAATTGTTGTTTATATATGACGACAGTAATAAGCCCACAAGTGCCTCAAACACTCCTCTACCAGAGGTGAAAATGTGGCAAATGTGGCACTATTTCTTTTCAGCGTGTCACCGTGTCCGGCAGCGGCGTAAACACTTGTTTACAGCAAAGTCGTTTTAAAAATTCATCCCCTGTTTCCTCGGAGGCAGTGAAAGGACAGAGCCTTCTGTGTCTGGTTCATCAACTGGAGTGGGCAGAGCAAAAGGAGACTCTTGATGGCCTCTCCAGAGACTAAGGCACTTCTATATTTGGTGCACTGTGATAGCTCGCAATAACCCCCCACCACACACACACACACACACAGAAACACACAGAACGAGCACACTTCATAGTGTTCACTTCACGCTTGTGTAATGATGCTCTGCTCTCACGTCTGACTGCTGTCATGTTGTCACTTGGAAAAACTTGTTTCTTCAACATGTCATCTTTTCAGGAGGGAGACTGTCAGCTGTGTAATTTGAAGAAAATTACCATTTTTATGAAAGACTTCAGCATGCTGGAGGTTTGGTACATGTTCCCTTAGTGTGTGAGTATGTGTGTGTCTGCTGGCATTTTACTGTATCAGAGAGATTACTCTGAAACCTGGATGTGAAGGAGCTCAAAGACAATGGGTTTGTAGCTACACGCCTGAAATAACACCATATATATTACGGCAATCGCATACCCCCTGATTGTGTTTGTGAAACCTTTTTATGTGCATTAAGTGGCCAAAGGACAGATATCAATATCCATTATGTTCAAAATGATATTTTATCTCCATGACAGAGACTGCTAATGAAACAAGAATCCACTGTCAACATCTGAATATGATTCTGCTTTACACAAAGTCCACAAACACCGCGTCCTTTTGCAAATCCAGAAAAATCCTTGTCTCAGTTTACCACAGTCACTTGAGTAGGTGCAGTTGAGGCATATCTGTGAAAGAGAAAATTGAACCCTTACCACATTATCCAGATATGTTAGTCCGACTATGAGAAGTTCAATTCATGGGGCAATCAGCATAAGGAGCCACTACAGCCTCCCTACTATAAACCAGCTAATTACACTGTATTCATGTATGCTTATTTGAGCAGACTATTAATATTTCTGTTCTTTTTTAAAGCAGTTATCATCACGGTAACATCAGTCATGTTGCCAGAGCTCAAGTGTCAAATAATCTTACTCAAACCTTAACCAAACTGCCTCAACCGTTACCTTAAAAAAGTATTTTGGTTGCTTCAAGAGTTTACAGTTTTGCTGGGAAACATCCTGTCAGAGTCAGAGAGGTTTCATGTTTTCTTGAACCTGCTCTTTCTGACAGCGTCCAGAGAAGCCATGATAAAAATCAGCAGGTCTGTTTCAATGAGTGTCAGCTTTTGTGGGATGAAAAAGCCGAACTTCTCTCTCTTTTAATCTGTGAAGAGATCTGACAACATGAGGTGACTCTACCACCCGCCTCTGACCTAGACTTCAACCTACGACGCACACACACACACACACACACACACACACACACACACACACACACACACACACACACACACACACACACACACACACACACACACACACACACACACACACACACACACACACACACACACACAAATGCTTTCACACTCGGACACACGTTGCCTGTGGAGAGAGGGAAGATTGAGAGAAAATAGACCCCCCACTGTGCGGCGTCTTAAGAGTGCTGAAGCCTCTCAGAGTGAGGCTTCTCTGCTGAAGAGACCTCCTACAAGTCTTATTTTCAGGGAGAAGCAAGATGTGCCCCCATGTCTCATATTACAGAGAGAAACCTCAACCACTATTACAGTGACGTTTCTGCGACACTTCTTTACATGTGAAGAATACGCTGTCATTACATATTTAAATACACCTTAAAGGATCTTATTAAATTGGTTTTATCATAACATAAGCACTCTGAATCTGAATCTGTCACCTACATTTACTTTTGGAAATTAAAAAAAAAACAATTACAAGTTTTACAATGGCAATGTTAAAGGGATATTCCGACGTAAAATTAAGTTAGGGTCAAACACACCGTAACACTGAGTTAGACATCCCGTTCGAGAGATGAATGTTGCTGACCGCTTGCTTCTCTAGTTATACCAACTTCAGCAATGACCACATGATAGCAATACACAATGGTCTACATCTTCACGTGCAAACCTCAACCAAAACACCACTCTATAGCCACAAATAATGCTCAGAACAGCACCTAACTTCATCAACAGGACATATAGGGTCCCAGCCAAAGTGCTAGCCACCAATCATCTTTTTAGCTTTGCCTAATTCCTTTAGCAAAGAGACTAAACACAACTCACCTACTTTCTTACAGTAGCAGCTTGTTTGTCGCGGAGCTCTGACAAGTTGATAACCGAGTGCAGCGGAGTTTCGCAGCTCAAGGAAGAACATTTATGATCATTACTTCATGAAAATGCAATCAGACTGAGACACTAAGGCAGAAGAACTACTGCATCTGCTGTGCAAAACGATTATTATGATGATAGTTACTTCAAGGACATGATCCGCTACAGAAGTTGGTATAACTAGAGATGCAAGCAGTTGGCAACATTTATCTCTCGACGGGGTGTTACAAAGCTTGATAGTATCCTGGCAACTTCGACTGAAAATTGACTTTTAAAACTACGTGTGAGTCAAACTGATATCGCACGAGATCAAATTTCTTGCTTTTGGACTAACACACCTTGATGATGCAGTTGGGGATCATTTACAAAGGTATAATCTGTCATGGGACTGAAACTGAGTGTTCTGAGCATGCTACACAGGTCATGGAATGGAAACAGCACTAATACTGTGGGATGCTAGTTAGTGAAGAAAATCTCAGCAGAAAAAGAAGAGGTGTAAAGACGGATAAAGCTGTCTTATTGTATGTACAAAAGTCTCAGAGCTAAACTAAATTGCCTTATTGAGCTACAACCACAGCTCGGCTTGACTTTACATATAACATATTGAGTGGCCAAAAATCAGTAGGTGGATGACCCCAGAATTCATGGCATGTTGGAATGATTCAAGCTTGACTGCTTCGAAGTTTTACTCTTAAAGATGTTTTCCTTAATGTCTGGAAAGCAATGCCCACAAAAAGGAGAAAACACAGAGTGCTATTTACACAAACAAAACAAAAAACATATGACCCCTTTGTAGCATTTTTAGGCTAAGAGGATGTCCATATTGAATCAAAGCATAGTGTATGCTTTCATTCATGCTGGGATATCCGTGAGATTTTTGAGCTTGTACTGACTGCACCAAGTGATTTTTTCTTGTTTACTTTATAACGTGATACCAACTCTGCTTCCAGATGAAGCTTGCTCACATTGTTTGAATTTGGCTGTTAGAGAAGTTATTAAGACATTTAATTATACTAGGGTGTTGAGGGATTTAGCTCGGCCTCGTGGCTGTAGATCCATGTTAGATAGAAATACTGATACAAGACAGAGACAGAAAGCCGATGGGGTAGAAGAGGAGAAAACTGTTGGAGAAGAGCTGGAAGAAGAGCAATTACTTCAATAAATGTACATTGACAAAACATCTTATTATCATTGACCTTTTATATATTATTTAAGTATTTACTCGACCAACCAGATTCAAAATATGGATTGTGCGTCTAAACTGTGTGTGTGTGTCCGAACGCATGAAGCCAAATGTTTGTCCCCTTGTTCAGTATGGATTGGACTCAGGAGTTTTATGGATCAATTGTGTTTCTGCATCATCAACCTTTCAAAGCTCACTAAGGCTGTATTGATTTCAGCACAAAATACACACAAAAAGGTGGGCTGCAGAAATGTGGATTCATTGATTTCTAAGTTGCCGGGAAATAAGAAATGAATAGCTACTCTAAAATTCTCACAGGTGTGCAGGGGAGAAGATTATTTGAGGCAAATGTACAACGCCTATTCCCCAACCAAATAAGTCTTCTGTGCAGTCTCAGATATGCGTATGTGATGTTTCTAATTAAAAATATATAAGTTCAGGAAAATTAAAGTTTCTTTATGTAAAAAAAAAAAAACAAAAAAAAAACAGGTCTTAGTCAAGATTTCAACCTTTACGAAACTTCAAAATTTATGTTAATTTATGATGAGTGGATGTTCTGTCAAACTGTTTAGGAGACTAACACATACGGAGGATTTTGTTAAAGAAATCGACTCAAACTTTAAAATATTTAGACTGCAAGAATACATTTTTCTTAAATCTGACGCCCACACTAAAATCCTATAAGGCTCACTGAGGTTTGGCAGAGAAAAGATCAAATTGAGTCAAATCATATAAGGTCAGGGTCAGATGGTCTTGACAGTCTATATATTAAACCAAATGGTCTTAAATCATTCTTGTTGACTGCATATATTCCCGCATACTCTTTTCAGGGGATTGGCCCCTTACTCCTTTGAGCGCCATCTTCTGGGTAAACTACTGTAACACAATGGAGTACCTCTGCAAACTTCATATTGGTATGCTGTTGCCCCTGTTTAAAGGGTGCAGCTCACTTTTGACAGAGAAGAAAGGTCTTACACAATTTTACAATAAAATATAACTGGTCTAGATATAATGAAACATTAACCTCTTTCATAATTACTGAGATATTTCAGTTTAGACCAAAGTAATGCAACTTAGTACAGACCAGAAATGCAATCTCTATACCGCTTGGTGTAAGTAAAACTCGGTATATTAGGAGAATAGTCCCTGAGTTGGAGGTGGTTTTTCATTTTAATAATCTTTGGGTATATTATGTATTAAAAAATACCAAAATAGCAGCTTTATGTCACACTAGCTTTACTTAACATGGTGTATTTCCTGCAGAGATGTTTATCCACTACATACAAAATTGAATCCGTTCAGACTAAATCCACACATACTCCACACATGCTCCATCCTGCCCCTTAACAACAGGCCATAATGACCTTATTTCAAAATGGAGAGTAATTTCGACAAACTGCCATGGGTGGAGTAGAAACTGTTATGGAGCTGCTGAGTTTATTTCCCATGAGTCTATTACTGCTGAAGTAGCCATAGACATATTGAGCCTTGCAGCAGAATAAGCATCATGTGATCTATTACTGCCTTTTTATAGCAGCTGGTAGTGCCACAGTATCATATGAAATTTAAATTGTATTGTTCCTCTATTTCTGACCAGCGGACTTGAACTGGGACCATTTTCTGAGGATCCTCCATGACAGAAATTCACTTCCAGACTGCGTGCTATTTCCCCCCTCCAGTGCTTTCTATTTGCTGTGGTGTTTCATGTGATTTCTGTCGAGATTCCCCTGCACGCAACCACTAATGGCAGCTGTGAATGCTTAATCTGATGCATTGCCACGGTCTCTTTCATCTTATTTGAGAAAAGAGGACAAGTGTGCCTCAATCCCCACATGTAGACCCTTGTTTTATAAGCCCACTGGAGAGGAGGAGGAAGAGGAGGAGGAGGCTGCAGAGCTCGTCTTTCAAATGGACTTTTCATTAGGACTCAGAATGGGTTTGGGTCAGAGCAGCACCACAGCTGAGCGAACCTCTGATACTTTGACTTTATGTTAACATCACAGACATGAGGGTGGTATCAAACTACTCATCAAACTCTCAGCGAGGCAGTGTATACCTGAAATTTTCAAGAATGTCTTCATGTGGGGCTTGGAGTCAATGTTTTGTAGCAGAGACAAGCTCAGGAAAAAAGGAAACTAAGAGCCTTTTTTCATATAAATCAGGGGTGTGTGAGTGTGAGTGAGAGCAATGTTGATAAACCCATCTGGGAGCATGAGCCACAGAGTTTACTAATAAAAACATGAAGAATGTGGGGGTGAAACTCGACTAACTTCTCATCATCATTGAATGAAATCAAGATGAAACTGTACAAACATTTTAACACATCAGAATATTAGTAGTAGTATGTTTACATGATGTTAAAATAATCCATAATAATAAGTACAACTGAAATTTTATGGTTACCAGACTGATATCTCGCTAATGCAATTGTTTTCTCTTGCTTGTGAACACAACAGGTGGGCCTAAACTGGCTGTGGCAATCTGCACAAGCTCCACATTTCACATATCAGGCTGTGACAAACAGTATAAATGCCAGAGGGAAGCCAGGTGGTAAAGAAAACCTCAACATAAGGAGCAAGGAAGTAAACATGATGAAGATATTGCATGGCAAAAGGTGCAGAGCATAGACTGCATATACTATGAACAACTTGGCTCCGCCTTCCGTCATTATACTAATTTACAGCCAATTTTCTCCACTTTCTGGAACCACCACTTGCGCAGTAGCATTGTACACATTTGGCGGGAGAGTCGCTCAAACAACGTATCCCCCAGGTGAGCTACGCAATCTTGGTACGCCCAAAGGCTGTATCAGGTGTCAATCATAGAAAACATGAACCCCCTGATAACTTTTAAAAACAGAGCTGTACAGAAAAAAAGAGGACTTGAGCACAAACCAGTCTTACTGTAACTACATGTCAACATCGCAACCAGGGTGGAGAAAAAATTATATTCTGTGTCATTAATTTCTAAAGTTTGTCCACAACTCCATAGGGATTGCTGAAGGAGGCGGGATTTATGACCTATACTGCAGCCCGTCAACAGAGGGTGCTGGTAAGTGAGTATATCCACACTTTTAACATGTTTGCTTTTTGGAGCCCCAACTCCACTAAGCTCCTCCTGTTTCTGGTCCCTATGCTAGGTTAAGCTAACCGTCAGTCTGCTTTTATTAGGTTTCTTTGGATCAGATTTTAACTTATCTCTGTCCATTCAAATATGTTATCGTGGCAAACCTTTCATTATATTCTTGTCTGGAAAGAACATTTAAACATTTCTTAATTTGTTGAATCATTTCGTCAACGAAGCACCAGGACATATTCTGTCGCTTCCAAAGCTCCCAGTTGTTGTCGTGGAGATCTAAATGTGTCTTTTTTCAGAGCTTGTTCTCCATGTCGACTGAAAAACTGAGGGTCAAAGTTCATCTTTGAGCACGAAAACAGCGGTTGGAAAAACAAACTCACTGCATGCTCCATTTAGCTGTTCAGAGGCTTTAAATTGCACCTGTTGGATTTTCTGTGAGCTGATCTGCAGGATTCATGTGATTCTTTCTGGTTCACAGAGTCCAAATTATAAAAGAATACAAAACAAACGTCAAAGTAATTTCCAGTCGTCCAGCTAAAGTGGCTGCTGTGTAATCATTTGGATGTTTTGGGCTTTCTGTGCATGAGCAACTGTGGGCTATCAGACATCAAATCCAGGTGCATACGCTATAACACAATCACATTGTTTTGTATGTGCAGTTACAGGGCAATGTTTGGCAGAATGATATTACTTTGCTTTTTGCTATCTCCTCGGTTGCCCATTTCAAGGCCATTATGTTTTGTAAGCGAGCTGAGAGCAGAGCAGAAAAGCCCTTCAATAAAAAAAAATGCTCTTTTTTTCTTCAGATTTATTGTGGCTCTCTGATAGGGAAACAAATGAGGGTATGATGTGAGCGTGGCAGTGGGACATTAAGCGGTTAGAGGTTGTAAATCAGGCGCTGATTAAATCTGTCTGGGACAGAGTTGTCCATTTGCCTTGAGAGCAAAACTGACCTGATTTGGGTGATTTTTCCCGACAGGTCTGTATATCACGGAGGGTGTAACTGCACTGTGGCACATTTCACACCATTAAAGCTGCCCCTGGTCTATGATACTTCAAAGGTACAGTATCCTTGATGGCTTTTATATGACTTGGGGAACAAGTGCGAATAGTGAGCATCATATTTTGTTGGTTGCATCCTGTCAGGATGAGGAGGGCGAGGGGGTTGCCGGCGTGGAAGCTTTCTTCTTCCCTCTATGTGGTCTCTTTCCAGAAATCCTTTTTTGTCTTGCTGAGTTTTCTGTTTTGGTAAAACGAGGATTTAAATAAAAGAACACCATATGCTTTGTTCTTTCCCTCTCCTGCAGCATTTCATCAGGCAAGTGCTTTTTCTTCCTTTTGAAAGTCAGACCTGTCAAGGCCACTTTAAAACTGAATACTTTTTCTCCTGTTTTCTCTCCTCTCTGTGCTGCAGGGAGGCAGAAGGTCACCGCGCTGCAGAACCTCAGGTTGCCTCTAATCAAGTAGATGTGGAAATAAAAATACATGCTTCCTACTAATGAATCAATGCACTTAGAGTCTGGGAAACAGTCTTTTGTGATTAGCAGATGTCAAACTGGAAGCTGGAGACTATCAATCATTGCAACGCATTACACGTAGGCTGCATGTATTTCTCTTTGTTGGCAGAATAACAGCTCATGCTGCTGCATTTGATAACCATGACTATAAATGTTGTATTAGTCATTGAGCATGTTGTAAATAAGACACAGGGCCCAGGATCGTTCATTAGAAAATCAGTGTGTGGTTTTTATTTTCTACCATGAATAACATCCTGAACAATCACTTCAGCGAGAGTGACTTCACTTTCACTCATGAGACCATTTATGAGACATCCCATCTTTATTCCTGAACATTTAAGGATCCAGAATAACCTTTAAAAACACTCATAAAACAAAACTGAATCCATTGGACGGCATTTCTCGAAGCGAACGCCAGAAATTGAACAAAAGCTCTTTGATCGTGTAATAGCAGCGAGCACTTAAGGCGTCTATGTTTGAATAGCGTAATTTGTTACTTCCTTTTTAAGACATGCAAATTCAGGCTGAGCGTGAGGCTGTTTTATGACACGTTAACAATGGAGCAAACTTTAACATTCAATGGATCTTTCTTTAAGGTACGTCATGTGCCAAAAGCTGAAACTTACCTTTACTTCTCATTCTTAAACTCTCACCAGAAATCACAAAGCTGCAGCGAAAAGTGTGGAAATTAGTGAGTAATTAACAAAAAGGTGAATGAATAAAATAATTGGTTTCTTTGACAGTTTTATACTTTCTTGTTTGGTTCACTCCTTCTGCTCTCTTACTATCATTTTTGACAGTATTTAGAAGTCACTCAATTTGCATGTCATGTGCACTACAAGGCATAAAAGTCGGCACCTTTAGCAGAATAGCTAACATATGGGGCCTCATACTGTAATGTATAAATATAGACTGTATATAGATTGGACAGCATCCTCGCTGGGTGAAGCCACCGTGAGAACAGCACCCTCTGGTGACGGGTTGCAGTATAGGTCATAAATCCCACCTCCTCCAGCAATCCCTACAGAGTTGTGGACAAACTTCAGAAATTAATTACTCAGAATATAAATGTTGACATGTAGTTATTGTAAGACTGGTTTGTGCTCAAGTCTCCTTTTATTCTGTACAGCTCCATTTTTAAAAGTTATTTCTATGATTGACTCTTGATACAGCCTATGGGCGTACGAAGATTGCATAGCTCACCGGGGGGATACGCTGTTTGAGCCGACTATTGACTCTTGATACAGCCTATGGGTGTACGAATGCTATTGCAATATTGGTTTACCAGGAAGTGGAGAAAAATGCAGAATTACAGAGAGCTTTTCGGTTTCAAATCCATATACTGGCGGAGCGACGTCTCAACAACTCTCCCGCCAAATGCGCACAATGCTACTGCGCCAGTGGAAGACTAACTGGGATTCCTCAGCTTTTGAAGCAGACCTCTAGTGGACACTTAAGGAACTACAATGTTCTACACTTCTTCACAGGCCTCATTTTCCAAAACAGGAAGTAGCTGCTTTGTTAATAAAAAAAAATCCAGTTTTTTTACCCCAGCACAGAGGGGAAAACATCCGTGTTTACAAGCAGCTCCGCTATAACCGTCAGGGTCTGAGTTCAGCTTTTCTGCTTCTTGTAAAAAATTAGCTTTACTGAAGCTCAAACTGAACATGTCAAGCTGTCCTTGGATCTGTAGTGTTTTCTTATACTGGCTTGTCAGCCTTCTCATCGAGCCCATATGCATCCTCCTTTTATAGCTCCTAAAAGACGATTGTGAGGGTGCAGAGGACAGCTGTATGAGTCCAATCAAGTGTTCAGTGTGAAATGGCTCCTTTAGTATTCACACAGCATTTTGAAATCACTACATCCCGTCTCCAGCAGCAGAATACAGGGCTCGACCTTGTTTTTCACGTGATTCACATTGCTGCACATTATCATATGTTATGTGGCTATTCTCGTCAAACGCAGACACCATTATAATCGGTGGACGTTCAGGAAGACAGAGGCTTCTATAATTAGACAGATCTGCATGCACGCTGTGTTTCGCTCTGTTAGTTCTTAGACTCAAGATGCAAATTGGATCCCACAAAGCCTTAAGAGTCACCTAACGAACCTCTTAATGCAAGCTTTGATTGCGTTTCACTTGTCATAAAAAGTGATTTGAAAGCCCCTCAGTCTGCATTAAATCTCCATAATGAAGCAAGACAAAAATGCCACGGCCATTAGCACATGGATTACAATTTTTAATCTGCTCAAGCTCATTATGTGGAGGCTCGTGTGCAGGAGGGAGATTATTCAGAGGAGAAAAAGGCATATTTCTTTTCATATTGGTTGTAACATCTATTGTTTACAGTAATAACGGAGGATGTCGCTGTGTGGTACAGTTACATACATCAGCTGGGGCTCTATTCAGCTCATTTCATTTAATATCAAAGGTAATCAAACAGTTTAAATAAGCAAAATCCCCTCTAATACGAAACAGATTTATTTGTTTTAATACTCTAATAAAACCTCTATGACCTTGTAAAGGATAAGCAGACTTTAATAATGAATGTGTGTGAAATGGTTTCTTAAAGTTGAAGTAATTCACTAAAATAAGACAAAGGGAGACAAAATATACAGATTGTTTTGGAATAATGCTGCGTTCCAGTTACCTCAGAAGTTGGATGTCGGAGCTGGGAATGACGTTACACCCCAGTTGACGGCGTTCCAGTCAATAAGTCAGAAAACCAAGATGGACGCCTACAGCTAGCTGTTGTTAGTTGCTGTTAGCTATACCAGTTGTAAACGACGCATAACACAGTATTTTCCTCTACAAACACCATAGCACCGTGTTCACAGTTAGACGTTGGGCAGTACAACATAAACCACTTATTTAATTTCACAAAAACAAAACAGAAGTGCTTATAAATAATACATTACGAGAGCTTTCACTGTTACTCTCTACTGTTGATGCATTGCTCTGCCATCTTGATTATGATGTTGTCGTCAAGTCGGGGCTGGTGAGGATCGTCTGACAAGTCGGAAATCTGACTTAAGAGCTTGGTAATTCCGACTTCTGAGTACAACTGGAACGCAGCACAAAGAAGCCATGATAAAAGTGTAAAAAAGTGTTTTTAATTTCATGTAAAGGTTTGAAATGATGGTTGTTAGTCCGGTCCGTCAGTACCTTTACATGTTGTTCAAAAAAGTCTTTAAAACTGGACATTTAAAAAGTTTGTAAACGTGTTCGTCCTACTGAAATCGCACCAAATCAAACTTTTTTGAATCAGTTGAATCAAGTGTTCTGCACATGCCCCAATGTTTGCAAGCCAGGATTTGAGCTGCAGATTAAGTTACATGACAGTAATCAAAACGTGACAAACAAATTAAGGTTGTCAAAAAGACAAAACTTTCTTATCCTACAAACAAACGACCTAGAGCTGTAAAAGTGACGTTCTTTTTATCCTCTTGCCAACACGATTTGTCTATTGTACCATCAAAGGTATTACTGTAGCTTCACTTGACAGTCCAAATGTACTGATTCTTATGAATTTCAGCTACCTTGACTTTACTCCAATATAGTAGTAATACTCGACTGCAACTTGACATCTGAATATCACGTAAGCCAAGTCTCACTACATGTTACCATCAACCGAGCACCATCTCCCTCATCGAATCAGTACTCTCACAACCAGAGCTTGAAAAAGTCATTCATGCGCTCGATTACTGTGACTCTCTCCTGACAGGTCCCCTCTCCCTTTCTCGTCTCTGATTGGTCCAAAATGCAGCAGCTGAGCTTCTCATTGGCTCATAGAGATGACATCACATAACCTCCATTTCAGCCTCCTTACATTGGCTCCCTGTTAATTGATTTTATAGTTCTACTGATCTCAAATGTTGACCCCTTGTGAGCCAGCCTGCAGCCTTAGATCCTCAGGTGGGAACTTCCTGGTCGTCGACACCAACGAAAGGTGACTGTGCCCTCTCCATCAGGGCACCTCGGCTTGGGGAATCAGGTTGTTCAATCATATGTTTCATATCGTTGAGTCATTGTGTGGTTTTTGTTTACTGTAGTTAAGGTTTAGGTTATTGCAGTTAAACGTTACCTGTCAGTGCCCTGGTGTTATGTCCTGCTCCAGTGTCAGCCGTGGGTACAAAACATGATGAAAAAAGAAAATGATCTAAAGAGAGATTTAGTGTCCAAGTTTTGAGTTCCCAAGTTTGTTTGTAATTTGGAAGAAGAGGCAAACACAATTATAAAGTCGAAGTTAACTTTTCTACGTGGATGTTTTTGACCAAGAAAAACTACAGTTGGGGTTTCTCTCTAAATTAAGTAACCTAACAAGCAGAGAAGCTGAACCTCAGCTGTACAGACTCTGAAAACTTAATTACATTTTTCAAACTGAACTTCTCTGTTTCCTTCCTCCTCCCCGTCCCTGTGCGGGAGCTGAGGTTTCAGCAGCAACAACAGCTGACCTCCGGGGTCTGGCCTCATGACAGCGCTCTGTGTTTGTCTCTCTGTTTTTCTATAAATACGAGATAAGGGCCACGGCGGATCCCATGTGTAGCTGTGTGGTTAATTGAGACCTAGCATCGGTGACCTCGCTGTATACCAAGCTCTCCACGCCACCAGCCATCACTCACGCTGAGTAATTGGAGGAAACGTCGACACAGAGGGGTAACATCTGCAAAACCTGAGGAGCTGTGACTGACAGCGCAGTGGTGAAGAGAGGGTCTGTTTGCTCTGGAGGAGGTTTCATTTAGAAGAAAGTATCTTCTGTGTCTATATTATAGGAAAATGTATTTTTTCATTGTTGCTCAGAATTCACAAAGCTGCATCAGGAAAAGACGAAACTAAAGAAAGAAAAAACACACGCGCCAAACATCCGCACATACTCCCAAAATGAAACCACAGTGTCAGGTTTGCCTTTTTCTGCTCAAAGAAGAAAGAAAGTCGGTCCTTTCAACAGCTGAAACAGAGAGCTCCGTCAGTGAAAGCTGCATGCATTAATCTTTTTCTTTTTTTTTACCTAATGTATGCGCATTTTAAACAGACCCAGTGGTTCACTTTATAATGAGCAAAAGTTTTATCATTCCATTTGTATTAAATGTCACGCACTTATGAAAAATTTGCCTAATCACTGACAGGTGCACAACTGCTTTTTTGCATCTCCAAAGGGAAACACAGGCACAAACACAAATGAATGAATAATTCTAGACACAAAAACACAGAAAAATAACTCGCACTGAATTCAGACCCGAAAATCCCAATATTTTTGGACTATTTTATTGTTGGAGTCATTTTTTATTAACATAACTGAGAGAAATTTATGGTGAACGTGTCTGACAAGTAGTCAGTGTTAACTCTTTTTAAAAAATATAATATTCACTCATGGCTGCTACAACACTGTTTAGTGTGTTCATGCAATGACTCAAATGTCTTTAGGAGAAATGTTGACACATTTGGGCACAGGCAGTTTTTATTTGTTTGTTTTTATGGGCTTTTTTTTGGTCCTTTATTAGACATACAGCTGAAAGGACAGGGAACATGAGGAGTAAAAATCAGGGAAAGACAAAATAAATCAAGTTATCCATAAAATGTAGAAATCTACGACGGAGTATAAGGAGCCACATTAAGAATTAAAAAAAATTAAGACTTTGTATTTACTTAAGAGAAAAAAGTCGTAATGAAAACATTTCATATGAGAATAAAATCACGATAAAATAATTACTTACGAGAATAAAGTCGTAGCTAATAGCTATTCTAACCTGTTGTTAGTTGTTTAAATGAGCGCTGTGGAGCATTTAGATGAATTGAACTTCAGTAGCTAGGTTTCACAAACATGGAGATACTAAATCTTTTGGGGTTTCAGTATCACATTGTCATAAGTATCAGGACATGTGCAAGAAATGCATCTTTTCTGCAGAAAGAACCAGGCGGAATGTTGATCATCAGTTGGATAGTTTCTTGAGAAACCACAAAAGCCCTCTGAATGGCCCACCGATGCACCCACAGATAACTCTGCAGTTTACCAGTTAAGCCATTTCCTCCTCCACAAAAACAGCTTTAAGACTCCATTTTCGTTATGATTTTATTCTCGTCAGTAACGATTTTAATCTCCAAGTCCTAATTTTTATTAATATTCCGTCGTTGAAATCACTTTGGTCCTTTTTTGTTGGTTTAATATGTGAGAACTTCTGTTTCCAGATGAGGATTTGCTGGTTTTTTTGTCATTCATTACAGTAAATAAAAAGTCTTTGGACTCTGAACTGTTGGCAACTTTCAGCCATGATGTTTGGTTTTGGGAATTGGTGACACATGAAAGTAACCTCTGTTGGAGGCTGGCTTCTTCAGCTGACATTAGTTCAAACAGCTGTTGGCTCTTCTCAGTAGCTTGGCTATGGAGCTACTGAAGGGAGGTAAGCTCTGTCCAATCGAGCAGCAGCCTCTAGTCTCGAGAAATGAAACTGATGCAAAGAGCTAAAAACTCTGTTCATTTTAAAGTTATTGAGGTTACAAGATCGGCAAAACTTGTCTCTCAGGTGCGCACACCGTCGCTTTTAGCAAGGAGGTTAAAGGCCCACCTCTGATAGGTTAATAGGCTTTGAAACTCTGCTTCAGTAACAAATGCATGACATGATTGACAGTACATTCAGTTAGTATACAGGTTACAGCCTCCTCGCTGGGTGAAGCCACTCCGAGAACAGCACCCTCAGGTGACGGGCTGCAGTATAGGTCATAAACCCCGCCTCCGACAGCAAAGCTTATAGAGCTGTGGACAAACTTTAGATAGACGGGTGTTGTAGGAACAATTCACTATCTCCTTCAGGTCATGTGCTGATTAGCAAAGAAACGAGTGAACATGGTGACGTGCTTTAGTTAAAGCTCCTGTGAGGAACTTTCTGTGTGTCAATTTTGACACACCTTGTGAACAAAAATACTTTTGCTGGTTTGGTTTGGTATACATGCACGAAGTGTGTTTTCATGAAAAAATCCTTATCTGCTGTTCTCTAACACTGATTGTATCTCTAATTGAATTTTTGCTGTCAGGCACTGTTATAGCTGTTACAGACCTAGAAATATGAATGGAGTCCGTTTTGAAGCTGATGGTTTGTCTTGCTTTCATAAGTCATAAAAAAAGGCAACAGTATAAACAAAACTCCTTATAGGAGCTTTAAAACAGTAAAAGATTTAGGTCTTCAGTCTCGAGCCCTGGGGCTTTAGACAGTGTATTATGGACTGTTAAAATAGGGCTCTTAGAGTTAACTGTTGGAACCAAGTTGTTATTGACGACACCGAAACTCTATAAAATCGAGGCCGGGTCCAGCTTCCCTGAAATGCCCTGAAATGCTTCTGTAACAGAGAGGTAATGGCTTTGGCAAAGATGAAATTTACTTCATATTTCCTGGCATTACGTGAGCCCTAAAGCGAACATCATGTATGGCACTGACACAAAGACCACTTCGATAGATGTTGCAACTAAACGTAGCCCATGCAGCTGCTAAATGGATTTGGCAATGAAAATAATTGTTTTAAACATACTTTATTGGACATTTGGAACCACCGCTGTCCAAAACTGCCAAAGGTAGATTTGAATAGAGGTTTATTTCTACATATTGACATTATAAGCAAACACTGTTTTGTATGTAGGAGGATTTTGTACTGTGTTTCTGCCAACGGCCTCAAACAAAGAATTAGCAAGGCATTCAATATTTGGGTTTAAATGAGAAAAATAAACCATTCCCCCCATCATGACCGAGCCTCACTGCGCTTCTTTGCATCTCATATTCATCAATCAATAGTTAATATCTTCCTTTCTATATATCTCTGCTCTGTGACTTTTCACGTTCAATTAGCATGACCCCCAAAAGAAAACGTCCTCTGCTGTGTCTGAGCTCCCTTCCATCCTTTCTGAATGCCATTTCCACCCATGGAAGAGGTGACACAATGAACAGCCCCAGGTATTTTTTCGCCTCTCTTGAAGGAGGAGGAGGAGGAGGAGGTGAAGGATGTGAGTGTGTGTGTGTGTGTGTGTGTGTGTGTGTGTGTGTGTGTGTGTGTGTGAGGGGTAGAGATGAGGCTGTGGAGGGGTTGCATATCCCCAGGGGAGGGCAGCACAAATCCAAGGGAACAAAAACGCATCCATATTTGGCAGGGCTTTTGTCTCCCCTGACAGCTGAGTGTACCGAGGGGGGCCGCGGTAATGAATTGGATTAAATGTGAAAGTAAGAAAGCATGGTTCCTCAAAGACCAGGATATGGAGGGAGGAGGTTCAGAAAGGGGGCTGTTTTTGGTGGGAGGTATGCTAATGTGTGTACAGTTTAAATACTGGAGCAGATCAGGGATGCATGTTTAAAAAAGTTAGAAGATTAGCACTTTAAAAAACAATTATGCTGTTTTTATATCATAAATATTCATTGCGTGCAACTGAGAGTGTTCCTCTCATCCTCATATTAACGATAAACTTTATTTATAAAGCGACTCTTATGCAAAGGAAGTAGTTGACAGTGCCTCACAATAAATGAAAAATTCAGGAGAATAACAGACAAAAGGAAAAGATTAAAATGAGAGTATAGAAGAGAGAGGATAGAAATGTTAAATGGCAAACAAAAGAGGCTCCAAAAGCAGAAATATGCAAAGAACAGTTAAATATGTAAAAGATTCGGAAAGAAATGCATTTGAATCAACAATTAAATGTCATATTGAAAAAATAAAAAAGAATGATGTTACATAAACATTTTACCCGTTGTCTCACTGCTTGCACCCATTTAAGTCTAGTGAGAGCAGAATTGTAGCTTAGTGAAGGTCTCTTTCAGTTCATATATATACAGTTTTATATACAGTTTAACTTCTTGGATCTTGGTAGGGGGCAGTAGTGGTTCTTTGTGCTGGTGTACCTGCTATAAAACTAAGAGAGGATAGCAGAAGAGGTCAGCTAAGTAAAGCAGCAAGATTTAACCGCAGTGTAAAGCTACCACTGCAGTACAAATCATATTAGAGGGTAAGAGTCAGATACTATACCTGCACCCAAAAAGGTATTTTTTCTTACTCTGGACTTTGTAAAAAAAGACTGAAGTTAGTCTTCTTTTAGTTAGATGTTTCTATTACAGGGTTATCTAAGCAAAGTGAAATGTCTAGAACGCCCCCTGGTGGCTGTCTGCAGTATTGTTTATGAAGCGTCCCTCCTCTATGTTAAAAGATATGATGCATTAAACTCAAAAATTAAAATACATGTTAAATATACGTCTTCACAAACATATTTTCTGCATATGATTATTTCGCTTATGCTTATTCATCAAGGAAGTTTTGTCTTAATTCAATTATTTGTTTAAAAATGGAGTAAAATGAAAGAAAAAACTGTGTTGACAAATGCTCCTTGTATTATCTTTCGATGCTTCAAAACCAAATATCGTTCCCCTTTTGTCCTTGCATGATTTGTAATAACATTAAATGCCCTTAAATGCTTGTATTTTCTAATTTTATGTCTTTTAAATGAGCTTCTGTAAAATAATGTCCCCTCTGAATGCTCTTCTTGTTTCCTATAAGAACATGTAAAAAAAACAAGAAGGAAATGTCCTGCCTAATGAGAAAAAATGAGCCCTGCTCTGCTGTAAATCATATGTACATGAAGTGAGTAAATCAGCAGTCGCACACAGGCTGTAAGCAGATTAAAACACCTGGAACCAAACAGCACAGCGCTAATTGAATCAGCCATCTTGCTCATTCTGTATTCCATTAAGCTCCACTCTTTCTACATGACCTTAAACCTCAGTGGATTCCTTTTATTGCTGCACTTTAATGTATAAATCTCCCAAAGAGAGAACAGCAGTAGTTTTGATTTGCATTTTATTGAGCTTCAGATTGCACAGGGATAATGATGAGCTGTGGGGGCAGTGTTAATGCTCTTAATGTTGACCACCACAGTTCACCCCCTGTCCTCTCACTGTACTCTCTGCTGGATATTCTGCTTGTAATCACTTTCAGATATCCATAACTCCGAAAAGGACAAGGCAGGGCGACCCGCTGTGTGCGGCTGACAAGGACAGAACATCGAGGTGCGGATGGAATAGATATAAGTGTGAGAGAGGACAGGACAACTAAAGGTGACCTGTTTAAGAGCATAAAAACATTTGCCCACACATTTTACCTCCGTAATAACATGGAAATGTCAGCCTATTCTCTCAACATTGTGGCTGAATTACAAGAAATAGGTAGACTCTGTACAGCTGGCTAACAATCCAAAGTTTCAGTTACCTGCAACAGTTTCTACATCTATGTATTGGTGAAGAAAAAGTGGCATCATTTTAGAAATCAAGTGTAAGTTTCAACAATAAAGTCAACTCATACATTTTAGTTAATTCATGAATTTGAATTAAGATTAAAATTTTACTATATTTTCAAGGGCTGCTACTAATTCTTTTTGGATCGAGTTGTGGTGGCAAGGATTAAGATATTTTGAACAACCTATAATACTGTAGAATCAAGTGTTTGCCGTGTAATGATGTAGGAGAAGATTTACTCAGGTTGTTGATCTGGATGTGACTTATTTTTTTGCTTTAAAAGCAACATCTTAAGTTTTTGGTGTTTGTTGTTTTTTTATTTTCTTCCTTTCTTTCATTCTCTGTTGTATTTGATTGATTGGTTGGCCTGAACGTAAAAAAAAAAAAAAAAAAAACATCTCAGAGTCTGAGCTTTCTCTCCACTTAGAGAGGAATATCTACTTTGACGTTTCTAGGCACACTGGATTTTGTACCATTTCACTGACACCATGATGGATAGTGTTAAACTGAAATACCAGAGTTTTTGCAGCTTTGTGCCAATCACTGAGGTTGTAACTTAGCAGTTTCCTCTCTTCAGAGCAGGCTGTTAGCTGCCATTCATGCCTGCGCTGCATGAGAAACAGCTTCCTCACAGCAAGATGATTCATCACAGGAAACATTAAGCTGTAATTTGGTTTGGTCAAAGTTTCTGTTGTGTTGTTATTTGATTATGAACGAGTGGAGTGTTTTCAGGAGTGCAGCATTAGGGTATTGTTCACTTGCTGTCAATCATCAGACTTACGCACTGAAAGAAATAGATGTTTGTTCCAGGAAGTAAGCACTTCAGAAACACGTTGTGGCCTCATAAATCAAGCAAAGCCAATAAAACTAAAATGCAAACATACAAATATTTGATCCCAGTGAGCATGCAGAGCAGGGAGGTGATTTACTCTGCATGTGTTTTCAGCTCAGAGGGCGTTATGGCACTCTTTTATTCTGCAAAGCTGTAATCCATGTAAGTGGCATGACTTCAGGCTCACCATAGTTTCTGTTCTGTTGACAAAAATCCAGCATGAAGTGTAAAAAATAAATAAATAAATAATTGCTGATGTAACAGAGTGAGAATATGTTTTACTTTAAGGGTAAAAAAGGAGGATAAACAAGAGTACAGGCCTTCATATAAAGAAATAGACTGTTTGGACTGACAGAAAAACAACATAAAAAAACTATTTAAAAAATAGACTGACGTATTTAACATGAAAACTGTTGAAGTGACGGTAATTTCTTATGCGTAAAAAGCTACATCATCAGCATACAAGGACACTTTTTTTCCACTGGATTAGTTTCCCCTTTAATGAATGCAGTTATTTTAGACATTTTCACCATCTACATACAAGTGTGTGGTCTTGACATCCAAAAATTGCTAAATATTACAGTAACAGCAGTGTTTTCCCGACAGGAAATTGACCATAAAAAGTTTAAATCTTGATCATTTCAGCTTTAAATGCAACTCCATTTAGTGGTATTTGTCCATGGCCACCCCTGGCCCCCCTTGGCTCCACCACTGCTCCTTGATCAAACTTCAGCTTTTACGCTTTTAAAGGCTTTTTACAACACTTATGAACCTCAAATCAAATGCATGGTCCACAGACTTGCACATGAAGGACAGTCATTTAGAATTCTCTTGTTTGGTGGATTTAAACCTTTTGTAACTTTAAGCTTTTACACAAACAACAACAGTGTAAGCACTGACGTTAAAGCTCCACATGGTTCGCCTTCAATTCACTGGCTGAACAGCATCAAGAGTCACTTTCCCCTCGAAAAATCACATTACACAACTCACTGCAGGCTCATGTTTACCAACACAGCCAGTCTGTAAAGCCTCATCCTCCAGGGGATAAAACAGGAGGATGATGTGACATTGATGGAAGTGCTTGTTCGCTGCCTCCTTTGGGCGCAGGATTATCTATCGCAGAATTACATCACTGATAGATAACACCTACCTGATGCAGCTGTAACGGCTATTCTTATTATCCATTGCTTGGAGGCTGCATGGACAGAAAATAAAACCAGCTCACTTTATCTGCTTGTTTGAGAAATCAGTTTTATGTTCACTTCAGGAGGAGTTACACCTGGAATTACGCACTCGCTGCCTCCCTCGACATGGTTAAACTACACTGGAATTGCATGATATTGCCCTCAGGCTGTGGCGCTCTTGAGAGCCCTGAGGGGGGGCACCTCTCCTCTGTGAATTTTAAAGGTCACGGCGGTTTCAGTCTTTCTCTGTCGCCGCTGAGAAAAACACATGAGCTGACAGCCTATTGAGAATATTGTTTCTATCACTGGGCCCCTATAGCGCATTTCCAACGCTGCCCTTGGAAATGCGTTGAAAGGCAGCTCACAGCATGGCAAAACACACAACACGCTCTTGTTGATGCCCTTGGTGCCTCTCAATATGCAAACCAGAGATAATGGCATTCACTGCACAGTTGGTACTGACTTCCTCGGCCATCTTTTGAGCGGGTACACTGCCTCATACTGCGCTTTGTATTACACTCTCTTGGTAAACAATGAGAGCTGCATTGACGTTAAAGGAAACACGGATAATATCTAGACTTCGGCAGCCCTGGGGAGAACGGCTGCCTTTCTTGAGCTGCCTTTCCTAAGCAACACCATCATGTATTTTTCAACATGCAACAGAACGGGGACACACAGGACAGACAGACTGAAGTTGTCCTGCTGCAGATAACAAGCTGCACTCAGCCCTCGCTGTACCTCAGCAGAGGAAACATGATATCTTCTCAGTTTGTTGACAGTCAGGTGAAGTGATCATTTACAGCCAGCCAGCCTAACAGATGGTGTCACCACTGGGAAATGCTGTTGCACAGCAGTGAAATCTGCCTCCTGGTTTTGTTTGTTTTCATTTATATGAATCAAGTAAGCAGTAGGTCAAACGAACAGGGAGTGGAAAAAAGTGGGACAGATGGTTTAATCCATATATATATCTTGGGTAGGCTATTTGGTAAATGTAGAAAAAATAACTGGCTGTGTTTCAAATCCCTAAAAGGACACATCTTCGCAACAGAAAGCTAACTGGTTAACAGGCTAACATGGCAATTGAACCACCTTGAGAATCACTCTGATAGAGATTTAAAGGGATATTCCGGTGTAAAATTAATTCAGGGTCAACCACACCATAACACTGAGTTATACACCCCCTCGAGAGATGAATGTTGCCGATTGCTTGCTTCTCTAGTTATACCAACTTTAGTAACGACCGCAGCCTTTAATATGCTAATGTGTGTTTTTTTTTCTTTTATTTACAAAGAAAGGGGGTAATTCAGAGATTTTACAGAACATATATGCTTTTTTTTTTGTAAATTCACTGACAGCGTTTTACCTGTTTTTACCAAAAACTCCTCATCACTAACTGAAATTTGCACAAAGCTAATCAACAGAGCTACATATGTGGGAGCCAAGTTGCTGCATTCGTCACTTCTGGTCTGATTTTAATCCTGTGAAAACTTACAGGTTTACCTCGTCTGTTTATAGTGATCCCTCCTGCAGTGTCCATACAGTAGCATTAGGCTCAAGCTAGGAATCAAATGAGCTTATCTTAACTATGCAGATATATAAACTGATTTGAAATTTTCGCTTGATTCGGTGGCCATTCTTAGCATCCTGTAAATGTTTAACAGTCATGGGTAAGTTATAAAAAATCATTCATTAGTCACAGTTACTACTGACTCATGTTAAAAGGTCACAAAATAACTGAGTCACAGCATTATGAAAGCATGAGTTATGAGGGTGAAGAACTCAAGTATTTCTTCTTTCTGCTTTAATTCTTTCTTTTGTTTTGGTGAACAGAAACTTAATGATAATAACAGCGTGTTCATGAATTGGTTCTGATTATAAAAGCTTGTTGAGATTTTATGAGAATTAAACAAGCTTTGCCAGCACCAATAGTTATTATATTATATAATATTGTCTTTCAAAAAACATGTGTTGTATTTGTGAGCTGTTGCACAATAGCAGCAACCCCGGGAAAGTAAAGTTGTTTCTTACAGCGTAAAGTGGAGTTTTTATTTTGCCTTAAACTTCTGTACTGAGAGAGAGAGCGCATAAACACTTCAGAGTGACTGACGTGTTTGAGATAAGTTTTAAATAAACATTTGAGAGACCATCAGGGAATTAATGCTGCACAACTCACTTGTCAGTGAAATCATGAATAATTCATATGAATTCATGATAAATGCAATAAATGCTGACATTGTTCGATGAAAACTGATTGTTCTACAGAAGCGACTAGTGAAGTAATTCACCAGGAGATGGAAAAAAACGTCCATCGCTTTGAGTTAGTACACAGTGTATTTGTGCATATCAAATCAAAGGATGGTGTATAACTAATTTAGTAAGATATTAAGTATTCATTAAGTGTTTATGCACATGAAACCTTTTTAGTTTAAGATACACAACAGTTTTATGTTTTAGAGCCTTCGTTAACTGTTAAAGCACCGGCCGTGACTCTGCCTCAGGGGGCACTTTCCTGTCTTTCATGTGCACGAACAAACACTTTGAACAAGTCCTTATTTATGTTAAAAACAACCTTTTGATTGCATTACAAAGCGTTTATATGCTGTTGAGAACTTCTTAGCAGAGGAGCACTTTCAGGGAAACTTTTACCCAGAGGCAGCGCTGGTTGTGCGGGCACTTATTCCTGCAGATAGATATTATGCGATCACTATGTGCTGGATGTCAGGCAAAATATATAAGTAGTGTTTAAAATTCTAGCTGTTGTTCTTGCAGGCAGGTTGACTAAGCTCTCTTGTATTTGCAGCAGCAGCCGCCTGCAGGAACAGCTCCACTGGGATTGAGAGACACACACATGCATATACATGGCTACTTAAGCAGCTGATGGTACTTGTTGAGGGGAGGTAGGTCTGTTGTTTGTTGAAAGTTGCACTTACTCGAGATTTACCGCTCAAAACTCAACTTTTCCAGAAATCAAAGAGGGCCTGCGACAGAAAGGAGTTTTTTACCCCGCCAAAGTAAAACCGCATGCCACAAAATAGTGTCTGATAGATACGAACAAACTTGACATGTTTACCACAATGCAAAGTGTTTTCAAGGGTACGCTGTGTTAAACTGCTTTCTGCATGAACACTTTCAGCACTTTGGTGAAGTATTTAGTAAGTATGGGTTTGCTGGGTGGATTTTTAAAATGACGAGCCACGAGGTACTTCAGCGCAAAAAGCTCCCACACTCAAAACAGTTTGTTTCATTTATTAGCTTGTCGATGGAATCAAAGTTTCTCCAAGTCCCTGATAAACTCAGGACCCATCAGGTACTAATAAAAGGATGATTTAAGAGTTAGCATTCTCTGTATTTTGTTTTGTGTTATCTACTAGGAGACGCCAAAATACAGTAAGCCCATTTGATATGATGTTAGATAAAGAATAAATGATCTGATGGTTTATGCATAATGAAGATATTTGTGTTACTAACTGAATGCAGAGGCTCTATTGCTGTGTGTGTGATGCATACAGTATGTGATTCTCTACACTGCAAAAAGGAGTTTCAAGAAAAGGAAAACAGCCTTGGATTAAGGAAATAAGTTTTTTTTTTGTATAAAAAGAATATTAATCTTGTCAAGCATGTTTGGCATTAGGAAAGTTTCTAATTTTGAGAGAAAATGGCGAACTTTTTCTTGAAAATATATTCCAGCTAATTTTGAGATACAATGAACCAGAAATAGAGAAGAAAAATGTTTTATAATAAAATCCAGTGGAGCAACAAGATCATTCATCTCATTCTGGGAGTAAGACATATGTACAACCTCTTAATTTAAGAATGCCATGAAACAAAAAAAGTTGATTTTTGTTTGTTAAGAATTCCATTGCAGGTCATCTGAACCTGACAGAATCTGCTGCCTCATACATTATCTGACTTATGAAGATGTCAGCAGGTTAGGCAAGCAGCAAGCATGTCAGCAAGATAAATAAAAAACCTGCGTCTGTATAAAAGAACAAGATCGTATTGACTCCTGTGATTTCACTGATTCTTCATGTGTCCATCCAACCTCATTTTTCACTTACGTTGATCATGAAAACAAGTTTTTTATACAGTTTTTGGATAAATCTGTGAAAAGCCTCTCACAGTTTAAACACACAGAGTGAATAAAACCAAATACTGATGGAGTTTTGGAGCACAATTTATGGTTGGTCACGTGGATGGGATGATCTGTTCACCCTAAAACTGACGAGCTTTCCTCGAGGGCCCACTCAACAATGCAAATCACCCTCTTGCAGCTCGAGTGGTGTTTAGAAAGGCTTCTGTTTTAATTGCACAGTTAAGGTGGGGAAATCTGTAAAGCTGATCCTGCATGAAACAGCCTGCCTTGATAAATAATCATTAGATAAAATGAAATTAAATGCAGTTACATTTCCAAATAAAACAGGAGCTGTAATAGATTAAAATAACCCATATGTCCTGATCTGCAGTAAATAAGCTGAGGAGACGACACGAGAATACACATTTGTGAAGCTTTCTTAGCTACAGGGTGGGGACGTTCTCAATTAAAGATTTACAGTGACTGACACAGTCTAAAGAGCCGCCGCCTAAATCTGGCTCTCGCTGGCTGATTGTTGACTGCAGTTTCATTTAAATATTTATCATATGCATATTGGACCCCTAAGGGCAGTATTTGAAATTACAACAGTCGGCCCGTTAATTGCCAAAAATGCCACCCAAAGCTTTGGGATCTAGATGTTCTGTTTTATTATTAATGAGGCAGAGAGTGCAGTTTGACATTTATGTTTGGCCTGCAGATGCAAATGAGTCTGGCTATAAGTCCAAAAAATGAAAGCAGAGGCAGCAGTGATGTGATTTGTGCTTAAAAAAAAAGTGACTGCTGCTCTTTAAAGTGTGGAGGAAATAGTAAAAACCAGATTTCAGTCTTTTGACAGAAAACTGCAGCTGAACTGAAATGTTTATTTCACATTATAAGTTTTTAAAAGTAAGTTCTTCGTTACTAGGATGAACTTAATTGATTACATTAAAATGTTTTTGATTGATTACAAAGAAGATTGAAATGATATTGATGCCTTTATATGGCCGACATGAGTAAACATGACGTCAGGATGAATATTGGAAACAAAAACCTGGAGAAACATCTTCCAAATAATCAGGGTAATTTGCAACAGGTAACAAACTCATCTGGGTATGAAAAGGGCGCTGCAGAGGGTCTGAGTCTCTAAGAAGTTAAGGTGAAAAGAGCTTTACCACTTAAGCAAATACTTCAAAAATTTCAGACTTCTGTTGTCAGTGTAAAAAAAAAAACTGTAAAGAATGTGGGGAATTTTATCATCTACAGTCCAAAATCCCTGCCTTTAAGTCTTGTACATGCACATACTGCTAGTTGAAGTATTAAAGACCCACTACAATGAAAATCATGTTTTTCTTGTTGTCTACATGTTCATATGGCATTTTTCTGATGCTACAGGACATATCATGAGCGAACTAAGTGCGAAATTGCTTTTAAATCGCTTTGGATCTCAGGCAGATCCAAACAGCAGGTTCAGACACAGTGAGATTTCCTACGTAGCAAATCCAAGCTCTGCCCCAGGAGACCCGCTATGCAGGTCACACTCTGCATATAGGGGAGAACTAGAGAGGACGATCACGGAACAAGCGTGTGCGTTAGTGGACTGCAGTTCTCGTAAGAAAGCTAATTATGATGTAAGCTTTCATCATGTCCCCAAAGACATTAGTGTCTGAGAGTTGAATAGCTCCTATGTTACCTGCTACTTCGGCTACGATGTTAGGCTACACGCTAGCGTGAAGAGGAGCAGCTCTGTCTCCGCCCACGACTCAGAGGTGAATTGCTAATGAGCTACTGGAGCTCTTTACAAGAAAAGCCCTTAAAAATGACACAGGTAATGTGATTTTGGCTAAAAAACGTCATAATCACAATTTAAAGATCACTGAGAAGACTTCAAGTAGTAAAAAAACCAAAACGACCGGAGTGGGTTTTTAACATGTTTACAGCCCTTACTCCACAGAGCAGTACTGATGACTTCAAAACGCTCCTCTGACATGATTTATCCTCCAGCATGCTTCTTTTTTGCCTTTCAACAACACAGGACACGCCACTCATCTGAGTCTCCCCCAAATTCAGACATCAATAGACATCCTAATCCATTCAGACTCAAAGCGAGCCTAATGCCTCTGCAGGTAATGTCCAGAATGAAGAAATATGTCGCTGACTCGGGGCTTAAAAGGTCGTTTCTAATGCAGCCTCTAATGGGCTTTCCATATGTTGTTAGCGTCTGCCACCTGAATTCCATCAGGCCAGCGGAGTCTGGGGGAGCCGACCCCCTCACATAAACATCTGCCAGCAGAGTTTACGCTGTAGAGGGCACGATTCCAGTCTACTGACAAGATAACTTGTAAAAGCTTGGTGGAGGGTCAGAGGTTACAGATATCAGATGAGGTGTATTCCCCCAGTGAACCTCCCAGTAAAGATAGATAAATCACCTGGAAAGCTCCCGCCGCCCATTTGTATCTGTCCGTCTCTCTGCCTTTACTGTTTTTTTTCTTTACAAGCCTGAGAGATTCCCACAGATAAATCCTCCACTGTAACTCCCTGAACTTCGCAGCTTACTGGAGGGAGGAAATGAGGACAGGGGGGATGCTGGCATAGTGACATTGATAAAGCACTCCAGCAAAACCTTTGACCACTATAATTTTAAAGAGATTGATTATCTAATTAAAACCTGGCACAATAAGGAACTTAACATGTCTGGAGCGGGACTAACAAGAGGCAACTGTCCAGTCATGCTGTCTGTGTACATTATGCAACCACAACCCCAGCAGAGAGGTCATGCATAAAGTAAAGATACAATCGTAGTTTTGATGAAACCCTGACAGCATGCTGTTCTTTATCACCGTGCATTTTTGTCCTCGCAGTAACAGTACAACCCCTTCCTGCTGCACCAATCATTAAACATACTTTTCTTTAAATTCAGATTTTCAGTAATTTCAGGATATTTCAACTTTATTGCACCTAACTATGGAAAAATCAAGCTTGAAGATCACTTTTGCATGGATTTCATGTTTCATTCGCTCCAGTGGATGGGTCCAGTCCTTCTCATGTCCACCCAGCTGCTTTCCCATCCTATCTGTGTGCTGTACACAGACACCTCATTCACTGGACACATCTTCTCCAGGAGTAGAGCGTGTCTCTCTAGTCTCTTTCTTGTACATTGGCAAATGCTGGTCGTTGCCAGGTCTTATGACAAGTCCCCCCAATAGAGGTTGAGAAACACCTGTGTGCATGATGTTTACATGAAATGACGAGATAATTTATATCTTTTATACTAAAAGGACAGTATCAATCAATCAAATCAAATCAAATTTTATTTATATAGTGCCGATTCGCAGCAGTCGTCATCCCATGACGCTTTCCAAAGAAAAAGAGCAGGTCTAGACCACGCTCATTATTTGATGAATTATCAAGACCCAAACTTAAGGTGGGGCAGATTTGACCCATCTAATCTAACGTGAGTGAAGGTGGCAAGGAAAAACTTCCCTTTAACAGGCAGAACCTTGGGAAGGACCAGACTCATGCTAGACAGCCACCAGGCTGCTGCTTGGTGGGGGAGAAATATCGAGAGATAGGGAGGGAGAGAGAGAGAGGGGGCTAGGAGAGAGGGCAGGGGGAGAGAAAGAGAACAAGACAGAGGGAAGGAGAGAGAGAACGAGGAAGGGAGAGGGAGGGAGAGAGAATAGAGAACAAGGGTGAAAGAGAGAGAGAGAGACAGGGGACATTAAAAAACAGCAACAACAGCTCATGCAAAGTTGTGTATCACATGATCTGTTCAACTGAGGTTTAGGCAATTCTACCAGAGATGGGCAGCATCATGAAGGACTGACTTAGGGGGAAAAAAAGCCATTTGTCCAAAAGTGACCTAGGCCATTGTTTTAAGAAGGTGACGATATGTGTCTGTTATTAAAAATACTTATTCTAAAACTTTTTAGCTAGAAAAGTTGTGAATAAATAAAGACACCATAGAGGACTCACACTCCTAATTTAGCCAAATAATGCTGAGCCTTAATTCAATCAGAATGCTCAATTTATAACAAAAAATATATATATATATATATATATATATATATATATATATATATATATATATATATATATCATTATGATTATCATAAATATGTTTCCTCTGCTTCAAAAATGTGCATCTTAATGTGGACATTCATTCTTTCTATCCCCTTGTGGACAGCTGAAAAACTGCACTTTTTGAACCATCAGCTTTATCTTTCAACACCAAAGTTGCCGCTTGTTCTGTAGAGATTTGGTCAAAATATTTTGATAGCATCCCCCTGGAAAATGAAAATCAACAACAACATTCCCGGACTAACTGGCACTTTCAAATTGGTCCAGCGCTTTTTTTTTTCTTTTCTTTTTTTTTTTTTCTGGGTTAGTCTTGACAAAACAAACACAACATGAATTGATTTGTTCAGACTACAAACAATTGCAAATCGAGCTTGGGAGTGAGCTGACATGCCCAAACTGCCAATTAAAGTCCAACAGATGCTGCATGCAAAGATGGAGTCCTGGAGTTTGGCTGTTTTCTGTAACTGTGGCTCATGCTGTACTCTCTATAAAACACAACCTTCTTCATCTTGATTAATAAAAAGAGTAAAATGATAAAAGCAGTATCAGCTTTTATTCGGATACGACGACTATCACGCCTTTTCTCTACTCCAGCTGCAGCCTCTTGATGTCCACTCTCGTGTCCGGCTGAAAATGCGATTAAGAGTACTCCACATCCTCACTGTTCATGGTCCTAATGTCACGTTACACAGGTCATTAAGCTAGCAGGATAACGAATGATTAGTCAAGGGGCACATTTGATCTCCCCTTTGCACTATTGTTGAAGCAAATTTGTGTCAACACAATGGCAATAAGCTGCCCCATGTCAAGTCAGCCATTGAAAAACAGGATTTAAGGTCTATTGTGTTTCAGCACGCTTGATGTATGTGAGGGAATTCGGCTCAGATGTTCCTAATGACCCCCTGTGGTGAGTGCATGTGTGCACTTATTGATTTTCTGCTTGTCATTCTATGTATTTCCATAAAAGCTTCTAATGCTGGGATCTCTGACCACTCCAGATGCTTTGATTGTATTATTGATTCGTTTTAATGTTCGATAAACAGTAGACTTGATGCAGATGGAGGAATAGGATTCTAATACCGCCAAACAAAAGCGTTAATTACTCGGACTTGGAGTTATTTTTCACCCTTGTTTTTGATTTGACATTCATTCGCCTGCAGTGGGGGTCTCTAACCACCAGGTCTCCAACTAGTACTAGGACTTGGATCATATCCAGATTCAATGGAAACCAAAAAGGCACATATATAATTGTCTTGTATGTACTGCATTGTGTTTTTTTGTTAATTTTCCTGGATATGGCCAGCCTGTTTGTCAAATATCACAAATTCCATTTATCTGCTGTAAACATTTACAGAATTTACCATTGAGCAAAAGCCTGAATGTGAAAATTAAGACAAGCTTGCTGATTAGGTTAAATGTGGGTCAAAGCTACAAATGCACACATGCAAGTCAAACTAGTGACAAAAAAAGACAACACCATTTTTTTAATCAATCTTCTGAAAATAAGCCCACAGAAAAGTTTGTACGCTTACATGCAAAGTTACGTTGAGCTAGGGTTATCGCCAGGGTTATCGCCAGGGTTCTAAATTAACTTTTTTTTTTTATCACTTATCGCGGGAAATAAAGTTACCAGCCAATCAGAATTTCCACAAACCATTTTTTCCAATGAAATTAAGAGATTATGAGTGCTGTTGACTGCACAAGCCATTCATGACCCGTCAGCCATTTGATGGTATACTTCCTTTTTTTCCGTTTTGCACGCTCTGTCACCAATATCCTCATCTCCTCCACTCTTCCTCGTCTGTCCCAAGTTCAACCATCGCTGCATTTAGTTTAGTTCTAATCTAGCTAAACTTAATCTCTGCTGTTTTTACGAAACTCCCTGCTCTCACTTTGTTTGTTTCTCGCGCTGGTTGAACGCCGGGAAATACCGGCATATTAAACCTCATTACGCAGCGTTTCGGCACAGTATTTATGGGAAATGTAGAAATTACTGCCAGGGGAACAAATGAAGTTTTTATTAACACCCACCAAAATGAATTTTTACCCACATTAAAAAATATCTTGATTTGGCCATCACATTAGACTACAGACATGTCAGTTTACAAGCATTAAGTAGGAATTCATTCAAACTAAGAGGCAATATTCCTCCTTCAAGCTTAATACTATTGGACAAATTACATCACATACCAAAACAACTGGCAAACGTATTAACAAGAGACCCAAGTCGGATACACATTACAAGGTAATCATGCCAGTTTTGGGTCTGATTCTTCCTTTTGACAAAAGTCCTGATTATTGGATGGCTCTAAAGATGATCTCGCCAAATTATTCTGCTGTGTGATTTTTCGTCCCCTGATCTCTGAGGGTAATTGTGCCCCCCCCCCAACTTTGAATCATAAATATTAAGCCCGTTCGGTATTTATGATCAAACCCTTGAGAGTTGGGTCGCCTTTAGGATGGCTAATCCTGCGCCCTGTCCATGTTTACATCAAACAAGTCAATAGCCCATCAGGAAGCTCAACCTACGGCTCTCTACCTTTCAAGTGTACGACACTCGTCTTTTTATAGCCCCTTCTTCTGGTCGTCATGTAAAACACTCAAACAAAAATGAGGACCCAAGATGACGACTATGAATGTACGTCAGTCACTCACTCCCATAATGCCACACTATGAGCCTGTAACAGACTCTGGGCTGGTGCTGAGCTATAATTTGACTTTTGAATTTTTCAAGACTGTTCTTTTCTTTTTGTTCTAATAAGACATTTTTCAAGGATCGCCATAAAGTGTGCCACACCCCTCCCTCCGTGTCTGAAATATGACAGCTGCTGTTCAGTCCTCTTAAGACTGTAAAGTCTGAACTGCAGGAACTTCTGTTGGGTTTATGTGACTTTTTTGGGGCAATTTTTTTGTTACTTTTTTGTCCTAGTTTTGATTTTTTTTCATCCAATCCGAGCAAAAAGTTGTTTAAATAATGTGTTAAAAACAATTTGACTAAAATAATCTGATTATTTTTCTAAAGGATACAGACTCAAAGCAGCCTGTGGGACAGGATACAAGGACGGGTGGGATGAGAGGAATTTCGAACAGTTCCTAACAGATCACAGCTGCCAATATTTTGTATTCAGATTACTGTAATCCCCTTTACATAAAATCTGTTACTCCTTAACCACTCACCTCTTTCTCTGGGAGCAATTAAAATGAGCTCTCGAAGCTCCGGTCCAACAGGAAGCATTAGCAGACTTATAACTTCAAAGGCTGAGCTCAAATATACCACAGTGAGATGTGTTTCCAACCATGACTCCTTCACAGCCAACAGGATTTCTCTCTTTCTCTCTTTACATAATGCTCAACATCAGTCTGAGGTGTTATCAAAGAACATGAGCGGAGAACAGGCAGGATTGTGATTCTTAAGAGAATCAACAGCCGAAAGCAACTAATGCCGAACAGTTCATACAAAAGAAGGAAAGAAGGGATTTGAAGTCAGTCATTGGATCCTGAGCAGTACGGTTTGCTAACCGAACCCCTGGCAGAGTTTTCTCAGACATGTGGGTGATATGTGATTTGGAACAACAATGGGCGAGAACCCAGCAAGTCATGGATGTGAATTTTACAAGCCTGGAGACATTCTTTTATTTCTTTCTAAAGCCTTCATGCAAGAGACGGTAATTCGACAGACACAGACACATTTTTCATTAACAGCTTTTGTCGAAAGCAATAACACTGACACCATATTCCATGTTTTTGTACCACCACCCTGATTCTGAAAAAGCTGGAATGGTGTTTAAAATGTTGATAAAACTGATTTTGATGGTTTACAAATCATTTAAACCTGCAAAGACAAAGAATTAACTGTTAAAACTGGAAAACTTTGTTATTTATTGTAAATTTGACAACAGGATGTTGAAACGAACAATAAAACACTAAAAAAGGTTTTACTAGAAAAACACCTGGAGGAACTTTTTGTCTTATTTGCAACAGATACATAATTTTACTAATTTAATAAAAAGAATTACAGAGAGATCCTATAAGAAGAGTCGTTATAAGAGACTCTGACAGCAAAAGTGTAAAGAATTTGGGGATTTTATCATGTACAGTGCATTCAATGTAGGGCTGTAATCAACCAAAGATATTCTTGGTCGACTAAAACCCTAAAATGTTTGACTAAAAACCAACTAACTGGGGGGGTGTTCCGACTCTGACTCAGCCCTAATTATATCATTAAACTAATCAGAGAAATCTTTGTACAAGGGGAACAAGGCTGAAACCAAAACTGGATAGCTGTGATCCTCAAACTTTTGTCTGTAAACACACATGTCCATAAGCGTGTTCAGGAAACCGTATTTACACGATCCATCCACAGCGACTTCCTTTAGCTGGAGCCTTTTTAAGCTAGACCGAAAAAATGTGAAAGATCGTGCTGTAGACTAACAAATCAAAATTTGACATTTGTTTAGGAAATCATGGACACCATGGAGAGAGACCATCCTGCTTGTTACCAGCGCACAGTCCAAAAACAGCATCAGTGATTGTAGTGCCCATGGTATGCCAGCTCGAGTTGTCTCCATAAAGTTTTGACTTCAGTAATTGAATCTTATAGGAGCTGTTCTCCTTTCAACGCCTTTGTAAGACTTTGCTGCAGCAATTACCACATCCTCTAAACCTCCTTCTCAGCACACAAACAGCATGTCATCTCTCCTAATCCTAACTTCCAGGTGTTAAGTCTCTAAGTGACAGCAGAATATAAAATGATTATTTGCGTCATGCTGGTAAATTTGGCTGGCTGATAAAATGTTCTCTTAACTCTAACTGCATGTTCGGCAGAAAGTCATGATTCACCTGGGGTATTTCTGTCAGACTCTGTGCTTAAAATCACCTGTGGCTAAATGGTATTGTTGCATTCGGCCCTGAAAGTCCTCTGTGGCCCTGGATAAAAAATGCACTTTTTCTCCCCTGATGATGTGCCACAGTTTGGAGTTCACAGAAGAGGACAAATGTGCCATTTCTTTTGTTGTGCACCGCCTCTCACTAGGTCGCCTCATTTCATACTTACACGCCACTTGAGGCATGCTACCACTGAGTAGGCTAATTGCCTGCCCCCTCTCCACTCCCCCAAAATTCAGCCATGCCTGGATCATCCATTTGTCTTTGTGTAATGAAATCCCAAAGGGCTGCACAAGCTGCAGCACCCTGTGGCAGCAGCCATTGAATACAGACGCAGGTTTCTGTTGCACTCTTATCGCTGTCCTCGTTAATCCAAGACCTCTTCCACTCTGCGGACCAGTTGCCACTAACGTAATAACCCTAAATCAATGAGACGAGCTTTGGGATTTCACTGTGAAAGGATGGAGGAGTGAAAAAAAAAAAGCTGCAAACAAACTGAAGAAGGTGTGACTGTGTGAGCGAGCTGGTCTGTTCGGTGTTCATTGTTTTTTCTGCCTATCTGCTCACTAATCTGTTGCTGTAAGAAGACTTTTGGGCAACACTTTCTGGATTTTTGTTAAGATGTCATTTAATAACAAATGTAACATGTAATTTTCAACAATCTTCTCGGTTGCTCTTTAAGCCTCTTTGGCCCTGGACATAGTCTAAAGCCCTTCTTTTAAATAATAAGAGTTTAGTAGTTGATCATTTTTAATAGTTTCTGTAACAACGAATGCTATGATGGGGTGACCATATGTCCTCTTTGACCCGGACATGTCCTCCATTTTAGGGGCTGTCCAGGTTTGTCAGTCTTTGTCTGGGGAAGTTCATAAAATCCTTCAAATGTCGGCGGTTTTGTACGTGGACTGGAGTTCTCAACTCTACACAGTCCAGTTGCCTGTTTTTGGAGTCTTCAGGATAACCATGACTTGGATGAATGAGAATCTACATGGACAACTGAGTTAGAAGTGCGTAAAAGACACTCGATCGGACCCGAAAAACTCTCAAAACTAACTTTGGGCGACTCCGTGACTCCGCCCCCGCGAAGTTGTGTCCTCTTTTTGGGAAGTCATAATATGGTCACACTATGCTACGAGTTAGCAGTAGAAAAAAAGCAGCTTATAATCAGTTAAAGACAGCCCTTGTTTGCATGACTGTTAGCAGAAGCGGACTAAATTTTATGCTAGCTTACACAAGGCAACATTTTTGATTGGAATATATTGTATTAAAAAAGGCTAAACCTTTTTAAGCTAAATGTTAGCCTCATATCAAAATAGAAACAGAAATTTAAACGATGCAGCATTAATTTCTCATCTGTGAGTGTTGTGCTAACATAAGTGCTAATGTTAGCAGGCAGCTAGCTTCCACATCCACAGAGTCGGCTACATCAATAACAACAAACTAGGTGTAAGGAAAGGACTGAATCAGAGTGGTGATGCTTTAGGGGTAAATGTTGCTTTACCCTTTAATGTTGCTCACTGATAGGAGGATATTTAAAGTTTATCTTTCTAAAAAAAAAGACTTAAATTCAAGTATAACTCGACTAAATGCCCCCAAGCACAGGAACTTTTAAAAGTACCAAAGTCAGGACAAAATAATCTTTCCTTTTTCTTACTAATGATCCATACTTGCCCTTGAGGAACAGTTAGCCTTTTCCCTCAATGAGTAATATCCCTGATTAGATGATAACAATGATGATTGTAATGGACTGTCTTCACTTCACTAATTACTTTGTGCCATTAATATGCAACAACAAGCTCTTCCAATCATCAGTGAAAGCCAGGCAGAAACTACTAATTGGATTTGTGAAATCCATTGCGGCTGTTTTTAGTCTGCAGAAGCACAAAAGATTGGATTCACTTCATCGAGTCGGACACATTAGTCTCAACACAAACAAGATGATGTAACTCTGAGGATTAACATAGTCATACCACGAAGCTTAATCCACAGCTCTAGTGTATCAGGAAACAAATGGTAATGGGAGCATGCAGTGGGAGTGGTGATATATTGCCTCTAGTTCACTGGGCTGTGCTGGATTTTCAGTCTTATATGGATGCACACCATAAAGCACCAATAGGCTACAACCTCTGCCTCCTCCCAGCTGAGACAACCCCCCCCTTCTAGTGTCCAAAACATGATGGATGGTACAGTAGTATATAAGTGGCATCATTTCACCCCTTGCATAAGCAGAAAACAAGCTTATCCTAGCACTTTGTAAATTAGCTCCAGTCTTAAGAGGGTGTGTGTCCAGCTTATTGCGTCCTGTAATTCCATTAATTAATACTGTACGTGTTATGACAGAGGGGGCGGGAATGTTGCGCAATCATGATGGATCCAAAGAGTGGCATTGGTCAAAAGGTGTTTATTTCATGGGCCCCTGCCCCACTGACAGCCTTTTCATATCTAGACATGATATAGAGCCCTGACCTGGGGACATTGTGCTTCTGCAGCGGAAAGATAGCTCTTCCTTTTGAAATCCAGCAGAGCAGCAAATGCAGGAGCCATGAAGCGGATAACCCCCCTGTCTTGTGTTTCAGTTCAGAGAGAAAAAAAAAAAAACGGGGGCTGCTGCAGGTAAAGTGTCATCAAAAGAGGCACAAAAGAGTCAAACATTACCGCGGTACAAATAGGTCAAGGTTGACGTGGGAGTGTTAGGAAACCATATCTCACTCCCAACCTCCTGCAAAACCGAGCTGATTTATTGGACGCAGCATCTGACCTGGAGTGAAGACCGCTTTGATGTAGGTACTGTATGTTTAACTCTTACAGTCCTGGCCTGTGCAGGGATGGTTATGTCTGTCAGTTGTTTGGTTTGGCCCACAATTTAGGTCGAACATTAAATATTGGCTTCAAATCTGTATACTGGCGGTAGGCGGAACCAAGTTGTCCATAGTATATACAGTCCATGGTTTCACCACATTTGAATTAAAAAACAAATACCTGAAAATGACAACAGTGCCCCCAACAGGCTTAAATATGTTATGTTTGGTGGCAAGTTCCAAATTTTTGCAGGCCTACTTCCTAAACTGGAGCGCAAAGTAAAGACTATACTGTAAACTCTATTTATAGACGTATCCTGATGCATAATGGTTATGTGGTAGAGTAAGTACTATCAACATTGTCAAAACATGGGCCTGGAGAAGGTGGTAATACTACTTCGGTGGGCACCAAGGTACCCCCATTCATTTAGCATGGTGCTACTTCAGGCATGTAACAAAGTCAAGCTCACCTGGTGCATCATGTCTTGAACACTCTCGTATACAAACATAGAAGGACAGGAAGCTCTCATAACAGAGCCGTACCACTAAATATAACTTATTACACCAACAATAATGATAATTCTCAATGAAAGCCGTCCTGACTGTATTGTAACAGCTGTATAGTTATTCTGCTGGCAATGCTGGACACTTGTGCATATTTTATGACATTTCCAGTGTGTTACTTAATGAAAAGTCAGTTGACCAGTTTGTCTCTGTAAATGTAGATGCTGTCACAGATAGAGACCTCTGGCCATTGTTCTGCTGAGGGTGTGAATAAAGTGTGCATACAACAGGAAGCTGCTAGCTAAATTAGATCGCTGACATGTCCATCTATCAGCTGATCACACTGGGCTTTACAAATGTCTAAAATAAACTCCTCACAGAAGCTTTAATCCTGTTTGCCCAAAGTCACAACCTAAGGCACAACAAAAATACTGCCAGTCTGTAAGAACACAGTTCAAATACTCTCAAGTCCCATATCTGATGGAGCAAATAGCCAATTTTTGTTTTAAATGTTGGGGTGGCCAATCAGAAGTCCTGGTGGTTGGGGCGGTGCCACCCTTGGCTGCCTCTCTGGGCATGCCCCAGCTTGGGCACAACACACTCCCCCTCAGCCACACAGCCATACAAAGCCAGTAAAAGGAGAAGGGGGTTATATTTTGAAGCATATTTACTGCTACACATGTGTGACTGACAAAGATAATTAATATTCTCATTTACACCTTTTGAATCAATTATAGACTCCTCTTAAATGAACTGCACTATCCAATTTAGACCACACATTAAACATTAAACATGTGTAGCCTTGTTCTTGTAAAGTGTCGCCTGAAAGCATAATTGCTACATAATGAGTAAACACAAAAACTAGAGAGCTACTTGGACCAATTTAGAGCAATTTGATCCTAACTTATGGGGTCCAGTTTCACTCCAAACAATAAACTATATGACTTTCCTTGATATGTGAGTTTCATAAGACAGAAGTGTCAGATGACAGCCCACTCTGCACTCAGTGAAATGTCAAACATGAAACTTGTCTCTCCCTCTCTCTCTCTCTTTTTGTGTGCAGCCCATCCTCCCTCCACTCAGCACATTTGTAATCCAATATCTATTCCAGCATGGAAATGAGAAGTAACAAGATTAGGAAACAATTTATATGAATCGGCTCATGTTCACTCGCTGTTTACGCTTTCTCTGGAGGAAAAAGGAGAAAGTGGTCTCCATGGAAACTGTGGCTGGCCAATGGTGGGTGTTTTCTGTCTGTCTGTGTGACGCGCTGCCTGTTGAGCTGGGCATTGAAGTTGGCAGTCGGAGTGTTCACCAGTAATTTTCAAAGCGGAGGAAAATTACATTACGAGGAAGATTATTTTTACTCATTTTGCTTTTTATCTTAAGATGTTTGCTTGTTTTTGATTTTTTTTTTCATTGCTCTCTGCAGGTTTTGGTTTGTTTGGGAATCAAACACACCCAGAGGAATATTCAAATATGTAGCTACAATCCTAATGGTTCATAAAAACTGCAAGTTCAAGCGGAAATTACTCTTAAACTGTTCGGTTTTATGATTGTAAAAGTGCTGTGGCAGAGTTACGAAATTGGATCTGCATTAATATATCCATAAAAAGTGCACACATCTGTGTTTTTATCTAATATCTTCTTGACTTTATTGTCTGTAAAGCACTTTGTAACAGGGTTTTGAGATGTGCCTCACAAATAAAGTTTATTATATAATGTAACAGGCGTACACAGCTGAGCCCTCAGGAAAATCTGCTGCTCCCTGTTCTGGGCAATATGAGCAGCGGCCTTGAAACTACCTGTCGACAATGATCAGTCACGCGGCGGGCTTTCTCTGAGATGGGACTTGCAGTTATTAGAGCGCGAGGCTGTTAGATGGAGAAGCCTGTCGTCCGCTGCCTCTGACAGCTCAGGTAAACCCCGAGGAAAACTGCCCCCCCTCGAGCATCTCAGCCCCTCGCCATCGCTCGAATCTGGAGTCAGCAGGCGGGCGTGATGTATTGGCCCTCAGCTGTGCGCTCGCCAGGAGAAATTGTATGGCTGTTCAGTGCCATGGCTGAGTAAATTAGGACATCAAATTGTAGTAAGGAAGGGGGGCAATAAGTTAAGGTTTTACTGCTCCATGTAAAAAAGACAACAACATTTCTGCATCAGGTATGATCGGGTTGTTGCTCCACACAGATGCCTCAAAAATAACTTTTCCTGCTCCAGATTACATCCAATCTTTTTATTGTGTTACAGAGCTGAACCTTACTTAAATAAAACCTTAAAAAAACAACTGCTGCAGTGTTGTTATGACTCCATTTTTCACACTGACATATTACTTTTTCACCAGACGCTCATGTTGGATTTCAGCTGGTAATTAGTTTACCCCTCTCTGTTGTGAAAATATGACTTTATAATGTGCATCAATTACAGGCCATAATAGCTCAAGGGTATGCAACACAGGGAGTGTGGAGGCTGTGAGAGACAGGGGAAAATGTTCTGTTAGTGTTGTTAATATTTGATAGGAGTTAAAGATTACAAAACGCCCATTAAATATTAAGATTTTTAGACTTTACTGCTGCCTCCTGTAAGCAATCAGAACTGAAGGTCTTTGATTTGTGCTGGTTTTAGGTGAGGGGAATGATTTTCCTCTAATTTTATGTATTTATCCTCTGATATTCATCACTGAGCTGTAATGCGTCATCTTTTCCTCCCCACTGCTCTCACAGGTCCAAGCAGATTTATGTGTTTATCCTGTAAATTACACAGAGATAACAGAAAATTCAACGTAGGATCAGCAACCCTGCCTCCCAGAGTTACAGCTTCTATAAATATATATGTTTTTTTTTTTTGAGGGAGGTACTTTTGAAGAGAAATGTTATTGCTTATTGGATGTGGTATGAAACAGGACCAGAGCGGCTCTCAAAGATGTGGTTTATATCAACCGTGCTGGTTTAGACTGCATCCTGTCAGTCACTCAGACTTTATTTAAACAGCCGCAATTCACAACAAACAAAACCTCAAGATACTTTCTTTGTCGGCCTGAGTGTTTTGTCTTTTTAAATAACTACATATAACTTTCTGTTTTAATACTTTGTCTTATTTTTATTTCTGTTTTTGCCACTTTAATTTTATCCTCTCGTTAATATTTAACAGTCTGTTTTGATGGTTTTTAAATGTCCTCCAATATTAATGTCTTATTTGAAGCACTTCTGAAAGGCGTATTTTGCAGAACTATCTCACATAGATGAACTTGCCTTACCTTGCGCTGTGAGATCTGCATTATCTGTTCACAATGACGTCATTTCTCTATTATGTTTAACTTCATAATTTTGAGAGTTAGTCTTGATAATTTATGATTTATTGCATTTTTAATCCATGTTTCAAAACCGTTTAACATAACAGGGTAAAGCAATTCTCACCAGCGTCTTAATTTGGGAATCAAATTGAGGTAATAAATTGTAATTGGCTTTTAGATTTATCATTCAATTAATTGCTGCACTGATATAATAATAAAACCATGACTCAGAGGTAGGAAACAGCTTCAGAGTACTGATCTTTTAAAGCTCCTGTGAAGAAGTCGTTGTTTGTGTCAATTCGGGTGCCCCCTTGTGGACAAAGCAGACTATTTTTTTCTTGTTCTTTACTTTTTTTAGAGTCTAGAGTCTTCAGACAAAAAAAAAAAAAATACTTATGTGGAAACTGTAAAACTTTAACGACTATAGTGATGTTTTAATTCAGTGTGACACAGAGCGCATTGATGCCACTGTACACATAAACTGCATAACGAAAACCTTTTGGCCCATGAATCCTTTCTGTGAAGTTTAAAGTAAAACTAGATGAATATTTGAGTTATCTTACAAGTAAAACACGCAGAAATTGAGGTTCTTTTGACTCTAGTGTATGCACATCTTGTTTCTTTGGCTTACCCGCCATTACCAGGCGAGGTATTGAAAAGTATTCCAACTATTTCTTAATGGCTCTATGGCGAGGCGGCACCCAGCTGTCACTCCCTGTTCGTTCTTATGCTTTGTCAGAATTTCTCTAAACCTCTATTCATACGACCCATCACGCCGCTGTCTTTAGAAATCCCTCCTGTCCCATAGACCCACACAGCAGGTCATATCTCTCTGGGGCTGCCAGGGCCAATGTCTTTCACACCGACGGCATCAGAAAGTAGCCCGGGGTGTGTTCATCCATCCCCCCGCCTCCTTTACTGCGGTTGAGCTCCGTCAGGAAGCAGGCACCCCCTTAGACTTGGGAACCCGTTCAATCAATGGCAGAGATTACAGTAGTCACGACCAGCTGGCGCCTGCTCCACACAGACGTCCACGGTGTCCATGCAGGGGCCCGATACCCCACTGTGTACCCTGCAGCACCCTCACAGTGCTGGGGCAATGACCACCAATAGACCCCAGTCAGACGCTGCACCTTATGATTGACGGCGCTGTTGTGTCTTGGTCCCTTGCATGGTTTTGCCCCACAAAGCCGTCTTACAGTGCATTGTAAAGACAGAGTCATGACCTTGTGTTTACCTCCACATGGTGATTTGTTTAGATTTCAGCCAGTAGGACTACATGTTCAACATGGACTTACACATCTCTAGTTTCAGTCTGACAATTAGTTAAACATTTTATTGCAGCAGTTGTTGTTTGTATCTGGCATTTAGGCTCCTAGCAGGTTTATCTTACATGCAGTTATTTGAGAGACGGCGAGATAATATCTTAAACCCTCAGCCAGAGCCTGCAGGTGGATGCTGCGGCTGTGTGGAGCTTAGAGTGTGAGCTGTAATACTGAGTCAGGGTCGAGGTGTCGGTGGCAGAGTAGAAACTGGACAGGAATCTTACAGCTAAAATAGACCGGTAAGCAAAACATGGAGGGTACATGCCAGGCGGTTTTAAGTGTGATGAATGGCACATTTGAAATCAAAGCAGCTGGTGTTGCTCGCTGAAGTGTCGCTTTATTTTTTAGTAAGGTATGGAGACCTATTATGCCGATCCATACTTAGAGACGTAATTATTATGTTACTATGATTTTTTAGTATGTTTGTCTTTTGCTTGTAAAAGGAATATTTACACAAACTGTAGATTTTGTTCCTCTTTACTAAATAATCAAAACAAATAAATAATATTCAAATGTTGGATGGACATACTAAACCTCAGCAAAGTTTCAGAACATTTATTTCCAGACATGTTTTCTTGCTCTTCTGAACAGCTAATTTCCACACTTGGTCACTACCTGCCACCAGGCTGTGACATCCTATCGAGACAGGTGATAGACCCATAGCTAACCTACGCTAGCAAGGCTTAGTAAGGGCTAAAGTGGACTCGAGCAGCTATCCTGCCCCTTCATATGTAATACTGCAATTTTTTGAATGTTTGAAAAACTGTGTAAAAAGTAACACCCACAAGCTGTGTCTAACTTTTTTACTGGAAAAATAGCCAAAAATAAGTAACAAGGCAGCTGAGTATTGCCGATGAGGGTTTCTTTGTGAAAGCTAACCTATGCTAGCATAGCTTAGTAAGGGCTAAAGTGGACCCGAACAGCTATCTGTCCCTTTTTTATGTAACGGTGTAATTTTCTGAATGTTTGATGACTACAAAACTGTGTAAAAAGTAACACCAACAAGCTGTGTTACTGGAAAAGTAGCCAAAATAAAGCAGAGACTAAAAAATGCTGAAATTAAAGTCCTGATTTGTTTTGGTGCATGAATGACTTTTGAGGAATATCTGTTTAGTTAAAGGTATAATACTAAGATGTCGGCCTTGCTTGTTTCCAGATTCTGCAGGAAACATCTGGGTAGTTTATTCCTGTGAGACTATTTTTGTACTTAAAGTGTCAGTTTTAGTCTCTGGTTAATGTGTGTACACGTATTGCGCTTGGCATATTGTTTATGCTACAACAACAAGAACCATGATAAAGCAAAGCTACTCTATAGGTGTCTGAGACTGACATTACAAAAGGTGAAAATTAGCGTGAAAGGTCCCCTGTAAAGTTCAAGATGTTCTGATTTCTACCTTCCTGTTGTGTACTCGAGTACCACCTTATACTCAGACCTCCTCTGAGTTATATTCATTAAAGTTTAGTACCTAACTGGTGTTTACAAACTGGCCCAGACCAAATACTCCATTAAAGGCAGAAAGCAAGTCCAGTGTTAGCGGTGGCAGAGTTTCTGTTGAGAGATTTTCTTTTTCTGGCTCTCTGTTGACAGGTTTTCAAAACCAACTGGCATGCAGAAAATATCAGCCTGACAGAGACACCATTACGTCTCAGTGTTACTTTTCAGCAGCAGAGATTCTTAAAATATTCACAGTCATATCGGGTAAACCTCGGGCACCAAGGTTGCCAAGGACGTGTTAATAGAATTTGTTTTTCACAACAGCAGCTGTTCGTCTGAGCTCTGAGCTCCACACAACATCTCTGCAGGGCACCGTCACATGAGTCATTGAGCCTCTGAGCTTTTTCCAAGAAGCTGTTTTAGTTCATTCAGAAAAAAATAAAAACATTTTCAATGGTATCCTAATGGCTCCAATGTGTTTCAAATACGACTGATTCGAGGTTTGTTTACATTGCATTAAGAAGTATAAATGAAGAGGGTTCAGTCTGGAACAAAGTGGATCATCTTGTTTTTCACACTGGATTAAATGACTGTATGAAATGTCATCTGAAATATCACTCAATGTGAGAAAGCCACAGAGAATTATCACCGTACTTTGAGGAAGCTCAAAGTTCAGTTGTTTAGGGTGAGATACTCAAACCTAAGACCACATTTTAACACGTTATACTGCAGGTATGTTGATAAAATATAAATGCAGTGAGTCTCAGATTAACCGCAGGTAGTGATCTGGGTGGGAAAGTGAACAGATTCCAGTTAAAACTTGTATTTTTTTTAAGATGTATTACGATTAAACTTGTTCTTGATGATGGTTTGATACAATATGGTCATAATAAACTGTGGTATTCAAATGTTTTTTCAAATGTAGCTTAAATCAAAAGAACTTGATGTAATTACAGGTTTTTTTTTTAGTAACAGTTCTCACATTTACAAGATGTACACAATTAAAATATATCTGTGTTTCTGCCACCACACATATAAAACCAAATAAGTATGACACCGGTGATTAATATACTTTTTGAAACTTTTGTTTCAGTGGCATTTGTAAGATTTGTTTACCTCACTGCTTAGTTAGGGGAAAAAAAGGATATTATTATTAGAAATAGGATCATTTTTTGATGTTTCAGAACATTTTGTTATACACAGGATAAGACAAGAAATTAGGAAAGTTAAAGTTTTTCCAGGCTTTGATTTTAAAATTACTGTGTCGAAACCATAGACTGTATATAGAATGGACTGAGTCTGCCTCCTCGCTGGGTGAAGCCACTCCGAGAACAGCACCCTCTGGGGACGGGCTGCAGTACAGGTCATAAATTCTGCCTCCTCCAGCAAAGCTTATGGAGCTGTGGCCAAACTTTATAAATTAATTACACAGAATATAAATTTTTCTCACCCCTGCTTGCGATGTTGACATGTTGTTACTGTAAGACTAGTTTGTTCTCAAGTCCTCTTTTCTCTGTGAAGCTCCGTTTTTAAAGGTTATTAGGAGGTTCATGTTTCTATGACTGACTCTTGATACAGCCTATGGGCGTACGAAGATTGCGTAGCTCACCTAGGAGATACAATGTTTGAGCCAAGTTTATCACAGCGACTCTCGGTGACTCTCCCGCTAAATGCACACAATGCTACTGCGCAATGCTGATTTCAGGAAATGAAGAAAAATCGTGGAAATACAGAGAGTTATTTGGCTTCAAATCCGTATACTGGCGGGAGGCGGAACCAGGTTGTCCATAGTATATACAGTCTACGGTCGAAACTATTGCTCAGAGAAAAACTTTTATGAACCTTTAAGCTGTTCTGGCATCAAACATTATATACAAAACTAATTTATCTTCTCCTCCATAGTTTAGTTTGCTTTTATTGACCATAAATACACATTAGAAGTTAATTCAGTAAGTTTTGAAACTCAGTTAAGTGTATATACAAATTTATCGAGGACACGGCCTGAGCCAATCTACACGCTCTTCTGAAAATGACCTTGGACGACTCTTCAAACAAACTTTCCAGAAAAAGATTTAAGTCTGGGAAACAAGCTGTGGGCTGAAGGAGTGCCTTGTCAGAGCAGTCAGGTATGAGCTGTCCAGTTTGGTGAATGTACATGTTATATCCTCTGCCAGGTGAGGGTACAATCCTCAGACTGTTACCGGGGAGTTTTCATTGGCCCTGAGCTTGAAGAAGTGCGACAGACTCAAAGGCATCACACAGCTCTTGTTGGCTGCTTCCACCTCTTCACACTGCTGCTTTGCCCCCAAAATGATGATAGAGAGCGGCCCCTCTGCCGATGCTTTGGACTTTTATGGGATGTTTGTTTTCTTTGGCGATGAAACAGAGAGCTAAAGAGGGGGCTGTTTGGATGAGGGGTCTCACTCTGCTCTGCGATTCCTGGCGTGATGATCTGAGAGGAGTGTCAGTCATGTTTAATTTGGGTTGTGTTGATTAGACTCAGTGTGTTTGGTGTGCTCTGTAGGTGACCTGTCATGTTACTGTAAATGAAGATTGACAGCAACATGTTGACGAGAAATTAACCCAACATCAAAACTACCGACTGATGTGCCATTACTGACACAGATGATGCTCCTAGTCCTGCATATAACATGAAATTAAATAAAAAAAATTTAAAAGCAATTTCCAGTCCTGGTTATTCACAGAGAGGAAAATTCCTGCGGTATTTGCTGATTTTAAAACTCAATAAAATGACAAAATCTGCTGTTTTCACAATGTACCAGAGATGAAAAAGGAGAGATTAGGAGAGATAGGCTGGTGCTGCAGTGCCTGGCATTCAATGCAAATTATGCATGAGGAGAATAAAGCTGCTAGTTTTTAAAGTGTTACAAGAGGGTGCTCTATATCTGCATTCTCTCAGACAGCCAGCAGGGGGCAGCTGCTTAAATAATTATGATTCTATAATACAAGAGCAGGAAATGGAAATACGCCACAGTTAGTTGTTTATATTGTCTTAAGGTGTTGATTGCTCATTTTCAGTTTTGTATTCCATTTGTTTTGAAAATATAACCCCATAAAAAAAGAAAGGGTTACAGAGCAAATTTGGGATCTGGTTAGTTGTGTTGGTTAGCCGCCAAAACAGTGCCTACCAGTCACGATGGCACCTGAACCATGCACAATGGTTCTGAGGTCCAAATATGGTCACTTCTGGTACGCAAGAACTAAGATAGACAGTCAGGATGCAAATCAACGAGTCTTGACCCGAAAGTACAAGGAGTTAACATGGCCCTCATGGAAATCAGCCTTTGTATCGTAATATATAACAGAATAGGATAGGATGCTATGCTGGTTTGATACAGTATGATATGATAATTAACAGCAACATGGATCTAATAAAGAATATATGACGTAATCCATAAACTGTAACGAGATAAAATACAATTAATATCACAGGATATGATTAAATGACAACGCCTCAATGAACTGAACCTGTCAAATAAACTAAAAAATAAAAAATGTATATATTTATACAATGTGATACAGTATGAGAGTATATATGTATGTTACACTATGAAGTGATATATGATACAATTTAACACGATATGAAATTGTATGATGCCATAGGATTCACCGTATGTACTGTGACGTTCAGAGTTCAAAAGAGGCTCAAATCACAGCTTGTCTAAAAATATGGCTTCTTGCCTTGTGTCACTTACTGCAGGAGACATCACTGATTTTTGGGGGGATAATCCGTCGAATGGATCTCCAATAGAAATGATGGCCGAAGCTTAGATAAAAATAAGACCAGACTTTTAATGAACTGTAATTAACCTTTAAAATAATGGAAGTTTAATGACGGGAGAACTTTTTTAGGTTGGCCTCCAAACGTCTCGAAATCCCAGTTTGGTATTAAAACCCTAAATTAATAGGACTTTACATGAATTTAATTACACTGAGTGATTAATGATATCTGTGCTGTCTTTGTGCCCTGAAGTGTGAATCATAAAGCATAACCCCCACAGGAACTGGACACTGCAGGCCCCTGTGTACATGAACTAAGTAAGTAAAGTTACTATCATAAATATTTCATTGAGAAAATTGCTTTCAGTCGTAAATACATCACGTAAAAGGGGGGCGACTGGAACTCAGCCAGACCTCCTGTAACAGGGCAACACGATATCCATCACCTCATAAAAGGCGCCAATTAACCGGGCCCTCGTATATCAGTTCCCAGTCACTTACAAAGTCATTGCCTTCCTTCCTCCTCTCATTATCATCACATACAGAAGGCACCCACAGGAGTGCACTTCACAGTCGTCGGGGTGAAAGAGGACCATTGTTTTTTTTTTTTTATCAGCGTGGGGTTTCCTCCAAGGGTAGAGAATGAGGCCGTAGCTTTCCACATGTCCCTGTGTGACATCTCCATTGTGCACGGAGAAAACGCTCATGCAGCGCGGCGCAGACAGTGCTCTGAAGTATATGAACTCTGACAGTGGGACATATATCAAAGACCTACTCTGCATATCACAATGTCCCACCCACCAGGTTCACCGCTTAGAAACAATGAGATGGAAAGTAGCAGGCTTCTCCGGGAGGCCTTGTGACTTTCATTTACTCACTGGTGGGGTCAGACAGTATCTGTGTCAAAGGTTGCAGAGGCCTAGGCTCTGCAGACACTGAATTGCACAAATTAAACAAACAGACATAAAGGAAAAAATCCAGACTGAATTTCTGTCGAAGTGGATCAGTTCAGAAAATATGCGGCAGAAACCTGGACTCTCAGGTATTAGATGGCTTGGAAGCAACATTCAAAGTTTTGAAGGAAAATAAATTCTGTTATTTTCTTGAACCCTTCCATCTGTTTTTCTAGTCGGGATCAAAAATGAAACTTGCAGAGGGAAATTTTGGGACCAGTCAACCATATGTGGCGGCTTCACAAATAGAGTTCCCAGTCTGTTTAGCTGACACCGAAGCAACCAAGCAACCGTTAAAGAGACAGTCTGAATAAGTCTGTAGACAGTTTTGATAGTACAAGAAGAACATAGTGACTAAAGCCAAAAACATACAGGAAAAGGTATGGTATCGCATACAGGATGCGTATTTGGAGTGTAGCAGCAGCGTAGTGCAGTCCCAATCAGCTGACCTCAGTATAGAGGAAACAACATGCTCACAACAGGTTGTTTTTCCTTTCTGTGGTCTTTTTCCTGCTAATCTGGATATAATTCAGTGACCGTTGAGCCTCAGTGACATCACCTCTAAAAATTGGCATATAAAGGGTCAAAATCTATATATTTTTCAAAACATTAAGTGCTTTGATCAGGACTGAGCTTGATGAAGAGACCTGAGCAAAAAAAATGACTTTTTCAAACGATGGTTCTGTCACTGTCCACATACTTCCATGTGTCCTTTATGTTGGCATGGATGTCTTCTTCATTTCTCTCTAGACTGGGTAGTGACAACAGCAACACTGCCCCTACAGTTTCCGGTGGTACTGCTCTGTCTGGCCAGTATCCGTAAGATTCAAGGATATGTGCAGAAATACGGACAAAAAGAACACGAAGCACGGATCGAGAGCTCCATCTGTATCCATATCTAACGTTGAGCATAAATGAGCCTTTTACAGCCAAAACTGGACAAAGGGGTGTGTTTTTAACAGGCATTTAGCAGAGCAGACTCGTAGAAAAAGAGTATAGTAAACAAAGGTATTGTTTAAATACTTGGACAAATGGAGAATCATGCATTACAGATGCTTTTTGACCTTAAAGGCCACAGTTGCTTAGAAGTTTCACCCACAGAAGAAGTGAACAAGGAAGCATTTCAGTGCAAAATGTGGCTGCTAAATTTCGCCAATTTCTGCACACTTCAAATTAACAATGGTTACACTAAATCCATCTATCCATCCATCCATCAATCCATACATCTATACCACTAATCTCAGGTGTCTTTGGGTTAAGGCTGTAAACACAATGGAGAGGTCACCAGACTATACAGAAAAACACACAATCATTCATGCACACACTCACCCCATCAGGTAATTTAGAGTGACCAGTGAAGCTAACATACACAGGAAGAACATAAGAATTCGTCATTGAGAGTTTCCTGAGGATTGAACAAAGAAGCTTGTTGGTCCACAACAATCGAGCGAACCAAACTGAATACAGAAATACGAGGAAAAACCTTGTGACTCATTTTGAAACACACTCACATAGACATGTTTTTGTGAAGCGTGGACGTTATTTTCCTCCTGCAGAGTGATTGTTCTTATAAAAACATCATTATAATCATTATGAGGACGCATGCTTCACAATGAATGGATCCAAGAATCTGGTTTACGACCTGCAACACTAAAAACAGTCTGTATGTTCATCCTTGCCTCATGCTCTGTGCTCATTGCACAGATGTTACCATGCCAACACACTCAGTATGTTGCACAAGGTTAATAGCTTGTTGGCATTGTCATATAATGTAAAGTACATTGAGCTCACCTGTAATGAAATGTGCTTTATGAATAAAATAGCTATCACATGTGACTGTATGAGGATGATGGTGTTGCAGAGCTGTAGTCACGGCTGTAGACTCTCAGACAAGATCTAGTCTAGATTTTAAAATGTTCACAGTATGTTCTGATTCATTCAACCCAGCTCAAAATCTCACACAAGGCTCCTTCCCCTCTTAAAAAAACACTGTGAAAATAACATTCAGCGCAAGTGCAGCGTCTTTGCCAAAAAGCAAACCAAACATCTTGTTTAAACACATGGAGGATCTGGCACACAGAGGGCTGTTTCTGCTGAAATGCTGGTGCTGTGCTGGCAAACAGGAAAGTGAAGCGGCTCAGATTGAGACAAACAGTGCTGCTGTGTTTTTATAGCCTGTATCTCCGCACAGCAAATGGTGCTGCACGTCATATCTGCTCCCCACATTATTTACACCTCGCTTTTATTAGGGCAATCTTGACATGTGTGCCCGGTGATCGATGAGAGAGCTTCTTTTTTATTTTTTCATAGTAGCCCTGCAGGGTAGCCAAAGTGGGCCATGGGTCTGGGTCCTTTCAAATAATGGGGAAAAAAGGTAAATATAATGATGGGGCTCAGGTTTTTACTGCCTTTGTTTGGATTTTTTTTAAACAGAATGGATTTAAGATGGAAAATGTGTCAAAAACTGGAGATTTACGCTGATTATTTTTGGAAGAATGACTGTGTTGTTCCACCCAGAGGAGCTCTGGGTGTTTGATGTCTCGGCGGTAAATACCAAATGTAAATATGACTCTTATTATAGTTAATGGCTGGAACTGAGAGTCAACACACATCCAATTATTTCACACACAAAATAAACCCCAAACTTGTTAGTCATCCATGACCACAGTATCTCATTTGCAGCGGGGATAAAGGGTTATTTCAACAAGTCTGACTTTGAGTCACATTATGTGGCAAATATTTAAAACTCACTTGCGATTCTGTCTCTGACACCGACATTTAAATCACATGAAAAAGAACCAAACAAGATTCAGGCACCATGCGGCTCAGTTGAAGAGGTGATATACACCTCTCATTATGCAGTCACAGCATAGGACTGGCTTTTTGTCACCATCGTGACTGACACGTCCATACAGTCAAAAGAGGAGCTGAATACTGAATAGCTCACTTCAATAATACATATTTATATTAGTATCTGTTGAAATGTTATCCAAATAGATCTGACCTTGCCTTAGCTGAGGAATGAGAATGAATTATATATAACCCCTACAGACTTCACTCGGCAAATAAGGGGGAATAATACATACTATGAAGCGCTGAAGATGCACTTTTCAAGCCGTTAAGCCAGGGGGACATCCACATTGGTGAAATGTCAAAGCCTGAAATCCACATGAGATACATTCCTGGATTTGTAAAGGGATTTTCTTTGAAGCATTCGCTGGTGAATATTAATGTCCGGAGGAAGTGCCATTGTCGGGCTTTGTGCCGCTCAAAACGGTCAGGACAGCATGGAGAGAGGCTGAGCTGGTTGTATTCGCAGAATTCACACTGAAAATAAGCTTGAAATTAATCTTAAAATGACTCCCATCCTTACCTGAGGCCAAATTTTTCTCCCTGCATAGAGGGGATTCAGAATAACTCAGAACTGAATGGTAAAATCAGCTTATAAAGCTCAAGTAGAGGCGTAGCAGATGAGAAACTCACCTGATTTCTCGGTATTTTACTTTTTATTCACAGAATAGAGTTTATGTACCTATTTTTCAAATAACATAAAAATTCATACCAAGTACTGAGCGTCATAGCAGCTGTTTTCAGTGTCGGTAAGAAGTGAAAAAAACCTCTCCTGCATTTGTCTGACTGCTAAAGTTACGAGTCAATGCATTTTCTAAAGTAAACCATCACAAAAGTAGACAAATGGTGTTAAAAAAGTCACCAAATCAACTTATCATCATCTGCTGAGTTTGAATAATTTCAGAAAAGCTGGTTACATTTACAAAATTTAACACAGAAACCTCCCTGTTTATATTTCTTATAGGCAGGTAAGATGCTTTGACAACAAAGAAGAACATACAGAATATATACCTGAAAAAATTAAGGTGTCTCATATTTCTTTACTTTTAACAACTTCTTTACAAACTTAAAATACAATGTATTTAACCTACTTCTCTTTTAATGCAGCTCCAAAACAATTCCTGATTTATCAAAGTCTGATGTTTGTAAAACCTCTAATTTCAGCATTTTTTAGCCTCTGCTTTATTTCGGCTGCTTTTCCAGTCATATCAAGTTAGACACAGCTTGTTGGTGTGACTTTTTACACAGCTTTGTAGTCATGAAACAACCCGAAATTATATCTTCACACACAACATCTCAGGCTAGTCCTGTTTTGGTCCAAACAACATTCGGAAAGACGTTGATTTTAAAGTTAGCGTAAACTAAACACTTTTCACAGAGAGAGGAGAATAAAGGTTTAAAAGCTACAAATGTGACAAACTGAGAGGAAAAACACTGAAATCTGCAGCTTTATGAGCTGCTCAGCCACGGTTTATATCAATATTAGAAAGAAAACCTTCAGTTATGGAGGTTTAGGGATAACAAACATCCTTCTGTTCAAACTAAATAATGACATATCTGAAAACTGTAATTGTTTTCTGTTCCACCGAATGTTTCTCTTAATTTCATAGAAAAAAAAAGTTGCTCACACTAAAGCTGACATTGATTTTCTTGAGGGTGCACTAAACTGCTGTACGATACAGTTCAACTGTCTTCTGACCCGCTTGTTGTTCACATCAACCCCGCACATCTCCTTCTGCTTCATGTGACGCCCACTCTCCCATCAGCTCAATCAGATCTATTAGGCTCTGTCTCCATCACTTTCAGAGGGAGCCACAGGGTCACTCTGCAGAAAAGAAAAAGTCACAACTCCATTTCGTCCATCATACCTTCAACTTTGATTCATCTTTTTTCTCTGACTCTGACGGCTCGGCTTCAAAACGTCAAATCCAAACCGAAGCCATGAAGTTGGAAAACCTTCCACAAAAGTAACATACAGATTGTTGTTTTTGAAGTATTTTATCAAACGGTTGTAAACTGTATTCCCGCATTAAGACTTGTGTATAATATTATGTTTAAATTAATATTTCATCACCTGAATATTAGGGGTGGGGGAAAAAATCGATACAGCGTAGTGTCACGATATTTTGTCTGGTGATATATCGTATCGTCTCATTGACCAAGTATCGATTTTTCAAATTAATTGCTAATATGAAGTCAAATCTATGATAATGGAAAAAAATAAAATCAACTGTTTGTCCAGTGAGGTTAGCAGAGGTGACATCATAGAGCAGGAGAAAGTTAGCACAACAAATATATAAATATAAGGTTTGCAAGATGTACTACATGACAATAAAATACAGTGTAAATAAGACAAACATAAAGGAAAGACAAATACTCGGGTGACCGCATCCTTAATCCCCCAAAAGAGGACACAACTACACGGGGCAAAGTCACAGAGTCGCAGGTAGACAATTTTGAGAGTTTTTGGGGTCGAGTCGAGTGTTTTTTTACGCGATTCTAACTCAGTAAGTCCATGCGACACAAACTCAAAACTTCCATACAAAACCTTGGACATTTGAAGGACTTTACAAACTCCCCGCAGACAAAGCTGGACAGGCTGGACAACCCCCCAAAAAAGAGGACATGTCTGGGTAAAAGAGGACGTATGGTCACTCTACAAATGCTAAATTAACTAAACAGTTGAAAAGATTGTATAAATTGCAATATATTGTACCGCAATACTCACTATATTGCAATAATATTGTATCTTGGGGCCACTAATGATTCCTATCGCTACTGAATATATCTTTTTATTTTGCCAACTTAGGATGACCCCTTTATTTCTACATAGTAACAGGTCTCCAGGTCTCTATCCATGAATTTCATCAGTGAGAGGGTTGAGTGAGGCAGCATTTCTAACCAGAATCGATAGAGCTAGATACTCACATTTGAGCTTTAATTTGCATATCATCTGATAGCACTTCTTTTTATGTTTTGGCGTTCTCTTTCTTTCTGCAGAAATAGAAGTGTAAATTGCTTCTCTTTAAATCTTATTGGCACTGTGATCTACACCCTCGTCTTTTTTTTCTCCAGACAAACACATGCTTGACCAAACTTGTGAAACTTTCACTGTAGCACACTGACAAGGGAGAAAACAACCTCTATCTTTCAGTAATGTAGACTTATTGGTTTCTGTCTTTTCTCACAGTATGTCATGAGTATTTTTGTGCAACCCCACAACGTTTGCAGGTGGCCGGAATGAATGATGCTCCACCAAAAGGGTTAGTTATAGCAGAATCAATACGTTACATACTGATCCGAGCATCACACACTGTAAACAACTGATGGCTGGTAGTTCATAGGCTGCAGAAAAGGGTGCCTCCAAGAATAGAAAGAGACGTCAATACTCAACATGAGCAGCAAAAGCCACCAGGCTGAGCAGAAAAGGAGCCACCTACAGAGCCGGAGACTTTTATAAAGTGTGTATCAAAGAGAAAAACACATCACAGGTATGAATGAAAATGCAGATCACTCTGCATTATAGATGTTTGACAAAAAAAACCTCGAACATCTCAAGGTTTATCAGCTCAATGAAGGAAATTAAGCTAATGAAAAATGACCTGATGATATGAATAATAAAGTCTGAAATGGAGAGGGCAGGGTAATTAAGTCTGCAAAGGTATTTGAAAGTCAAAGCCTTGCAGATATATTGCACCACAAGGGCATTTTTTGTCTTTAAAAGCGAAAGAAGACCTTGAGAGCCTCTAATGATCAGCTGGGCACTGCTGCAGAGGAAGAAATAATGATTAAGACGACATGAGGCTGGTGTGCTGCTGCATGCAAAGAGCTAATAGTGGAGGAACGGATGGAGGAAAGAGACCGGGATAAGAGTTCCAGGGATTTCTCAGGAATCGCCGGAGAACACCATTTGTTATAATTGCCTCCATATGTGGAGGGGCTCTTGAGATAGCTGTGGTGCAGGCGTCTTCTCCCTCCATCAGATACCCGTGTGTAAAAAATCATTTCTGTTGAGCGCAGAGACCCAGAGCCTCCCGCCTCTCCCGCCTCTGAGCATGTCACGCTGCCGTGGATAATAACACTACCATGTGGACCTGGTTCAGGAAAAACACTTCCATATGCTGTGTGCGCATGCTTTCCTTTCAAGATTTATGAATGAATAAGCTTCAATCGCTCCCGAGTCCGCGCAGCCACTGACAGACTCATGTTTAGAATTTCACAATGAAATCCATTCGCTCTTTTTTTTTGAGTGTGTTTGTTTGTGGTTCTGCCAAAGAACTTTCTTCAGCCGAGCGCAGATCGTAACTGATGTCCTCCCTCTTTTACAATTACCTCAAATATGCAGCCGCACTGTGACCTGCTCGTGATTGTTTACTGCAGGGAACAAGGAGACCAGCACATGGAAGTCTGCAGAAATCTAACTTTAGACAGGATGATTAAGAGGGTCGCTCTGCAGATTAAGTAATATCACATGAGAAGGAGTGATGATGTAGTGAGGATCTGCACTGTTGTGGTTCAGTCAAAGACATAAGGCTGCAATAGATTAGCAGTTTTTGTTATGCTGGGGTTGAACTACATCGTATAAGCATGACTGTAGCTTTAATCCAACAGATGGAGGGTTTTAGGTAGGGCTGGGTGATAAACCAAAAATAAACCAATGTTGTTTTTCCCATATTGGTATATTCAGTGTCAAAAAAACAGATAAATAAAAGTTGGTTTTGGATGTGAGTAGGTAGGCTATGGTCTCATGTCCCTTTAAGATGCTGTCCTACATCGGAGATGTGACTCCACCCCATCTAGTCCGTAACAAAGAGGGAAAGACAGGCGAGGAGATGGAGGACAGTTCAAAAGTTGGAGCGGCTGGAGTGGCAGCTGAAGTAGATGGAGTAGTTATCGTTCATTTATCATTATTGAGGTGAATTGCTTAATATATCGTGATGCTGATTTGAGGCCGTATCGCCCAGCCCTAGTTTTGGGACACATCAGCCTGGTAACTGATTACGGCCTACAGGTCAACAGCCTACCTGAAGACCTGAGAGTGCACAGACTATCAATATAGATGAAGATACATTTCTAAAATGTATGTTTTTGGAGTGTTTTTGCCTCCCTTAGATAGGACAGTCAAATAGAGACAGAAATGTGGAGAGTACAGAGTAGAGGAAGAGATACAATAAAGGATTGTAGCTGAGAGTTGAACTAACAACCACTGCAACAAAGACCACAGCCTGCAGGAAAGAGGAACCTTTCCTGTTGTGTAAAGAAATAGTAAATGACGTGTTAGCATCACGTAAAGCAGTGGTTCTTAACTGGTGGGTTCTGACCCAAAAGTGGGTCATGGACATGTTCTGGACCGGTCACAAACAACTGTTTAAAAAGTAAATACTTAATGTGCATCTGATGTTTGACATGTCTTTTATTTTGAAAAATAGCTTCTTTTGAAAGGCGCATTATGTCATGGTCCTCCTCGGTTTCTTATTACTGTGGCCTGAATGCAGTAAAATTACAATTTTTTTTTACGGTCTTTATTTTGTGCAATTTGATATTTATTCACTTTTGTCTATGCTGTTGCATGGTCCTCCTTAGGTTATTCTGAATGTGCTCTGAATGCAGAAATGCATATAAGTCAATTTTACATTTTCTGCTCTCCATTGTGTGCAACTTGATATTTGATATTTTCTGTATGCACAACTTTAGTAGTTGTCGTCCTCAGTTCATGTGCTTTGAAATGCACTTTACTTTATAAAATAGGTGTATTTATGTCAAAGACTTGAATCTAAAGATTTTTTTATAAGAAATTAATTTGCTTGGTTTGAATTCTATAAAAGTGGGTCACTACTCAAGGACCATGGGAAAATGTGGGTCCCAGAGTGAGACCAGTTGAGAACCACTGGCTCAAAGTACATTTGGTTAGCTCCCTGCAAATGCATTTCATCGACTGTTTTGCAGAGGCTTTTTAAAAAATGTTTGCAATCAGATGAAGAATTCCCCTTAAGGAAACATATAAAGAACCTAATAGCCAAAGAAGATCTTGTACTGTTTATAACCAGTGTGTTTCACCTCTTTTGTTGGACACTTGCAGTTTCTTCCTGCATAGAGTGCTCCCTCAAATATCATTGATAGATATACTTGGACTATACTTGAAACTAAATTCTGACACCCACACACATATGTCCTCAACTGTTGGGCAAAACCTCCTATTTACAGAGTAAAACACAACATTGCAGCATTAAAAATGAGTACAGCCAAGAGCACAAACTGTGCAACAGTCAAACTGAAACCTCGAACCTGAGGACAAGTCTAAAAACAGGAGATTTGCTGACTTTTAGCCTTTTTGAACACGGGTTAAAACTCCCTTTCTGTCATGTTGTCAATATCAGATATGAATCCATAAAAAGTTTGACCTACATTAACATTTTGAACCACATCAGTGAAAGAAGTCTGTGTGCTCCTGTGTGTCTGTGACCTTTGCTCTCTGTGCTGGACACTCCTCTGCAGAGACGTGCTGAACCTCATGAGGGCAGTGCAAACAGTGAGCTCTGCAGAGAAACAGCCTGACCCTCCACAAGCCAGCGTGCCTGTTTTGTCCAATTGACATTTCCCATCATGCCCACACAGGCTGCATCAGTATTCACAACCTGAGAGGAGGAGGCCACCGGGGAGAGGAGCAGAGAGACAGACAGAGGAGACAACAGCGTGCAGGAATACAGCAGGGCATTGAGCTTAGCCGGGTCACTTCACTCCCTATCTGTGCTTTTCTTATTCAGATACTGCTGTTATCTTTTGGCCGAAGTTTCCAGGTTTTCCTTGAACTCAAAGCAGATAATGAAAGGCTGCTTATTGTATCAAACACAGAAATGAGGGTTAGGTTTAGCGGATGAGGAAAGAGCACAGACTGATAAGAAGAAACACAAAAACAAATAAAGAGAGACAAAGAGAGTGAGAGATCCAGCTTGCTCCATCTTCACCCCAGCTGGCCTCACTGCCCAAGGTCTCAGGAAGTGATTAACCCTCTCAGATACCGCAGGATGATGAGCACATGCTCGTGTGTGGGTGTGTTTGTGCGTGTTGGGAGAAGAAGTCGGTGGGAGTCAGGCGTGGGCAGCCAATCTCTAAGCCCTCCTCCTGAGGCTCTTCCTAAAAGTGGGGTCATCACCCCCCTGATCTTGAAATTGAATTCCAATGATTCTGCCCCCCCGTGTAAATCCTCTCCCCTCAGGGCCGTCCACCCACACACACACACACACACACTAAGCAACAGGACCCACACCAAAGATCACATCCCCTTCTCAGATTCATTTAAAATTTAATTCCAGCTAAACAGGATACTTTTTAGTCAGCTTAAAAGTGGGAAGCTGTGTGAATGATTTATTTGATACTTACAGTATTCACCACAGGGCTCAGGGTGGGAAGCTGAAGCTGCATGCTACGCTGATATATTTATTACTGCAGGTCTGAGACTGTAGGGAATGGAAATTCGACCATTTTTTTAATCATTTCACTCCCTCCACATCTGAAGGAAGTCGGTCATATATATATTTTGATAATACGTTATATGCTGAGATCTTTGTGTTCATTGCACAGCTGTATTTGGAGCTGATGCCACTTTAATACAGTAAAGGTTACCATGACAACAAAGGGTATTTCACCAACCTGACTTATGTTTCAAATACTTGCTAAGTCGCTCCCACCTTTCTGTACAGTGCCACGGTATAACCAGTTCACATGTGTTATCTGCAAAGTGAGAGCAGTTATTTTACAGCTGTCATGTTCGTCCTGGTTGATCAAGTTTTGCTGAATGCAGAGTGACCTTAAAAAAGACGTTAGGTGCAAGAAAAGAGGGAGGGACCAGCGAGTAAAGTCAGCAACTTTCAGATTTGATTTGATTTGATCTGACTGTATTTCCGTTTTGTTTGTTATCCAGGCAAAAAAGGCCATTTTGAATTATTTTACTTAATTCCAAAACTTTAGTCAGTCTTTCATAGCAACAGTCTCCTGTTTCTCAATGACACACTGTCGGCATGGAGAACAGACTGTTGCTAGGGATGTAGCTGTTTGATGACCAGCTGTCAATCTTTCGTAGCGACAATCTCTTATTTCTCAATGACACACCTTTATCATGGAGAACAGACTGTTGCTAGAGACGCAGCTGTTTGATGACCAGTAGTCCATCTTTTACAGCAACAGTCTCCTATTTCACGATAACACACTGTCGTCATGGTGAACAGACTGTTGCTAGGGATAGTGCTAATCATAGACTCATGTGACTGGCTGTAATCATGTAATCATGCATTCTGTCCACATGTAAACTGAGTTCTGGGTGAATTTACTTTTACATATGTTGTTCACAAGTTCATGTTTTTGGTTAAGTTGATTTTTTGGTCATTAGCCCAACAACACCTATAATTTCCTTTAAACTCAAAAACATGATAATCTGCCAGATTAGACCAGCAGCAGTGACCAAGCTCCAGATCTGTCCTTAATTCAGACTCTTTGGGGATTTTGGATCCAAACCAGCGACAGTGACTCTGAAGAGCCTCAGCAGACACATTTGCTGGCTGTCATTCACTTTGAAGGAAGGCGAGGCAGATGTTTGGAGGGTGAATGTGCCAAACGAGGGAAGAAACACGAACATCGGTTTGGTGCTCACCGCAGCCCCGACACTCTGGATGCCAAGTGTGAAGAACAACATGCAAAAGGAAAACTACAAAACAGATGCAGCAGAAACATTTGCTCTAAACGGCAGCTGGAAACGATTTCTGATTTGACTGAAAATCTCCAAATGAAAGAGAAGAGATGGCAGAGTTTGATGGATCGCAAATTAAAATTCAAAGACATCATCTGTAACGTAAAGACATCAAACACTTTCAAACAATAATATGTTATAGTACAACAAATCTACGCCTGCAAATATGTTTGGTAGGAATCATAATTATGTCTGGATTAACTTTAATTAAGACTGTAAGCAAACCTTGGATGTGACTGTTTCACTCCATTATAAAATGTTTAAATTAAACAAACATCACAAATCTTCACTGCAAGAATATTCACACAGCTTTCTATAAAAGTTTTACTTTCAGCAGAAAAACTAAAATTCATTTTTTTGTGACGCTTTTGATGGTGAGGAAAACTTTTGGAAAATGTCAGTGCAAACTTTAGATGCATGAAATATTTCAATATCAGAGTATAGATTGAAACGCTCCCTCGCTCACCCCTGAAGCTCTTGTGGCCTTCAAGGATAAGAAGGTCCTATAATACATGATAAGTATATTCCTCCAATTGTCAAGTTTTAACCATCAAAACCATCCATCAATTCAACTTCTTTTTGCACAAGTTTCTTCTTCATTTTTCAAACGGTATGCAACCAACACTGTATCTTTGAATAGCAAATATACACAGAGCAACACTACAGTCTACCTACCTAAAGTCCTGTTTCTGACATGAGTGCAATGATTACTCCTTTTTTCTCTGTTTCAGCCCTTTTCAACTCCTTTATTTGTTAAATCCTTTCAAATATTCAGGAACCATTAGCTTATTTTGTCCGTGCAGATGTCAGGTACTGGAGGGAGAGAGTGTTGTATCACCGTTTGGCTAAGGACTGTGAGTGTTTCCAGACAAATGGTTGATCAGAGCCATGGGACTGAGGGAAAACAGGCAAAATATGAGCAAAAACAGCATTATGCTTCGTTTATCTGGACAGATGAGCCCTGTCAGGTTAGAAATATTTGGGGTTTCTTCAACAAAAACAAGGTTAACTTTCAGTTTGTGTTCATTTTGTTAGATAGATGGAAGTTTTAACCAACAGTAAAACACTTATTGTCTATTTCAACGGAAAAGAAAAGAGCGTATACTGCAGTTTAAAATGTTTATGTCTTTTTCGACTCAATGTTACAGGTTCACACCAGAGTACTATCAAATAAAGCTTCCTACGGATGTGCTTCTAAGGGGATCTAAGTGGTAGTGTTGTGCCGTTCATGAACGATTTGTTCAAAAGAAGGGAACTGCTGAGTGAACGATGTGAATGGAATCACTCCAAGACCTGATTCATTCCTTTCTCAGTTCATTTGAGTTCAGCCACGAGTGTGGCGTGCAGGAGTGAAACTGCTGCCTTTGACTCTTTTGCAAACGACACATAGCCAGCCAATGAGTGGGCGGTAGCAATACGCAATTTGATATCTTTAAAAGTATCATAATCCCTGACTGACTGATTTAGTGAACGAATCATTTGAACGAATCATTTTAATGAACAGATTCTAAAGATTCAGTACAGTCAACAGAAACTGTTCTTCCCATCACTAGTGTGCGGCCAGAATCCTGGAAATCTGTCACAGCTTAGAGTGTTTTTTAATAGAGACTATATCAAGAGGGGCTTTCACTGTAACCTCCATCAAGGATTTTGTACTAGAGTATTGAGAAATGCTTCAATAACTTTGACCTTGTGAGTGGAGAGAGTAGTAGTATGGTACACAGGCTACATGATATAAACAACAACACCCAGCCTGCTTGCTCCTTTGCAGAAAAGTCTTGTCTTACGCTGATGGTCTCACTCGCTTGATCAGAAAGTATCTTTGTTAAATTTCAGAAAAGTGTGCAGTGCTGTGAGGGTCGGGAACTTGCTTCAGTAACATCTATGACATGATGGCTCATGGTAAAACTTGTTTTGTTTACTCTCAGTGGCTTTCACCAGGCTTTTTCTAACAACAAAGGTGAGTGAGTGTGTTTGTTTCAGCTCTCACTGACACTAAATATCCCCTCTTCGACTGAAGCGAGTCCTGGTGGAGCACAGCGGCAGTAGCACTGAGATTTGATGCAACAGTTCGCATCATTACACCGCTACGCTTAAAAAGGCGAGCCACAAGCTTAACAAGAGATTTTTCCTTCACCTTTGACATTTAGCATGTCAATGAACCGCTCAGTAACTCTGCTCTCTCTGCAGATCCACTCCTCATTACCCTCTTTGGCAGGGGAGCACAGCACTCTTCGGCTCCCTCTCTCTCTCTTTTTCTACCTCGTAAGCTCTCACTCCCCCTCCTCCACACAATCCCCCCCTTGCTCTTTCCTCTCTCCAGCAACACAACCATTTCGGTCCGCAAATGACTGCACCTGAAGTCAAGTGGAAAGCAGAAGGTCTGCTCACGTAGTCACAGCACTACAGCTCTGTCTGCAGAGTTCGCTCTTCCCCCCACAGGCTCGCTATCCGAGGGGCTATAAGGCTCAGTCCTACTCTGTTCCAACCTGGATAAAGTATGCTCTCTGTCAGCACTTTCTGCTGCAGCCTGGCACTCTGTTTATTTTTGCAAGACACAGAGCTGAATAGACTTTAATAAATACCGTGGCCTGAGAGTCAGGGAGCCATCTGAGCTTGTCACAACTTGTAACTTAGCTGGTGCACCAGTTCAGACCTGTGATTGGGTGTTCACTTAACGGATGAGTGAGTGCACAACTCTCTCACCCGGGTCCTTTGGAAATTGCAGTGGTCAGGACACTGCAGGGGAATCACAGCAGCATGCACTTACTGTGCTTCACACACAAACAGGCACATTTAACCCTCTGCTCAGACGGCCGTGTGCTGTTTGAAAGCATGCTAAAGAGAAATCAATCAGAAAGAGATACACCTAGTGTTGCTGCACAGCTTTAATTCTTTGGAAGTCTTCCAAGCAATCCTGAAACCCATTTTCTGAGTAATTTATGAATCCAGATATAGCGAGCCCACATCCTGCTGTGGTCTGAATGGATTCAGACACCTGAGGAGGGCTGAAGAAAAGACCACTGAATTAGAAATGATAATTATAAAGCAGAGGTTTTCTTCACGTTCTGTACTTGAAAAAAGAAAAAGACATTTCTCTGCCCAGCAATGCTGTGAACACCACGCTTTTATCATTATTATGGTGATTGTGTATTCAAGTTTTCCGGAGCTCTGAGGTCTGTGCACAAAAAAAGAAGATATGTGATCTGAATGTAAAACACACATTCAAGCTTGGAGAGGAGAAAGGTGATATTTTCAAAGATATGTTGATACTATACCGACACCACCAGGATAAAAGAGCCCTGAAATATCAGGGAAAAGTGAAAGTAAAGCTACTTGGATCACATTTTAGGAGTGAAACTACCAATCACCAGTCTTGAGGAAATGATGCTGATGCAGAAATGCTACAGTATAAACTTCAGTTCCCAGAGTGCTCGCTTACAGCCGGCTGCAGAAGCACCAGAAACCAAATTCACACAAAGCCAAAACAGCCTGTTTTTAGAGCGAAAATAAACACATTTACAGTCTGGCTCTAAAAATGTTGGTCTGAATAGTTCAGGGCTCCCACAGCACCTGCTGCCTGAGGAAGATGACTCGTTTTGAAGATGTAAAGGTTACAAGGTTGGCCAATCAGAGTCACAGCTGACTTGACTGACAGGAAGGCAACAAAGTTTCTCAAAATGACATGAAATAAAGAAAACTTTGTCTCATAATAGCAGAAACATTTGGGCCTGTCTGTGTTGCTTCAACTGAGTGTGATGAGATATTTTGACTTAAACTAAGACCAAAAACCTGAGAGAAGTTGAGTATTTTGCTGTGAAGACATTATCCAATCAGCTATCGTGCAGTTGCTGTTTTTAAAGCTGCTGTGAGGACCTTTTGTCAAGTTTGGCGCCCCCTGTGGACAAAGTGATACCTCTTATCTTTTGCTTTGTGTGTGTGTGTGTGTTTTTTTTCAGACCTTCTTGTCTTATGATGCGTTCCAGTTACCTCGGTAGTCAGATGTCAGAGCTGGGAATGACGTCACACCCGTGTTGACGGCGTTCCAGTAAACAAGTCGGAAAACCAAGATGGACGCCTACAGTTAGCCATTGTTAGCTCTTGTTAACAATTTTCAGCTGTCGTCAACTGTCATTAGCTGTTGTTAGGTATACCATTTGTAAACAAGCATAACACAGTATTTTACTCTACAAACACCATAGCATTGTGTTCACAGTTACACGTTGGGCAGTACAACATAAACCACTTACTTAATTTCACAAAAACAAAACAGATGTATTAATAAATAATACATTCCGAGAGCTTTCACTGTTACGCTTCTACTGTTGATGTACTGTACAAGTAGGGGTTGATGAAAATCGTCTGCCTTTCTGAGTCGGAAATCTGACTTCAGGGGCAGGTTGAACCCCGGCCTATTTATCATCACATAAGAGAGTCCAGAATAGTGGCAGTCTTAATTTCAGCCAAGTGTGCGAATCCAGGGTAGCTAAGTTGCTGATGGTGGAGGATTCATATTTCATGAAGACATGATGTGATTTCGAATGAAAAACGGTGAGAAGAACATTTGTCAAAAAAGCAAAACAAAAGCTCTGAAACACCAGGATGAAGAGTATGAAGTAAAGGTGCTACATGGTTCATAAGATCCAGTCTGTTTCTGGGGGGTCTCAAAGAGGAAAAAGGGTTCAAATGTTCCACACTGTGAAATGATTCCTATTGGCTTACAGCTCAGCTCATGGTAATTTTGACATTTGTAAAGCGCTGCTGATGCCCAGTTTCCCTCAGGGTGGGTGAATTGCAACCCCCACCTCTGTTGGTCACTTGTTGTCTTAAACCGAGGTGTCTTAACAATAAGGGCAACAATCCAGGACGGATTTATTGAACAGTACACCACCACTGAGTCGTGGCGTCCTTCCTCCTCCGACAGAAACAGACCGCCTCCGATCGAATCCAAAAGAGGGTACAAATACTACGACCAAATATTACTACATAAAGGAGTAAAGCTTTATATAAGCGACGCTACCAGCTCCATACATGCTGATATGTATACCCAGCATGCTTTGCACAAAGAAGCTTTCCACTGCAAAACACAATAAAGAGGGAAAATTGTAATCCTGAGATGATGGTGGTGGTCATGGTGGTGCATGTCCATGACGTAGTGCCCTTTTTTGAGTTAAATACCATAAAAAAATAAAATACCTCTGTCTGCGTCTCATACTGGTCACATAAAGACCATGGTCTACTTCGAGACAGACCAGAACAGAGGTCTGAAAAGTGAGTTTTATGGTAAGTCAACATCTTCTTGATAAAATGCAGACAAGAGAAATCCAACGCAACGGTCACTGCCATCGCAAACAACAAGGATCTCAGATGGAGAAACACAATTCTCCAGAGAAAGTAGGTGGACTTAAGGGTTCTGCTTTCCTCTCTCTCTGGGTCATGGGAGAAGAAAGAAAGAGATGACTTCTGACAAAACAACTTCCCACATATGAAACCAACGTGACAGTCAGATGAGGACAAACTGGATCTGAAAAGCTGACAAAGATAAAAAGAAAATATGTGCAGTTATCCTAAATCGCCATAAGTGTAGCCACACAGAGAGAATTTTTATTGAAACAGATGGAGTACAATTTTTTTGTTCTCTGTAGATAATATATTTGTAAAGAAAAAAACTTTAGATATCACTGGTTACAGTTTGTTGTATCCCAAGCTGAGCCGACTCGACGCTCATCTGTGCCGAGGTACAAAAACAATCAATAAAACAGCAGCCAAACCTCCACCCCTTAGTCAGAGTTTTCGCTGTAATCTGTGGAGTCTTCTTCTTTTCTTAAAAAAGTCAAATCTGCAGTACAGTAACTCACAAAAGGGAATAACGCTGGATTGCCTCAGAACAGACATGAAGTGAATACAGCTAAATACCTTTAAATACAACAAAGCAGTGAGTAAAGAGGTCATGGTTATTTAGTTCAGCGCTGGATAGGCCGATCACTTCAGGTTGGCTCTTGTTGCTGCTATTGACTTCTCTTTTTCTTGTCAGTGAGTTTCAGGGTTTAAGTCGGAGTTGCAGAAAATTCCACAGTGGTTTCATCCGGTGTTAATCTTCAGAGATTTGCATTAGTGTCCAGAGACACCTTTGATCTTTCTAAAGACTCTGATTGGATGTGTGAACGAGGGGGCCACTTTCCCATCATGCCTCCACTGGATTAAAAGAGGGGAGGGTGGGTTATTTATAATTTTGGAAGTTGTTTTCAGGTCAGTGCGGGCTTTCAGAAGCAATCAAACACATTTCAGTGGCAGCGGTGCAGAGACAGGAGAAGGGGGCGGGTGTCCGGGTACGATTTCAAACTCAGTGAACTTGTGACGACAGCGCTCCCTGATTCAGTGGTTTGTCTTTGTAAACTGTGGCTGGATGAATGAAAGTCAAAGAGCTCAGGGATAAGACTGGCAGCAGCGAGGGGAAAAACCCTGACATTTTCAAGGATTAATAACCGAAAAATTGGTTTCAAAGCCTCTGGAAACTTGGCTTAAAGAAGTAAAAAATGCGTGTATGATATCAAAGTTAAGAATCTAATTTATCATCTGAAGCTGGATTTTAAATAAATATCCATAATCTGAAGTAAATCTAACAATATCAGATAATTCCTCTGTAAAGACAAACTCTCAGGACTGTGGAGGCAGGCCAGATCAGAGGTTTGTTTGACATCTTTGGGAGGAATAGTAAACCACAAAGTAAGTTGGCTCCACAAAACCTGATGCTCCATTAAGAGATAAGAAACATCACAAAGCTGGTCGTGAACTTTGGTAACTCAGATAACTCTATTTATACATGTAAATATAAAATATAAACACTGTTTAGTCTCAAAATTAACGAGCAGAATGTCTTACAGTGAACTCAGAGATTTCAGAGCCCAAATCGATGAAGTTTCACTTAAAGCCCCAGTGAGGAGTTTTTTTTAAGTTGATGAAATAGACTCAAATTCATCCTGATGCTTTTTTCATGACACACAAAAGCAAACCACACCATCAGCTACAAGACTGATAATTTTCATACTGTTATTTTGATGCCTCAAACTGCTGCGAGGGGGTAGGTTTTAGCCGAGCAGCTGAAGAAACTGCCTTTTTTTTACATTATTCACATGACATATTTGCAATAATTGAAAGATTTGACAGTCAGAAGTCAACAGGAACTCATCAGATCAGCTTACTCTACTTGCACAGTTGAGGTTTTTCACAGACGTAGACGGCAGAATATCATTTGATAAAAAACTGTCATCAGAGTTGATATTTTCTGACTTCAGGCCTTATGTTATAACCACAGATTTTCACCTTCGGTGGTGTGAACACCATTTCTAAGAGCAGTCATTAACAGCAGAGCCTCTTTGCTGACTCACATCCATCGAGCTTTCCTGACAGCTGCTCTCTGCTCCCCCTCCGTCCATGTTTCACCTTTCGGAGCTCATAAACATTGTCTCAGTGATGCCTGAAACAAGTTTCCATGCCACATTAATGTGCGCAGTGGCAAGAGCGAGTCTCTCATCGAACAGCTGCCGCCCTGCCTGCCTGGCAGCAGCGCCGGGTTAGATTTGCCATTAATTTGTCGCACCTGACAGCCGACTCTTCTGGGTACCCTCCGTCTACACCACTTTGCTGCTGCGTGCCTGGGAGGGACATATTTCGCCCTTGTGAGAATAAGACTGAAATATGGTCAGGGAAGAGAGCGGTACAAAATAGAAGCCTGAGGCTGCTACATTTTATGTGTATGTAGGCCAGGCCACATGATATGGTAGAGAGTTAGGACCGCAGGGTTCAAATCCATGGAGGACACCAGCAGTACAACCAGCTGATGCAACTGGAACTGAAGACACTACCACCCCAGCCAAGTCCAAACCATCACAGAGACCTGATGCAGTGAGTTCCTCTAAATCAAATCTGGCCCAAGACTAATTATAACCATTCATTAGGGAGCTTCACTGTTCGCCTGCATATGATGTTAGGTCTGACAGGCCACTAGCTGCAGTAAACCTTCGGAGGTGATGGGCCACCTTTTTGGGGCTTTATTTGCGGCCTGTAGTTAGCCAAAAATTTCTAGCAAAGACTTCCTCCTCTTTACGTAGCTACCTTTGGAGCTAAACTCGAGGAGAATCAGCCATTGTTTTACGATACGATACGATACACTTTGTCGTCCCCTTAGGGAAATTTGTCTTGGACTCCAGGAGCTGCACAGATAAAGCTGCCAACTGTTGACACAAAGTACTCAACCTAACAAAGACACAGTCACACAACCCACGCACATTGCACAAGAATCCCACGGAAATGGTCAAAAGAGACACACTGACAATAGACAACAGTGACAAAGAACAAAACACAGCAAGGTGAGACAAGGCAAACAAGACCATAAAGAAAACAATAAGATAACAAGGTAACACCATGACATTATTGCACAATCCGGATCTATTTCAGGAAATAAGATGAGATGTGCGGAGTGAGAGAGCGCTAAGTTTTTATTTATGGGGACACATACCAAAACTGACCCTAAATAACTTAAGCGTATATCCTAGTGATAGGAACTCCAACTGTTGTCAGTGATCCAGATGATTTGACTCAGCAACGAGCGGCTCTTCATAGTACCGTTGACATACAAGAACCAGCTTTGGAGTTGAATTGTTTAGGACCAACACATCGTCAGCAGTCTACCCAATCACTGTGGTTGCCTGTTGCAAACTAGACCAAGAGATGTCTGCGATCCCAGTTCAGGTACACCTGCTCTGAGGCCGCTGTTATCCTTAACTCCATCGAACACAATCTCTCCACCCAGAACAACAGAATCCTGCTCATCTAAGCTTTAACTGAGAAAAACAAATCACTTCAACAGCAGGTCAAGGCACAAAACCACCCAGCTCACCTCCATTACCATGACAACAGCCACGAAATATTTGACTCACTGCTCACAATCTCGATTTCACCGGCATCCTGAAACACTCTACAGATGATCTGAAAAATCTGTGGATGACTTTATGATTGGAACGAGATAGAAACCGTCAACACCGTCACTTTTACCGTGTTCACTGTAGGAGTCAGAAAAACACCAAACATCCATGTCCGGTCGTCGAGGAATTCGAGTATTTAGTAGTTGCTTATCTGGGCTTGCTTTTCTTTATGTGTGAACGTGATGTGTGACTGATTTGAAGTTGAAGTTGTTGTTGGTTCGGCCCTCCAACACAGTTCAGGTTTCTCATGTGGTCCCACGTAAAACTTAATCGCCCACCCCTGATCTAGAGTGAACTGATTTATGCTGACTGATTAGCCGTGTATCGTTTAAATGACGACTACTGTCGGTCTATTAACAGAGTTTAATCTCTGAAAATATGAGAGGCGTCACTTTATTTCCAAATACTATAAATCAGAAAATGTAAAAAGATGGAACTACACTCATTACTCAACATCCTTTCTCATTTAGCAGACACGACACGCAACAATGATAACAGATCACATTCAAATGTCACTGAGAGGTACTTTATCTATGTGTTGTACATCTGTTTGAATATATAGATGTCAGACTGGTGCTGACAGGTTACGTCTCTAATTTTTCAAGTGTTGTATATCTTTCTGATTGGCTCTGCAGGTGTATCTTTTTCCTTATCTCAGGTAATGCTGTACTGCCAAATGTATCGTTAGCTGCTGATGTGAATCATATTTCAGAGTTTAGTTGACATTAAAATCAGTTTAGGGTCAGTGCAAACACAGAGACAGACAGACAAAGACATCAACTCAGAGGTTTATGGAGAAAAATCTCCAATCAGTCTGCTGTCTCATTAATGGATGGGTGTGTTTGGTTATTGATGAGGTTGACATTTGCCTCAGTAATGAAGCGAGTGGTGAGTTTGCGAAAAAACAAAAGCCGAATACGAGTCTGCAAAATCAATGGCCTCATCCCATCGAATCCCAGCAGTTCTCCTCATACAGTAACAGTGTGAGGGTTATCATTATGCCAGGAATGCACAAACAAGAGCAGGAAAAGCCGGAGCGCACCGTCCCCTCAGCTTACAAATGCACAATAACATTTAACAAAGAGCTGCAATAAATGAGCTGTGAAGGCCGGGCCTCTCACCTGTCAACATCTGACACTTAAAACAGTAATTTGTTCCCCTCGGGGGGGGGCTGTACTTTCCAAGGTATTGAATTTCCCTCTGGACCCAAGATTGTTCAACTATCACCTCGACAGAAAGCAATACCCCGAAAAGACAGCTTAATGTCACGGCAGAATCCACCATTTTTTGGGCTTCGGCTTGTTGAAGAAAATGAGACAAAGAAATCACACTTTACACGACGCAAATTAGGCTTTTTGTGCTTCCACAAAGCCCCCAAATGTCAGGATTTGTCAGAGTGTAATAAAGATCCCGGCTGAGATATCAAGTGAATTACATTTCATAGCTGTCATCGTCATATGGCTCATAATGCCTTAATCTTTTATGCATATTTCTCCTTAAAACAACATAACGTCCATGAACAGGCCCTCCATTGTCGACGCTGAATGTCAACATCCCTGTTATCCCATCAGCTCCCTCTGCCTGAAACCTTAAACCGCCAAACACCTGTTCTTTTGTGTGAGCTGGCATTTTACAGCAGGGTTTCTCAGACAGCCAGCCGAGCCACTCTTCCCCCTGGCTCGCTCTCTCTCGACCCCCTCATTCGATTCCTCGCTCGCTCTCTCTGCTTGCCTTTTACATCTCGTCACTCTTTCTCCCCCCTCTCCCCCTCTCTTGTCCTTTTACTCGCTATTGTCATTTCTCTTTCTTTTCCCCTGCCTCCCCAGCTCCATTTACCAAATTTCCCCTCTTCCTCCCATGCTTTAACTCTCCTTTTCCTATTCACTCGCCTTTTATTTGCCTGTTTTCCTTCTTTTATTTCCACTTTTTACAGATAATCTCAGCACAATGCTTGAATCAGATCTCTATCTTGATCCCTGAAGCTTCCTCATCCTTCTGTACCTCGTAAAGCCCCTTTTTTTCCCCCTGTCTGTCACATCATCTCATATGAACTTGCCTTTCTTTCTTTGTTACTCCTGATCTCTTTTATAACAGCGCTCCATGTTGGTTAAAAGTGCAGATTTAAAACCTAACTCTTGGTCATTGCAGTTAGAGTCTGTTGTAAAAACCTGGATGTAGGGATTTATCTCATTCAGCCGTAAGAACACTGGCGATGTCGATGATAGATGTTTAAAAACAGTTTTAAAGTTCATCCTGTCAGCAGTTTTCTATGAGACCAAAGGTCGTTACACACCGGCGAATTTGCAAAGCGAATTTGCGAAGTGAATATTTTTCTCTTCGCAGACGAACTGCTTTATAAATCTGTAGCCTAATATAAATCTTTCCTCAGACATGTTGTAAGCTGTTGCTCTGGATCAATCGTCTCTCTGTAATTTGTCCTCTCCTCCTGCAAAAATGGAGTCAGCTGATTGAGAAGTTCTTGAAATTGTCTGAGGGACATTCAGAAGTATTGTTGGGATTTCTCGGGGTACGATTTAAGCTCCTGGTTGGTTTTGTGGAGCTCCCCCATCACCTGTCCCGAGGTCAGTATTGGATGTACCCAGACACTTCGACACTTTAATCGGCTTACAACCACGACCAGGTCATCATCACTTGAGGATGTAGTCGCCATTGTTTCTCCTTCTTCTCTCTCCCCTTCTGTTATCGGAAAAGGTGTAAGCCGAATATTTCGAATTTCGCGTTGTTTTATACGTCGCTTCGTAATACGCCAGTGTGTAACAACCTGAAGTTTTAAATCCTTGTGTTGAAAATTAAAGACGTGTTTTAAACATTTGGAGCTGCTTAGCTGACACCCACCCCACCACCACCAGCTTCAGGCATCAAAAACTGCTCTTTAAAACTCACCAATCATGCCACTAAACGGTGTTGTTTGTTTCTCTACATCATTAAAAGGCATCAGTTTTAATCTCAGTCTGTTTCATAAAGGTCAAAAAACTCCTTACTGGAGCTTTAAGGTTGTAAACTTACCCTTTGATACACAGCCTCAGATCAACATATAAACACAAACGTACAGAAAAACTTGGCTCAAGACTTCTCTGATAAGACCAAGACGATGTAGAGCAAAGCCTGAAGAGGAGGTCCAAAGTGGTCCTGACATCTAAATCTACAGTCCAATCTATAGAGTAGAGCCTAATGCCAAATTGAACCTTTAAAAAGCATGCCGTCTAAAGCCTGATTAGAGGTTTTGCAGCTGAAAGGATCTCAACCTATTCTCAGACTTTTTCTTGGGTAACCAGCCCCGCTCGCTGTCTTGGAGCTCGAATAAAGCCAGACCCTCACCGGGCCTCTTTTGGTAAGTAGGACTGTTGCTGTTGGATGGACCAAATTCAAGTCTGAGGCTCTGAAGTTAACATCAAGAATGTAATATCTGGTTGGACTGAACTGGAAAACAGCTTTAGATAAGCTTGGAGAAAGAGAAGATGATTATGGTTAGATCTTTAACAAAAACATCCTGGTGAAAGTCACTGAAGATTGTATCCACATTAATCCAGAACATAATTCTTCTTCAAACATGCAGAGGGTTTTTAGTGCCAGGAAATCAGTCAGCAGGAACATGTCGTTTTAAAAAGTACAACACTTTGATAGGGAACATTTTAGAGACTTGTTAGATAAGTAAATCAGCAATATAACAGCATCAGGTTTGTGGAGAATAAACAAGAGTTCAGCGTTTCTACAGGATGAAAGTATACTTGTGGTGGTGGGTGAAAATACTCCAAAGCTGTGCAGTCATAGACCCCCAACAGCAGGTGGAGCATGCAGACTCAGGTGAATATGTGAAGATACAGAGCAGATCCAGATCACACACGAGTTTATTGCAGTAGAGCTCTTTTGTACATGATAGAAAAATAAAAATGTGACAAAGGTCAGCAAGTATACCTGAGTGGCCGGGGTGCTACACAAAAACCATGAGCCCACAGGAACAATTCTCCATGATTCCCCACCTGGACTGATGGTAGGGCTGGGCGATAAACCAAAAATGTACCAATACCGAAATTAACGACAATAACCAACGTCGTTTTGCCCATATCAGTATATTCAGAGTCAAAAATTAAGATATATAAAAGTTGGTTTTGGATGTGTTTAGGTAGGCTATGGTCTCATGTCCCTCTAAGACGCTGTCCTATGTCAGAGACGTGACTCCACCCCATCCAGTCTGGAACGAAGAGGGAAAGACAGGTGAGGAGATGGAGGACGGTTCAAAAGTTGTAGAGGCTGAAGTAGATGAAGTTAATGTGGGAGGGGGTGAACAGCTTGTAGAGTAGTTATCGTCTATTTATCGTTATCAAGTGAACTGCTCAATATATCGTGATATTGATTTGAGGCCATATCGCCCAGCCCTAACTGATGGTCTTACTTGACCCCCATAGTCTGATGTCCTGTGGGCAGCTCACCCAGGTATCTTCTATTCAAGAGAAACACTAAAGTGCTTTACCTTTCCTTCAAAAAATATTCGTTTTTGAAATCTAGTTATACTAAATGTGTACGGGTGTAACAGTGAGATAGCAAAAGTTGTGTACACTCGCATATCCACTGTTTCCTTCCAGCAGCTCTGATATCTGCTTCTGTGATTCTGCAGAAACAATCGAGGCTGACCTGAGGCAGAGTTACTCTGTACCTGTCGAAGAGGTTTAAAGCTGATCATACAAATTTAAAATGCTTTTACTACTTCTTCAGTGAAATCTGGCATCACTGACGCTATCTTCTTTCAAAACAGATCTGAACATCAAGATATGGACTCTGAGCTACTGGCTGCTCATCAAAAGTATCCCTGTTAGTACTGAAGAGCACTTTAAGCGCACTTCTTTCTTCTGATTCCAACATCACCTTTCTTTATTTTTCTTCCCAGCAGTCTGCTGATCCTCTCTTTTTCTCTGTCTCCCCCTGTTTTTCTCCAACTCTTCAACAACCCTTCTTTCCCTGCTTGTATGGCAGATGAGGTGAAAGAAAAAGAGAAAACCCTCTAACCCTTCCCTCATCTCTTTTCTTTTTGAAAGCTGGCCTTTGTGGAGCTGCCGGGAGCAGCTCCAGTGTCTCCAGTGAAGCCAAGGCTCTTTTCATCGGGGAGAGGTTTGAAATCTAACTGACCCTATTCATGCACTGCCAGGCCTTCGCTTGTGCTCATGCTACATAATACGAGGCAATGCAGTGACTTGGGAATGTGAGTTATTCAATGGAGGGGGAGACAACAGAAGAAGAGCACAGGAGGAGTTTGGATCAGGACACATAATAGATTTCTGAAGATGACTAGAAGAAATCTATAGCATGTCTTTCCTGTCTGGGAAGTACCTTTACCTTGAAGCCAACAAGTTGAATTCTTTTAATGACACTTGCATCTGTATTTAGGAGTCAAATCATGGTTTGGTGTTTTTGCACTGTGCTTTTGAACGTCTCCCTATTGCAGATGAGACATAACAGTGACTCAAATCTGCTGCAATCATTGTTATAAGCTGTACTATTATTTTACTAGATAGTAATGTGAAAATTAGACCTGTTGACACCGATTCTGGTGCAAACTAGTGAGGTGGAGAGGTGTGATACAATGTAATATATACAAATTATTGGCACAACATGTGTCCAGACCCTGCATACTTAAGAGGGGACTTATTGCATATTTCAGAACAACCATATTCCCATGTATTACAAGGGTGTGGCTCTGTAGTAGAAGAGTCCAGGCGCTAAAGAGGCCAATCTGCAGTCCAAACATGTCACCTATTGAAAACATTTGGTACGTAACAAAATGAAAAACACAGCAAAGGAGACCATGAGCTATCGAGCCACTGAAAACCTAGACCATGCTGTAAAAAGACCATAGACTGTATATACTATGGACAACTTGGTTCCGCCTCCGCCAGAATACAGAATTTGAAGCCAAAAAGCTCTCGGTATTTCTGCGACTTTTCTTCATTTCCTGAAACCAACATTGCGCAGTAGCGTTGTACGCCCTCCACTACTTGCGCAGTAGCATTGTGCGCATTCGGACATAGACAGTCTATGAATAAGACAAAAAGACATATTTTATCCGTGCAAAGCTTTTTATTCTAAAATCCAGATTTGCTTTTGTACATATCTACCATGACTCTTGGCGATGTAGCTGTAAGTCCGTATTATCTACTGCCAATGTTGTTTGCCATGTTTGTATCCATCTCCTTCTATCTGCCTCAACCCACACAGTTACAGCAGATGGCTCTGCACCATAAGTCTTGGCTCCAACTTCCGTCATTATACTAATTTGAAACCGAATTGCCCTCAGTATTTCTGGGTTTTTCTCCACTTCCTGGAATCACCACTTACGCAGTAGCATTGTACGCATTCAGTGGGAGAGTCGCTGTGATGACGCTTGGCTCAAACAGTGTATCCCCCGGTGAGCTACTTAATCTTTGTACGCCCATAGGCTGTATCAAGTGTCAATCATAGAAAACATGAACCCCCTAATAACTTTTAAAAATGAAGCTGCACAGAAAAAAGAGGACTTGAGCACAAACCAGTCTGACAGTAACTACATGTCAACATCGCTACCAGGGGGGAGAAATATTTATATTCTGTGTAATCTATCTCTTAAGTTTGTCCACAGCTCCATAGGGATCACTGAAGAAGGCGGGATTTATGACCTATACTGCAGTCTGTCACCAGAGGGTGCTGTTCTCGCTGTGGCTTCACCCAGTGAGGAGGCAGACAGCGTCCATTCTGTATAAGTCTATGGTCATTCATCTTAAAAAGAGACCTCAGACAATATTTGTTTTTTTGCCGTGTAGATTACAAATGATAAACTAACTGAAGCCATATTTCTTTCTCCATTTATCATGCAAATAAATCTAATATTGAAGACTAAGGGAGAACTAGGATTTAAAACACCCGTTTGTTTAGCAGCTCCAGTTGCAAGGGTGTGATGAGCAGTTTTTCTGTTGAATACTCAAATCTTAATGTTTATCTATGACCTCTGAACACCTGCTGTTTTTTCTTTTGCGTACACCTGCAGGAAAAAAACAGATTACTGCTGGGGACACAAGTCTGAGCACAGATTCTGGAGGTGTAATATTATCAATTTGCAGGAAATAAAACCAGTGAATTTGATACTGGGCGAGCATGAGATACCAAACGATGTGAGCTATTACAAAGAAAACAACCCTAACTGGAGTAGGCAGATAGAGCATTGTTTAATAAAGACACAGTTGCATGGTATGGAAAAAATTCAAGGGAGTTTCACTGCAACGCAACAAGACACCTGAGTCATCCTTTAGATAATGCTAGACCCTGCAGGTTGTGCTCTGCCATAACAACCAGCTCACTTCCCATTACCCCTTACATACTGTGATGGTGGAAATATCAAGGGTAGTATCTGCAGAGCCAGAGGTACAGACATTGAAACGAAAGTAGTCATAAACCAGGCTGCGTGGGCTGTCCCTGGTGCATCAATCTGGGCTACTGATATGATGAACATCTCAGCAGAGCATTATCTGCAAAATGTAGATTATCACTGAAACCCACCAGCCTGCGGACAAACAGAAAATTAGCTCTCCAAACCCTGCTGTGTGGGGAACTGAGTACAATTTCATGCATAAAAACAAACCTAAATGTGGAATTTGTTTTCATTGATTATACCCTGAATATTTAATGGAAGCAGCAAGAGATTGGTTACATAATTTAGCTAGACCACATTAAAAAACAAGTGGAGCTGTATGATGTTGGGAAATCCATCCATCTATCTGTTTTCCTTCTCCTCTGGGGAACCCACAGCCAGATAAGATCTGATATCCCTCAAACAACTGAAGCTTTCATTCAGTCAATTAGATGTTTCTACCACTGAAACGAGATATTGAAGTCGTATCACTGTTGAGATGAGACCTGTGATCTTCTGCTGCTGACCTGCTCTCTCACACCACGAGGCCACTCTGAGTAGATGTTCGAAATGTGCTTGTGTCAATACAGACGAGCCAAATGGTCTGTGTGTTTAGACTCTTCAATGGAACGACGCGGGGGCTTTGGTGGCTTATAATGGGAACACTAGCGTGTGAAATATGTTATGCATAGGAGGCAGGCGAGTGATACAGCAAAGGGCCACTATTTGGCACAGAGTCCAGAGAGTCAGCAATATAAAGAGGACCAAAGTAAACAAGGTGCTGACATTCAGTTTTGGCCCAGAAAACCAAGAGTAAAAGAAGCTGTCCACAGTCGACCAAGTGAGATGAAAAGAGAGGAGAGTGCCAAGATACACCTCGGTAACCAAGCAGAATGAATCAGTCTATTTTAGGTCTCCAGAGCCTCGCTTGCCTTCCCCATATTGTATATTACAGGGTTTTTTTTGTGTGTGTGAAAATGTCATGAGAGTTAATGTAAAAGCTGCAATAAAATGAATTCATCAAAATGTGTCCAGAGTTACTCAATCAGTCCATAAAATTCTATTTTAAACAGTATATGTGCATTCACTCCTCTTTGATGCAATTAACTGCACCCAAAGTTTATCACGCCTTTTCTGCCACCAGCCAGCAGGTGGCAGCAAAAGGGTTCTGTCCCATCAACTGAGGCATGAAGACAAAGATCCTGGTTCGTCATGTGGTGGTGGTGAGTTATTGAACTTGATGGAAACATTTGAGGGTGGAGTTACAGAGAGAGCTGGTAAAAGACAAAATAACAGATTGACAGTGGATCTTTGCAGGAGAAGCTGAGAGTTCAAGAGCTTGGATCAAAACAGCCTGACAACAAAATAAGCCAACTTCCAATGAATTGCACAGGACCCTATGAAGACACCGTGTCTCATCAAGTTGCGTGTTTCGGCTAACTTAAAACCAGAGAAGCTGTTTCTGCAACACCCGGGGACAAAATTATAAAAATGATACTTTTATTTTGCTCAGACCGTAAAGAGTAAATTTGGTGCCTGAATATATAATGTCTTTTTCTTGAAACTCAATAAAAATGGACACAGTTTTGGCACCAAATGTATCATGGTATCATGTTTTGGGATGAAACAATAGTCTGCTCTCTGATAACTAACTACTGCTCTGATTTTAGAATATTAAACCTCTCACCCAATTAAATTTTAGTTGTTGGACATAATTTAGTGCATCCAAGTGTGAAAGTAATAAAAGTGGTTTTTAAAGTTGGGTTTAAGTCTTTTGAAAATCACAAGTAGGAGACAACTCTGATGAAAACAGAAGCTCCAAAAGAAAAAGTTTCCATCAGCGTAACATGCTAAGTAAAGTATGGCAGGTATGGCCATGAGAATTATTTGGAAATGGGGAAAATGCTTTCCAACATCCAACCCTAATAAATGAAACTTGAACCAGGCAGGGCAAAACTTGTGGATTTAAAACTTGGCTTTTCATTCAGTTTACACAGTTTAATGAAAACTCCATCAACTCACTTAGACAGAAATGCATTAAACATCACAACAACAGAGAAAGGCACTATTATTTTCTTTTCCATATATTCTATTAAAATGTAAACGATGTCTTTATGAGTGGAGGCTCTGTGGTTCAGTCCTTATGTTAATTATCATCCCGAGAGCACGGGTAAGTCATTGCTTGTGACAGCAGAAATATTAAGAGCAAGTGGTGTGGAAGTCGCAAATTATGAATAAAACATAACGTGTCATGTTTGACAATTCCATCACTGCTAATAAAAGCGTGGGCGTGCTGAGCTCTCTGCCAATCCTCACACTGACAGCATTAATTGAAATGGCAGCATGATTAAAAATCCAATTAATCATGCCGCCCTAATGGACAGAAAATGTAAAAACTGTGGGTTGACCTTCAAAATGGAATTTCTTCTTTTGCTTTAACACATTTAGATGAAAAAAAAATCCATACATAAATATTTCTGTCCTTTTAAATTAATTAAGGAGGGACATTGTTGGTACCTCCAGACTGACCTGCAAACAATTATTTAAGGTTGAATGGTTTTTGACTGACCAGCCAATTTAATTATGAACACTCATTTAGGGATTAGGCCATTACAGGCACGCGCTGTATGTAATTTAATGCAAGGGGATTTGATGCAAGTCTAAACACTTCAAGTAATTCAAACGAATCCTAAAAGCAGCTGCAGAAAATGAAGCAAGTTTTGGTGTACGAGACACGTTCACAACCTTCTCAGTTATCTTGAAGGTGAGCAACAATGAGAAAACCAGTGCAACCAATATTCCAAAACAAGTACAGTATTTTACCCTGACAATGGTGCTCTAAGAAACAAGACCTTATTCCTGTGCCCAAAGCATAACAAAGTGGACCAGTCTAGCAGTGACACTTTTTAAGACTTTCCTTCCTCATTTAATCAACAACAAAGCATTTAATGAACAGAAGTATATACTGTTAAATTAAGAAACCTTGTGAGGTGCTGCTTTCATTGAAAAGACAAAGTGATTAGCGAAGATGGGCGATGCAGGTTACAGCAAATTGGTTTGGCAGTATCAGCGAGAAAGACATTGACAAGTGCTCATAATTCATGTTCATCTAAGGCTTTCTTTGAGAGAGAGAAAAGCAATGCCTCTGTCTCCACATGTCCACTACCAATAACAACAGTGTGTCATCTTCCAATAGAGTATCTCCACACCTTGTGCTAGTAATTCTGAATTCTATTGACAAAATCCATTGACTTATCAAAAACGTGTGACCAGACAACCTCCTTGAAGAATACAAAATATGACAGTTTAAGGGTCCGGGGTTAATCTGCTGGTCGAATATGAATGTTTTAGTTAATTGAAGAATATATGTTGTAGGGTGACCATATTCTGAATCCCCTAAAGAGGACACGACTACACGGGGGCGGAGTCATGGAGTTGCGATTAGTAAATTTTGAGAGTTTTTCGGATCGGTTAAAGTGTTTTTTACGTGCTTCTAACTAAGTTCGTCCACATGAAACAAACTCAAAACTTCCATCCAAACACCCGGACATTTGAAGGATTTTATAAAGTCCCCGGACAAGGCCGGACAGCCCCCCAAAAAAGAGGACATGTCCGGGTAAAAGAGAATGTATGGTCACCCTTTGATAACATAACAAGCCCGCTGAAACATGGAAGTTAAACAGAAATGTGTAAGCTGCAGTTGTTTTGGGGTCTCAAATGTCAGCGTATCACTTTTGTAACCAGCTGTCTTTACTCACTTCTTCCTCTGTGGAGGCTCTATGCGTCAGAGATGATGGCCTGTAAACATTGCGCATTTCCATGTAAACATTTAAGTGTCTGTTGTTAACACAATACCCCTGAATAAATACAAACAAAGTGAATAAGTTGCTTCTGAAACAATTAAGGGAATAGGCCTGTAAGTAGAGGTAAAAAATCCAAACATGGCCAACTTATGTAGAAATCCTGCCTCTAATCAATTTCTTAAAGTATCCAGTCTTTCATTTAAGTGTTGAGTATCATGATCTAAACTTGGCATCTTGAAGTCAACATTTTGGTACCATGACAACTCTACTGGAAAGGTGACCATTAATGAAACCAGAGAGAGCTTCACATTTGTAGAGAAATGACACATTGCTGAACATCAAAGCCTGTACACTGGAAACCAATTAAACAAACTCTATTTCTAAGCATGACTGAAAACTCTAGGGGAGCATGTAAACCCTTCTCCATTAAAAAGCAAAGAAACCCGCTCTAAATCCCTTTCAGCACATGCACAGGTACTGTGTCAATCCATCTGATCGATCACTGGAGATGTGAGACAAAGCCTAATCCCATCTTCTCCCCTGACATCGACCTCCAGCCCCTGATTTGATCCTGTTTCCAGGATGAGCCTGATTCCTGGGCTACTGACACACAAACCGTTTACATCCCTGGAAAAACTCATCCGGACACATCCAGCTACAATGGCGTCACGCTCGGATTGGCTCTGTGAGCACTGTCATGGCCTTTTGAGCACGAAGAGGGGGCTTTGGGTGGCATGGGCTGTGAAATAACAAAAAGAGGAGGAGGAGAATAAATACACTCAGTGGTGTGTTTACTGTCTGTTTAGCACTCTAACACGATCCAGTTTGCTTTAAGCGATAAGCAGCTGCGATCAACAATAACACCAATCAGAACTGCAACGAACAGGGGAAACATTTGTCATCACTTTGCAGATCTTCACACTGATTTGTGCGGCTGGTTTCATGTGATTGCTCCATTGTCTTCCTCCCTCTGCAGACAGAAGATGAAGTCTATAATCGTACCTGGAGGCTAAAACGTTGTGTGTGTCTGCTGAACTCAACAATCATCCCTTTTAAGTCAAAAAAGCCGACCGCCCCCTTTTCCAGCAGACACTTCAGAAAAGCAAACAATCGGGTCCAGGAATAGCAGCCTTATTGTTGCGTCCCTACCATTTTCATAAGGGCTCTCCACTCTTCAGGCCCTCCTCCCTGGGTTTCAATCCAGACCTGAATGAGGCCCAGACAAAGAGGAGCTGTCAGTGGTCCTCTAGACGAGGTGGATTAAGCAGAGAAATGAAGACCTGTCGTAGACTTCAGCCAAATAGACTCCCTGTTTCTAAGCTGCAGTGGCAAGGAGCCACATTTCTTTCATGACGGCCTTTTAATGAGCTCTAATTAAATATCCGTGGGCTCAGCATTTGTGCGGGGGTAAGTGGTGCATCGCTGGCCACCTAAGACCAGAATAACAAGAAAGTGGAGAGCTAAACTCTCAAGGGATAACCTGCTGGAGCCACCCTGTCTTTCTCTGCGTGACTTAAACCAGTGCTGGACTGGAAATAGAAACAGTTTGCATGAGAGGCTCAATATGACGATGGGTACAAGCCAAACAGAACTGATTATTTTAGCTCTGTATCTTAGAGGGGAAAAAAAAAAGATCTAGATGAACAAAAAGATTGAATAAATGTCTTCACCTCACCACCAATAAAACTGCCTCATGTAAACACTTCAATCAAAGGAGACTGGTCCGATCCGGCCTGTTCAAAAAGGAATTTCATTCTGGTTCAAAGTTGCGGTGTGTGTTGTTTGTTGAGCCAAGAGTTTGGCTTTCTGGGTGGGCAAACAAAACTAGTCTGTGACCGGCACAACTTTTTTTTTCTGGAGCCTTTGAAAGAACTCGGTATTGTCGAATGTCTCAGCGGTCAAAATAAAAGATATTAAAAACAGACATCCATTATTGTAGATGTGACACAGCAGGAGAATGAACTCTCTGGTGCACAGAAAGGGGATCGAGTGAAGAAGCAAAATGTAGAAGCACACAGCGATGGTTACGATATACTTGTTTACACATTATGTACACTGACGTAGCAACAATGGTTATTAAATGGATTTATTTTGATTTCATACTTAATGCTTGTACATTCACCTCAAATAAATTTCTATCAATTTCTGGTATCCGTATGTCATTGAACATGGAAAAAAAGAATATGTGAGAGCTTAAGACTACATTCACACATGCCCGGCTATTTTCATAAACGGACATTTCATCCTCTCCGTGCATGCACACCACTACGTTTTCAGAAAAGTTTTCGTTTACACTAACCCGTGTGTATATGCCATCAAGAGCAACCAGTAGGTGGCGGTGTAGCGAGAAGCTCAAGCCCATGTTAGCCAATCAGAATCCCTCACAGCAGCAACAACAATGTCACTTCCTTCTTTCCAGCATACAAAATCTCTATTTGTCTCTGTTTACATGCAAACGTGCAAACAGAGTTTTCCAAAATCTTCACTCTGGCCGGAGTTTTTCAAAAGCATCATTTTTAGGGGCGAATTCTCTGTTTGCGTCTAAACCAAGGGTGCAAACAGTGGTTAATTTCTCAGTTTTTAAAAATATATTTTTTTTTTATACAGGTAATCAAAGGCACTGTAAGTAGTTTTTTAGTTGGTTTAGAGACAGACTGAAACTGACCCTGATGCCTCTTTGTAACCTTCAAAAGCAAACGAGACCTTCAGCAACACAGCTGACGTAATTTCTAATGCCTGAAGCTGCTTTAAGGAGGTGGCTGTCAGACACGATTGTTCACAACATGCAGAACAAAAAGACTTTTTTCTCCAAATACTCTGTGAGTGATAAGGACAAGAGACAGGGGGTATCATTTTGTCCACAGGGGGCGCCAGAACCAAGGGAAACCAAAAACAAAAGTCACACCATAGGGACACAGAAATTGCTTAAATCTGCTTTGAGGTGAATCTCCTCAAAAGAGTACAAGTAACTGTCCAGTCCTGATTCCTGCCAACAGGGACTTAAGAGCCTCTTTCCAAACTTTGCCGGTCATATTTTGGGTCCAAAACCTACAGCTGTATCTCATAAAATAGAGAAACACTGTTTTCAACTTGGCAACGGTGGAGGAGGCTTCTTGACAGCTGGTTTCCAGAATGCTTGGGTGGTCCTTAAAGAGGCGGTAGCTCTAAAGGAAGCAATCTGAGTTGTAAATAAAGCTACAACAAGACAGAAGAGCAATACAAAGTCTAAACATCAAAATAAGATTTGAAACGTGGAGCTAAACAATTTTTTTTAACTTGAACCTAAACTGAGAACAGCCGATCTTTCCCACCATCGTAGTCAAAACTTAAAACGTTTACTGATAGTTACATCAAATATATAATAAGTCAACAAGTAAAGAAGTTAAGTGCATGCCAGTGAGATGCAGTCACTCCCAAAACTTAATTTACTTCGGTGTTCTTTCCCAAATTAAGGCATGAAATTGGAAACCAAAATGTGAAGGCATGCGTGCTGTTTCCCCTAAACTAATTTTGCAACTAGAACCCTGGGAAGGATCACGATGTCCAACATGTACGTGTAGAATAACAGGGAAACAAAACCCAGCTGTAATGTAATTTACTGCCCTTTATCTGTAATGCAGACCACTGAGAATTGTGGGAGGAAGAGTTTCTGTGTTACAGTAAAAGTGAAGGCCCCGAAAAGTCTCGCTGCGGAGCTTCCGATTCATCATTTTGTGTCACATTCCTGTGCACAATCCGTGTGAGCACCTTCCAGCTAGTGTGATTCCTTCCGCCTGGCTGTGTTTTATTCATGGCTGCCTCTCTCTGCACCATTAAGCAGCTGAGGCACCTCTGTACCAGGGGGATGCATGGAGTATTACATTTAGAAAGCAGTTACTACCCATACTGCTAAAAGGAGATATATCACATTGCTGGAGGAGCTGGATTATAAATAGTTTACGGTATAATTGATACAAAGGACTTATAGAGAAGATATGTTCTTTGTTACAGTGCAACAGTGTCTTTTATCATTTTGCTTCATGATTCACCAAATATTCTCAATATGTGACCAGCAGGGACTTCAGGCAGGCTAGTTTAGCACCTGTTTAGCATGCTGTTTTATAAGTGCAGAACGTGGTTTGGTTTGTCTCGCTGTAATATGCGAGGTCGTCTTCGAAAGGAGCATTACCCTGGTGACAGCATATGTTGCCCCAAAGTCAGAACTCAAGCATCCCCGCACCATCATGGCTGCTATAGCTTCAGAACTGTGCATACATAAAGTCCTTCTTTACAACAGAGGATGCAGAATCTATTATTTCCAAAAGTAATGTCAAACTTCGATTAATCAGGCTGCAGGACACTTTCCTCCTCCACCCAAGTCCATCTTGAATAAGCTCAGATATTTCTGGATCAAGTTTACATACGGGGTCTCCGCAGGTTTCAACAAGTCAAATTTAAGACTTTTTAAAGACTGTAATTAAAACAGATTAAAAAGTACAAAAGACATGAAGGGAAACCAGAACATTTAACATGACTTCAAATCAATCTTTATTCCTATGGCATTTCTTTGTAAGTAGAGTTAATATATTTTTTAGTCCTTTCAAAATCGTACGTAAGAAGTTTTATGAGATTTTAAGAGAATTTTAGACATTTTAAGACCTGTGTAAACCCTGTACATATGATTTTCATAGTTTTTGGTTGTGATTTTAAGAGAAAGCAGTGATTTCTACTACAGAGCCATGCTTTTTTTTAATGCAGCGCAACCAAAAGCACAAATATTACAGCTAATTAGTATTATTTTTTTAAATCTTGTCCTAAATCTGGAATTGTTGAACCATATGCTCACATGGAGGTGAACCTCTTCCCATCTTTCCCTCTAAAAGCCTCTCTGGAGGCGCAGCCATCTCCCTAATCTGATGTAAATCAACCTCATTAACTATCTAGTGTTTTGTTGTCTCTGCCCTAACGTTTCAGCACATGTTGCTGGATTCAAATTTATAGTTATCCTGAATAATTTTCATAAAACAAATCTGATTTTATTAACATTTTGCCCTGCACTCTAACCTTCATGGATTAGGGCCCTTGAGATTGGGACTGATGTTAAACAAAGCATCCATGAGAGGGGGCTTCGGTTTTAAACGGACCTCCACTTCTCCTTCACTGACATTCAGTTTCAGTGTGAGCTCTGCTGCTCTGTCATAGTTTTCTCTCCCTGTAGGTTACATTACTTTATATATGACTATAGTCTCTTCCCGTCCTGCACAATCTTTGCTTATTTTCTCAAGTATTCCTCTTTGTTTTGTTTTGCTGGACTAGCTCCAACTGTTAACTACTCGCCTATATGAGTATGCATACAGTTTGTAGAGCTTAAATGAGCTCTTATTCGGTGAGGGAAATAGTTGCCTGTGATCTTCTGTGACTCTCCAGGAGTTAAAATCCTGAGGTGTCTTCATAAAGGGTATTTGATGAATACAGCTGAAACATAAAGCCTGTGTTATAAACTTGTGTTATAGTGACTGACACTTCTTCAATATGAATCAAAACAACTTAAGCGCCCGCTTATCAAGGCTGCCTCTGGCGACTCTCGCAACTTTTAAATTGAGTACTATATTATGACTGTAGTACTCCTTTGAAATAATTTCCAAGTTTCAGGCTCCCTTCTGTCAAACGTCCTCTTGTCAAAAAGAAATCTGCCATAAATTGGCAGCTTGAAATGCTGCTCTTTGAGAAACTGTAAGTGCAGGGAGTTTTTGTGCAATGTGTCACAATATTGCCTTCTCCGTCTATTACGCTTTGCCTTTTCCACAGAGCTGCAATCTAAAACTACTTACCCGCACAAAAACTTCTCATAGTCTAGCCAGTGAAGTAAATCAGTCGCTGAGATTATTTCTGCTTGAGCAGCTGAGAAATGTTCCTAATTCTAAACTCCACTAAATGAGCATTTGGCTCACAATCTGTGGCTTACAGCTGCTGACTTTTCCCATGAATCTCCCTCTAAGTACTTGTACTGTTGGAGTTATATTTCTGTTAATGTTCTATCGCATTATTGTTTATGGGATGTTTTGATTCCCTCTGCTGATACGTGGAGGAGGAGAAGTGGAGAAAAGGCAAAAAATAGATTTAATAGGGAGAGAATAAAGGAGAAACAAGGGGCAGAGAGAGAGAGAGAGAGAAAGACAGAGGGAAAAAAAGACGCCTGCACAACTTGCACAGCTGAAGATCTGTCTCATGACTGAAACATTCAGGGGGATCAAACATGCCCACACTGCAGGGATTCCTTTCCCAGAAAAATCTTGCAGCTTCAGCAGTGTGAGAGGCATGCATCAATAGAGCATTGTATCAGCGTGTTGTGATCATATTGTGCTGCCTCATGGAGCCGCACTAATCATACTGGGGAATAACGGGAGAAGTGGTAAAACAATACCGTTGATTCTCAGCGTAGTGGTGGAGTATAATGAACCTCTGCATACCATGAAACTCTAAGTACATACAAGCAAAAACAAAGGAGGTTGCTCTTCTTATAGATGGAGGCTACAATCCTCCTCTTGTTCCCGTTGCTCTCAGCTGGCGTGACTCATATCGAATGAAACATTTATTAACAGCCTAAAGAGTGCCTAAAAGTGCAAATACCATGGTAAACAGAAAAAGCCTGTTGTGACGAGTTATCGCCTTATTTAAGATATCCAAATAAGGGATTTTACGTTGTAAAGACAGGAAATTGTGTCTCGTTCATTTAGAGTCGCAGCATTTCAGAACATTTCAGTTTTAGGGAGCGTTGTCTAACAGTTAAGTCATGTACAGACTGAAAAGTCAAGGTTTCAGCAATATCAGCCACTGGAAACACACAGATTTTTAGTGTTGATGTTATACAGGGATAAGAAGTGATTAGATTTCTAAAAATTGTTCGTCTGCCTCCTTAACGATTCTGCTTATCGGTTTCCTTTACATATCTATGCGAGAAGTGTGTTTTGGTTCAGGAGTTTTCAGCATGGCGTCAGGGCAAAAGCACTCCAGAGTTTGACTGTATTTGACTTAAAAAGGTGATACCAGGGCTACTTGCAACACTTGTATTAATGTTGTCAAAGGGGGGAAATATTTGTCCACCCAGCATGCAATTACTTTGCAGCGGTGGAACGTGTTTGATACGCTACTTAGCCAAGGTGAGACTGGTACAGGCAAAAGCAGGAGCAGAGCTAACGTCTCGGCATCATCTGCTTTAAATGCTGAAGGTAACGTTCAACTCCTCCACGTCTTGTCTGTTGTGTAGATGTTATCGCCACGTTAGCTCCCTTTCACTGTATTAATGCTCTCCATCTCCTTAAATTACATTTAGATAACGACGACTGCGAGAGTCATACTAGCTCAGAGGCTAGCTCTCACACTGGTTCTGAGCCTGCAGCGGGTGGCACTCGCACACCTTTCGCTGCCCCTGTCATCGAGGCAGGGGAGAGTAAGATGACAGAGGTGAAGATAAATGAATGTAACACAGCTGAGAAAAACACTTTAAAACTAAAAGGTCAATCGATTACAACCTGTGAGTCATCTCTGCCTGTTGACGCTGTGGCAAAAACTTTAGCCTCGGTTCGCTTCTCAATCAGTAAACATGGCAAATTTAGTTTTTATTGAGGTTTGGGAATAATGATAGTTAGAGGGCACAGACAAGAAGAACCTGAGAAGCTAGTAGGCCCTACAAATTTCATTAATTTATATAATTTTCGTAAAGACTAAAAAGCAGTGGTCCTAGCACAGACCCTTGGGGAACTCCTGCAACAGAGCTGAAGGAGCAGTCTTCTGTCTTTTATGATCAATTTTACGGGGACAGAAAGACTACTTATTTAAAAAAAAAAGAGCACCAATCTGAAATCAGCTGTTGTTGCATAAGATGAGAAGACCTACAGTTTGTCTCCCAGGGCCTGTCTGCCTCACTTTACATTAAATATACACCGAACAGCAGAGTACCCAGGGGACGCTGCTGCCACTGTCAAACAGATATAACCTCCTGTTCATCAAAGAAATGATGTTTGACTTGCTGCAATGTCATTTCTTTTCTTGTCTGCTTCTCCATACAAGGAATATTAAGATCAACACAACAAACAGCTCTGTGCATCAAGATAGTTAATGTGTGTATCCCTCGTTACACTTAACAAACTTAAAACTGACAAAGACAAGTTTCAATGTGGGAGGGAAAAAAAGCAGTTTTCGTTTAGGGTTCATCCTCTTCCCGGTGTAAGATTCATCGAGGCTGGGAGCTTGTACAGTATCTAAAACAATCCTGGGACAGCAAGACAGAGAGTGCACTCCTGCTGTTGCTAACACTGGCCAGAAACTGGAATGCGGCGAAGGTCAGATTCCATTAGAGCCGTGTTATACAAGCTGAGGTAGGTGGGAGGGCACAGAGGAGGGCTTTCACTCGCTTGCCTTGCCGACTTCAGAAGCACCACAAATTCCTCAAGGGTATTTATCTGTAGCCAGGTGATTTCCAGAGCCCAACATCATCAGATTGAGCTATGAAGGAAAGGAAAGGAAAGGAAAGGAAAGGAAGGGCATGTAGCCTGGGGAAGGAGAGGAAAGGATGAAAGGAGGGAAGGATGAATGTAAGAGAACAGTTTATCTGCTCTTAGATGATCCCCAGTTTAAAGTTGAAGGGAAGGAAATGCTCCTGTTTACTGTTGTTGGTTTGAAGGGGGCCTGAGGGGGTTAATATCTATGGAAGTTAGAAAAAAGAAGTGTTTTTGTACTCAGGTGATGTGGGAGGGGAAAAAAAGAAACCGTTTATATGTTTCAAGGTTATGTTTTCACTTATGCTTATTCCCTGTTTGGCCCTGAGATAAATTCTAAAGGTTTGTTACTCAGAAATACACACAGGTAGCTGTTCACTTTCAAAGAAAATAACCTTATTCAAATGTATCAATATGAAAACCCACGTTTAAAGTGTGAAAAAGAAGAAGAAGAAGAAGCTACAGCGGTGATAAAGACAAGAAGAAGAAGCATGGTCACATTTCACTCAGTTTCTGCAAATATATAAACTTTTACTGAATTCTGCAGAAATGAATCCAAGTATCTTTTTTAGATAGACAGTGTGCAAAGTTGTCGAGAGAGAGAGAGAGAGAGAGAGAGGAAGGAAAGGAAAGAAAAGTGTAAATCGGGGGCAAATGTAAAATAAGAAAGAAGATAAGACATGGCAAGAAGAGATGGGTAAGGGGTGAGAGCAGATGAAACGAAAGGAAGAAAGGGGAGGGAAAGGAAAAAGAAAAGGAAAGGAAGGGAAAGGAAAGAAGAGCAAAGGAAAGGAAAGAAAAGGTAAGGAAAAGAAAGTTTGGAAAAGGAAAGGACATGGAAGAAAAGGAAGGGTAAGGTAAGAAAAGGGAAAGGCAAGGCAAGTTATGGAAAGGAAGGAAAAGAGAGGACAGAAAAGGAAAGGAAAGGACAGGAGGGGAAGGTAAAGAAGAGCAAAGGAAAGGAAAGAAGAACGTAGAAAGAAATGGTTAGGAAAAGAAAGGTAAGAAAGGGAAAGGAAAGAAAAGGAAGGGTAAGGTAAGAAAAGGGAAAGGCAAGGAAAGATCAGAAAGAAAAAGAAACGACTTAAAAGAAAAGGAAAAGAAGGATGGGCAAGCAAAGAGCAAAGGAAAGAAAAAAGGTAAGAAAAGGAAAGGACAGGAAAGCAAAGAAGAGCAAAGGAAAGGATAGGAAAAGAAAGGGAAGAAAAGGAAAGGAAAGGACAGGAGGGGAAAGGAAAGAAGAGCAAAGGAAAGGAGAGAAGAGGTTAGGAAAGGAAAGGAAAGGACAGGAGGGGAAAGGAAATCAGAGCAAAGGAAAGGAGAGAAGAGGTTAGGAAATGAAAGGTAAGAAAAGGAAAGGAAAGGAAGGAAAGGACAGGAAAGCAAAGAAGAGTAAAGTAAATGATAGGAAAGAAGGGATAAGTACAAGGAACAAAAAGTAGTTACGAAATGAAAGGAAAGGAGAAAAAAAGGAGAAGCAAATGGGAGGGAAAGGACAGCTATAACACAGAAATTGTAACTGTTGAACGTGAACTTTGGTCTGAACACCTAAGAAATGTGAAGCTGCATTGACTGAACTAGGAAGTCTGAACTAGGAGGAGAAGAAAGGAAGGACGCTAGGAAATGAGAGCACAATAATATTCCCAGTAAACCATAATGCATTTCAACCCCATCATAAACCTCAACCTGACCCCAGCTCACAAACACACACCCTCTGACACACACACACAAACACACACTCTTTCAGTGTGTATCCCACATCAGTGCGGTCCTTGTGTCAGAGGATACAATGCTATCTCTGATGTCTAATCCACAGCAGCGCGGGGATACTGTGAGGCTCATGACACAAATTGAACATTTCTACACGGCGAGCCCGAGTGCAAGGACCAGACTTAGCCTATCAGAAATCTAAATGACGTGTCCTTTGTGCCAATTCCTGTGTAAGTTCAGGAAATGGAACACAGGATTGTGGGAGACATCTATTTTATGTTCTAAACCCTTCAATAAAACTCAGGCTCCTTTTATCCCCCCCACCGTCCAAACCTCTGTGATAACAAAGGAGCGTCTCTGTTTGTGGAGCCGACTGTGCCTCCAGTTTGATGCATTGAGACATTAGCATTTAGATAACCCCTCTGAATATGGGACGTGAGGGAATTGAAAACAGGAACCGAATAAATACTCTGAATAATCAGAAGTTACATTTTGAATTAACATAACTTTGTTTTTTTTATCCTTTAAAATAGGAAAAGACCAGAAACAACAACTGAAACATCTGGTTTGTTTTTCCTCTCATGCCGCTCTGCTTTCAGACCAAACAGATAGAAAACAGAACTACAGGGAGCGCAAATAAAAACAGTGGGTGTTTCATAAAACTATGGGATGCTTTGGGCTCAGGTTTACTTTATGAAACCACAGATGATTGTCAGTCATGAGTCAGAAACAGTCCAGTAGTTTGTACAAATGAAATAAAGGTCCCTTTTTTAAACAAGGACATGGTGAGTGCATGCTTCCAGCTCTAAACAGACATAACCTTGCGGTGCATTCTTGCAGCATATGCAAACTGGGATCACATTTTATTATATTTCTGCAACCCGATTTTGCAACCTAGATTTTAATGTTTCCTTATTTGGTCACCAAAGACCCTTAGATTAAAGCTTGACATGTTTAAGTTTATCTGCATGAAGAGACAACAATGAATTACTGTATCTTGGAGATTTGCACATTTAGTTGACTAAAAAGTTAACATTAGTATTGTTGGCTTGAAATATTTGCCATAATCTCTCAGCTGTGGTGCAGCCATGTGCTGCTGCCAGGGTTGTAGCTCCAGTTGTTGATAAGTTACGCTATAATACTCTACTATCTAGATGTAAACAAGCATGGGGGATGGATGGTATCATGGTCTGGGAAAATGGGAACAACGTCCCACGCAGAGTGTGTGATAACAGGCGTGTAACTACTCGACAGAAGCAACGTATAACCAGCACAGTCACGTAGATATTAGTGGTGTGACATATCATACCCTGTACGGTAATACCGGTGTACATTTTTTGGCGATATAAATTTGCCATATCGCAGTATTTACACTGTAGGGACCATAGACTGTATATAGAATGGACAGCGTCTGCCTCCTCGCTGGGTGAAACCACTCTGAGAACAGCACCCTCTGTTGGCGGGCTGCAGTATAGGTCATAAATCCTGCCTCTGCCAGCAAAGCTAATGGGGCTGTGTACAAACTTTAGAAATGTATTACACAGAAAATACATTTTTCTCCCTCTTGCTTGCGATGTTGACATGTAGTCTCTGTAAGACTAGTTTGTGATCAAGTCCTCTTTTTTCTGAGCAGCTCTGTTTTTAAGTTATTAGGGGATTCATATTTTCTATAATTGACACTTGATACAGCCTATGGATGTACGAAGATTCCGTAGCTCACATCATGACAGCGACTCTCTGTGACTCTCCGAATTTGTACAACGCTACTACCCAAAGCATCCCCTATCATTCTTGACCCGGCTTTTTTAGCTCTTGTCCGGTCTACCTCCTTTTTAAACGCCCGTTATTCCGCCAGAGTCTCCGGTATTTACTTTGTTTTCATGCTTGTGTTGGCAGTCGTGGCTAAAGGAGGATTCAGACAGTTTCCCGTCTCCCCTATATCACAAGAAAGCTGGTCTTATACAGCTGAAGTAAACCAGTGGAGCGTCTGTGTGCGTTTAACTCGGACCAATTTGAAACCGATTCACGGACACTTCCTCAGGGGAGTAATTGCCCAATAAATAAAAGAATTGACGCTGCAGATGTGAAGACAGCACAGAGAAAGAGGTCTTGACCAGCAGTTGCTGGACCCTACATTGGATTCCCTGAAAGGCTGGCCTATGTAGCTTCTCATTAGACGATAATAGCTGAGGATGGTACAGAGATAAATGTTTAAAAATTTGTAATATATTCATAGAAATGAAATGATTCCAGCCTTTGACCTCCATAAAAACACATATCACCCCTGACAGGCTTCTCCTAAAGTTCATTTTCATGGATATGGCCGACTTTGCCTGATTCAAATTGGTAATTTAAAGCCTTAAACAGAGGTATAGGACTAAGAATGAAAGTTTGAATTTTTATAGAGGAATATCCCTTCATATCTTTGTCTTTTAAAGAGGTCAGTTTGCAAACCGATTGTGCACGCTGATCTCACGGGTCTGTGAGTTCTAGCTCTAATTCATCACTCATGATTCTCCCCCAGCGCTCATACATTATTTTCACATCCAGGCCCTTTATTTGATTTGAGTCGCCAATCAGGGTGTGATGAAAATGGCTGGAGCCTCACTGAGATCAATTGAAGCTTCATGCTGAGAGAGACACGGCCAAATTTTCTCTCAGGAGGGCGATCCACTGAAGTCTGCTCTGAGGATGTTATTCTGCTAGTGGGACTCCCAGAGGTTTGGTACAACTTTTCAGTTAGTGAGAATCACAAAAAAAAAAAACAAGCCCTTTGAGTTCTTATTCATCAAAACCTTCCAAAATTTAGTGTGAATTTCCTCCTTTTGATCACATCCTGATTTTCATTTTTAGAACAGAAATTCACATTTCATTGGCAGTGCAGAGAAGAAGAGAGTCTGTGCTGCAGGGAGACCCCGAGGCAATCAGTATTCCAGTCACCTGCTGCACAACATAAAGAGCATGCTAGCAAGCTGTGGACAAAGACACCCCAACACACAGCCCACCAGTGCATGTAGAGCCACACACACACATCCACGCACACAAATACAATCACCCACACACATGCTTTCAAAAAAAGCTTCATTGAAATAAATTGCAGCCTCTCCGGCAAGCTGCACCTCCAGCACTTTGTTGGCTTCAGCAGCCTGCAGGGAGGGAGACAGGCTGAAGAGGGGCGCAGAGATCCAGCAACAGATGATTAAAGCTCGACAAAAGGTTGGGAAGACGTGACAACAAGCCTGCAAGTCACTCAGCAGGACGCAATATGAGCACCTTGCCCAGATTCCAGGTAATGGAGAAGACGAGAGGAGGGAGGAGGAGGAGGGAGGATGAGAGGGATAATAGAGTGATGTTACACAACACGATCAACTTTCAACATCCTCTTTGAAGTCCAGAGTCCAAATTTACCCCCTCAGAAAAAAAAGCCAGGCTGTTTTGGACAACATCCGTGATTAGATGGTATTTTCCCCCCGAAGCGCTTGAATAACAACAGGACGAATCAAGCATTCGAAATGAGTCCGGGTACGAGCACCCGAGGTTTGGAGGGCCTGTAGCGATGACAGGTGGTAGTTAACATTTCAAAGTGTAAAACCCTCTGAATTCCTGTGATATTTTTCTTTTTTTGGAGAGGGGACAGGAGGTGGAAAACAAACAAAGAGAAGACTCGAGGTAGACAAAGAGTTCACCTGGATGGAAGGTGGTGTTGTGGTTACGGAGGACGAGTGTCTGAGCTGTCACATGCTACGTTAGGGTGCAAAAACAGCTCTTGGTGTTATCACAAGGGCATTTTGTCATTGACACATCCACCACTGCTGGATTTATTATGCTTGAGTCCAGAGCGGCTATTACCATCGATAATTGATGGCCTGTATATGTGTGTGTCTTGAAAATGTGAGGCCGAATATGCTCATGTATTCATTCATGTGTGCATGTGTGTGTGTGTGTGCTCATGTTCATGCATGTATATTAAGAATGAGTCAGAGTGAGCGCGCTCCCCCCACCACCTCCTCCCGACGCCCTCCCTCAGCCTGTCAGAGCTATGGGCCTCTGATTGGGGGCCCTGGGCTCAGTCGCCACGGAAACTGCACCAAAGCAAACAAAGGGGTGGAACAGAGCCGAGGGAATACAGTGACACAAAGGGGCTACCTCGCACAGTGGAAGATTTCAGGAGAGACTCGCACAAAGAGCGCCGGGCGAAGCCGGAGTCGACGTCTCTTGTTGCGCTTCTTATTAACAACAAAAAACATCTGAACGCAATCTGCTGTTGTGCACAAGCCTGGAGATTTCAAATTAAACCCCCATCTCTTTCTCTTCCTCCTGCCTGCTTTTGGAATTGCTTTATTAACATATGCAAATGACAAGACTGGAGACGTGATTAGTTAGATTGCACAAATTTTCTGTGATTTTCCATGCGGAGCCCAAATGGAGCCGCTCCAAAGTCATTCCAATCCCACTCCGTCTTATCGCGGCGCATTTTGTCAATCAAACAGCAGTGCCTGACTTTGAAAAGATAAAGCTCTGATACCGCCTTAAACCCCATTCAGGCTCTGCTAGAAAGATGCATTATCACCAGAAGATGAATTCACACCAGCCATAACAATAACAATCAAACAATAAGGTGATTAAGATTAGCTGTTGTGTGAAAAACAATAACCCGATTAGAGCGAATTAAACTCCAGAATCCCAAACTAATAAAAAATCCATTAATAAGACGGAGGTTTTAAATATTTAACATGTCACTCCAATGATTCAATATTTCCTCCACTAAAGGAGCTGCTATTCCAGGATAAAACCAGACAGGAAGTCATTGTGCTAAAGCAGGGGATTACATTTTCTTAGAGGTCTGTGGTTGGTCCTGTCCACTGAGGCTCATTAAGAATGGCCTTGACATTAAGGGCCCGCTCTCTTTCAACCTGTTTGCGGCCATGATGCTAAGATCAAACAGAGTGCTATAGGTGAGGGCACTCTCAATGGCCTCAAGCTGGTCATTCATCCTTTTTAAAGACAGGAAATCAGGCTAAATGGAGCCCAGCACTCCTCCCTCTCTGCTGCTAAAGAGGCTTCACAGGCTGCAGAGTTTTTGCAGTAAAAGAATTTCAAGTGGCCACGGGCCTTTGAGGTGGAGCGCAGGACCAATAAAACCCAGGATTACTTGTGTCAAAGAAACACACCTGCATTTCATACACTGTCGGAGCTTTTTTTCCTAATCACTAACTCCAGGCTAGCAGAGATGAAATTCCTTTTTTTTTTTTGCAGGGGAAATTCAACCCAAAACAACTTCTTTTTTAGCTTATTTTTCCACATGTTTTTACTTGTCGAGTATGCATTTTCCAATGTTTATGCCTGTGTGGTTTGAATACCACAGGGGGAATAAAGGTCTTTTGTTTGACTGAGCTGACACAACTTTGACTTTTCAGCCTCAGAGTCTGTGTGCTGTAGTTTTCATCTTGTCCTTCTGTTCCTCTTTGCAAAAAACAGAAACTTTTACTTTAACAAATACAACTCCTACCAAATTGTTACCCTGTTTTTATTTAAAGGTCTAATACAATCATGATTTGTACAGAATTTATATTATTTTGCACAGTAGATCAAGTACCAATTAATGTCTGTGCAAAAAGAAACCAGTATTTCAGCACTGTGAGGTGTTCAGTCTTCCTTTTACTTCATCAAGGCTCATGAAAGAAGATCTATGTGATAACTTTATACTTTTCTCCTAAATTTAATGCAAGCATCAGCTGGTTATTGCAGTAGTTTAACACTCATGATTTGAAACCCACTGCAAATGCTGTGGCAACGTCACCTGACCTTAAGTCACCAGGGAAGACTTTTATAGAAGTCTGAACTCGGGATAGGAATTGTTAAGAACTTAGTGATTCCAATTCTCTTTAGATTGTCATTGAGTGAGAAATAAGATAATACAAATGGGTGTGTTTGCATTAACTCTAGATGGCATATCCATGCACTATATCCGCAGCTGATCACAAGAGTATAAGAGTTCTATTTTTTCCGGACGCCGGAGCATGCTGGATAAATTCAGCACAGATTAACCCGCGCTGAAAGGAAGTCGGGCACAGACACAAAATAAAACACCCTGCTTCTTTTCAAAATAAAACACTCAGTGTTTCAGGCGGATCGTATTTCACACCATGCAAACAGGCGGGGACGAACGAGTGGAAGGTTTTTAGACATTTCACCCCGATGACACCATGGATGAGAGGAGTCTGATTCTAAAAGTCTAGAAGTGGATTTCCTCCTCTGGAAGGACACAATCTACGGCTTATATGGTTATGTGGCTGTCTTTATAGAGACAGCTTGTTATTGCGCGATTGCATGTGAATTTGCGGGTTCTTGTGAGTTCTCACGATGCCCGCTGTCCATAATCTGCCACGAAATTTGCCCCACAAATGGATCTGGTAGTAACTGGTGCACGGTGAAAATCGCTGCCGTGGAAATTCAGGGTAAGTCTAACTGAAATTCAACACAGAATCTTATGAAATAAACCAGAATTAAATTAAAAAAAAATCTTAACAGTATTTCTAAAGACGTGTGTATCCCACTTTTTGGAAAAAGTATCATACAAACTGTATGAATAAGAGTCATAGCGCTCACTAACATGAAGGATGATGATATCTCACACCATTGTGGGAGTATATTAAATATTTAGAGAAAATTACTTCTTGTTAAGGACAACCACTGATCCAATCTACCCTTATCTGAGCTCAATGACAGCAGCATGAAATTTTAATGAAGCAGCATCACTGTCCTGGAATTAAAGTCTCCACGCAGACCGGCGTTTCACTGTAGCAGTTCTGGAGACGCCACCTAACAAAGAGCTGTATCAGTGTCTGGCCTCAGGCTCTCAAACTGCACAGCCCTCATGGTTCAGTCACCCTCACACTCTCCCCCTTTATCTCCCCCTGTTTCCCCCTCACTCCCTCGCCGTGACAGATGTGTGATTGATACCCGTAGTGCTGGGAGATATGCTGTTTCTAATTTTAGCCGCGCTCACTCAGGGACTCTTGCAGCAACAGGTAAATTGGGCGCAGGAGCAGGAGTCCATCTGTGCTGTAAATAGGCACTGATAAATTATTTTCCATGACAGCCGTAGATATGAATGATGTAGCAGGTACCGCTTACAGAATAGCACATAGAATCTATAAAAGCGGATATGCAGCGACAGAGCATGTGTGTGCACACTTCTCTAAAATATTCATGTCTAAGTAGGAATGGGTTAGAAAAAAAAAATCACAACCAATCAATATTCAAGGATTTTCCCCCTCGGCATCGATACGTTTGTGTAATGAGAGTCATACAAGGTGAAAACAGCATTTCCTGCAGCTATTTTTCAGGGAAGGAGTATAAGCATAATAACAACATTTATTGGCAGCAGAAATAATCCTGAGCTTGGGATTGTAATATTACCCTGGTGGCAAAATAGCATTAGTGTGATGCACAGTGCAAGACGAAGAGTGGAAAAGTTTAATGGATATTTGTGCAAATTAGGCTCCATGTCAACACAGTGAGTCAAACATAGAGTCAAGAAGAATCTCAAGTGTGGTGGAGGATTTCGCAAAATAGGATAAGATCTGCAAGGGGGTGTGACTAGGGAGGGCTGTAGTGTTGTGTCGTTCGTGAACAATTCGTTAAAAAGAACCAAATCTTTTAAGTGAACGTACTGAACAAAATCATCTCCTCGAGTGATTCATTCATTTCTCACTTCAGTTGAGCTGAAGTGAGAGACAGTGTTGCCAGGCCAGCAGCCGGCAAACGAGGATCCACATGCACCGATGCCCGAATCACTCTGTGAACGAATCACACATTGAACTGCACTCTTTGGAGTCATTTTTGTCGGACAAAACTACCTTTTTTTTTCTTTTCACTGCTAAATTTCCACCACAACAACTTGCATACAATAGGACACAGCATGTAACAAGTACAGTGTGAATTCTTCTAAACGTTAAGTGAACGAATCACTCACTGAGCCCAATTTACCAAGCAGACCTGATAAATAGCATACCATAGGACAGTACACTTAAAACATCATGACTGCCAAAGCAACACAGCCAAACACTCTCGTCTCCTGGTCCCAGAAACTATGACTTGAACTGAATCCTCAAACGTTCAGCTGTATCAGTTCAGGAGGTCAGGGTCGCAGGCCTCTCCCGCCAAGCGTTAAGCGATTTGGTGATTTGGTGAACGGATGTTTTTAGTGAACTGATTCTAGTGATTCAGTAAATCTGAAAGAACTGCCGTGCCCATCACTAGAGGGCTGGTTTGGCCTCACAAATGCATCAATATAAAAGAGGCTGATTCACTCCCAGTAACAGAGAGTCACTTATTTCATAGATTCTGTACCAAAATGTCAATGCCGTCCCAATAAAGGATCATTGCACTGATAAAAACTCTGATTTTGCAGGAGGGAAAGGTTTCCCTTTTTCGTATTTTTTTCCCTGTATTTTTCACCAAATAATTTCAATAGCTGGCACAGCAGTCAGGCCTGTTTCACACCTGGACTCTTCTCACTACAGAGCCATGCTGTTGCTATAGGAGCAGTACACAGCAGCTCAGCATATGTAAGGTGTTCCCTGAAAAAAAGCATCATCTGTATGGTAGCATATGTTGCTCCAAAACCTTTATCTTGCATATGTTGTTAAGCATTAATGGTGTCTTCACAGATGTGTGGCTTTTCATTACATGGTGAGTTATGCATCCTCACACCACCATGGATGCGGGCTTTCTAACTCATATTTGAGGCTGCAGAGATAAACTGTCTTCACACGCAGTGGTCTTGAGAGGGGATTTTGAACCCATGCGGTGATTTCCACTACAGAGTCATGTCAGTGCTTAATGCTAAATGAGAGTATCAAGTATGTCACTCATTTTTCAGACCCCCACAGGTCCCCACATAGACAGAAAAACCACTCACACACCATGTGTAGCCTGTTGTGAAACACTGATCTGTGTACAATAACTCGCAACAAATCATTCAAGTCCACTTAAAGTCCCACTCTGATCATTCTTCAACTACTTAAAGCGTTCTCAGTGGTCTTTAAGTTGTCATTATGACATTTTTAGCCCAAATCTTTAGAGACATGATGAAAGTTAATATCAAATCAGCTAATGCACGCTCTAGTTCTGCGATCATCCTCTCTACTTTTCCAAGTGTGGGGACTGCGGGGTGGAGCTTGGATTTGCTACGTAGGAAATCCCACTGTGTCTGAGCCTGTCGTTCGGGTCTGCCAAAGATTCACAGCGGTTTGAATGCAGAAATACCCAGAAATGCAATTTCCTGTAAAAATGTCCTGTAGCATCAGAAAAATGCTGTATGAACATGTAGACATCAAAAGAAAAACGTGATAGTATCAATACTGATACGGTGTAACTACTTACTCACGCAGTCTCTTACAGATTGGTAAACCTCACTGCATCAGAGAGACAAAGCCTCTTCAGCCTTTTTGTACGCAGTCGTGTTACTGACCTGTTGCAAGTTAACCCCATTACTTGGCTGATGTTTCTCCAGGTGTTTCTTCAGCTTCACACAACTTTTTTATTGTTTCTAAACTTTTTCAGACACAAATTCAAATTCAGCACATACAGCTTATATTCCATAAAAAACATTTAAAAGGTCAGTTTGAACAGTTTGCTTAACACTCCCTAACAAACCCAGTAGTCAGTTGTTGAAACTCAAACTTAAACACGTGATATGTATTTCCTTTGTTCGGTCTAATCGTCCACAATATACAAGAGGAAGTTAAGCCATCAGAGTCATTTTGAGGATTTTTATGAATTGATCTGACATTACTGAGATAAAGAGAAAGATGCCAATGTTTTGGTGTGTTTTCTGTTATGAGAGAAAAATGATTGCAGGGGAAGATCACAGTCAGACAAATTTTGAGTGTTCAAGCTGTTTAGTTTTGTCTTGATTTTCAGAACAAATACAATTCCCGCTGGTAAAACGTGCCTTGACAGAAATTGCTCTCTCAAAAATTGGCTCTGACTTCTTTTATTTTAATAATATAAAAAAATGTTTTTCTATTTCAGCACTAAAATATCATTTTAAAATATTAAAAGGTTGCATTCATAGTTTTTCCTTCGCTGTATGAATGAAAATTTAGGTCAAAGCCTCACTCACTGATCTAGACCCTTAGTCTGGGAAATCTTTTAACCAACATGTACCATCTATCTCAAGAGGTTATTTGTCCACACTTCTTTGGAAGCAAAGTTCTGAACTTGAATGAGAAATTGTGTCAAAAGAATAATATTAAAATATTCATGTCCCTGAAAAACCTCCTGTTAGGAAATAGAAAGTGGTCCCCGCCATCATTTTTTTATTCTTTCTAAAAATGTGATTTTCTTTTTTGGGAACAGACTGATTCCTTGAGTGTCTGTGTGTGTTCACGTCACAGGACCAGGAGGAAAGTGGGTCATTTTAATCATTTGAATCTCATAAAGTAACCAGGCCAGCAGTCGAGCAGGTACATGTAGGTCAGAGTCCATCTTGGCTCCCGTGTGGTTTGTGACCGCAGCTTTCCCTCGACTGTCACTTGTGATTAATCTGCTTAATGTCCGCATGCAAATTCTCCAAATAGGCCTCCACAGTGTGACTGTACAACTAATGGGTGTCAGCGGAGACTGTTTCGCCGTGTCATGCATATGTATGAGCTTGTATATTTAGCAGCCAAGTTGCTTTTGATCACCGGGTGGAGAACGAGTGGGCTGAGATGGATGGTGGTCCAAAGCTGGGCCACATTAGCAGCTGACCACCTGCCTGTCCTACCAGGCAGAAACAACAGATGGGCCAAGCAGACTGCAACACACCGTTAACACAATGTAATGTCAGGGTGCAGATAACTGAATGCTTCATTAAGTGACGGCTGCTTCACCATAAAAAAATGCTGCTGGATGACATTCACAGGGGAGACGGAAAAGGTCATACATGATATTTCAGGCATTTATGTATATTGAACACAGTGATCAAATGCCTCATTTAGATTCCTATTAAAAAAAGTCCACAACTGTTGGGATGCCAGGGAGCTCAGAGGTCAAATCATGTGTCCCATGTGAAGAGGCTCAGATTTTTAAAGGGAGCAGCAGGAGCTGGACTCCAACCGGTGGACCTTTGCCATGTCATAACCCCGACTCCGAATCCCTGCAGAAAACTTGGAGCCTCACCTCTAAAGTCTGGATATAATTCAAACTGATCAATTTTATAAAACTGCATTACACTTTTTCCATTGATACAACTATTTGGCTGCAAACATGCATGACTGATAAAATAAAAGGTGTATATGTGTGCGGAGATCGCAGACTTACTTCGAGGGCACACCTCTAGCGGCCATTCGGGGAACTGCACCTCTTTGTTTTCGGCTTCTCCACAACTCAACGCAACTTCTGTGCCTCACAGGCTTTACACTGAACATAATGCAAAGTCACAGCAGAGCCACTCACAGTGTTTCAGCCACATCTTTGACGCTTGCGTATCCACATCCACCACATCACCAATATGAACTTCAGGTGTTACATCTACTGCAGTGTTATCAATCAATCAATCAATCAATCAATCAATCAAAGTTTACTTATATAGCGCCAGTTCATAACAGTCTTCTACAAAGACGTCCCTCTTGGTCTCCTCTGATTTTGCCCTTGTTAGCTCTCTGTCGTGTGACTTCGTACCAAGAGGAGTCAGTTAAGGTGGGTTACATATCCCACCTGGACTGGGAATGTCATAGGATGGATGGATGGATGGAACATAAACTAGGGCTGTCCCAACACGATATTGATATCAGCCGAAAAAAAAATATTGGATTATATCGGCTTGCATCTAAAATCTACGATATCAGCACTCCCATACATGCGGTCCATTCAGGACTCTGGCACCTCTAGCTAGCAGCGCTCAGATCCAGCATACAGAGCCCACGTGATCACAACAACAGTGCGTACTGAGGTACAAACAAGGATGATGTCGGCCGTGTGGTGATATTTTTCGTTAAAGTCTGAAAAAGACATTGCAGCTGAGTGCAAAACTTGTCGTGCACAAGTTTGTGCCAATATCGGATCAATATCAGTATCGGACGATACTGAAGGCTACAATATTGGGATTGTATCGGAAGTAAAAAGGTTGCATCGGGACACCCCTAACATAAACCATGACAAAGTCGACAAAGTGACCCTTAAAACCCCCTTTTGGAGCTTGCCTCTAGTGGCCATTTGAGGAACTGCAGTATCAGATACTTTATGGTCGGCTTTTCAACCTTTTTCCTGTCACGAGTATTTCATGTTTTAAAGATAATATTATCCACATAAAATACATGTACTACACTCATTCAACAAACAGTGAATAAAGTACATCTAAAAACGCCGTCATACACACCACAGCTGCTCTGTTTTTATCATGTTGTGGTTGATCTCAGATGTCCTCAACATGAGACTGTTCTCTGAAGACAAAAAAGAGACACAGCTGTTGCCGTCCTGTCAAGGACCCTTGCAGGTTGTGCTAATCACGACTCCTGCCAGTCTGAGGCCAAGGTGGAAGCAGCATAACATTGTAAAAGTGGTTCAAAGAAGAAAAAACAAGGTTGGGCTTGAAGGGTTTGGTCTGCAAAAACACTTCACTTGTTGAGCTGTTTTGCAAGGACTGTCCGACCTCGACCAGAGCTGTTATTCCGACAATGTCCCCAAACTTTGACTAATTAATTTGTGTTGAAAACTAAATCAGAACCCAGCTAAATAAATGGTAAACGAACACTGCTGTTGTTGTTGTCATTATTATTTTTAGAGGGCCCTGGCAAATATTATTATCCAATCAAACGGGACATTGAAATCAGAAAGCACACTCATTGTTTACTTCCTTTCTACTATCTGGTCCCAGTGTTGTGCAGTTGAAAGCATCCAGAAAACAGAGAGTGAGAGAGACGGAGGAAAACATGCCACAAACTCCTACTGACTGAATAAAGAGCTGGAAATAAGTGACAGCTTAGAAAACAACTCCGCTACAGCAGCCAGTTAGGAGAAGGTGTAACAGTGCTTTAAAGTCAGCTTAATTGACGCCTCCCGTCTCATTACTTTTCTTCACATTTTTAGTGTCTTTTTTCTAGTTAAATATTAAAGGGACAGTTTGGCTCTTCTGAAGTGTGGTACTCATCATTAATAAGCATTTTCTCATAGGTGACGCAAGGGTCTCATTTATAAGCATTTATCTGCACAAAACAGGGAGTGAAACTTAAAAAAGTCAAACTGTGCTCCATGCATGTCCATGTGTAGGAGGAAACAGAAATGCTAAGAGCCAGATTATTTATACACAAACACACATTTAATTCCATTAAATATGATAAACACTAAAATCTGCTTATTTTATTGGCAGATGTAACTCTCGTAGGGCTGGGCGATGTGGGAAAAAGTTAATCACGATATAAAAAATGAATTTTAACAGTGCTTATTGGTAGCATGTCTTTTGCAAAATAATAAGCTACTGCATCTGTGAGGTCTTTGTGTCTCTTAATTTGCAGTGAACATTACTCTGCTTCATGTCCGACCTCAAAAATACTAAATACCTCCACACCACTGACGTTTTCGTGTCAGTGTTGTTCACGTTGTCATCATCTGTTGAGCCTTCATCTACATTTCTGCCGAGGGTAGCACTCATTTTCTTTTTTTTTTCTCACCAACAGTGCTGTCGGCGTCACGTGTTAAAGTGCTATGGTTGCATGTAGCTGCAGCCTGCTACTACACAGTTGTTTGCTACTTGGTTCTAATTCAGTGCGAAGCAACGCCCCTTTTCATTGGCTATTTGTATAGTCTACCAAAACATGGCAGAATGTCGACTATCGAATAGGATATTGACCATGTTTTATATCGATATCAAGGGAAATTAATTGTTGCGATATATATCGTTATCGTTTTATCGCCTAGCCCTAAACTGTAGTGAACCTATTTGCCATAAAAAACAAACAAACATTTATCTTAAAGTCCACCAAATATCTAATCACTTATCATCATGTGTGAAGAATACAACCTGACTTCAAAAATAAAGCATTTCTCAAGAGTGTACACATTTACTCGGACACTAATGTTTGGATCTGAGTGATCAATGATATTAATCATGTATCAGATCTGATCCTGTCTGCAGAGATTGATTGCCCGGCTTCTGTGTCAGTTCTCTGGTGGTTTCTCAACAAAGGGGTCAAGCTGACCAGGATCTCCTCAGGGTTAGTACACATACTATTGACAAGAACCTTCCTCCACCCCACTTTACAAAACCAAACTTCCCCTTTAAGAACCATAAAACTTCCAGTTAACTCCCATCCCAGTTAGACGCTGAGTCTATTATACTTTCGGTACATTTTGACAAACGAACATTGATGACAAAGAAGCAAAGAGAACAAAATTATGATCTAAAATCAAAGCTGTCAGTTTTATTACATTTGCTGAAGAGAAAGCTGGAGAAGCAGCAGCGTGATGTTATCGATCAATCTGAAAGGAGTTAGAGAATCGTAAAGAAGAAGAAAGAACAGGCAACCTGGATGCAGGAGGAAGAAAGCTCTACGCCAAGGTGAGACCACTTGACAGGTTTCTTCTCTGCAACTACTTTTCTGTTAAACACAGTCATTTCCCAGAAAGACCCTGGCCTCTTAATAAACAGTAAGATTATATTTTTCTGTTTCTTATTGACCCCTGTCATAAACAAAGGCAGGGTGAGTTGGCAGAGAGACACAAACACAAGCCCAGGCTGTCATTTACAGTAAATATGTCCCAGTTCCAGCATATGTTCCCACTCCTTCTGTTATCACTCCAGGACTCTTGTTCTCTGGAAGCATCAAACTTTTGTTTCCTGTCAGCTGTACCACTTTATCAGTTTCTATAGTCATCCTCCAGTATAGGCAGTGAACTTAATTCGTGCATAAAAAGACTGATTGTTTTCAACATGAATGCATCTTCACATTCATTAACTTCATATTAAAATTCTGAACATACTCTCCTTCTGTTCGTGTCTCTGAGCACAAATAATCCTCAGTGTGTCTGAGGACGCCGGGACACATCTGGTGCTGCTGTGAGCCTGGTTTGGTATTTAGTAGATGGTACCAATGAAGAAATCTTTCGATTAGGAGTAGGAAATTGCTTCTGTCAAGACCACTCAACAGGGGGAGATAGCTGGTGCTCGAATTGGGTCTCAATTTGAAAACGAGGAGTAATCTGGTGTGGCATCTTGATCACATTTTTCATGGAAAAAGAAAAAAAAAAAAAGGATGTATCCTGCTGCCAGAAAATTTGGCATTCTTGATTTCCTACAGACATGCTCACAAAGTGTTGAATGTGATTTTTAAGCTGTCGGGCCCTCTGTGGTTTCTTTGTTCTTGATCACACAAAGAAATGCATTATTCTGATTTATAGAATAAAATCAAAGCTTGCTCAGCTGCATCGTTCGAGGGAGAAACTAATTATCAGAGTACAGTCTGCACATGCTCCAATTATGCTCTCTAAATGTTTAATAAGCACAATCAATGAGCAGAATGAAATCAGCAACACAGGGCTTCAAACTGAGAGGAAGGAACTGTAACTCACTCTGTGGGTTACCTTTACCTTATGGAGGGGGAAAAAAACTCCCTTTGTAAAAGACTCAGGCATTCCTTTTGTAACCACTTTAATGGGCAATGCCTCCTGGTCAAGAGGTGGTCGCTGAATGGACTAATTCTGCAGGATTAGCCCTCCGCGGTGGTGATCCAGCCAGCCAAACAAATGTGACCTTACGGTGCAGAATCTGTGCACGCACAACTATACGTTGACCGCATAGGAGGGGGGCAGTTCAGTCAGGGGATTAGAGGGAATCAGGCATTCAGGCAAACCCTGCCGTTTTCAGATTCTTTCTCTTGACTTTGAAAGACTTCTTAAACAAAAATTACATCACAGAAGGGGGGAACTGCAGGCACAACAAGAGGAATAACAGCTAAAAGACAAGAAAGGGAAAGAAATTCAGGGCAGGAGAAGGTAAGCCTATAGACAGGAGGGCTAAGCAAACTCATAACGTCCACAGTTTGTGCTCCGGGGATGTTTTTCTAGTCTCCAAGGGCCTTACAGGGAGTGCTGTGGGGATAAAACCACAAAGAGGTGGACATGCTAGAGCTGGAATACACAAAACACCGGCTTCAACGTGTGTCAGGTGACCTTTTGTTCCCAACAGGGCTCAGTTCTGCTGGGCTGCACAGCCAAATAAACAGTGGATGTCCCAGAGGATGGTAGGGGCTGCAGGTTTAAGTAGCATCTGACAGACGATCCTGAAGGAAAGATAAGGCAGCTGCGCGGTGAAAACGGACCTTTATGCTCTCCTGCTCCTGCTGTGTCACAGACTAATATAACATGATGGTGATTCACCTTTGTCCGGTTTATAAAAGCTTTTATATGAGCTATTTCCAAACACCATCTGGAAGACAGTTTCCCTGAAAAACTCCTCAGCAAACAGGAGGAGGTATTTTTCTATGATGCTTTGTACATTTCTCGCGGTAAACAAAATGTTAGGACTTTTTTAAGAAGCCAGAGTGTAAAGAGGTGGAGGCAGGGGGCGACTATTTGGAGAGAATGAAACTACATTGATTTTGACATCTCAACATGGTGCATGAGTGCACATTGTATTTCCATTCTGAAGGGTTCTGTTCAGCTGAACAGTGCATACCGTGATTTCCCTGAACAGCGTGCACGGCGGGGAAAAAAGTGTTTAAATGTAAACAAACCAATCAACCAATCAATAAACACAGCCGGCCCCGAGGTGCTGCTGAGCGACTAATAAACAGAACAACAAAGAGCGAGATAGCACAAACAGAAAGAGCGGCGCAGACAGAATCAAACATGATTAACACAAACTCCACGGGAAGACGTCACAGAGCCGCTCTGACTGTTTGATGGATAACTTCTCTCTGAGGAGTCCAGCTGAAACAGTGCAGCTGGGACTGAAATACATGGAGATGAATCAAAACTCCAAGAGGGAGGAAGGCTTTTACCTCCGCTCCAACTCTTTGATTCTTCGGAGAGTGTTTAAAAGAACTTCCTCATTTACAGTAACTTTTATTAAATCACCCAGTTAGAGCATCACCGCAGAGGCACAAACATAGACTGTATATACAACGGACAACTCGGTTCCGCCTCCTGCCAGTATACGGATTTGAAGCCAACCTTGCGCAGTAGCATTATATACATGGGCAGGAGAGTCGCCAAGAGTCGCTGTGATGACGCTCGGCTCAAACAGCGTATCCCCTGGGTCAGCTACACAATCTTTGTACGCCCATAGGCTGTATCAGGTGTCAATCACTGAAAACATGAACCCTGAATAACTTTTAAAAAATGGAGTTCCACAGAAAAAAGAGGACTTGAGCACAAACCGGTCTTACAGTAACTACATGTCAACATCACAACCAGGGGGGAGAAACATTTATATTCTGTGTGATTAATTTCTAAAGTTTGTCCACAGCTCCATATGGATTGCTGGAGGAGGCGGGATTTATAACCTATACTGCAGCTCGTCACCAGAGGGTGCTGTTCTCGCTGTGGCTTCACCCAGCGAGGAGGCAGACACTGTCCATTCTATATACAGTCTATCTTGTTAGCATATGAACTTGTATGCATGAGTTAAAATCATGTGCTTACAAGTTTGTATCGTGTTAACAAAATACGATCTAGCGCACATGATATGATTATCTTGTGAGAACAGTTTATTATGAACATAAATTGCTATCTTGTACTTCCAAGTTAATCTCACACACTCTGAACTATTCATCTTGGGAGAACAAGTTATCATGTTTGCAAAAAGGTATCCTGTGAGTCACAATAATCTTGTGACTAGAAGTTATCCAGTGTGCACACAGCGTAATAATCTTGTCAGTGCGAGGTGATAACTACCCGGAGGTAACAAGTTCTTATCTTGCAAGCAAAATATCAATTTGTAGAGCAAGATATCATCTTAGAGAAAAATAGAGTTACCATGTGAGAACAAGTTATCTTGTGTGTGAAAATGAATCAACTATCTTCCCCATTCAAGATATCTTACACACACACACAGTATAATAATCGTGTTGGAACAAGTTGGTGTCTTGTGATCACAATAAAGTTAATTTCTAGTGTCCAGATGTTAATATGTAGTGTGAACAAGTTTGTCTCTTGTGAGCAAACGTTATCATCTTGATGGAAAAGTACAATAAGCTTGTGTATGGAAGATGTTATCTTGTAACGAGTTATTTCCTTTAGTTTAAATGATGATGTTGTTGGGACATTTCATAAGCTTGTGCACCTGATATAATTATCTTTGTAGAACAAGATACAGTCTTGTTGGTACATGTTATTATCTTGTGGGAACAGGTTATGATCTTGTGCACACCTTGACTCTTTGTAAACACCTTAAAAACCAACACAACTAACCATCATGGAAATGTGCCATTTTAAGGATTTTACTCTCTTTATTAGTGATGTTTTAAACTTACAGACTGTGAATCATGAAGGAGTCGATCCAGGAGCCAAAGATTCTGATTATTTGTTGAATAACTCTTGTTAAAGAAGGTTTCCGTACTTCAGGTTTTATTGTGACACTAAGTTGCCGCTGCCTGATTGAATAAAGTGTCTAACTGCACATGAGCACCTTCTGTCTTCCTGTCTGCTTAACCTTTCCCGTAGCCTCACTTCTGATGAACCGCAGGGGCCGTTAACATTATCGGCTTTATGACACGACTGCTAAAGATCACCGAGATTCCTCAGAGCCCCCAGGTCCCCCAGCTTTAAGTCCTCTGAACATACTCGATTGCTGCCTCTATTAAAAAGCAGTTATGACTGCGATGACTGAAATGCGCTTAACAAGTCTGTCATCGCCAAAGCTTTGTAAGCGTCAGTTGAGCCGATAGGATGTGAAATGGCTCGCTGGGTGACGAAACCCCCGACGGTGAACTTTGAGGCAGAGGGATTTGGTCTGGGTGGACAGGTGGTTCCTCTGGGGAGGCAGGAACTTGGTACAGAGCCTTTGAAATCCCCTCAACTGGAAAATGGGGCCGCTTTGTAGCTTTTCAGACGATGAGGGGTCTGCAAATACTGACCAAGTCTTTTTATCCAGAGTGGGGCCTTATAAACTTTCTTATTCGTAAAACAAATCAAGAAATGAGCTCAAATCACAACTTTTAAAGCTTTACAGGAAAAACAAACAAAACTGATCACAGCGAATACCATCAGTGAGGACAGAGCCACAGAAACACAACATGCATGTGCACGAGAAAGTGGGAGGCATTATGCAACACGGTGAAACCAATTCCCCTGTTTCTAAGTTAATCAGACAGCCGGGGATATTTCTCAATTAAATTATACTACAATCTTATTTTAAGACAATGTCACCTTAAAGTAGGTTACAACTCACCGAGGGGGGAATTGTTTTTTTTTTTAAACTCGTACAATAAAATGATGAAATCAGATGCAAAGTTGCGTGTGTTTCAGCTCCTCAGCACACGGCTTTTGTTTGAGCCTGCAGGTGATTTTCTACTTTTGGAGAGATTTGAAAGTTTACTGTTTGAAAATAACTCAAGCTCGACAAATAAAAACTTCATTTGTTAAAGTTTATGATGGTTTACAAGATGTAGAAGTGTCTGCACTTACAATTGCTTGGTATGTCTGAGAACGGCCTTGAACAGTAGCTATTTAGGAGTTAAACTTTATTGTCTGGCATATAAGGTTTATCAAAGGGTATACTTAACTTGTTAGATATTTATAAGAGAAGCTTATTTTGAATCTGTCGTTTCTACTTTTTCACTTTATGAACATTTTTATGAGCTTTATAGGGGTGTAACGCTTCATTTTAACAACAAATTGGTTAGTGTCATAATTCATGGTTGCTGATTCGATTCAAGGATGATATTGGTTCATTTAGAACAATACCATCCAAAACAATTCAGTTACTTTTTAGCCAAAAATCCCACCAGTGTGACTGTAAAATAAATACTTGGTTACCGGACAGTGCAGCTGAAGTTTCTTGATTTCTGTTGTTTCTTGTAGGGGAATCAGGTGTTAATTAATTTTGGTTATAAACAAAGAGGTAAACACAGATTATTAGCAAATGCATTCACATTTTATTTAAGTAAAGTGCAACCACTCCAGGTTGAATTAAAAAGAGATTAACCTTATCTGTTCTCAATTCTGCCTAATTAAATCTACTGTTTTTTTCCCCCTAGTATCGACACAATCGATTTATTACATTTTAAAACCATGTCAGATCGCTACATGTCGTCCTGAAGACCAACTTGCTGAGCACAGATCGATGTAGTTAGATCATAGGAATATAAATAGGTAAATCCATGTTGTAGATGAACCGTTACACCCCTAGAGCTTTAATATGTTGAAACTTTTGAAAGATTTAGTTTAAGACTTTTGATAACAATGTAGGTGACTCATGGAAGAACCTGTGGAGTTTTCAGCTTTAATTTTGTGGATGGATAACGTTAACACAAGGTGGATCAAGAATATTATTCATTTAAGCAATTTTTGCCCCTTACTGAATGATCTGTTGATCACATTTTGTTGTTCATCCCCCCGGCGATTCATGAAACAGTCCATTGAAAAACTTTCCTCTTCATGCTTAGCTCACATGTTAATCAAGAAAGTCTACGTAATCATCACAGCTCAGTTGTGGTTATAAATAAACACATGAAAAATAAAAGAAAACAGACGCCTGATGAAGATTCATCTGAAAACATTTGCTCTGCTGATTACATGCAGCTGTTACTGGCATGGTAGAATAATGTTCCATTAAACAGCACTTCATCACAAATATGTCATTTTTCCCTCTATTTCTCCACATGTAATCACGCTTTTGTTTAGGCCATTGTTTACACTCTCAATAATGCCAATATCCATTGATTATGCTTTGTCAATCAAGAGCTATCTAACATTTTTAATTCAGGGATTGACACTGTTGTCATAGCAGCAGACATGAAGTTACCACTGCAGTGATGGCAGCTAAGATAGATAGCGCCACACATGAAAGAACTTGTCTTAAGTATTTGTCTGAATTCCTCAAGTGGGCTGCACCCATAGACATTGTACAGGAAATCCAACGTCACCGCCATATTGGATGGGTCTCCCCACTCCAGGCTCGCTCAAGAGCCAAACGGGGGTTAATGGAGAACGAGCAACTATGCCCGTATTTTTGCACTCTATGGTTGAAAAACCCAACGCAGTATTGAAACCAGATCATGTAGCATTATATTTCACAAATAGGATTGAGAAAAAAATGGTTTATTTTTAATGTGTGACATTGTCCTGTATTATGGCTACATCCCTGCCGTTGTAACAAACCAAATAGTGTGAAAATCGGGCAGAGATTCGGAGAGTTATTATTAATATGGTTGGGCATTCCTAGCTACCTTAATGCACTGGAGACGCATGGGGACCCATCCAAGATGGTGGCCGCACTAATATGTGAGCTCCAGTAGGCAGCGTCAGGCTTTAAGGCATCTACGTATATGATGTCTATGGCTGCACCAGCTCTGCTAAAGTTCAGTCATCAGCTAAGTAAGCGTCATCAGAGCTATGAAAAATATGGAAACCTTATTCACGACGTGTTTTAAAATCTGACATTGTAGAGAAATTTGCATACATCTTCTTTATCAATATGTTTACTGATTTCGATTAAAGCTGCCTGTATCTGCTTTCCTCCAGCTCCTCTTTCAACTGAACTGTCAGTTATCTGACATTCACTCCTTCATACCGGCTGACAGGTGAGCGCTGCATATGTGGGGGCGAGGAATCTTCCTGAGGAAATGTCAGGTAAATTTAACTGACCTCTAAGCTTCACATGGATCAGTGCACACTGATATTATCCTCCCAGCGTACGCTCAGAAATAGAGCTCGCAGTTATGTATTCACAGGCTCTCACATACACAAATCAATCTTTGGCCTTTAATGATGTTGTTGACATTAATGAGGGAAGGGACACGCTCATGGAGGCGGCTAACGATGCTAATCATGGAGATATCACACTGATACACAAGTAACAAGCCATCATGTCTGCGAATGAGCCACCATTTAACTTGGATATTAGTTTGGTGTGTGTGTGTGTGTGTGTGTATATATACAGAGATGCAGAGCACTGATTTGAGCCACCGAGCCAATCACAAGAAAGAGCAGAATAAAAACGCTGTATGCAGCACGTGGAGGGTGCAGGAGGATGCTGGTAGAGTTAGTAGATCCAGTGACAGAGATGCTGCGGGGCCAAAACTACCGCTAATATGGGAAAGTAGAGCAACACCCTGTCCTGCAATCCAGGCAAGAAGAGATGCAAATGTCCTGTGCGTGGAGAACTGTACATTACTACGTCTGTACAACTTGTCTACAAAAGTCAGAACAAAATCTGCAGAAAAGAGGTTAAAGGCACTGATGCAAATCTAAGAACGCTGAACAGAATAATAAAATCTGTAAACTACAGTTATATTCTTGTCATCAGAGTCATGGTTAATATGATCTGCCTGTGATGTGGGAGGCTGTGCCCGGTCAGTGAGGTTCACTGTCTTTGGTAGTTTGATATTAAATTATTGAAATAGACTTCTTTCCTGGAAAATGACATTAAATATGATTGCAGGTATTGTTTCACATGTACAAACCCCAGGATGTAGATTATCCCTTCATTAGTCTTGATTGCTGCTAATGGCTTCCACGCTGGCCCACTCACATGGTCAGACTCCTTATAGGATCAGTGGTCATACATTTCCTTGATGAATTAATTTGCTGCATATAGAGCTCAAGATATTTCCTCAATGTAATTATAAGATGTTTTATTCAGTTTCCTCAAGTTTTGAGTCATTCAATCGAACTTTTATTGGATATATTCAATCTCTGATTCCATATACTCAAACACCATAAATATTGTAATTTCCTGTTATGATTTTTTTTTTACAGTTTCAAAGTTTCTCAATCTTTCAATACAATCTTGTGGTAGGGTCTTATTTTAGATTACAGATGAGATATTCAATGAAAAAGGAAAATTCATAAGTCATCGAGTTTTTAATATAATGCCACAAATGTGTATTTTGCACTAAACCACCATGTCTGAATTTTCAAGCTTTTAGCTCCACTCTATATAAAGAAATCCTCAACCAATTAAAATCAGCCACATCATTGAGTTAACTGTTTCAAAGTATTTTCAGTATGGTAAACTCATTTTAACCCTGATTTAAAGCAGCACGGTTTTAGCCAACATTAAAATCCCAATTTTTTTTTTGCTGACGACTAAGTCCTAGATTTCGATTTTTTAATTAGTGAAAACTTCACAAAGTTTTTCTATCATCTCTCAAAATGAAACCACTGAAAATGATGTAGTGCATATGCCAAGCCAGTAAGTGGCGCTGTAACGCTGCTGCACAGGAAATGCAAAAAAAGACAGAAGAAGAGTACAGAGCATGTGTATAAAGGTTGTTTTGGCCGGACACGCGCAGGCGCCATAAAAGAGTTACGCTGTGTGTCACATAATCATTTTGAAAGACGCAGATATACATCCACACGGAGATGAAAAATAGTCGTTTACAGATTTATGCACTCTCTGACCCGTTTTCAAAAAGTACCGTTTACAGTCACCCGAAACGCCATTTCCACCAATATGACAAAAACTTTTGCGTTTACTCCTGAATTCGTTTCCGTGTGGACGGGTTGATACCGCCTTCAGACAGACTTTGCAGAGGGGAGTGGTTTGCTCTTCATCCAAAACTGTGAAGCCGTACCAATTCCACAAGACTGACTTCCTCTCGCTCTATTTAGCCACAAAATTATCGCCTTCTTATGCAAACGCCATGAGGGTGTGAAAGGAAAATCAATTTGATGATTTACATTTTTTTTAAATCATCATAATCAAATAGTCCAACTATGATTTAAAATTGATTAATTATGCAGCCGTACTCTGATTGTTGCTCAGCTCAGCCAAATCCTCTAGTTTTAATCTGTTGCTGTCCCTCAATTCACATACAACCACGTGAGCATTCGTGATATCCAACTCTGATGTTTAACTATCAGATCTGGCCCACAGCCTTTGAGTTTTGTGCTAAGTTGCAGGAAGGGTCGAGGGTCAGGGCCCTCAGCAGATACTCTGCTGTCATAGATATCTTTGCACTGTAATAAATACATGAATGAATGACTGAAGAATAAAAATGTTATGTTATTCTTTGAAACAAGAATCCAAAATTTGTCAAAACAAGCCAAAACATCTCTAAAGAGATGCAGTCAGACTTTTGATTGAACACCGTGCAGTGAGTTAGTTTTTGGAGTATCTGCCTGCTGCTACATGATGAATTACTACATTTATTAAAACCAAGAGGGTCTCATTGCAACTTCTGAGACAGAAAAATCTATGAAAAACGTACATTTATATGCAAGAGGGGAGACAAATGTTAATTGGAAAAGAGTCAAACTTATTTGCATTGCAGCCTTTGCTCCACAGCTCTTTGGCAGCCTTAAATATCATTTACCATCCTCCAGCTGATAGCAAATCTGGGCTCTGGTTTCCTTTCTATATCTAAATATTAATAGTCTCCATTACACCAAAATTACTTTCATCTCCTACTCACATGGAGGGATTAGATTTTAATCAACCCATTAAATATGACTTTCTATTCCTGCAGATGGGAGGGGTTGGCAGGCAGTCAATTAGCATCAAGCGCTGTTTGCAGTCTCGCTGTGAAGCCTGATGAAGTCTTTGTTATCGCAGAGGCTGTAAGAAGACAAACACACAGACAAAGTGGCACCAGGGAACCAGGCAGCATAGTTATGAGCTTCTGCGGAGGATCAACGGATCAATATAGTTTTGAAAAAGCTTCTGAAACAATATTTTCTGTAATTAAAAGACTTAAAGACTTCTGGTTCCTTACTTGTGTCTAAAACCACAAAGGATTTCAACTGGCAATCAAAACTCAGCCCAATCTCAGCTACTCCTGAGTATCAATATCTGCAGAAATATTCAACATTTGAGTCAATATGTCGTTTCTTTGGCTTCATTGTTATTCCTACAATAGATGCTTCTCAAAATAGTTATCAGCAATCAAAATGTGAGAGCTTTGCATCTTTTGGTTCTTGTTTTTTTTAGAGAGAATCACACAAAAAATGCAGGGGTTTGTTATGTGGGTAATATCTGATTTGGACAACTGCAACACTTTGTATAAAAGTCCAAACCAACAGAGTTTGGACAAGTTACAGCTCGTTCAACATGCAGCAGCCAGTCCCTTAGAAAAACTAAATAATAGTTTTTAAAGCCCCCTTTGGTCTCAAACTCAAGTATATTTCTGATGTTCTGTGTCCGATCATAACCTGATGTCCTCAGCCAAGGATCTGCTCATCTTCCACAATCCAAGCTGAGAACCAAAGACAACGAAAACTGAAAGAGCCAGGTGCTTGTTTTTTTGTGTCGTGCGCTGGAAAGCTTATTTATGGCAGCAGTGGGAAAAAGTTCTGTAAAGATGGAAAGATATTCACAGATTCGGACTTCTGGGATCAATAACTCTGAGACCAAACACAAATGATGCCTCTTTCATGTCGTAATAACACAGACTACTAGCTACAAGGATCACAAACCGATTTGTTTTACAAAAACAAGCCGTTCTTCGAGCTGGATGAATAATACAGGTCTCTATGCGCTGCCGGTAGCCAGGCGAGTGCGCAGGGATCGTCTGCAAATTACAATACAAGAGCAAGACGCTGCAAACAAAAACCAATAGTTCCATTGTTATACAGTAAAGACCCCAAATCACAACACACACAAGGGACTCTTCATACGACATGTGCCTTTTTAGAATTTTGGTGAATTTTTATTGTTATGAATCATTTTTATCTTCCAATATTAATCAACAGCTCCACTGTCATATATTGTCAGCCCCTCCTGCATAAATAAAAAATTCTGCTTTTTTTCTGCTTCGAGCCCTGCACTCATCTAAGCCCCTGTCTTAAAGGAAATCCCTCATGTGGAGCCTCGTTCGGTAACAATACTCAGAAACGTCTTCTTCATTACCTCGTTCATGTTTGTGTTTTATTCTGCTCTGTGTGGACTATGGCTGCCAGTCTGTCACTCATGCTTACATCATCTACTTACATTTATCGTATTTATCTTGAGATGGCAAATATTTATCATGGGGGATTTTCTGATGATATATCATGAACGATAATTTATCGCCCAGCCCTACCCGTGACAAGTCTGGACAATTAAAGCACTCACATTTTCTTCTACTGACCTCTTTGCACAAAGCTCAAACACTCTGTGAACAAATACGCATCTATGAGTAAAACTTTGAAAGTTTAGGTATCAAGAAAATCAACAGCTCTACTTAAATGTTCAATCTAGAGTTAAAAACTATAGTATACTGTTTGCAGATGTGTGTTTTCCAGCTTCTGATTGAAATAGTCTTCCTGTTTCATTCACTCAAAGCTCTCTGATGTTCGCGGTGCACTGACTCACAGCTAATCCCAGGTGAGATCAATAAAGTCTGATTAGTTTGCTGACTCACAGCAGGTGTGCTGCCTCTCCCTCCTCCTCTTTTTCTTTTGCAGAGTTTTGATAACCTCAGTCTACAGTTGGTTGTTTGGTGCTCTGTGAATTACTATGGCGCAGTCTTTGTTTATTATCTTTATGCTCATGCTCTCCGCTGGTTTTGCGAGGCATTTTATCAAAGGGAGACCAAAGTGTTACCAACAGGTGCCCAGGAGACCGGACTTTGGTGTACAGTGAGTTGACTGATGAGTTGTTTTTTGGAGATTTACTTTGGCAGTGTGTTTTCTTGTTGTAAACCACCGGATGGAAGAACATTTAGAGATTTGAATGGGTCAAATTATAGTCAGTTTCAATCAGGTAATAAAGTTAGGTTTGTTAAGTTTTAGAAAAAAGAAATAGGCCACTTTTTTAACTAAATACCTGTTTTGTGATTCTAATAAAGAAAAGAAGTATTAAATATTGTCAGATTAAAGATGGTGGGTGTTATTTTTTTGCCCTTTTCTAAACAAAAAAGATCCATTTAAGATCTTGCAGGAACTGTAGCCCCCATTTTTAGTCAATTTTCAATGATTAGTCTCAAAGTTAAGACAATGAGGAAAATTTACACAGAGTTGTGCATATCGACTCTTTTTTTCAGTGAATTTTTTTGTCTTCAGCTTTCTCAAGGCCTTGGCCATCAATGAAATTAACCAACTTTGTCACATGTCTGACTTAATTTAAAGCCTTCATTCAGAAGTTAACAGGGATTAATCTTGACCACATTCCTCGGTCCCTCCTGCTTTGTGGTCTTACCTGCTGTGATTTTGGCTTTTCCTGAGGTGTATTTTTGAAACCTGGGAGGGGAGTCAGAGTTACCGTGAACCTGCTGCCCTTCCAGCTTCATTGTGTTTCTAAAATGACTGAGAACTAAAGTCTTTTGTCTCCCTCAGAACTGCAGCTCGTCCTCATGAACTCCTGAACCTGGTTCAGCTGCCAAAGTCCTGGGACTGGAGGAATGTCGACGGCATCAACTACGCCAGCACCACTCGCAACCAGCACATCCCTCAGTACTGCGGCTCCTGCTGGGCTCATGGCAGTACCAGTGCCATGGCAGGTTGGATTTTCTTTCACTGATGCTGTTTGAGATTTGAAATAGTGCCCAAAAAAATCTACAATGCTTGGTAAAGCACAAAACACTTTAAAATAAAACTCTCTAAGTCTTAAAATAATCCAGTTTGTTCCTAAAAAGGTCTCCTCTGTTGGCCTGTTGATTCAATTGAAGTTCTTAGATTTTCAGGCAGCTTTTAACCAAAATTTGGGTCTTTTGTGATTTAATTTGAGAGAATACTATAAATGACTTTAAAGTAAAAGCAAAGTAACAAGATTAATCAAGTTGTCTGCATAAAACACAAGTTGGCAAAGTTTGGGTCAGTGAGCCTGTTGCTCAAACTTGCATTTGTGTAATTTAAACACTGTTCCAGATCAGGGGGTGGGGAGTCAGAAAGGCAGTTCTCATTTCATACAATTGAAGATGAATTTAAAAGACCAAAAATAGACTTTGGACTTTTTAAAATGTACTCTGGTACTCTGGCATACAAACATGGTATTAAATAGCAAAGGATACACTTCAGACATGTAAAAAATAATTTAATTTGACCTTTTTAAGTGAAGTTGATACTAACTTTTTTCCACACTAACAACTGATTTCTTTGGAGGATGAAAAGAGACTGAATGAAATACATCAATACATCTTTAAATGAATACTTAAATATATCATTAATTAATTTAAAATGGGAATGAAATAAACGTCATTAATTTATTAAAATACCAGTTCAATGTTAAAACATATATAATTATTTCATGGACCTGTGTTGCAGTGCTTCATGAATTTATTTTATCTGTCAAACTCACCCATCAAAGTCAGTGGGCGGATCCTAACACCTGATTGGTTACCCGGCAAGATCAAGACAGATCAACTCCAGATAATGGATTGATGCAGCTACATTACAGTCAATATCTTGGGTGGAAAGTGTGGAATTAGGGCTGGACGATATGGCCTCAAATCAATATCATGATATATTTACAGTTTGTTCACCCCCTCCTACATTAACTTCGTCTACTTCAGCCGCCGCTACAACTTTTGAACCGTCCTCCATCTCCTCACCTGTCTTTCCCTCTTTGTTACGGACTGGATGGGGTGGGGTCACGTCTCTGACGTAGGACAGCATCTTAAAGAGACATGAGACCACAGCCTACCCACACACATCCAAAACCAACTTTTATTTATTTATTTTGACACCAAATATACCAATATGGGCAAAATGACGTCGGTTATTGTCGTAAATTTTGGTATTGGTAAATTTTCGGTTTATCGCCCAGCTCCAGCGGAAATAACTCCAAAAATGTCTCCTTTTGTCCTCCATATATTCCAGGACATGGCTATTTAACAACTTATCTGTCCTATCTTCAAATATTTTACAGCAGCAGTTTATAGAGTGCTGCTGTAGTCGATGCACCATCAAAATCTTGATTTTAGAGAAGTCAAAATGGTTAGCAATTTTTTCCCCTCAGTTTGGAAATCACTAGTTTACTTGAGCTTGTGAGTCCATATCTGATTATAACCTTGTTTGATTATATCAGTTTTCTGGTTCTGATGATACTTAACAAAATAAATCAACTCCTGAGTGTTTCACTGCCATCCAAGAAAAACCTTGGAGGATGTCTGCTAATAAGACTTAATGACCATCTTTCTTAAACTTCGAGTTTTGAAATATTTCTACATGATTGACACAAACTGATCAAACTGCCTAAACATGTAAAAGCTCATTAGTTCTCATCATGCTTTAACCAAACCCTGCAGTCTTTCCATTGAACGCACGGTTCTGGTACACCAGTTTCGTCATCTGAATTTGGAGCTCAACCATTTGGACACTGAGACGCTGGAGGGAACCGTCTTTGCTCAAGAATAGCATACAAATTAAATCTTGAGACAAAATAACAGATGGGCTCCTTTTTTTAATGATATCAAATCATTGGAGATCTCAGCAAAGCTTTTTCAAAATAACATTTTTCTGGAACTCTCTTTTGCCTCGTGTAGATCGTATCAACATTAAGCGGAAAGGAGCGTGGCCATCTGCTTATCTATCCGTCCAACATGTGGTCGACTGCTCCGGGTCTGGTACCTGTCACGGTGGAGATCACGGAGGTGTGTGGGAGTATGCCCACAAACATGGCATCCCTGATGAGACCTGCAACAACTACCAGGCGATCGACCAAAGTGAGAACCGTGTACACTGTTGGATCTATTCAGTTTTTATCTATGAGCCTTTTTTAATTAAAATGTTCCGTTCTCTCAGAGTGCGAACCATTCAACGCCTGTGGGACCTGCATGACGTTTGGGGTTTGCAACATTGTGCAGAACTACACTCTGTGGAAAGTGGGCGATTTCGGAGCCATTAGTGGACGTGATGCGATGATGACAGAAATCTTCACTGGCGGGCCAATAAGGTGAGATAGATGGATAGATACTTTATTGATCCCGAGGGAAATTTCAGGTTTATTGTTGCACTTGAAATGTTTATTTTTTTTCAATTCCCATTTGACTTTAATTTCCTCTGTCTCTCCCCTCAGCTGTGGAATCATGGCCACAGAGAAACTGGATGCGTACACTGGGGGTCTTTACTCTGAGAAAGTTGAGTCTCTTGAAATAAACCACATCGTTACAGTCTCAGGCTGGGGAGTCGAAAACGGCACAGAGTACTGGATTGTGCGCAACTCTTGGGGAGAGCCATGGGTGAGTGCACGCTAGCTTCATCATCTGCCATTTGCCCCTGCATTCATGCTCAAGGTGGGCAGCTTGAATGGTATTATGGCGTGTTCAAGGTTTGCAAATATGTTTTCTAAAGGGAGTATAATCTTCTGCACCATTTCTTTTAAAGATCATGCATGGTGAAAATCCAACAGGCATGAGTATCCTATAGTGATGCATTACTGTGGTAAAACAATGGCGAACATTAGCATTTAACCACCCCCTGGCTTGGCTGGTATTAACAAAGCATGCACACCTATCATCATTTTAAAGTATCATTCAACCACTTCTTGGGTAACTGTTAAATTAGCAGGGAAGCTAAATGCCAATATTAACACTTGTGCGATTAATGGATCATAAGATGTTTTGCCGTCATATTTGGCTCAATGACCCTCTTAATTTTCTCTAATTGCCTCTCAGTTGCTAAAAAAAAGTTGCAGTACAATTCTAAACTTGAAACCTTGAAGACACAGCAGTGTTGGTTTTGTTAATCTTAAACTATGATGAATTATCGACAGTGACCTTTTCTCTATAACGAGATGACGTTGACCTAAAAAACAAACATTGTTGAACAGCTGCTTTGTGGATACAGTCCTTTGTCTTTTTGCATGGCTTTGATTTTTAACGCTAATGTGCAAAAATCGAACAAGTGTTCCCTGTGATCCTCATGACCCTGATTCATTTTCCCTCTCTAGGGAGAGAGAGGCTGGCTCAGGATTGTGACGAGCGCCTACAAAGGAGGAAGTGGAAGCACGTTTAACCTTGCTCTGGAGGAGGACTGTATGTATGGTGATGTGATTGTACCTGCAAATTACTGATAACAACCCCTCGTCCTCTGGTGCCTGAGCTGACCCTGCTCACAGCCTCGGTGGCGCAGCCAACTTAGTTGACTGTCAATTTTAAGAAAACAAGTCGGTTAAATTAACTTCACTGTGCGCATTTAAGGAAAAGAGGAATCTATTGTAGATCTTGTAGTTCCCCAAAATAAAGCCTTTAGACAAAGTGTGTTGTCTTTGCCTTCATTATTTTAGCTTTTTCCTTTTTAAACTTTAAAGTGTGCTCAGAAATGATCTACGTTGTGTATGAAGCTTGTCAATTCTGCATCCACTTTAAAATACACCGGAACTTCTTATACCGTCGCTCCTGCGGTTTAGATTTTCCCCTCAAAGTTCAGACCCCAGCAGCTTACATCTTTAACTCTGTCCCTCTTCTTGTTAAAATTTCTTTTAGATGCACGTCTTCAAATCAAACTGTCTGTGGTTCACAGCAAGAATAACAAACTCGCTGAAATATTTCTACCTCCTTAAAGCTAACTGAGCCTGATGTTTTAGAGATTAAACTGACTTTAACAATTAAATCTCCAGGCGTCTGAAAGTGATTCATCTCGTGTGTGAATCCCATGTCTTGTTGCTCTGAATTTGCTCCCCCATCCTCTTTAGTCAGAACGATCTTTAGTGTGTGTCTGTCTCATCCACTGAAGCAGAAATACTTTGTTAGGAAGGGCGCATAAAAGATGACAATCCCCCCCCAATGCATTATTCAAGCCTGGTCTGAAATTTGATTTGGAATATTAAAATGTAGGAGGAGATACTGGAGTCAGAAAACACCTAAGCAGACCCCAAAATATTAACTGAAACAGGGTAACAGCATCTCTGCTTTGTCACTTCCGAACTTCCTCTAATCATAGACTGTAGGGGTGGGAGAAAAAAAGCTATACAACATAGTATCACGATGTTTTGTCTGGAGATTTATCTAATCGTCTCATCCACCAGGTACCAATGTTTTCAAATTCATTGCTAATATCAACTCAAATCTATGGAAATGGAAAAAATAAATCAATTGTTAGTGACATCATAGAGCAGGAAAAAGTGAGTACAACAAACATGGCAGCACCGGAGGAGGGACATCAGGAATGAAAGCAGGGCACAAATGAGATGGACATGACGTGAGGTTTGGAAGAGGTACGAATAAAATTCGGAGTCAATAAGACAAACATCAGGGAAAGTCAAATGCTAAACAGTTGAAATAATTGAACAAATCGCAATATATGGTATCACAATAATCACAAAATGTTTAAAATCGCAATGATATCAAATCCTGGCCCAAGTATCATGATATCGTATCATATCCCAACCCTAACAGACTGTATATCAGTATTGGTATGTGGTATATATTAGTAATGGATTAATGTTGATTTTCAATGGCTTATAATTATAGTATAATTTATAATTCTGTGTACATGACAATGATGGAACTGAATTAACTCATGAACTAGAGGAGCACCTGTGTATAACTTTATCCACTATATTCTGTAAGTTAGAAAACCAAACCAAAGTTTGATCTTCAGATGTACTTGTGTCATCAGAAGTGAAATATTTCAAGTCTATGTTGCTTCAACTTTGACTTTGGCCTACAAAAATCAGAAATCCGGTATCTTATATGTTTGGAGTTCTTCCTGTGATCAATCAAAAACAAAAAAATCTACGTTATCGAACAGCAGTCTGCTGATACATCAAATTGAGGAAAGGTAACATGAAGGTGGAGCAAGACGTAACTCCATTTCTGGTGCTAAAATCCCCAAAATGTCCAAATCACCATCTTTGTGATAGAAACTTCTTTGAATAAATGTCTCTAGGCTTTTATTTTGATTTTTTAATCCTGTGTTTAGGGTTTTATTTCCTGCATTGTAAAGCCGTGCTTTTATTTTGAAGTGTAAGCTACTTCTGGTAGGTCACAGCAGCTGGATTCGAACCTAGGGGGCCTTGCATACATTAGCGGTGCTGACAAAAGCAGATGTGATGACCATCTGAAGGAATTTTAAAAACAAATCAGGACGGATTCCAACAGCTTTGAGAGAGGAGCAGCTTTTAAAGATCAGAGAATGACTCACTTTGTTTGTTGGTTCAGTGTTTTCTTCACCACATTTTACAGGAACAGAGAAACATTTGTCTAAAGTTCAACAGGAACAAAAAAAAAAGAAAAATCCTTTAGCTTAGAAAATGTCAGTGATTGAAAGTGAGGGATTGAAGCTTTAACTGTCTTTTTACGTCACATTTCACACTGGGCGAGATTGGCGGCAGGCTGTCATTTGCACATACAGTCAATACTACAAACCTGACATTTAAATGACTGCCATGTGTACCTTAAGAGGCAATCAGAGCGTAAAATATGCTGAATTAAGTCCAAATCTTCAGGGAGGACCCCTGAATACACTTCCTCTGAAGGTAATTCCCTGGCACTGATTCATAAACGAAGATATTTTCTCTGCCGTTCTGTGACGAGCAGGCAACGTCATTTTCTTCTGCCGGGATGTAAATGCAGATTTATACATCAGGGTCAAGTTGTAAGGAGGTGCTAATACAGAACTATCAAGGTTTAAGCTTTTTTTCCTGAGTGATTGACAGACATCTCCTCTCGTCATTAACTTGGGCCTTCAGGGTCACGCGACCAAACAGAGCCGTTCTCTCTGAAAAGCTGCATGACATTTATTTGTTCTACATCTCTGAGCTTGATAAACAGACCCACCTCCTTTATTGACTGACATGCTTTATTAGTTTCAATTCTGTCATGCTTCTGGAGTAACATTGGGTTTAATCACCAGTTATCTGCAGCTGCACACACAGCAGCACAATGCCGTCCTTTGAGTTTATGTGCAATTACAAAGAGCCCATTTTCTTGCTGTTCGGCTGGGGAACAAAAGAAAAACTGAGCGCTTAGATATTTTGTTCAGGGGACGCAACAATAATAAAAATGCATAAACACAGGCTGCTATGCTTTGCTGCCGATATGGAAATGTTTCCCATTAGCTGCAGTTTCCATTCAGCATCTCTGGGGAGAACAAAGGATAATCAAACCTCGTGCAGCGCCGTTAACTTCAAGCCTCCAAACCCGGGCGAACCTTAAGCCTATAAAGCTGTGGCGTGTCCGAGTGGAGGCCCACTGTGAAAACAAATATTGAGCATAATTTGGTTGCTCAATATTACGTGATCGAGCTCCCCCCACCCTTGAGCAATCTTTCACGTGAAATCAAATTTGTGCTCTGATTAAATTTCCTGCATGTTTTCTCATTTGCATAATCACAAACAGAGCTGTAATGGCTGTGAATGAAAACACATGCTAATCTTTGGGTTTGGGGCTCAGACAGAAAGAGCGGGTCTTTCCAGTGAAACAAAAAATATGATATGAAAAATGCACATGAGCTACTTTCATACTTTGCAATTCAGCATTCATCTTCATTACACTAATCGATATGACAAAATGGATTTTTCAGCAATTCCTGCAAACCCATTATGCATTGTTTCAGAGATCAATATGTGGCGCAGTAAACATGGACATGGAGGGGGTGGTGGTTTTATGAAACAGTACTGCAGAGGCCTTTTGGTGGTGCTGAGGCCCGGATTAGCAGCTTAAACAGAGTTGGAGGGGATCTCCTCTCTTAGAGTATCTTTGAGCAAGGCGCTATGATGATTTATCCAAGAAAGCCTCCTTGAGAAGCCGTGGAGGAATACACAAAAATCTTCCCTGTGTGTCTGTCTGTGTGAGTGCTTTGTGAAATCCGTCCTCGGGCCACTGTTAAAACTTACCTCATGAAAAAATCAGCACAGAACAGAGCACAAAAGATTTTCAGATATAGAAAACATGCTTGTGATTCTGAAGAATATGCCTGAGAGCTTAAAGAACGCTATATCTGATGTTGTTACTCAGCCGTGTTGAATATTTGACTCTCATTTGTCCAAACACCAACGACAGTGATTCATTCTCAAAAACAAAAGTGACGCTAATGACAATCTGACCACACATCATCAATCCGTGGATTAGAGTCTGGCACATTTCACTCCTGCCTGTTAACACTGTGGAAAGCTTGTTAGCACAGGGCTAGGTGATATGGTAAATAATATTGTCATATAAGGTCAAAATAAAATATATCACAATAGCTGATATCAATAATTATCATGAATGTCAAATCTGAAATAGACCAGTTAATCCCCCAGATAATTATTGGTCTTTTGAAGTAAAAATTCCATTAGTATTGGCTCTCACAAAGCTGATGTTGCTATCACTTTTTCAAAATAAAAGCATTTCTGTATTTGTTAATGACAGTATATCAAATCTAGAAGAGTCTTTGGATAGTGTTTAAGTATTACCTCTGATAGAGATATCACCCACATGCTCAAATCTATCGCAAAACTCAATATTTACTTCTATTTCTATAATTCTTATATCTATCTCAAAGATGTTACCAGCTTAGATTTTTGTATATTATATTTTGCATTAATGGGTTTAAACATGACTTCTTTCTTATGTATATATAATTTTATTTAAAAAAATGTTAATAATCTTGGTTTTTTTTTTAGCACATCACTTAATTTATACAAGCGTTGATCGATTTGAGGACAAACATGTGTCTGCATGTCTGAATTTGAATATGTAGTATAAGTCTTTATTGTTATTCACTCTTCCCATGAGTATTGAGGTAATTTACTCTTAAAATAATGTCATGATTGATGACATAATTTCATGGACCAACTCTATTCTCCATAACATCACTTTTCATTCACTGATGCATGGTGACAGATACATAACTACCCCAGAATGATCATCACATCCTAAAGTGATGAGTAGTTTGATTAAGAGTCTGAGTCATATGACTTACGATTGATTGATTGATTAATCAATTCACTATTAATGTTTGGTTTTAATGAATGCTGTTGATTAATGCGTTCTCCATAATCATTTTATGGTTGAGCTCCACCAAGCAGTCGCATGATATTTTTGTTAATTATTAGGTAATAAGTTAATTAAGGCGGGTACTAGTTATGATCCAAATTAAAGTTCCTGTAAAGAGTTTTTTGAATAGCAAAGAAATCGAATAAAATTCAAAATACAGACAAAAGCAAACAAGACCATCAGCAACAAGATTCATGATTTCAATTTTGTTATTTTTAACGCCTGAAAGTGAAATGAGGAGGTAGTTGTTTTCATATTTTCCATAATAATGTTCAATTCAGATGACACACTTGACTGTCAAAGGTCAGCAGGATAACATCATTGTCAGAAAACACCACGAAAGCAAGAAGATGACCAGATGAAGACTGCTTTGTCCACAGGGGGCGCCAAAATTGACACAAACCGAAAGTCTCTTACAGGAGCTTTAATTACATGAGCAGTAGCAGCAACAGTAAAGCAAATACCATACAGGTAATTAGTCAGAAACCAGGGTCAGATGTATTCATGCCACAGTGTTCAGTTTTCTTTCAGAGCCCTTTCAGTGCTGCAAAATCCATTTTTTTCAAAACCAGGGTAAGTGTGTAAAGTTAAGATATGATCATTGTGATATTCATTTCTTGAAAAACAGGAAGAGGACACTAAAAAAAAAAAACAGTAAAGACAAAGATTCTCATGACTGTAGATTCAATCAGTGATTGTCACATGCAGCTTCGCCAGTTCGGCAGATATTTGCAGAAATGTGATCAGTCACATCCACACAGCCCTTCTTGCGTGTTTATGTTACATGCAATTTCACAATTTAGGACTGAGTTTTGAAAGCCTCGTACTGTTCTGGCGAAAATAGATCAAATCTGCTTGTGCAATCCACATTAACATCAGTCATTTGTTGTGCTGATCTGAAGTAACTTTTAAGCCTCAAACGCAACAAATGTGGTTCTGATTTCCAGAACAGAAGGCCCTATCACGGCACACAGTGTTTTCGTGATTATTTCATAATGCATGAAGCAGATCAGCTCTTCGAGATGCTATAAATCACTCATTAACTCCAGCTGAAGGCCCATCTGAGCTTATTTGCCCTACATTATACATATTAATCACTGAGCTAAAACAACAGAGATGTAAGCCTTGTATCCTAATGAGCCCATGCAGGAAATATGATTTGATCATTAAAAACAGAGCATCTTCCTCAGCCAGACACCTCTTTTCCTGATGATCGGTGTTTTTTCTGTCTGTTAAGTGAAAAAACACTTCCACAACAATAACTTAGTAGTGTGATCCTTAAATGGATTTACAGCTGAAACCACCCTGCTGATGTTATGCATCATTCCCCTGCTAATCTCACTTCCTTGTCCGATATGCTCATGCGACCTCGGGGCAGCTTCAGAATTAGCTTTATTTAATGGATGAGTATTAATCCTTCTTAGTCACAACAAAATTAAGGAATGATACAGCCATGAATATTTCAGTTACACTGCAGCAACATAGGAATCTGCTTGCACCGGCTTGCAAAAAAGGAATTGGTGATGGCATCCATTATTAATGCTTCATCATAAAATTCATATTTTGCAGCAGCAGAACAGAGGCTCGGCAGTGAAATCCAATGAGCAGTCAATACAATCTCAAACTAACTTGCTGAACACACAGAACAAAGAGAAATGGCCTCTAAAAGCATCAGAGCGCGCTGAAGCACGCTTTTGTTCTGCTTTTATCACGCCGTCTCTCTGAAGGTAGCGCATTCTTATTAGATCCCTTAAAAATAGATGTGAGCCTTCCAAGTCAGTGAGTTCTCGCAGCCTCCCCCTGGAAGTTTTAATTAGAGCAGCAGTCACTCGTGTTATCGTTGTTTCAAGAGGGCCGCTTCCACATTCCTGAGCTACCCACTTCATCACAGGATCAGCAATGAGCCGACTGTTTGGGATGACTGGCTCATTTTCACCCTGGATCCTACTTCGAGATTACTTCTGTTATGAACACAGAGCAAATGCTCTCCAATGTAATGAGCAGATTTAATGTGGGGACATAAACTCTGCTTTTATAGACTCCTCGTAGGCCTCTTACAGTAAGAACAAGCTGTGCAAGAGCAGCAGATTATACATCTCTCTCCACATGCATGTCATTGTCCAGATTGGTGCATGTAACAGCACTGGAAAGAGGGAGAGTCTGTATAAGAAGGCCTTTTAGGGGTTAAAACACCCAACAGCAGTCATATTTGAGGTCTGTTTCTCTTGGATAACAGTGTGGTTGTACTCTGTTGTTGATTTTTCAGATGAGGAACCGATTTCATACTCCAAACCACATGCCGTTTGGTGTCTTCACGGCTAAAGGCAACATTTGGGACTTTTCTTTTCTAACAGATATGCCTTTTTATCACGCAGGAAAACAACCTTAAAGGTCAAATAAAGTGTGGAAACAAAGCAGAAAATGGTGTTTGAGATGTTTTACATCATCAGCCACAACCTATTTTTGTTTAAAGCTCTGGTAAGTAACTTTTGTTTGCGTTCATTTTGTTGCCCCCTAGTGGACAAAGCAGTACCTTTTATCTCTTGGTTGATTTTTTAAATAACTTCAACATGCTCTCTTTTAAAGGTGCAGGTGTAGGTTTTATCTTAGCTTAGTTAAAAAGCAGCATTAGCAGCATTTAGTTAAACATACTTGGCTGATATAGAATATCGTTTTGAAATTATGTTTAAGTTTGCTCATTTTTTTAAGTCACACCTTTTATATCACAGAAGCTTCTTGTCCTTAAAGGCTGCCATTGCTTCACTAACAGGAGGGGTGAGCAAGGGAGCATTAAAATCTAAAATCTTATTTCTATATACTCCTATTTCTACACACCACATCTTTATGTTTATATATGCCACTCATTGAGATTTTTAGTCATGAAAAATATCAGCTTTGTCTCTGTTGGTCTTCTTTGCTTCTCTAACTTAAATTGAGGCATCAGTATTAATTTTATATCCAGCTTAAAACTCCTTAATGGTCCTTTAATTTTAGCTTCTAAACTAACAAAAATAATGTCTTTTTTTGTAGAAATGTTTAATCTAGTTTAAAATCTTTTCACTTTAAATGGGTGTTAAAGTTACCAAACCTCGAGTCAAAGTCATAATGAGTCTTAGTGTTGCAGTTCAGGTCACAGAAGAATTTCAATGGATCTAGTTTTAATTTCCATTTAAAACTTGAGTCAAAGATTGTTAAAGACCCACTCCCATGGCATTTTTTTGATGCTACAGGACATATCACGAGAAAAGTAAGTGAAAAATTGCATTTCTGAGTATTTCTGCATTCAAATGCTGTGAATCTCTGGCAGGCTTAGACACAGTGAGATTTCCTACGTGGCAAATCCAAGCTCCATCCCCAGAGCCCCACTATGCAGGCCAGACTTGGAAAAGGACAATCCCAGAACAAGCGTGTGCGTTAGCTGATTGCAACACTCGTAAGAAAGCTAATTATGATATTAACTTCCATCATGCCCCTAAAGACATTTGTATCAAGAGCTGAATAGCTCCTATGTTACCTGCCACTTCTACTACACCAGCAATGTTAGGCTACAAGCTAGCGTGAAGAGGAGTGTGCAGAGCAGCGCTGTCTCCGACCACGACTCGGAGGTGAATTGCTAATGAGCTACTGGAGCTCTGCAGAAGAAAAGCCCTTGAAAATGACACCGATAATGTGATTTTGGCTAAAAACGTCATAATCACAATTTGAAGACCAATATGAGAACACTTTAAGTAGAAAAAAAATCGATCTGAGTAGGACTTTAAACATCTTTAGGTGGCTTGTTGTCTCACTCCAATCTTTTCATTGAAATAACCCTGACTGACTGTGTAGGCCCTGTAACATGAGTAGAAAACATCAGGGAGATCACTAAAGATGTCTAATAAACTCAAACATCTGCAGCTATAACCAGAATTATACATCAGAAACATCTTAGTCACTCTGGTTGCTAACATCATTTTTGGCATCGTACTCTTCTGCATGCATCCCTGATAGTAGTGAATGCTTGAGTCTGAATCCAAGTCCTGAAAGTCAGAACAGAAGACAGTTTGCCTTGATTTCTTCACCCTTTTTGTCCTCCAACATGTTAATTCTGTAAAGAGCTGAAGTAATTTCACTTTAGAGCACTTAACACAAAAGAAAACATGATGAGAGGCAAGCAAAACCAAACCAATCAATCACACTCCAAACCAAAACACACGCCAACACACTCGGGTGTGAATTGAATCTCAATCACTGTTCAAGTCATTTTAAAAACAAACCAGCATTTTCAGTGATGCTTTAGTAGGTTAGTTTAATCCGAAGACTTGAAAACTGTTTTGTTTGGAACCACGTCAAAGAAAGCATCTTGTAAATCTTTATATGTGTCCTGTTGGATATTGAAGCCTGCGACTGACCTGACCTGTTCATATATATGAATTCACATAAATTCTGCACTTACTTGCTGATATAAAGTGGGTCTCAAGTCCCACTTTCATTAACCGATTCTGTGCAGTGTTTGTCTGTGTGCTCCCCTCTCTGTGTGACCTTTCACTGCCTCTGTGGAATCTAAATATATGAACGACATCTGGCTGCTGGAGCATCATGGGTGACTTTCATCTGCAGCCAGTGGCCGTCATTACTGTAGGTTTTGTTTGGAGCTCTCATTCATTTTTAGAGAGAGAGAGAGAGAGAGAGAGAGAGAGAGAGAGTGTTCTGGTTTTGATGACATGAGCTGTAACTGCACTCTGCTGCCCCCTGTTGAAAAAGCTGCCCTGCGTGTTGTGTTTACATTCTGACTGTGTGGACTGCCATGTGCTTTGGGTGGATTAAATGACACCATGAGAGGAGCGTGCATTTGATCGAGTTGGAAGAGCTCACAAATCTCTTAAAAAGGTTTTAAAATCACAATGTGCAGAAAGAAACAGACTTCTGATTCATAAAAACGGGTTATGCTTTTCATATCGTTCATGCAAAAGTATCCTATAATGGCATTTTCGATGTGTGTTTCCACTCAAAGTCGTATGGGGTGATACGGTTGTCTTGCTCTCATCATTTTTAGTGCGCAGGGAGCAGAATAGTACATTTTGTAGCCTGAGCACCTCCTGTGTACAGTTTCATGTTCCTAATGGAGCTGTAAACCTCTGCAGCATGAGAAAATATAAAAACAAGAGGATTTACTTCATACGTTTGTCTCATTTTGACTGAATCCTGACATGATTGGATGTATTTGCACTGTTCATATCCCCCAGAGCAATGGTAGTAGCGCTGCTGTATGGAACAAAGGGCCTCTACTCCCTCCTGGCGCATAAGGGGTTAAAGTATGTGAACGCCCGAGTTGTCGTTGATGGTCCTCGCGCACAATGATTAACGATATTGATTCACAAAACCTGCAGAATTGTAATGTTTTAGTACCAAGAGGGGGAACAAAGAGCGGAGCTATCCTGCTCTAATTGATTGGTGCTCGCGCTGAAGTAATTTCATTAACTACAGCACACGGCTTTGTGCGCCAAATTATTCCGCTGCGCACTTACCCAAATCATTAACTATTAACTACTTTTTGTGAAAACGTCTGAATCCCTGAATGGCACAGCGATGATTGATGTGAACAAAGCGCCAGCCTGCAGGAAAACAAGTCTGTCCAAATGTGGCTTTGAAGAAAAGGAGCCTCCTTTCAACCTGATCAGAAACTTGGTTTTGAAGGGAGAGCGCCCCGCCCTCCTACTCCTTATAACCAGAAAGCCTGTTTGCTGGACGCTCAAACACAACAGGAACACTGGAGACCACTTCGCCTTGCATGTACCGTTCCTGGAGACCAACTCTGGCTACAACGACTTTACGGATTACTCTGGTTGTTTCACCTTTTGACCGCGAGCGAACGACCAGAAGAGACCATGGATTTTCTCAATCACAACTATTTGAACGCGCGCAGCCCTTACGACTATACTTTTAATTTCTGGAACGACTATCTCGGGCTGACGACGTTGGTCACGAAGAATAATAAGCTCAGCATGCCCCAGAACCCGAACTCCATCACAGAGTCCCTGAAAGCGACCCTGGGTTTGGACGATTCTCCCCCGTGTCCGTGCGTAATCGCGGGCGGCGTTGTTGGAGAAAGCGGGCACATGGACTGCTGCTGCCCGTCCGGGAGCCCCCCTCCGGCCTCCATCCTGGACTTGAAGGAGCGTTTCTCTATACTGAGCCCCTTCCAGAACCAGCTCGGGGTCCAACCGGAGCGGGAGGTGGGCTTTGGGGGGAGCTTCGCGGGGTTCGATCTGTTCGGCATGGAGAGGAAGATGCGTAAACCCGCTTCCAGGAGCAAGCAGGAGCCCAAAATCTGCGTCTTCTGCCGAAATAACGGAGCGCCGGAGGAGGTGTACGGCTCCCACGTCCTGAAGACCCCGGATGGCAGGGTTGTGTGCCCGATTCTGAGGGCTTACACCTGCCCCCTCTGCAGTGCCAACGGGGACAATGCCCACACGATAAAATACTGTCCTCTGTCTAAAGACCAGCCATCCCAGCGACCATTAAAGGGAGGCAGGGCTGTGGGTGGTAAGAGGATGAAAATATTCTAAACAAACCTGACTATAAAGTAAAACGAATTGCACTGAACAATTTCCAGATGACTGTTTTGATTTAGCCTTTATCCCAGTTACATAAACATATTGATTTATCTTTTTTTCCTCTAAGATCTCTTATATTTTTATAGTTCTTTTATCCACATAGAATAATTTTATGCTTTATACATTGGATTTATTTTTCTTGCTAGTTTGTAGTCATTTGAGTGTGTGCATATAAATATACATGTATCAATAATCACGAAGTGTGAATAAATTTAAAGACAAAGTATTTTGGTCATGTAGGGAAACACACTGACATTGGCAAAGGGGATGAATGTCATATTTCTACCAAGTATTTTTGTATGGGGAGCTAAGCTCGCCACGATTTTTCTTTCTTCTCGTCTTAGAAAACCAAAGTTATGTTTGCCATTAAAGAAGCTCAAGAATGTGTCATTACTGAGTACTTGTGTGCGTCTGCCTGGAGAGGAGGAGAGACTCTTTGATCCCATCTGCCCGCCTGAAAAACTCCACAGCATATTTTCCAACTTGCTCTAAAAGTTGACATTCAATCTGCAAGGCAGGAAGAAAAAAAAAAAGACAATGTGGCCTCTGTTTGGAGCTCAGATTCTCCAGGGAACATTATAATCAATTGTTGCCAAGCCAAACCTCTTTTCCAATCTTACGTTGTCTGACTTTACGAGCAGTCACAGACACTAGCCTTCATTTCTTTATGTTTACATTCCCAACTAAGGGCGACACACTGGATTTCTTGTCTCTGTCAGGTCTCCTTTTCTCTTCTTTTTGTTTGAATTTGCCCTGACAATGTATCCACCAGAGAGGCTCATGGGCAGAGCGTCCATGTCCCTCTCCCTCTGAGAGCAAATGAATGTTAACAAACCGCAGCAACAACCTGTTCAATCCCATCGTTTCTTTTTCTGAAGAATCCAAAAAAAGATGCAAAAATGTCGTGAATGTATGATTGAAAGTGTCACTTGCAGGACTGCACATTTCTGACAGTTTTGTTTACCAAAGGAATACAATAGCATTGAAGAGAAGAAGAAGAAGAAGTAGAGAGATTTGCTGTATTGTACATAAAGTGATGTTTATTCAGTATTTTAACATTACAAGTGACTTCAGAGGGCGCTACCTCAACAGGATTTTGTACTGAACATGTAAAATGTCAACAGCAGTTTATTGATATAGTGCTGCCATTTATAATAAGGGTTTTTGATAGTATTTTTGATCTTTGTATAACATAATTGTATTTTCATTTTGTTGCATTTAACATGATGGAAGTGAATTTCCAAGAAGCTATAAGCATTGCTCACCACAAGGTGATTGTCTGTAAATAATGATTATGATACCCATACTTTGGAAACTTTAGTTGTTCAATGTTACATTCTTGAGAGTGTGTGCCAGAGAGTGCATATTTGAAAAGGCTGAAAAAAATGTGCCACTTTTAACAGAGGTTTTTTTTTTTTTTGATTAAATGAATAATAGAAAAAAAAGAAACACTGTTGAACTTTGTTATTTATATTTTACCACAATTTCCTGTATGCTGCTGTGCAGAATAACAACATATGAATCCACTAGAGAAATAAAAACTTATCAAATATTTGCATCTATGTGGTCATGTTCTTGGTTTGTTGTACTGACATCAAACTAATTTGGATTAAATCAGCTTCATTATGCCAGTAGCGACAATTTCAAAACAGATGAAACATTGATATTGAACGAAAACTAAGATACAGTGATGCTGAGCTCATTTAATATAAAGTCTATGAATACTAGGGGGCAGTAGTGATACCTCCATGATGTTTGCAGAGGGGAAATGAAGAAGAAGCAGCAGCAGCAGGATCTAACTGTAACAATCCTCAGAAAGATGCTTAGACTCTTATTGTGAAAAACCAATAGACAAGTAAACAAATAAAAAAAGTGTAATCAGGTGACCTAACAGAATCAACATTTACACTTGAGCAGTCTTTACTCCATAAACTGAATTTTAAAACAACAACAACCTATGAGAAGTAGCTTGTACTTCATTTCAAAATAAAAGCATGGTTTAACCATACATTACATAAAGTAACCCAACTGCACACAGTAAAAATGTCAAAATAAAAGCACCACAAACCATCATTTTCTCCTCTCTAAAGATTCTCTGGAGCAGACGATGTGGTAAAAACAGACTTTTAAACATAACTATGAATTTATGATAAGAAGATATATATTAGTTGATTAAATTTACTGGCAACGTTTAGTAGCACGTCCCATTCAGGTGATAATGTGAAATTACAAAAGCACTAATTTGGAATAAACACCCTCCTTAAACACAGAAGAGTCTAGTATATCTGATTTTCTGACCAACAGGATCATTTTCAGCAGTACTGTATGTGGATCATGAGCCCTCATGAAGACAGAAAAACTCTGGAGAGGAAACAATTTGGATTTACTACAAATCTGAAAGAAGAGCTTTTAATTCACCAGATGGTGCTAATAAATCCAACATTAAGACTGTCTGTTCTTTCAGCTTTATATTCCTCCATAACTTAATTTCTATAATTTACAATCTACTTCAGTGAGAAAGTAAATCATTTCAAAATAAAAGCATATTTTTACACCAAGGGGAATAAGGCAGCCCAAATGAAACACAGAGAATGTGTTCTGTTCTTTCTGCTGTATCAGTTACATAACCTCATTTCCAAAACTCACAATATGCTGGAAGTTGTGTTTCAGTCCTTTCAAAATAAAGGCATAGTTCTTATGATATGAGAAATAAATCAGCCAGTGAAAATGTCAAAATAAAAGCACCACGAATATTCATTTTATGACTCCTTATCTCTGTTTCTGAAGCTGTCGGTGTGAATAAAGTGACTTTTGAACATTACTAGCGATTTATGATGACATTAAGTGAGTCATTTACATTCAGTAACATTTCCCTCCATCCTTTTCTTACTTTTCTTAACTTAAGTGATTGTGTTGTTTATTCCCCTCAAATTTTCCACAAATACCTTAATAATATTGTTATTGTGAACTTTAAGCTGATTCTGAAGTGAAAATGTGATATTATTTTAGCCCTAAATTGGAATAAAACCTCTGTCTTGTACACTAAAGAGTCTAACATGACGGATTTACCGAGTGGGTAATTTGCAGTAATGCCAGTTGAAAAAACACATTCACAGGAATGTCCTCTCTGCTCTTTCAGCCTGCTAGCTGCCCCACTGATGTAACACACTAACTGTATGTGGATCATGTGAAAGACTTGAGCCCTCATGCACACAAAAACCCTCAGAGGAGGAAACCAAACTTCCCCTAATCTTTGTTTTTGAAAGTCAAAGAGATCTGCTGCTCCGGCATCTTACAGATTTGTCTTTAAAGGACAAACACAGTGCGGCTGTTGTTCGTCTGTGTCGTTGTTTAGGGAGGTCTGCCCACACAAGAATGTCTTGGCTTCTGCCTCACCATTCAAACGGATCATGTTTGCACTGAAGTGGATTGAATAGCTGGGCCCTTCTCTCTCCGCCTGCCATCTGTGGAATGGCTGCTGCAGACATATTAAGGGGCTCAGAAGAGGCAGGAAGCTTTGCTGCTGCTGCTGCTTCTTGTTTTTTTAGGAGAAGATAGATCTGTACACTGTTGTGCAGCTGTGACGGCTTATGAGTTGGTTTCTTGCAAATGTCCCGTCAATGAGGGAACGATAAATAAAGCCAAGTCCATGAAAGGCTTCACTGTCTGCGGCCTGATTCACCAACAAAACAACCTCAGATGTTGGTAATTGCTGCTGACGCTGAGCATACAGTAGAAAAACAAGTAGACTGCTGGTGTCATCCACACCTTTAGCCCCCCACCTTCCCTCTCTCCCTCCCTCCTTCTGTCTTAGCGCCTCTCTCCAGCTGAGGCTGCAGCATTAAAAATGGATGACTACTAAGTGCAACAGGGATTTATCTCTGTGAGAACAGTGGTGAAAAAAAAAAAAAAAAAAAACTGACAGGCTAGCATTTCATGCAAACACAGTCAGCTAACAGGTCTTATTCCCTCTGAGCCGCAGCCTCCATTAGCCGCTCTGCACACTGCGCCCAGCTAATCTATTTAGCAGCACCATTTATGAGATATGTATCTTTCATGATCATATAATATGTCTTAGCTGGCTGGTTTCTGCAGCTAATATACAATCTGTGTGCACAACAAATCTCTGCAGAGCTAAATGGACGGAGGAAGGTAAGGCAGGTTTGTCCAAGACAACGCGGGGTGAGAAAAAATACGATGATGTTTCCTCCTGTATGTATTTAGAAAATAACAGGTGTTGGTGGAAATTGTTTTAATTAAAAGTAGTGTTATCGGTCAGGTGTTGACTCAGAGTCATTATCACCATGAATCCCCTCCGGCGGCTGATTGAGAATGAGCTTTAGTAGTTAGTCTTTGCCGTTAATGTGATTTAGACGATTCATTAATTCACACTGCTCAACATTACGCCGAGGACAGACTATGTTTCCTGTTTAAAGTGCTGTAGATAACCGAGCAGTAGATCACTCGTTCCTGACCACTTCATCTCAATCAGTGATGCTCAGCTGCTCCTTTACGTTCCCCTTTGGTTAGACTGAAAACCTTCATGGTTTCGCTCCATAAAATTCCTCTGTGGTTGATCTGTGATTGCCCCTGTGAGTCCATTTGTGATCCTTTTACCCAGGAGTTGTTTTTGTTTGTGCTTGTATCATGTTGGAGTAGACCACCTATGCTGTTTGCTATACTTAACTTTAACTCTTAAGCTTATTTAAAGGTATTTCTCATGCTCTCCAAGACGCAAAACTTGAGTGCACAGCTAGCAGAGAAGAATGGTTGTTGGATTCTTTAGTGCAGACATAACTAATTACACTGTTGGCATACTCCTAGTCTTTGTTATATTAATAATAAAGAGGAAATGACTAAATTAGTTTCATTAATTTTAATATTGTATGGGCGACTGGGTAATGTTTTCCTCTCTGACAGATCATGCTAAGTGTGTGAGTAATTTAAAAGAAGCAACAAATAAACCAAAGCAATATATTAGCATCGTGTGTGTGCAACAGCTTCCCTCTTTAATAGAAGTATTTATTTATGTTAACTATTGAATTAGGATTCATTTTTTCCATGTTCGCAAGGGACCGCCACAATATCGCTCTGCAGCCAGAGGTGTGTCCAGAAGGGATGACAAAAGGTGCCACAGGCCTCCTTAAAATCTAATTGACCACCCTAAGTGTGAGTCTTGTCTGCAGGAGCTCTTCGTACCGAGATGTATCTGGCTTCTAGTAGTGATCTTCCATTCAAATGTAGTAGATTCTCATGCATTAGTATTAAAATTGTAGGTGATAAGTTTGGATGTATATAGAAGAATCGGTCACCAAAAACACAATGAAATTACTGCACGCTGTCAACTGTCAAAAAATAGAGCATAGTGCTAGTTCAGGCAGGCCAAAGTGTCAAACCTGGACTACAGCACATCAACAGTACAACAACATCCAATAGACGAATGTCAAAATGAATGCTCAATTCGACTCGACCTGCTTCACAAAACCGCCTTCACTTCAGCTCCTCCTTTTCATTCTGTGTCTGATTTTACTTGTGTCATATGAGTCGTCGCTGACGCCTGCTCAGAGTCATACTGTCAAATAGTACTTTGCATATAATGCCAAATTGCTTGCATAAAAGTATTCTCTTTAATGAGTGAGGTCCTAACTATCATACATCTGCTGGATATACTTGTAAATACAACGTCTTCTACATTACCAATCAAAGTAGACATGATTTTCTGGAGATAAAAATGATTCATGATAATTTAGGGGAGGCACAGCGGTGTAGTGGTTAGCACTGTTGCCTCACGGTTAGAAGGTCCTATGTTCGAATCCAGGTCAGGACGTTTCTGTGTGGTTCTCCCTGTGTCTGCGTGGGTTTACTCCTGGTACTCCGATTTCCTCCCACATCCCAAAAACATGCAGAAGTGCGGTCAGAAGTTAGATCACTTCAAATTGCCCATAGGTGTGAATGTGAGCGTGGATGGTCGTTCGTCTCTATATGTCAGCCCTGCGATGAACTGGTGACTTGTCCAGTGTGTCCCCTGCCTTCGCCTGAAGATGCTGGGATAGACTCCAGCCCCCCTTTAACCCCCAATGGTAAAAAGTGGTAGAAAATGGTTGGATAATGGAATGGATGGATGGCCCCAGTCAAAAAAAAAGGCTGTACATGCCCCTGTTTTTACCGCCTGGCATTTCCATTGCAAAAGTGTCCTGATGGTACAGCTGCCCCCGGGTTCAGAATTGGTAAAAATATCACTATTATAGTCCAACCTGGCGTCTATTTGTGTCTTTTTATATCATCTGCTGACATCAGGCAGTCTAATTTTAGATTTAGGGCCTGTGCCCACTCACAGCTTTTGCACCGGCAGCACCTACTTTCTATCAAAATCCAGTGCAGCTCAGCATTTTCAACTCAGGCATTTTCAGCAGCTACCCACAAAAGACAAATACAGGTATGGTTGTTACTGGTATGTTCACACTCTGCTACTGTACTATTGGATAATCCATTTCTACCAAGCCTGTTCTGGTTAATGCTGCGCCTTTAACATTTTCAGCAAATAATAATCTTACAGAGTCATTTAAAACAGATGTCATAATCACCTCTGAGAGAAGTAGAAGCATCTTCAAAACCCAGCTACAGTAAGGACCACTGAAAGCCTCGCTGAAACCGAGGCTGTTTGCACTGCTGTTGATGGACACATGCCCTTAAACATCCAAATCTCCATGTTTCCCCTCATGGTACATTCTGCAGCCCTGAAATGTCTTAATCAAACACTAAGAATGAAAGTTAAAGAGATGGGGGTTTCATTTATGGGTCCCGTCGGTTCACACAGACTCCTCTTTGTTTTCACACTCATAGCCTCTTTTTTGCTGAATGCATGCTGCAGAAATGACTCTGCATTTGTAAAATATTTTCTCTCTTTCATCAAAATCTAGAAATGCCTTTGCTCAAATGTTCAAATCTCAGCACCGTCTAATCAAGGTCTGCTAAATTCTTGTATGTTGTCCTTCTCTTTCTTTGGCCCTGACATGACAACGGAGTAAAAGCCACAAATTGAGCCACACATCTGCAGAATTATTTATTAGTCCCTTCATTTCCCACAATCCACTTGTAATGAGGATGCTCCTGTTGCCTGGCAACCCCCAGGAGTTAAAATTATACAGCAGCTGAGCATGAAAGTCATCCCATAAAGAGGATACCATCTTTAGCCCTCACATTTCATGGTTACTGGAACATTTGGTGCAAGCCTTATGATTTTATATTTGGATGATAAGCACCCTGGCTTTTCTGTTTTCAACACAACACTGCCCCCTGTGGCGATGAAAGGCATTACAAAAACAATCATACCTGTTTATGACACCTCCCATCCTCAGTGTTATTTGAAGGCTCTCATGTGGAAGGAATCATAATGACGAGTGTGTTGTTATTGAACTCCCCGTCAGCTCCACGGCCCTGACCATCCACCAGGCTCTGCAATAACCACCCTGTCCCTCGGAGGGCACATTACGGCTTTGATGCCGTAATTGAAATTTCACAAAGGATTTATTTGAAACCAAAACTGGTTGCTGTTTAAGTGAGGCGGACAGGTTATTAAGTTTCTTTCACAGCATGATCAGCTTACTTCGCAGTGGCTGCAGATGTACTGTCAGCTGGAATAATCCTCCAAGGCAGCCCCCCCCGTCTCCATAGAGGATCTGTGTCGTAAAAGCGGCATGAAATAACAGTTATTCAGACACTGACACTATTTTAAGAAGGCATCTTCTTAAAAAACACACCTGCATTCAAAACAAACACTGGCTTCACTCACTGCGCATCTTTAGGCAGCTTATCCTCTATTATTGGTCTATTCTTAGACAGTCCACAAAAACCAAACAGGACAGCAGGAGACAGGTTTTTTTGTTCATATCTGTGCCTCTTTGTGTTTAAAATAGTTTCAGGAATTCAATTTCCTGCAGGAGATGTCTTACAAACAATGGCATCTAATGTGGATAACAATTCTCTGCAGGCTGCTCTGATAACTCCGACTGAGAGATGATATTACTTTTTAAATTTACTTACATCATCCTTGTTTCAAAGGTTTTTTTGTTGACATTCATTCCTAACGTTGGCGAGTCTAAAACCTGAACACAGTAGCTGCTTCAGGTCATGTTTTTCTCAAAATCTTTTCTTATAGCAAGCTCTGATATAACAGATGCAGCTGCTAAAGGCTGGTATTTGTCAATAATTTATATGCAAAAAAAGACATGCTGGTGCCTATGACTTACAATTGAAAAGAATTCCTGTTCCTAAATAAAGCCTTCAATTATAAAACGTCTGCTTCTCATGTCTATGTTAGACTGTATAATGCTGCAGAAACGGTCCCACACATCCTGCTTTATCACAGTGTCTCAAGAAGGTGTCAGAGACAGTTTGGTGATACTGAAAGCATCAAATCTGAAATGTACCGACCCCCTACAATCTGTTAGATTTCTCCGTTTCCCTCTGTTACTGTGAACTAGGCAGGGTGGAGTAAAAATGTTGGTAGAGGATGGTGCAAAGAGGTTAAAAACAACACAGAGACAAGTGTTTGGAAAACTATCTGCAGGTATCAACACTGAGTTTGGATACAGGAACCATATGAGCAGTGTAATATTATTTGCTCACTCCTGAAAATCGGATCATAAGGAACTGTGTCCGCTAACCCTGTTTTATGCCCTAACAACACCAACAAACTTAATATCAGAGCACTTTCCGTGTGTGCTAGCTGTTGCTAGGTTACTAAAGTTGCCCTGCGGCACTGCCCCTATGGTGACCGTTATTTCTGTTTGAAAAGACACTGCATGCGTCACATTTATGCTTCACAATGCAAAGGTGAACGACTCGGTTTGCACTGTAAAATGAGCTGCAGACGTGGAAACTGTATCTCGACTAAAGAGGCATGGTTAGTTTCTCCTCCATCCACACCTTTGTAAACAGAGGTGACATCAGAAGCCCCACCCCTTTGAACCTGATTGGTTGATGACTAAAAAGTGACATTTAAATAAAACTTCTTGGTGTTTCTTGTAATCCTACAAACAGTCCATGAAATGATGGAAACCAGGGCGCCGCTGGCCTAACGGTGGGAGGTCAAGTCTGACGCAGGCAGCCTGGGATTGATTCTGGCCTGTGGCTCCCATCCTGCATGTAGCTCTCGCTCTCCCTCTCTATGTCCTGTTCTGTCCACTGTCCTGTTATCTCCAATAAAGACATTAAAAACAACATATCAAACAAAAGAAGGAAACCATAAGGATGTGGGGCATTTAAGAAAGGTTAAATCAAGCTCCATAACTACAGCCGTCATCACCTCTACTACACTGTAAAAAAAAAAAACACTTGCATTAATCAAACCTCTGGCAAGTTGTTCTTTTAATAATAAGCTCATGATACAGGTTTTATTTTTAATTAAAGGCCAGCGTTATCTGTCAGGTGCTGAGTAGTTATCGCTCAAAATGAGGCAACAGGATCTCCTCTGGCAGCTGATAAAGACCGAGCTAATGCTCAGCAGCAGCAGAACCGAGCCTGTGCTGTTCAATTGATATTCAGAATTAATTATTGCAGCAGCAATAGATTAAAGACGGCCTCATCAGCTCTTAACAATGGCTGTTTTTACTCTGGTTTACCTTCAAGCGGCCTCAGGTATAAGATTCGAGCAGCTAAAGTGTCACATCTCAGGTCCTGTCATCTCACTGCTCTGTCACTGTCTGCTGTCTGACTGTATTATACTGTAGATAGCGTATCATAGCATGCTGCTGCTTCATTGACCCATGTGATAACAGTTTTTAAAGCAGATAATAAGCCACAGATCTGGAGAATTCATTTATTGGTCCCATCATTTCCCAGAACACACTTGTGATGAGGATGTTCCGGTCGCCTAGCAACTCCTGGAGATAAAATTGGACAGCAGCCAAGCATGAAAGTCATTTTTATAGAGGAGCGGGGTAAAGAGGATACCATCTTCAACCTTCATGTTATTAAAGCCCGTGGAGGTGATTTGAAGGCATTTACCTGAGCGATTTTCTGAAAAGGCTGACCCACATGCAAATCATGTGAGGACATTATCAAGGAGACGATACAAACATGTTGTCTTTGTGTTGGAAAAGGGTGCAGCTGTAAGATATGGATAATCTCTGTTATACAAACTGACCTGACAAGCACAAGGTGTGAGTTCACCTTCAGTTCAGTGTGTTATCTCTGAAGCAGGCCAAACAACAAATAGCTCTGCAGGAATCTCAGTGTTGAACTCTAATCACTCTGGTCTTTGCTGATGCTCTCCCTGCAGATAAAATTAATCTTTGTATAACTTTAGGTTAAACAAATCTTAGAAGTTGAATTACGAAACCAATTTTACATCTTTGTTATTTTGTGTTCTCAGTCCTGTAATAGACGAAATATATTTGATTAAATCTAAAATAGTTTGTTATTTTAGTTTTTCTAGTTAATAAAAAGACAAACCTGAAAAAATTTAAAACTCATCAGAAACTGATGAGCTAAAAATGATTCAATCAGTCAATCAGTGTTTTCACTTAATATAACCGGATTTTGATTGGTTCAAAAACTTTTACGCTTCAGAATAAAACAAAACAAATGTGATGGGACGTTTAAAAAAACGTCTCTTCAGTGTTTGCTTTACATTTTGGAAAACTAGGGGGATTATAGTCTGAATCCCCAAAAAGAGGACATGACTACACGGGGGCAGAGTCATGGAGTCGGGCACAACGACACGCGATACAAACTCAAAACTTTCATACAAAACCCTGGGCATTTGAAGGATTTATAAACTCTCCCCGGACAAGGCCAGACAGCCCCCCAAAAAGAGGACATGTCCAGGTAAAAGAGGATGTATGGTCGCCCTAGGAAAACTAATCTGTAAACATCACTTTCTTTAGCAGGTGAACTCTCTCTTTGAGGTCCTGCAACAAATCTTCATCTTCAGACTACGTTTACGCCAACTGTTTTCATAAACAGACATCTCGCCCTCTCCCTCTAAAAAACTGCGTGCACACCGCTACGTTTTCAGAAAACTTTTTGTTTACACTAATTAGGAGGATATCAAACATGTGGGTGACAGTGTAGTGAGAAGCTCAAGCCCACATAAACCAATCAGAATCCCATATAGCAGCAACAACAACACCGCCACTTCCTTCTATCCAGCACACAATCTGCCGTCGGCTACCCAAATCTCAATTTTTCTCTGTTTACATGCAAACGTGCAAACAGAGTTTACCAAAACCTCCACTCTGGCTGGAGTTTTTAAAAAGCATCGTTTTCAGGGGCGAATTCTCTGTTTGCGTCGAAACGAAGGGTGCAACGATGGTTAATGTCTCCAAAAATGACCGGGTATGTATAATCGAGGCCTCAGTCTTTCCTTTGTGTGCAGAAATTTCTTGAAATTTCGTTGAGACAGCCCTTCTCAGTATACTTTTTAACCATCCAATCATGAACCAGTTAGTGGTCTTTGGGAAACATGTCACTGGCCTAAAATTTCACATGGAGAATTGTTTTCCTGAGAGAAAAATGCACATTTCGGGCTTTCACAGAAAACATATTGTCCTTGTGCCATTTCCTAAAACCTCAGTTTTAACATTTTCTAGAAGTTCACATCTGATTTCCATCGTCATTTCTCACAGTTTGTTTGGTCGTGTGGTTTTATGTTGCTGCTAGAAAACCTCCTTTAAAGTGTTTTTAGGTGGGTAGCCTCTCAGGAAAGCTCCAGTAAACATGAACCCGAGCTCTGTCTAATCAGCCAGAGTAACAGAAAACACCTGTGGCTCTTTACGAGACGGTGTCAGACGGCTGTAAATCACAGTCACTCACTCAGTTTGAGTGAAAGCGTTTGTTTTCAGTCATATTTACTCAACTCCACTACACAAAATGTTCATTAAAAACAGCCCAGGGTTGTTGCTGTTGTTGAGCAAACGTGTTGCTACATTGATCATTGTCCCGGTGGTAAATTGATCCATTCCTCATCTTCTCTTATTAAATAATGCGGCAGCTTTGAAGCGCCGCAGGGTGGACTTTCCAACACTTCAGACTGTTTCTGTGGAAAACAGTAAAAATAAAGGTGTAGGTTTGAGGAATCATATCTACATGAGATACTGACTGTTTAAACAAACAGGAATCTGAGCTCTATCACGCCCAACCCAGCATGACTATCTCCTTTTCGTTTTGGTTCCTATTTCATTCTGTCTGACTGTTTTTAAATGCTGTGTGGTTTAAAAACACAAGTTAAGTGTCTGTGGAAATACAAAACTTAAAGGCCATTCAAAGTGAATTGGTAATGGGTCAGATTTGGACAAACTGTACTTCACTGCGTCCTGTAAGTACTTGACAGGTGCTGCTAAGAAGAGGCTCATTCATTGAAGCTGCAGCAGCCACAGCTCAGCCCGGAGATCCAGTCAGTCTGCAGCTCTGCACAGTTAATGTGTTTTTTTTTTTTTTTTTCTTTGCGAGTGGGAAAATTCCAGCACTGCACAGGGTCCCATGTGGTTGTGGTTTGGGTGAGAGGCACAGTAATGCGTTTGTGACGCAAGAGGGAGGAAATTGCAAAAGCTTCCTGCACAACTGTGCTTTCATACCACTTCCAGGTGGATACCGTACCGCACCAGTCTGCAGGCAAACAAGGCCCTTAAAGGTCTGGCCTCAGAGCGGGAAAATGATGCAACAGCACAATCTGAAGGCGAAAGAAGGTATTGCAGCGAGGAAGAATTGGACCGAATCCACTGCACTGACAGATGGAGGTTCTCAGTTGTAGAAGAAGCAGAGGTTTTGGGATATGTCTTTAATAAAAGACTTCAAGGAGTAATATCAAAAAGATACAACAACAAACATCATCTTTAGAGCATGTCTACTCATTTTAATTTAAAATCCCTTGACACTGCAGAAAGAAAGATAATCATTCATTTCTTTCCTGATCAGAAGGACTTTTATATCATTTTTTAAATCTATTTGACCCTGCCGTGGGTAAAACGTCCTACTTTAATAGACTGATACTCAATATTAATATCATACTCACTGCATAAACAGTTCACTGCCTGATACCTTCACTGGTATTGAATATAAAAGCTTTTGGTTCTTTTGCCGGGTTTAGAGTTTTGGTTTTCAGAGTTCAATTTCTATAATGTATCCTACAGGTTACAATCCACCAGAGTGCAGCATGAACATGTCTTCAGTCAAATATTTTTTCAACTCTCCATGCATTTTATGATTTGATGAAAGCTTTCCTAAGAAAAGCTCTGTTATTTGCCTTACTAACTCTTTTAGGCTGAAATTTTAGATATTTTCTATTCATAACACTTCGGGAATTTGTGTTTAAATGTATTGTAAGTTAAAATGACAGATTTTCATAAATTATATCAAGATGCGTTTCTTCTGTTTTTCTGTTGTGAAGTTCACTTCCAAGGACAGTAATTATGAAAACAGCCTGTGACATCTCAGTGAGGCAGATGGCTGATCACTAATCTGTCTGGTTCTGCTCGGGGTTTCTGCCTTTAGAAGGAAGTTTGTCATTGCCACGTTCTCCAGATGCGTAAAATAAAACATGCAAATTATGAACCAATGCTTTATTAATCAATTCGCACCAGGGCTGAAACGATTATTCAATTCAATTGCCAACTATTGACGCCAGATGTGTTTTTTCCAGTGGAGTGAGGCATCTTACTTCTTTACAATCTTTGCCAAGAGTCACACATGCGCAACAGCGTCTCAGCTGAGTGGTAGGGTATTCAAACATAGATAGATAGGTAGATACAAAAATACTTTATCAAAAATTACTTTATTAATCCCAGTCGGGAAATTTAGGGGTCGTGCCACTCACAGACTCATACACAGTACACTAACAAAAACAATGACTACAAACAACAACAAATGCACCTCTGCAGACCAGCCAAGTAGAGTAAAATCAGTTAAAACCAAAATAAAACCAGTATAAAAAGTGCAATAAATGCAGTAGTGCTGAGGTGCACAGGTCCACGACTCAGGTTTTGTTAAACAGTCTGATGGCTGCTGGAAGAAAGGACCTCCTGCGGCGCTCTGTCCTAGACCATAGCGATAGGAGCCGGTCACCACAGCAACTGCTGGACTGCTCAGTGAGGACGTGGTGAAGGGGGTGGCTGGTGTTTCCCCTGACGGCTAGGAGCTTGCTCCTGAGCCGTCTCTCCACCACCATCCCCATGAAGTTCAGGCTCCTGCCCACCACTGAGCCCACGCCTTCTTCACCAGCTTGTCCAGCCGCCCCGAGTCCCTCCTTGAGATGCAGCTACGAGTACGCGCTCAAAAACCTCCAAAATTTGGGAGCACTTTAGCCTCAATAAGGCGAAAAAAAAAATAATAATAACTTCAAAGGTTTGCAAAGCAGACCTTTTATATCATGGCAGCATGTCGGTGATGCATGAACATTTGAGGAGAAGGCATGTAATCATCCGATTAGTCGACTAATCGTTTCAACAGTTGGTGACTAGTCGAGTATTAAAATAGTCGTTAGGTGCAGCCCTAATTGGCACAATGCAAAAGATTCTGTCTGTAGAGAACCTGTGTAGGACTGAGATACTTGAACTTAAATGTGAAAAGAGATTAAAAAAAAGTTACATCTGAAAAAGAGAGTCCTCCCTGCCAGAATTGTGAGTCTTAAGTTTCTATCAGAGTGCCGTCAAACTCATCAAGAGTTTCACTTTTATTATGTCCCAGAAATTAGTTTGCAATATAAGAATGAAGTTAAACGTAGTTGGTTTCCAATTATACGGATATGCAATTTGGTTTCTGCAGTTTTAAACAAAATTTCCCCGGGGAGAGACCAACATCACACCAAAGTGCCCTTTCTACCGAGCTTTCTCCAAACAGCTCCAAACAAAAACAAACTGCAGCTCTCTTCATTTCACTTCATTTGTTTGAAAACCACAGGAGACTTTTGGTCAGGAGTTATAGCCGCTCACATTCTACCATCTGCACTAATATACTTTCCTCTAAATTTTGCTTTTGCCTCATAATTAAAACACAACGTTTCCCATCTGGCACAGCCACGGCTAACATTTCCCATCTGCTGAATGTATTCTCACTTTATTCACTCCTGACTTTCCCTGATATCTGGTTCAGATGACATAAATAGCCCCTCTGCACTCATGATCATATCTTTACTCTGAAAGTGTTTCACAGTTAGAGTCTGATTTATTCGATCATGATGTGATGATAATGTGAGATAATAAACTATCAAAACAGGTAATACAGTAATATGATTACTGATGATTAAACTGAGGCCGTGCTAAAGCTGTTGTAGTTCCAACCTGGCAGATTCACCACTTTGTAACCCTGAAAACCACGATTTGGTGCTGAGCTACATGATAGTAATAAAGCAAATTAAAAACTGTTATTAGTATCATGTATCTGTAAATTTGATTCAAGGACTGAGTTCAGTAATTCATATAAATCAATATTTTTGTGTTTAGGGTGTTTACTGAGGGGCTGCTTTCTGTCCATGAGGGGGAGTTGGTGTGTTGGTTTGAGCTCTAGCACCATCTAGTGTCTGAACGATGAAACTAAAGGTATTGCAGAGTTCTCAGAGCTTTGGTACATGCAAAGTTCAGTATATGAAATTACAGGGTCTCTGTGTATGCATTTGACAGAAGATACAAATTTCTACATGATCCAGGATGTGATTTATTTCTGTGCCACACTAAAAAAAATAGTTTGAATTTAGAATATTTTATACTCTGACAGGACAAGCCTCTTTCCATAAACCAATCAGAGAGTTCATTACATCTGGCCAATTAGTGTGCTCTTTGCATTTCAACAATCAGAATCCTTCATTTAATCAATCCAAGCACTCCTTTCTATTGATGAATCACAACACTCCTTTCATCCAACAAATCAGCCAATCAGAACACTCCTGTCTGATAGGCCAATCGAAATGCTTCCTTCATTCCAACAATTTCCTTCTTGAGAACTTTCAAAGCAATCCTTTCTATTAACCGGTCTGATTGCGCTCCTTAAATCCAGCAAATCAAACCAATTTTTTCAATCAGCCAATCAGAATGCTTCTTTTATGTAGCCAATCATAACACTACTTTCAATTGGTTTATCAGAGAGCTCCTATAAATAGACTGACCAAAAAGCTTCTTTCAATTGAAGGCTCCTTTTATTTATACAAAGTGGATTATTGGTCTACTCCTGTTTGGGATGCACATTTTTGTTTTTTGTAGAATGGTAGCGGAAGGTCCCGCCCTCCTTCGCCTCTGATTGGCTCAAAGTGCTGGGCTCTGATTGGTTATTCCTAAACGTCATTATCTGTCGGGTCAGGGTTAAGATTAGGGTTAGGACTAGGATGAGGGTTAGGAGATTCAGAAGTGCGATAATGTTCTGTAATGTTCTGTTCGATGTACAGAGCCGACAGCCCGCGCTCAGCTTGAGCGTGTGATGACGTTTCCAGCTTTTCTAGCCAATCAGAGGCGAAGGAGGCGGGACTTTCCCCTACATCCTACAAAAAAATTATTGTGTTCGAGATGCCTTCCCCAGACCTGATTCAGTGATGTTGATGGATACACAGCTGGAGAAGAGCTACCAACCAATCAGAGGAGACCATCTGCTCCTCTGACATCAACACATCCACACCAACATCACCACTGAGAGGCAGCTCCTGTGTTATCCTGCATGTTTCTATGCATCAAACTGCTCACTGGGACTGTCTCAACAGAACTGTGTGTGTTTGTTTTATTCTGTCATTTACTGCCTGCTGTAAGTCAGTCACCTAAATCTGAACCACAGATACACTGAGCGTTACTAAGGCTGAAATTCAAGCCTGTCCGAACTGAATGAAGATAAAGCCATTGTAGTTTATGGAGGTTTTTTAAAGAATGATAAATATGCAGAGAGTTCCCAGACATCATAAAAACATGTGTACTAATGAGAGGTCACTGGACTCCTGACTGCTCCAGGTGTGAATTTGTGAAATTGTTGTTAAATTTCTCTGGAAGAAAAAGAGCATAATCAGTGAATGAGTCACATTAAAAAATGTCTGAACTTGAGCGGCTCTGAGAGGCTTTGAATCAAACCGCCGTCACTGATTGTTGAAGTTAAACAGCTGTGTGAATTTTACATAAGAAAGGAAATCAGACTTCCTTTTGTGTCCGAGCCAAACTCCAACATCTGAAAGCTCTATTAATGACGTGAGAGAGAGTGCGTGTTCCGTATGAGTGAGTTCAGTGTGAGGAGTTAAGGAAACATGTCAAAACACAAGAGATATAAAAACACATTCAAATGAAACATCTTTTTTTTCACTTACCTAATTGGGATACTTAAATATATGATGAATATTACACACAAATCGTCTTTTAGCTTTGTCTGCCGTACTTAAAGCTAAGTCTGCTGCCGAGCTCCATGTTTGAAAGCTGCTATATAAATAGAAAAATGGATTACAGAGTGGCTCTAACAGCTATCCCCAGAAGTTTGTGGTTGTTTCATGACTACAAAACTGTGTGAAAAGTAACACCAAAGAAGTGTTTCATGAGGAGGCCTGAAATGAGGGTTTTCATGGGGGATAAATAAGGAGTTTTATGAGGTGCAAATCATGCAAAGCCACTCTATCGGTGTCCCAGACTGAGATAATGAAGTTGAAACAGGTTTAAGAGGTCTTTCACATGCACCAAAATCACTACCTGCACACACGTCAGACAAAATTTGCACATGATGTGCAAAAACCAACATAATCTCAAAGATTTTCACAGGAGCTTCAAACTCCTTTGCTTTTTTTGATGTATCAGAGCTCAGAAATCAAGAATCAAACTTGCAATACCACCACATGCCACAGGGTGTCAGCCTTCTACAACATTAGGAGAGGAGCGCTCATTAAACTCTCTGTCCATGACAACACAGAAGAGCTCAGGGAGGAATGTGAGAGTGTGTCGACGTGTGGAGAGGAAAACAACAATGTGGAGCGACAACAGATGTGTTTTATTTCTCTGATTATCATAACAAATACTCCACATCAGTCTCCATGGTCTCCATGCAGTTTGACAACAATGATTCATCATATTTAACTAGATTTTTTTTAAGTTTATCACAGTGAGTTAGTTATGAAAGAAGAGAACAGTCAGCACATTTTCTCCCTGTAAAGATTTTATCTGTAACTGTAACACAGTTAAATAAAAAATACTTGGACTCCTTTTTAACTGAAACCATTAAAATTCAGTAATAAAGTAGATTTATGTGACACTTTTATGACACTCAAATCTGCTCAGTTACCAAAACCATCATATCAGAGAAAGACAGGAATTTAAAAAAACACACAAATGTAAGTAAAGTTACAAAAATTGAAATAATATGATATGAATGTCGTGTTTTTAAGGAATGATCCTGTTTAGAGTTTAAATGACTGTAAAGTGGGTTTTTTTATCATGATTAAACCAGTCAAAAACAAAGGCCTCATGACTAACCTGCCATCAGAGAAAGTTTTTGCTCCATTTATCTTCTCTGTTCCATTTATATAGTGAAAAGTTTAAATATTCTGGCTAATTCTACCAAAACTCCATCTTCTACTGCTTTTCTGGAGTTGAGTTTAATTTGGATTTTTAAAAAAATGTGCCTGCACTTGTTTGGAGCTTCTTCAGAAGATCTAAAAATTTTAATTTAGAGATCATTATTTGACTTAGAAAAGCAAATATGATGGTCAGCTTCAATTTGAACAATTCTATAATAAAAATATTCTTGTTTTTTTTTAATTAATTATTATTATAAGCTTTAAAAAGATAAAATTGTTCAGGAAATAAGGGGTTAACTTTGACCACAGGGGGCGCTAGGATTTAGCACAACCTCAGAGACCCTCATAAAGTCTTTAAGAGTTTATGTGTTCAAATAAATGTTGAACTTTACAGCATCATAATGAAGGAGTGATCAAAATCAGTTATTCTTTTTTCTTAGGCGTGCATGATATTGGGTTTTTGGTCAAGATTTTCAAACTCATTTTAGCCTCGATCAGCATCAACAACAATATTCATTCATTTTATTTTTAGTAAAAAAGCAAAGTTCTTTTATTGTGACAGTCTGTTTGTTTAAGAGACAAAAAACATTTGATTCAACTACATGTGATAAATGTTTTTTTAAGCTCCGGTCAGGAGTTTTTGACAGCTTATGAAACAGACTGAAATTAACAATAAATCTTTTTACGACTTACAAAAGCAGAAATGACCACCAACTGCAGCTACTGTAAATTATAAGCCTGTAACTACCTCAAGCCTCGTGCTTTATTTCCTAAAGTAAAAATCCAGTTTATACAAATACAGCTTGGATTTTTTTCTATTGGAACATGTGATTTTTACATGTCCATCTGCTTTAAAATGAGAGGTATAGCTTTGTCCACAGGGGGCGCCAAAATCAACACCAACATAAAGTTCCTCACTGGAGCTTTAACGTTCAGTGAAGTGTCTGCTATCCATTTTCAACACTTAATAATACCTCAATAAAGCCAACATGTGTAAACTGTAGCATGACCTCGTTTTTGGATGATAATTGTATCTGCAGAACAGCTTATAGCTGCTGGTATTGATAATTAACTTTTCATGCCAATAGTGTTACACATACCTACTTTACATCCAATAATCTTTAAAGAAATATGAAAAATAAATTATTCCAGATTTCGGTTTTTCTTCGTTTCTCATGTTTGTGAAGATTTTAGATCACTTTTAATCTCAGCTCTTCCTTGCATAAAACATTCAAAAATTATAAAAATGATGCAACTGCAGTGGGCCACTGGTTTCCCTTTAAAAAAAGGTTGTTTTTCATCCTGCAGGTCATATTTTAGAGATTTCCTTTCTATTCAGACGCATTTAGGTGAAACTAAATAGACCAAAGCAAAGATCTTTCACCAGGTGCAACTTACTTCTATGATTTACACACGTTATAGGCCAGTAATGTTATTTTTATTGGAAGTGTTTGAATAAAACAGAAAATAATACAGGGAAAAGTGTGTGAGGTCCGCTCAGTGAACTTTGAATCCTCCGCTTAAACAACTGCTCTGTTTTATTCCTCCTTTAACTCGCTGCGGTTAACACACCACAGCCAGGAGGATCTATTTCATTTCTAAAGGAATTTAACCATTCACAGCCTCCAAAACTCCGCCCCCTTAAATAAAAGCCCAGTTTTTTTTTTTTTTATAGCCACACACACACAGACACACACACACACCCTTCAATGAATGTTAATGCAATATGGTCGCAGCCTGGCCAGGGGTGGGGATTGACTTGTTTCCAAACACTTAATTCAATTTGTCATCGCCATTCAGGGAGGCTCAAGTGGTCTAATTTGTGTTAATGAGGGGTAATAAAGTCATAGCCCCCTATATTACTGCCAGGGGGGCGGAGGAGAGTGTGTGTTCAGCTATACGTGTGTGTGTAGGGATGGGGGATGTAGGTATTGACTGGCTGTGGTCTCAGGCGGCCTGCCTGGCTGTTCTCCGTCTTGCCTGCCGTCCATCAGGACCCCCCCTCTTTCTCTCCATTGTACCCCTAATTAGATCGCCTTTGTTGAGCTAATGCTGCCGCCATCTGGTCGGCCGTCCGGGGGTGTCGGCCGCAGGGTTGAGGTATGGGGACCCAGAAGGAAAGGTCTCTGTGGTAGGGAGGCCTTTCTCCACCCATCCTCCTCTCTTTCAGTCCCTCTGGCATGGACCATCTTCCCCCTCTGGCTGACACCACAAGGACCCTTTCACACTTGAAGGAATTAGTGAAAGATTGATGTTTCCCTGTCGTTCTGTCGGTGTGAGGGGGCGTCGTGGCACAGCGGTGAGACTTTCACCCAGCAGCCGTCGTATTGTGTTCCCTGTCCAGACTGCAGGGACTGATGATACAGTATCAGCCTGAGAGAGGTGGTAAAACTACAAAAAAGAACTGCAAATATGAGAAGTTTCTGGTCTGGTGATCATCTACCAGGTGTGTGAAAGAGAGGATGTGCTGCAGGGGGGAATCGACCAGTGCTCTGAGTTAATGCAGTAAACACAGAACCTCATATACAGACTTGAGATTTCACTGATGTGATATTCCTGACAAAACTAGGATGCAGATCGCAAACATGTTTGTATGAGGGACTTGATTGGCTGGATGATAATTAAAGGGATATTCCAGCGTAAAATTAATGTTGCTGACCGCTTGCTTCTCTAGTTATACCAACTTTAGTAACGACCGCATGAAAGCAATACACAGCGGTCTGGGGAGCCATAAACAAACCTGAACCAAAACGCCACTCTATAGCCACAAATAATGCTCAGAACAGCACCTAACTTCTTCAACAGCACATATAGGGTCCCAGCCATAGAACTAGCCACCAAACATATTTTTAACTTTGCCTAATTTCTTCAGCAAAGAGACTAAACACAACTCACCTACTCTCTTCCAGCAGCCGCTTGTTTGTAGCGAGACCTCAGGCCAGTCCATTATGGACTACAGCGGGGTGACGCAGCTCAAGGAAGAACATTAATGATCATTTCTTTATCATTTCCTTGAAGTAATTATCACCATATTAATCATTTTGCACTGCAGACGCGGTAGTTCTTCTGTCTTAGCGTCTCGGTCTGAACTGATAAAACCCGTCCCTAATCATCAGATCTTACACAGCATGTCCTTTTAGTCCAAATACTTCCACACATCACTTTTCCAAAGTGTGTGTACCTGTAAGCTAACTGAGATGTGGCACTTTAGCTGAGAACAGCGAATGCCCAACAGTAACACTGAGTACTCATGCAGTATAGTATAATATTGTTTCCTGAGGAATTAAACCGATACAAACCCTAATGCTAACACCAGAACAACAGACTCTGAGTGGCTTTTTCTGGCAAAGGGAGACTCTGTGGCTCTTCACAGGATAAATGTGTGGAGATAACAGATTGACGGATGAGTTTTAAAGGAGATAGCTGTCGTATTTGAGACCTCCTCTACAGGGCAGGCAAAAACGAAGTCTGTATGTCAGGAAAGAGACTAGAAATATTGCAACCCTTAACACAATTTCAACACAAAAAGTTTATCTTTTCTTTTTCTTACACCGATTTGAACCCTTTAACAGTCTGCAATTTTTTAAGTCGTTTTGAAGCAGTAAAAATGAGAAATCATAAATTAAAACTCCACATTTTTTGACTGACAAGCAATCTCAGCGGGGTCAAACAGATAAGAAGAACAAAAACTCCTTCAGGGTGTTTTCTCAGTGACACTCGGCTTGTCATTCAGGGTGTTTGTTTAGTTAATAATGTTTGTGTAGAGGCATGTGCATGTGCGAACGTGTGTGTTTGTGTTTGTTTGTGGTGGAGGGGAGGCGTTAAGATCCTGTGGCTGATGTCTTAAGTCGGCCTGCCTCCCTCTTTCAAGCACAGAGCACAACCCTTCGGTGACCCTGAGCAGTTGGCTGACTGTGCCGCCTTCACGCCTCTTACGTCCCGCCCACAACAACACGGTCCATCTGCCCCCTCCTCCTCCTGCTCCTCCTCCTCCTCCCTGAAAGGCTGGGACACAGGCGGCCATGTGCTTCCACAGACACACACACATGGATCTCTGGAAGAGCATGCTACTCTGTGGACTTATCAGGTCCATGTGGTTTGTGTAGGGTCTAATGAGAAACCTTTTTAAGAAATGAGACAAAAACTCTTTTTCAGTTTTGATTCAAGATGAAGGTAAAACAAGAAGAAAAAGGAAGAGAAAAGAAGTGGGCCAGTGAAGATAAAGGAGCAGTAACAGTCAGGGAAAAGAAAACAGATTAATTTATATATAAAAAAGTGATTCAAAATTTTAAAAGGAAAAAAAAAATGTGAGTCTTGACCCTGCGAGGCATTCATAGGTAAGAAGAGCTACTGAATATTTATAGGGGAAAAAATCCCAACACTGCTCAAAATTAGTATGAGAAAAAAGAAAAGGATGCTTGATATTCTGAAGAGAAAAGGGAATTTAAAATTTATCGTTTTTAAAAAAGCCAGGTACAAATCATTCACTAGGTAACGGTAAATACCATACAATCTGTGGTATGTGATTGATTTGAGATTAAATATAATATGGAATGATACAGCACAACTTGAGGTGATGTGATTTAATTGGATACAATATAATAAAATATAATACAATGCAACGGAACACGATATGATACGATAATATAGGATTCAATATAATAGGATATCATTCAATGTGATCTGATGCAGCTATGCTACAAAATAAAATGCAACAAAATTAAACTAAATAGATTTGATATGAAAATGAAGGGATATGATAATAGAGCAGAAATACAATTAAAACTGATATGAGAGGATGGTAGCATGGTTTAAGACAATACGATACGATAACAACTGAACCCATACAAATACAATACAAAATGACACGATCTGTTGCTATGTACGTTTCTATGAAAGAGTTTTAGGGCTACATGAAGAGAAAAAAACAATGACAGGAAGGAGATTAAAGTTGAAATGTCGATTTTGATTTTTGTAATCTCGAAAATTTCGACATTCAAGTCGAAATTTTGACTTTTTTAAAATTTTGACTTTAATCTGGAGATTAAAAAAATCTCCCTACTGTTTTTTTTCCCTTCTTGTGGTCCTAATCCTCTTCTGTAAGTTTCACTGTTAGGAATTTAAGTGGATAATTTGTCTCAAACTCAAGTGCTGCAGAAGGTCACCTTCCTTTACAATATTACCAAAAAGGACACTAATAAACAAACACACACAAAGACAAAGCTAACGGAGGAAACCACAAACGCCAGTGTGTTAAACATCGCAGATCCCCCACATTAAACAGATTTTACCAAGTGGAAAACATAAGTACATAAGGGTGATACTGCAAAAGCCACGCAGCTTCATAAAGAATCAAAAGTGTTGATCCAGGTGATCATGAAGGAGTAAATATATCTCAGTACACTACTCAGCATCACAGAAACATTTTAACTCAAACCTCTGAATTTATTTTTACAGTTTTAACTCACTCTAACAGAATCTTCTTCGTGAGAAACACCCTGCTGCAAGCTCCCATTTATTTCAACCTTCAGTACATTTTCAGACACTAATACCAGCAACTGTCAGATTGACCAAGACAAATTAGCTCCCTCTTGATCTGCAAATTACAAAACAAACCACACAATAAACGCACATTCCTGACATGCTCTGCACACTCCGAGCTTCATTCCTGCCATTTCTTTTGCACCAATAACTCGCCCTGTTGAAATTCACCAAACACAGCAGAGCAGCTTTGAAATGTATTATTATAGCCGTGAAAGTTTTTCTTGGAATTACACACTGTGCATAACTTCAGAGCGCCTCGTGCCGAAATTCCCTAATCCTGAAAGTCAAACTTCATTAGAGCGTTTTATTTATCTTCGTCTGTTCGGTCAGGTCCTTTTTTCCTGCAGCCACATGTTGAGCACACCCTTCGTGTAATGGTCTTATTAAGAGGGAGGTGGTTTCCAAGCAAACTGGCCCGTGTCTCCCACAGCAAAATTAGGCCTGAATGAAATCAGATACAATTAAGGAACTTATTAGTTCTTGTCATGTTCTTGCGGATAATACAATAAACACGGCCCTCGAAATAATCACAACCATCAGGGCTGCAATCATGCTAACAATTGAATTCCCCTGAACGAGTATGCCCACAGTACAGAAACTTGGCTCGGATTGATCTGCTGTTATTGTAAGTGTCTTTAAAGTCTACACCCTGTGAACTAAAGGTGTAAAAGAAACTTCAACAGCTTCAAAACATTTTCGTAGCCTCTGTTCAAAAGGCGTCTTTCTATATAAACACAACGTCACCAGAGAGCAGAAAGTCCAGTAATAAGAGCCAACAATGATAAATGCACACAGGGACTGCAAAACAAAGAGAACTTTTTTTTTCCAGGTTCATTTAAGAATTGATGCATTCAAATATTCTCCAGAAAAGAGGCACTATTTTGTGTTTCTACTGAGGCACAGAGAGGAAAAACTAGTAACACACGAATCGGTTTTGGAAGACAAAACAGAAAACAGCAGATTTAAACTTCTTCTTTGTGAAAGTCATGATGATTCTTGCTCATTAACAACATAAACAACAAAGTGTATCGTTAAGTCACTTTTGTTAACAAGACCATGACATTTGGGATGGCGCGTCAAACATCCAGAATCCATGATAACTTCCCCACTGTCACTCAAATCTGTCAATAAAAGGGGCGAATGGTGTGTTTCTGAGTCAGGTTCAGATTCTCACGTCCTCCACATTCATTCCTGACTTTTCCTGGTGCATGTTGGTGACAAAAACACAACTATTGACATTCACGTCAAAACCTCAAACTATCCCAGTTTGGAGATAAGAGATCATATTACGTGAGACTAACTCATCAGAGATGAATGACTAACTCATCAGAAATGAGGATGATGGTAGGATGACCATATCCTGAGTCTCCAAAAGAGGACATGACTACATGGAGTCACGGAGTTGCGCTTAGTAAATTTTGGGAGTTGTTCCAGTCAAGTGTTTTTTATGCGCTTCTAACACTGTAACCCCCAATTTCCATCGCATCCGGAACGGCTACGAAAAGGCCGTATCTGCTGATTGTAGCTGACCGTAACCATTTAAGGTAATGTGTCATTCCGCTGTGGATCGCCGGACTCCGCAGCTGATCACAAGAGTTCTATTTTTTGCGGACCCCGGAGCATGCTGGAAATATTCAGCCCCGGATCTGTCGGGTAAATCTACTTCTATAATTTTAGAAGTAGATTTCCTCCTCTGGAAGGACACAATCTACTGCTTATATAGTTAGCCTATGTGGCTAAAGTCAACTTGTTATCCCGCGATTGCACATGAATCCGCGGGTTCTTGCAAGTTCTGTAAACCACCATGAAATTCGCCTCACAGAAGGATCCGGTAGGAATCGGTGTGTGACGAAAATCACCGCCATTGCAGATGCAGTGGAAATCCCAGGTAAGTCTATGCGACACAAACTCAAAACTTTCATACAAAACCCCGTACATTTGAAGGATGTTATAAACTCCCCCAGACAAGGCCGGACAGCCCCCTAAAAAGAGGACATGACTAGGTAAAAAAAAGAGGACGTATGGTCACCCTTATGGAGGACATTTGTCCAGGGTTTGAGTTTGGATCATTCCTCCATATCAATGTAGAGGATCAGCGAGGACAGAAGAGCAGCCAGAGTCTCAACTAAATCATCCAACTACATCAAAGAATCCAGATATTACTAAAGTAGAAGAGCCAAGAGAATAAAACACTGCAGATAAACGCACCTAATACCAGTCTTTGATGGGCTGATGAAAGAGACTGAAGACAGAACCTGGTCTGAACAAAATACTGGAGAAGGACGGCTGTTGTACGCAAAATTGATTTGTATTAGAAGACGATTTTATGGCAAAACTTTGACAGATAGAGAATCGAGCTGATCATACATGACATGGATGAACATGATCAGGATTTATACATGTAGTTCTGAATATTCTGTCTATTCTTTCTGTGAGTATCAGGTCAATTTAAAAAATAATAACTTTGGTTAACTTATTTACTTTTTCTAACAGAAGCTCATTGTTTTTCTTTTTCACTTTATTCAATTTTTAACACAAATTCACAAAAAAACAAAAACAAAGTTCGATCAATCTTCTAATTGAGACCAAAATGAAACTTTTCCTCTAAGCGATGATCGATCACACTCGCACACAGACACTCAGTGTAATAAAACGTCCACAACTGAAAGTTAAACCTCTGGTCCACTCACTTGAGCGGTACAGAGATAACTGTGGAATGATCACACAGAATAACAACAAAAACAGGCTGTGCCACCCATTACCCCATGGTGGCGTGAACCACTACATCCTCAGATAAACGAGGAGCTCTGAGCGAGTCTTCACCCTTGAGTGGACACACAAACACACACACACACAGCAGGCTCACACACTCACACCTCCACACAGACACTCTATCTCCAGGCCTTTACGCTCCCGCGCCGCTCGCAGGGTTAAAATAAACGTTACCGCTGAACCATATTGTGCCCTCCCTCCTCTCTCCATATCCTTTATTCACAGGCGCGTAATTGGTAGTCAATTTGAGCTCCCCCTTTGCCTATTGTGGGCACATTTTGCTCTGACAGAGTGCGGAAGATTAATGGCTACGAGCAGCCAAGGGAGGCTCGCCTCAGCAAGCATGAGCGCCCTAAATTCATTACACCAATTTCCCCCTGTCCTGCGCTCCCCTACTCGCACCCACAAGAGAGGAAAAAAAGAGGGGGAAATCGAGACTGAAAAGGGATGAAAGCGAAAATGGTCAGATGGTGGTGGTGAAAGAGAGGCAGAAAGAAGTGAAGAAACAAAGGATTAAAGAGCTGGCTGTGTGTTCGCTCAAAAGAGAGGATTTTTTTCGTCTGAGTTGACCGCTAGAGGCAACAGCTAACCTCCCATATTCTTGCGTACTCACCCACATAAGAACAAAAGCCACTATCATTTCTTCTTTCCTTGTCTTTACACATAAGTAGGACAAATTTACCAAACAAATCCAGCAAACTGAGCTCTAAGAATAACCCGAGCTAAGATATTTCTGCCCAAATTCACCCAAAGTTACAGCAGCTTTAACACTCTCTCCTCTATCCTCTAAACATCTGTGCAGCTCCTTCGCTTTGAGGTTGTAGTCGAGTTAAAATCTGCTCAACGTCACAAAGTCTGTGAAGATGTGAAGCAACATCTCTCTGCTTGTGCCAAGTGTTTCAGAGGCATTCAGGGCGCACTGAGATCTCACTGGCTGTGGGTTTGTTGGCAGCGGGGCCGAGCTGGCTTAGATGAGCCGGAAACACCTTGAACCAGGGAATGATAAGGGTGACCTGTCCCCATTTACACGGGCCTATAATTGTGATGATTTATTTCTGCTGTCCAAGCTAAGAGGTTGCCCCCAGCTGCCCAGGAGCATTTAGTCTCGCTTGTGTTTTTTTTTTTCGCTCTGGCACTTTTTCTCTGTTTCTGCCACAATCCTTTTACGGAGTCCTTTACATAAGTTAGAGTGAACATATTCTGAATCCCCAAAAAGAGGACACGACGATGCAGGGGGCCGGCATGGTTAACAGTTAACAGAGTTTTCTGGGTTGGATCGAGTGTTTTTTACACGCTTCCAACTCAGTAAGTCCAGGCGACACAAACTCAAAACTTGGACATTTGGAGGATTTTATAAACTCCCCCAGACAAAGCCGGACAGCCCCCCAATAAGAGGACATGTCCAGGTAAAAAAGGACGTATGGTAACCCCACATAAGTGATATGAATTACCCCTGTTCACATGTGCACGTACATTTCCCCCCTTTCCCTCTGCAGCTTTCTGGCCCTCGGACACGTCCTTCTGTTTGGCCATCAGAAACTTCCTGCCCCCGGCGATGGCACCACACTCCCGGGACCCACACGGTCTGCTGGGAGCAGATCAGTCCTGCGCCGGGGTTGACTCCTTTGTCTCAAAGTGACAGGTCTCGTGGACGGTGCCATGAGGGACGCCACTTGGAGCGAAGCTAGACCCCGGCTCCTGTAGCTCCACAATGATCCTGTCTGTCACATGTTCCCTGCCATACACCACGGCCAATCCCACCCCCTCCACTGACACTCTCTGTCTGGTGTTCAGACAACAGAAGGATGGAGGTTTGGCAGAAGGATTTCATGGAGCAAAATATAAACTTTCTAGATGTTGGGCACAACTCATTCCTCCGCATTTCACTATGATTAACTTTCAGTGTTTCATAATAAGACAGCTCGAACAATGGAGCGGTTTCATAGCCAGCTCCTTTGAAACTGAACCAATCATGGTCCTTTATTTAGAAATGGGGCGGGTTTTAGAAGATTGAGACACAGCAGCGACGTTTTTCAGCATTTTCTGTTAAACAACAACTCTGAACGGGTCGTTGAATCGACTAGTTATCACATGTTTAAAGGGATTAAAATTAACACAGAGTCTGCTTATCAGCAGTTGTCATATTTAAATTTTGGTTTTATTTTTACAGAGAACAGAGTGGTTTAAAGGAGAGGAGTAATGTAACTTTGATGTTCACTTTCATGTAAAAATACAGTGAGTCCAAGAAGTATTTGATCCCTTGCTGATTTTCTTCGTTTGCCCACTAATAAAGATGTGATCATTCTGCACGTTTAATGGTAGATGTATTCTAACATGGAGAGACAGAATATCAAGACAAAAATCCAGAATATAACTTTAAAGAATATATTTTAATTAATTTGTATTTCATTGAGGGAAATAAGTATTTGATCCCTCTAGCCAAACACACTCAATACTTAGTGGCAAAGCCTTTGTTAGCAAGCACAGCAGTGAGACGTTTGTTGTAGTTAACCACAAGTTTAGCACACACACCAGGGGGAATTTTGGCCCACTCTTCTTTGCAGATCCTCTCTAAATCAGGAAGGTTGGTGGGCTGTCGCTTGGCAACTCTGACCTTCAGCTCCCTCCATAGATTCTCAATCGGATTGAGGTCCGGAGACTGGCTGGGCCACTCCATGACCTTCATGTGATTTTTCTTGAGCCAATCCTTTGTTGCCTTTGCTGTGTGTTTCGGGTCGTTATCATGTTGGAAGACCCAACCACGGCCCATTTTCAGCTTCCTGGCAGAGGGGAGGAGGTTGTCCCTCAGGATTGTACGGTACATGGCTCCATCCATCTTCCCAGTGATGCGGTGAAGTAGCCCTGTACCCTTGGCAGAGAAACACCCCCAAAACATTATGCTTCCACCTCCATGCTTGACGGTGGGCACAGTGTTCTTGGGGTCATAGGCAGCATTTTTCTTCCTCCACACATGGCGGGTAGAGTTGAGGCCAAAAAGTTCAATTTTGGTCTCGTCTGACCACAGAACCTTCTCCCAATAACTTGGTTCATCTTTCAGGTGATCATTGGCATACTTAAGGCACGCCTCCACATGTGCCTTCTTGAGCAGGGGTACCTTTCGGGCACTGCAGGATGTTAATCCATTGTTGCGCAAAGTGTTGCCAATTGTTTCCTTGCAAACTGTGGTCCCAGCTGCCTTCAGGTCATTTACCAACTCCTGACGAGTGGTTGCAGGATGATTTCTGACCGTTCTCAGGAGCATTGTCACCCCACGAGGTGAAATCTTCTTTGGAGCACCGGGCCGAGGTCTGTTGATGGTCATGTTATACTCTTTAAATTTTCTAACAATTGCACCAATAGTTGTTACTTTCACATCCAACACCTTGCTAATCTTTTTGTAGCCCATTCCAGCTTTGTGGAGGTCAACAATCCTGACTCTGAGGTCCTGAGACAGCTCTTTGGTCTTACCCATGTTGGAGACTTGAAATCTGTCAGATTGTCTGATTCTGTGAACAGGTGTTTTTCACACAAGTGATTAGTGAGAACAGGTGGCTTCAGTTCAGGTAACAAGCTGATTGGGAGTGTCTAACTGGTCTGTGAAAGGCAGAACTCCTAATGCATACTGAGGGATCAAATACTTATTTCCCTCAATGAAATACAAATCAATTAATATATATTCCTTAGATTTTTTTCAGGATTTTCTTTTTGATATTCTGTCTCTCCATGTTAGAATGCATCTACCATTAAATGTGCAGAATGATCACATCTTTATTAGTGGGCAAACGAAGAAAATCAGCAAGGGATCAAATACTTCTTGGACTCACTGTATGAGAACAACAATATGTTTGTCCTTGTTTTATTAGCTGCAAAATCCACTGTGACATCTAACCCCATATAGTGAGACAACTCCCCGATGGTGGGGCAACATGTCACATGTTCACACTCTCTATTTGATTGGTTATAACTCTGCCCTGACACAAGAAATGAAAATGACATGAATATGAAATATATACCTGAGACTTTGGTTTTTTTGTGTGGTACACATTTTGTTTACATATGATGTGTTGATTTCAAGTAATATATAAGTGTATAAAGTGTGACAACAAGCCCTGGTCTCCCCTATTGGGTGGTTGGTAAGTGGTTCATTTTCAAAAGGGTCATTTTTATCTTAACATTTTTACCTAAAATCCCAAAACCCTCAAACCATGAGGTACCGTCTATGATTTTTATGTCTGGGCGAATCATATTAGGGTTCAATATCAGCGATGTAAAGAGGGTGAGCCTGCTTCTTCTTTTTTCACAGCCTAAAATCCTGCCAAGACCAAGCTTGAGGATGTCATCAAATTTCCGTGTGAACATCATGAAGGGTTTTAGCTCTGCAGTAGAACCTGATGGTGGCAGGCCCACGTTTTTTTTTATTTTCTTTCTTTCCCGGGTGAGTTCACTTGTTCTGGCCTCCACAGCTCTTGACAGATTAACACAGCAACAGTGTGGTGAGATTTGGCCCCGGCATGTAATTTATGTACCTTCTCTGGCTCACGGTTTCTATTCTGCACCTGTTCGGAGCTTACACTAAACCCTGTTTCCATGCCAGGGCCAATGTGCGGAGACGGTGACAGCAGAGGTGGTTGCGCAGGTCAGATCTGTAAAAAACTGCACACCATACTCTTATTTTATTCTTCTTTCCACTTGTACAAGAAAGGGAAAACTTTCAGGGGTTGGAGGTTTTGGGGGGCACTTCCAGGCCAACCAATAAATCAACAAAGGCGAGATAGATTCATCGATCGAAGAGCAACATAAAAGGCCTCTGCTGTAGTAATGTAGACAAGGTGTGCAGGTTCATTCCTCTGCGGCTCACAACTCTCCCAAGACGGACGCCGAACCGGTTTGCAAGTTCCACTTAGCAGCACCTTTTGCAGAGAATCAAAAGACACCACAAGTGGTTTGCATTAAAGTCTCGCCATCACTGCAGCTCTGAAGTTGGGAACCCAAGAGCGGGAGGGGGGACAGTCGGGGGTGTGGAGGTTTATTGCGAGTGAAACGTCCTGAACTCCGGTGGGTGCTGCGATAGGTAACAGCAAGTGTCCATAAAGATGTCACGGGGAAAACTTCAGAAGACACAAAGTCTCAATTTCAGGGAAGGTGCTGCCAGCCAGATGTGAGGGGAAGAAGCGGCAACTGGATCACAACCTCCAAACTCATCCTCCATGCAGAATGTGCAGCTAACAGGCAGAACCTCAGACTGTGTTTGAAGTCAAAGCCAAAGAGGTGTCCGGACTCTTAACGACTCCTAATTTACGACAAACCGTCCGGCTTCAGAGTGAGAGGTTCAAGTCCGTCAGAAGAACCGTCTCCTCTTCCCCTATTTATCTCACAGCCTCCCTCCCACTCTACCTTTTCTTCTTCTTCTTCTTGCACCTGTTTTACACCTTGACTTCATTTACGACCGATGTCAATCTGCTGTTAAGTGTTTTATGTTACTGTTGCCTTAGTAGGGGCGCAGCTGGCCGAGCAAACAAGGGTTGCATGTGATCATGGGGCCCGACGGATTTCTCTCTCCCTCCCAGAGCACTTCCCTCCTAATAAACAGTGTCAAAATCACTCAGAGTACAGGGCGAGAGCTAAACAATACCTAAAAGCATATAACTGCATAATAACATGGAAGTTAGCACGTTAGACTGCAGCTGCAGAGTGAGCATGAGTGGAGGACTGAGACAGGGTTATTTCTGTTGTTTGGCACGGGTTTCACATACCTTACGTTTGAGTCTTTTCATGGATTAAAAGTGTGTCACGATTATTAAGATACTTTAGGGTTGAACATATAAAAGTTTGAAAATCCTGTAAAATCACAGAATTTCAGCTATTAAATGTCTTAAACTGCGTGTTTGACATCTCATTCTCCTGCCTTTTGAAAGAGTTTTAAAGTCAGTTAAAATAATCCAAAGATTTATTGAAGATTTACTGTTCAAACAGTTGCTGCACAGCTGTATAAATGACTTACTTAGAGGGAGGAAACCGCTTTAAAGTGCTTATCCTGTGACACAGAGGGATCATTTTGGTATGAATTTTATAAAAACACTGTTGCACGTCAGAAATAGGCAGTAGTCTGACATTAATGTGACAGCATTTGGAGATCTACTTTGTTTTTCCTGTTTTACACACATCCTATATGTGTGACACGACTGTTTCTAATGACTGTAAGGTTTATCACTGGTCATAAGATACCAACCTGAGGACATATCTGATGTTGACGCCTTAACCACCAAAGTGCCAAAAGCACATGGTTTCCAAATTAAACCAACTTTATTAAATAAGCTGCATGATTGACCTGAATCCAGCTGCACCAAAGACTAACTATTATCAGCTGTAGGAGGGCTGAAACGATTCCTCAAGTAATTTTCTCTGCCTCAAGTGTTCGTTCAGAATCTCAAATCGTCACTGTTTCACACGGATTATTTTCAAGGGGACACAACGCGCTTACGTCACCACGGTGGAAGGAGGAGTAAACGCAGTTTTGGTTGAGAGGAGATTTTCTTCTGCAGAGCTCCAGCAGCTCATTACTATTTCACCTCTAAGTCGTGGGCGGAGACAGCGCTGCTCTGCACACTCTTCTTCAGGTAACACAGAAACTATTCAGCTCTCGGACACTAATGTCTTTGGGGACATGATGAAAGTTAATATCATAATTAGCTTTCTTACAAGCATTGCAATCTGCTAATGCAGTTTCTAAAAAAGAAAAACCATTGATTGTTCATTATTAAGTTAAATGTCTTATTTTCTCTCATATGTGTATGCATGTAAAATTGTATTATTTTGGATTCTGTGGCTGAAATATTCACACAAGTTTGTTCTTTTTTACTGGATGACCAAATAAAAATATAAAATATGTCATTTGTTCAGCGGCTTTCTTGTCGAATAAAAGTGAACTGAACAAAAAGAGAAAACGATCACGTTAGGAATCCAAACCTAAAAACAAGCTCAACACTTGTAAGCCCAAGTTTCAGGGTGCCTCTCCTGACATGCTGTATCTTTTTAAAAGCACGAACAAAAAGCAGTTTTATAAACGTTTTTATTTAGAGTTTTGCAGGTTAAATGAACTGGATCTAGTGTTTTTGGCACAGGGAAGAGAGTGTGAATGCTTTGGGTCAGGATGAGTCCTTGAGAATACCTCTGAAGGGACATTTCAGGACACAGAGTTTACAGCTGGTCTGTTACTTCAGCACGGCCACGCTTATAATGCAGCTGAAAAACAAAGTTTGGATTCTTCCTGGGACTAACAGATCGATTTCCTGACTTTCACAAGGATGCTGCGTATTAACATATTCTTGCTTCTTTTAACTTCTTTAAAGAGGACATATCCTCGTTGATAATGTGTGAAAATGCAGGATTATCTTTAATGTATGTATTATTATGAATATTTACTACCCTCTATGCTTTAAGGACAGAGGGCAAAACATCGTCCTTGATATCAAGTGAACGCCTTTTTGACCTGGGAGTGACTCGGGCTGAGACCAGATGGCCTTGTGAATTAATAATGAAGAGAAAACTCAGTGAAAAAAAACACACATGGACCAAGAACAGCACCAGGGGGACTCCCTCACCTTTTGCTGAAGACAAGCGTTCAGCCGAAGTATTTAACTGAAACAAAATGTGAGCACATTTTCTACCCGTAAACGCGAAATTACTTTTGCTCATTTTCAATTCCCGAGTCACTTCAACGCTGCCAGACACGTCTTTGAATCTTTGCGCAGTTGTGCTCTGAAGAAACACAGCGGTGTTTACAGATGGAGGAGGAAGAGGAGGAAAAGAACAAAAAAAGAAGAAATCAAAGAAAATATCTGGCAGAGAGATTTATTACTCCGGTGAAACGTTTCCACTGCTGCTCAAGAAGAAGCAGCGGTGAGCGTTTTAAACCTCACGTCTGACAGCACAGGAAAGGTGGCAGGGAGGGGGAGGGCGCCTCAAAGTGGCTTACGACTCTTGTTATCAGGCCTAAATAAATCAATAAAAAGCCCACTTAAGGGAGGCTCGCATATTTCATTCTTCAGCTGTTCTTGATAACTCTGGACTATTTGGCCTGCCTGGAGTCTTACACTTTAGAAGTCATGATGGTTCAATTTGTCCAGATATGCAGCTTGATGTGCTGCAGGTGTGGGGGTTTGATGTCTGAGGAGCGTCAACCTGTGGTGTGAACCACATGAAAAAAAACCTCCAGAGCCCCCTGTGGTAATAGCAGATTAGCTGAACTCTTACTCCATTATTCATGAGGCAGCATTTCTTAATCTGTTAACCATTAAACAAGAGTGCCGAACATGTTTTCAGTGTTGCATAATAGTGTTATATTGAGACATCATAAAGGGAAAAGGCAGCCAAATGCCTTTTACAGGTGTTTTCTTTTGCACAATAAACAGATTCTCGTGTTTTATTCCAAACCAACAATCTGCAAAACTCAAGCTTGGCAGAACAGTTTGAGTTTGACTGATGTGCACTTTTTCTGCAGTCGTGATGCTGACTTTACTCTCCTCCGTCCTAAAAATCTGAAATGTTTGGACAGCCTGAACTTCTTTTGGGAATTCATCAGAGTTATCATCCATTTATTCGCTCAAAAGAAGGAAGTATTTAGCCCATCAAAGGATTTTCAAGATAAATCAAGACAGACGTGGACACTTTTGGCCAAATTCATGTATCAGGGACACATGCGAAAACAAACCACCTTGTATTTCTTTCCCCCCAGCTCTAAATCATAAGGTGCAGGGAAATTATTCATGTGTTTATGTTTATGGTGTCACTTTCTCTTGCACCTCAATGTGGCTGCAAGCTGTGTGTATTTGTGCTTATGTGAGTTTATTTGTGTGCTGTCCATCCTGAATCCTTGCCTTTACAAATATCTCCAGATTTTTAGGTATGATGAAATCTGTAAGATAGAGATAATTAATCGCATGTTCCAGTTTTTACCCAAAATGTAATTAAAGCCCTGTTAATGTAGTTAGAATCAAACTGTTAGCAGTTGAGAAAATATAACATCAGCTTTTTACATGTTGGAAGTTGGAGGTAGTAACCGAAGAGTAACAGAGGTGAGACAGGATCACTGTACTGGGCTGATGAGCAACACTTTTCATATTTCTGTTAAGAATGAGTCGTGATTTCTGAAAGTGAAAAAAGTTATTATAATATTAAAAAAATAGATAATTCATGCAACTATTATCTCATCTACAATATGTCTTTTTGATCTTTTTATTTTACCGTTTACAACTTTACAGCAGCTGTAGCCCATTCAACAGCTGTTTTCCAGTTGTTTGTTTTTGTCATTAAAGCTTCTGTAAGAAGTTTTTTAATGTTTATTAAATGGGCTGAAACTCATATTAATGCCTTTTTATGACAGACCAAAGCAAACAAGACAATTTACAACAAGACTGAACATTTTAAACTGCAGTTATAATGCCTCAAACGAGGCCAAGGGTTGGTGTCCGCCGAGCAGCCAAAGAAAAAGATCCTTTTTTAAAAAGAAGTCAAATATTCGTAATAAACGCTGTATTTTTCTTGTCAAAAGTCAGCAGGAGACATGATATTAGCTACAACATAACTACCCACAGGGGGCGCCAAATTGACACAAGGTTCCTCATGGGAGCTTTAAAAACCAGTTAATAACAATGTAAGGAAAAAGCATTAGCGCCTGATGCGTAAAGTTGAGGTTCTGTAAGAAAAACTCCAGACTTCAGCCGTCAAATAATTCTGTGAGGCACTGAGAAGAGGGACGGTGACTATTTAATAAACTGTAAAACAGATCTTAGTGAGTAACAGATAGAATTTTTACTTGAGATAACACAAATCAACAAACACCTGTCTAATCATGTCATTTTTGGTCTCATGGAGTTTATGAAAGTTTATGTTAACCCAACTTAACAGATGTTTGAATTTAGCTCAACTAAGCACCGATATTAATTATGGTGTTGATTCTTCAAACTAAGGATGATCTGAAGCGACTTCAAATGAATTCCAACAAGCAGACTTGCCTAAAGTAAAGATAGATAGATAGATAGATAGATAGATAGATAGATAGATAGATAGATAGATAGATAGATAGATAGATAGATAGATAGATAGATAGATAGATAGATAGATAGATAGATAGATAGATAGATAGATAGATAGATAGATAGATAGATAGATAGATAGATAGATAGATAGATAGATAGATAGATAGATAGATAGATAGATAGATAGATAGATAGATAGATAGATAGATAGATAGATAGATAGATAGATAGATAGATAGATAGATAGATAGATAGATAGAAGCAGGTACATGTTCATAGAGGCCTGTGCTGGTTACATAAAGCGCCAGTTGAGTTAAACACAGCCTTTATACTCTATACTATATCATCTTCATGAACTTGAGTAAAATACTGACAAATGTGCCACACTCTGTGCTTATTTACATCCTGATAGTTGAGCACCGTAACATTTTGGCAGCAGCCATGATGAACCAGCATGTATTTACCACTGCCTTAAACTCAAGCAGTGGCACGGCTAATGTTGCATGTATGCTAACTTCAGACAATGATATGAATAGACAAACAGCCTGTAATTCATTAACAAGAGAAAGATTACAATAATCATTAAGATGGCAGGAGTGAACAGATTGTTTTCACCTATCGATAAGTTTAATTTGCACATCAAGGATGTAAATTGTGATATAAAATACACACAGCATTAAAATTTGACTACCTTTAAAATGAATCAGCTAAACCTGACAAATAAGCTGCAGGATGTACTCTGGCACTTTATTTGAATGTGTTTGTATTCAGTATGTGTTTGTGTTTAGTACGTGTGTGTGTGTGTGTGTGTGTGTGTGTGTGTGTGTGTGTGTGTGTGTGTGTGTGTGTGTGTGTGTGTGTGTGTGTGTGTGTGCTCTCTAAGTGTGTGTGGATGTGTGTCATGTAAAAGGGGAATGTCCCTCTCAGTATACTGTAAATTACAACATGTAGTTGTGTTAGGACACACTGTGAAGATACTAGAAACAAGATGACTGGAATATGGAAGTTGGGGGAGGCTGCCATGCTTCCCACAGCCCATGCCTGGCACAGCGGGGGGGTTTCTGGATGGCACTGCCGCCCATATGGCCAATCACTCAAGCAGGGCCGAGGTGTTTTCAAAGGGACCCGGCAGCAACTTGAAGCGGGACTGTCTCCACAGGGGTCAGCGGCCGTCTGGGCAGGAGAGGCCAATCTCCTGCTGGCCTTTGAGAGACAGACGTATCAACTCTTGAGTTGTAGCCCCCCCCACCCCCCATCAGCCCTTTCCATGTATAGCACACAGGGCAGCCGTGCTCTGCTAATGGGCAGAGACCATGACCTTGAGAGCTGCACAAACAGACGAGGAGGGAGCTCGACACGAGACCGAGCCGACTAACCAGCCGCTTATTTACGACTCTGTTTGTAGTTTTTGACTTTTTTAGGGCATTTAGTCATAACCTAAGTAAATAATGAGTCAGACTGGATTTACTAATATTCACACTCAAAAGTACACCTCCTGTAACTGACTCATTTAAATGCCCCATAACGTTTTCAGAGAAGTTAAATACTAAACACTATTAGTAAAACACTTTTTTTTCTATTTTGCTCTACAAACCTAAAAATAGATTGAGATATGTTAAAATTATACATTTTAAAATCATGACCGGGCCACGGTTGCTGGGTCAAAAGGTCATAAAGCTGACTTACATGGAAAATAACTGGACTTAACCAGTTAAATGGACAGTTTGGGGATTTATTGGATGGGTTATATGAATCTGTATAAGTTTAGGTAAAGCATCTGATTTCTGAATCATTGAAACTTGTGGTTGACCAATATTAGTTTTTCAGTAATGAGAGATATATAATGCCGATATCCAAAAGAATTTTTTTTACATTTGACAAAATACAACCAATCAATAAACAACATTCATGAACTTAAGTCAACATTTTATCAAAAGGTATAAGGAGTGAAAAATATCTTGCTTCGTAAAATATTGCCATTTATTTTTGATACTTTTTCCCCCAATTATCTGTAAATATTAAAAGGAAGGAAACACAAGGTCAATAAGTAAAAAGAATAAAGTCATATCAGAAAAATGGTGCTCATTTTTTTTATTATTTTCTGTCTATAGATTTGAGAAGAAGATTAATATTTACATCTGAGAAAGAATTCAACTCTATGATTCCATACATCGTAGCAGAATTTACATTAAGCACTAGCTATTAACAGTTATAGTTTGAATATAGGGCCAGTGCCAATACAATGTTGATTTTTTTTAAAAAATCCATTTATGGTCAACCAATTAAAACATCTACTGCTATTTAAAATGGCTCTTTAAATCTGGATATAATCAACTAATCATCAGAGAAGACAACACTCAGGTGTAAAAACAGAGTGTGTTTAGAGTCAGTGAAAAACAAGGTTTAAGTTAGCAGAACCATATAAAAATAAAAAAGGACAAATGCCAGTTTAACTATACACATCTATTACACTGAGGTTACATCTGTCACCTGTACTTGTTTACATGCAGGTAGTAGACCAATATAGAAGTATGGCATACACTAGTAACTGCTCTGGCACAACCATGATAAAATATATTATCAGTCTTTTTTTTTTTGAATGTGTCTTGAGGGACTGTTTTTACTTTTTTCTTTTAAGAACTCTTTAAATATTTTTACAACATCAATAAAACGTATCAAATCAACATGTGGGCGTGTGTAAAGGATTATCAGGATTGTTATTGTTTTTTCACTTGAGTATCATGGAATGAAATCATCCAATATTGAGAAAACCAGAGCTCTCAGTGATTTATGATGTCATTAGGAGGACATTAATAATATCTCTGAGTGCGTATTGATATCTGAGGCATATGTCAGGGTTGGGAAGGTCAGGAGATGAACCCCGTCGAGAATGCAGGGGAGTGACTATAGATTCAATTTCTCGGTCTCCAGATGACGTTTACGAGTCTGTGACATTATCCACAGCGACAAAGTCTCACATCTGCACCGATTTTCAGCTGTTCGAGTCATTCACCGAGGCCGCAGACGTGAACGGGCGTCACCCCTCAGTTATCAGCGAAGTGGAGAGGGTGGATTTACAACGTTATGCTGAAGACCTGCCATACTATAATACTAAACCTCAACAATCTGTTCTGAATAAATAAGACAAATTAATAAAATAACTTTGTAATCAAAAAGTCAGGAAAAACTATCAGCTGTGTTTGTAAATCTCTGGATCCTGCTGCCAATGAGATATGATGGATTGATGGATCAGGATTTAGCAGACTTCTCCTTTCTTCTGACTGAAATCTAACAGTTTCCCAAGGCAGAAAACATAAACCAGGGTTTTACAAGGATAACACGGTTCATGGCAAATATGTCCTTTACTCAGATGTCTGGCTCTATACCACACATGGAATAAAAACCTGGTCTTATTTGACTGGGTGCCAAACCTGGCTGAGCTGATTTTTTTTCTCCCTTTTTCATTTGGTTCACCCAGAAAGCTTATTTTAGTATCTTTAAAAACTCTTGAATATTAGCAGATTTACAAATTAAACCGTTCATAAACAGCTTTCACTGCGAGCATGGCAAATTAAACCCACTCTTCACTGTTTCGCTTGTATCCCGACCAAAAACCTGATAAATGCCTAAGAGTTAGGTAATTCATTTTTCTATCTGCATGAGTGGCTGTCACTCGTCCTCCTCTCTCTTTTGGCTACCCATAATGCATCAGATGTGTTTCCAGGTCGACCATACTTGATGTTTTTGCTGTAACTACAGTCGGGCTTGGGTCACATACTTCTGTCCTGACCTAACCTGAGTCTAAACTGAACTAAACAGGTAGTCCTTTCAGTAATCTCAATCTTACCGTAGTCTGATGTGTACCAGGAAATCTAGAAAAAGGCCCCAAACTCAAACTAGATGGCTGCATTAGTCACTGCATGGACTCAAAATCCCTTAAAGAAACCCATCGTTTCTGAATACATTTTGCCACAAAGTCAATAAATGCAGGTTAAACTTTAACCATGCACAAAGAAGATAATAGAAATATGAATTCAGAATTCCCTTTTCTTTAAATTATAGATTCTGTGTCATACAGAGAGAAAAAACAGTTAAATGTACAAAATCAGAGGCCCTTTAATCATTTTCTTTATTTTAATCTGACAATCAAATGCTAAATTTACACTTTGGCTGCTCAAATCAATTTATGTCACCGGCTCCACTTAATACGACGTTTCTACGGCTTAAGCAACACAAGAGCAGAACATAAAAAATCACATCCTGCGTGCTAACTTTCATTTGGATCTCTGTTTTCTTTGGGTTTGTCACCTTGTCAAGTCTGCTTCTGTGCTATGACTTATCTTTGTAGGACTTTGAATGAAAACATAATCTCCACACCAGCGTCAATAAAGTCTCCCATTCTTGTTGAGTATTTTGGTTTTTACTCGTACCAAACAGGAGTAACAGAGCCCCAGTCTTAACTGCTGCATGTCTGTGGACTGCTGTTGTCAGCATTCCCCTTCTGCTCTCCTCTTTCAGCTGCCCAGTCGCTCAGCGCGCCCTCCTTTCGGGCTGATCATGAATCATGGAAATTGATTATGCTGTCACATCTCAAATCCCTCTGCCCAGGGCTTGACCGCTGAGTGTGTGACTGCAGGTCGGTCAAGCCTGCTTAAGAGATGCACTGCGGAGAAGGGCCAGTCAGCCGGACTGCCCCCGCGGGGTCACGCAGCCTCCTACCGTAGCGAATGAAAGAGGATCACTCACGTCTGCGGGAGGGAATGAAGATGTCCTGCTTAAAATACCAGAGTCCGGCCATCTCTGCACAGCCTGCTCCTGAAGGTTTCCCACCCTTCCAGCTCCTCGTCACCACTTTCTCCCTGCCATTCGTCTTTATCAGCTCGCTATGTTCATGAATTCATCTCTGACTACAAACCATTCCTCGCTGACTTCCATTCAAATTCTTGGAGGAGTCTTGAGTAACATCAAGAGAAGCCAGAAGACGTCTCTGGGTTTTGAATATCTTCGCCTCATCACATAAAAGAGACAAAGCAGGATGATGAATGGAAAGAAAATGGAGATACTAATCCCCTCAAATTGAAGTGCACTCTAAACTTCTATTCCGAGAACTGAAATTTGCAGAACTGGTGCAGATTCAAAATCAGCTCAGTGCTGCCAAAGATTTAAAAGAAGCACCTGTAAGCCACAGAAAAAAAGAAAACCCCAGGGTTCTAATGAAAAAAAGATGGAGGCAATTTACTTACACTGCAACAAATACAAAAAAACTTTAAAAATCAAAGGTTTACATCATGAATATGGATCAAACTCTGTCTCCTCCTGGGGCTATTTCTCCGAGCGCAGAGTAAAGCTACGCAGGATATTCAGTCATTCACAGACGAATGTTAAAGTTCTTCTCAAGAGTCTTTTTTTTTTTTCTTTTCATCTGAACTTCCAAGTCTTTGTACTTTATCATATCAACATCATTTTCAGCTGCTCCTGGCCCACCTTTGCCTCGAACCCGGAGTTTCCAGCAGACTCCCCTTAATGATTTCTGCAGATTGTTGTTCTTTTTTATTGTGAAGATAAATCTGCTGTAACAAGCTGAAAACAGTCATAAATCTGGGCCTGGCTCAGGTTGCAATGAGACTTTAAGGGTCAGTGTTGCTATGGCGACACATCAATCCTTCTCGAGGCTGAGGCGAGCGCTGTAAAAGCGGTGAGTGTGTGTGACAGTGTTACTGTTGTTATTGTGGGCCGGCCATTAAAGCTTTTTTAAACGACACAGACTGAAGGGCCACTTAACATCTCTGAGGCATGTCCGCGCTGCTTCAGGCTTTTCTGGATCAGAGCTGAATCAGCAAATTTCAAACTCAAGCTTGTTATTGCACTAAAATTTTCCCGCACAGACATTTTATCCTACATTTATTTATGCAGAGGGGAATCTGCGGAGTACGTCCGTCTTTTTTCAGGAATGTCCTGATCCAATCTTATTCTCCAACCTCCAAGAGATGCCAAACTCTTCCCAGTACTCACAGTCGTCAAACGTCCACTGAGGGGGGATCAGGACAGAAGATGAAAAGAAGAAGTTGCGGTGCCAAGTTTGGCCCAACTCGTGTTTCCTTTATTATTTCAATGAGAATTAATCAGCATTTCCACTTAATAAGTTCCTACCCCTCTCGAAGCCCTGCAAACCAGCAGTGGTGTCAGGATCTGGGTTGTTACCGAGGAGAAACTTAGTCTTTATGGTGTGGATTTTTCCACAGCTTTACACTACTGCAGTCGTTGGTGCTTTTTCCTCACAGCTAGAAAAAGTCTTGTTGATGGCAGCTACTTTGGATTTTAATGCTAGCCTTTGAACAAAAACAAATGATGGAGTATTGGGGTGACATTAGATAAAGAAAAAGATCAAGATTTCAGGAAAAAAAATCATGAGACAATCAAGTTGTAATGCTTTGAGATTAAAGTAATATTGTTTTAAGAATAAAGTTATACTTAATTCATATTACAAGACTTTCTGGCAACAATATAACTCGATTTTTCGTAACATTACGACTTTTGTATTATGTTATAACTATCAAATTTCCCCTCGGGAATTAATAAAGTTCTTCTTATCTCTTGTAATGACGACTTTTATCTTGAAATCTAACCAATAAAAAAACTTCTAAGCAACTTTTCAGCATCCCTCTGTGAACAGAGTGTCTGACTTATATCGTCTTTTTTATGCTTGCTTAGAAACTTTCGACAAACAAAGCCAAGCGTGCTGACTTTGGAGAGTCTAATGCATCATTTATTGTTCATTAACACGTTTGTTTCAAAGTTACTAAGTTTATGAGACCAGTGAATCAGACAGCTGACTTCGCTGACTGGCTAGCACACTGTAGCTATTTGCGAGTAAGCTCAAGCCCCGCCTCTGGTAGACTGACTGACAGTTAGGTGGACTCACCTTTACTGACATTGTGACCACAGATGATAGGCTTCAAAATAAATGGGTGACTTCACCAACACTATATCCTGACCCACTACGCCATGAGGTCAAAGGTAAACTTGACATGGCTTCTGCAGGATTTCGTTCAAACTCTGTTATTGAGTAGAGTAGACACAGCCAGGTTAGGCTGAATAATAGGTTAGGGGTTTTTTATTTGTGTTTGTTCTGCCAGAAAAACGCAGTTGCTCAAGTTATTTCATCATCGCTAAGCGAAGAGAACAAACAAGAGAAAGACCGATACAACATACTTAACAGATATCTATGACTGCAAACCAGACCTGAAGTGAGGATTACGAAAGAAAGTAAATCTCCTGATTGCAGTATGTGGGAAAGTGATTTGTCATACTGTTGGTGATGTGCAAAATGCTTTGTTTTCCACCGCTGTTGCACAAAAAGATCAGCAGCATCATCTCAGAGGGGGCTGATGACTACAGCCTTTTGTGGTTGATACATAAATGAGAGAGTATCTAAAAATTTGGCACTCCACACTCAAAGACTCGTTATGAAACATAAACCAGGTTTTCGCATCGTCCAATATCTCGATTTTGTTTTCCTCATGATTTGATTAATTTGTCTTGCTTTTGTTACTGAACTTAATTTACCATTGCGGACAGATGACCAAGCAAGATCAAAGAAAAACCCTCCGTCATCACTTGGTCTGCTGCTCGTAGTTTCTCGAGCTTCCAGCAGCATCGCCTGTCCGATGGAGAGCACTCCCAACAAGGTGTCCCAGCAATGAGCCAGATCCTGTGCTGAAAGATGCGTCTCACGCTCAAACTTCACTTGGTCTTGAGCAAAGCAGTCATTTATCTCTACAGGGACAGTTCACCATTAATGGATGCCAGTTGTTTCTATGCTGCACAATCAAGAACCTTGTATTTGGATAGGGATCAGTCAGATTCAGAAAGCTTCAGATGAGACAGTTGTGTAAATCAGGCTGATCAGTGTTTTTGCCCCTGATGTTTTTTGTGTTCTTCTTTATTGGCGGTTTGGAAACAAATAAGTCTTTTTTTTTTTCTTTTTTTTTTTTTTAATTTATCAAGGCGCATTATGTTCATTCCAGTTTATTGCTGCTAAATTTACATTGAAGTGTGCCTTGTTTACTAGCCGTGTTCTCTCGTGCATTGGGTCCCCCCAGGAAGATGTCAAGAAACATTCGCAAGTACGCATTCATATGAGACCCCCAAATAAAGCTTGCATTTAATTAGGGCTGTCCCAATACGATATTAGTATCGGATATCAGTCCGGTATCAGCAAAAAAACAAAAATCGGATTATATCGGCTTGTATCTAAAATCTCTGATATCAGCACTCCGATACAAGCAGTCCTTTCCAGACACCGCCCACATGATTACAACAGTGTGTACTAAGGTATTGACACAGTAGGAAGGAGTAAGAGTGATGTCGGCCTTGTGGTAGTATTTTTTGTTGAAGTCCGAAAAAGTCATTGCAGCTGAGTGCAAAACTTGTCATGCACAATTTTGTGCTAATTTCGGATCAATATTGGTATCGGCCAACATTGAAGGCTACAATATCGGTATCGTATTGAAAGTAAAAAAGTTGTATCGTTACGTCGCTACATTTAATTATAGGTTTGGCATGTTAATTAATATAAATGGTGGGTGTAATGCTGCATAATTAGTATACTAATTCTAAACTGCTCATCAACATGCTACTAACCTGTTAGCTTATTCATTATTCCTTGGGGGAGTCAGGGTGTCTGTTACTAAGGTGCTGAATAAGATCTAAAGTGTTCCCCCCCCTTGTAAGACACTGTTTTGTGGCATCTTTGGCACCCAGGTGGTGATAGTTCAGTGGGTTTGAGGGCAATGTAATCCCACAGGGGTCTATCTACAGCAGCCAGTCTGGCTCACCAACACGGAGTATGAAGGTATCCTTTAGGCAGATGACACAGTGATCTTCAAAATTGCTGCTTTCTCAGTCATTTACAACAAGTTTGAGTGTCTCTACATATTGCTATCCTAACGGCCCTTTTGTGTCTTTTTTGGTTGTATTGAGTACAGTTTGTATCTCCTATAGGCAATCATGGAAGTGTTGTAGTTTATCAAGTGTCCCAACTCAACCAATCTGTTACAGCGAACATAGCGGTGCAGAGTTCATGGTTTGGAGTGATACAGAAAGCTTCTCATTCAAAGGTTCTGAAAGGTCTAGATGTCTCATGCAGATGCTGAGGTACTTAAAGTCTCTATGAGTTGGTGAAGGCAGCAACAAAGTGTCAGTATCAAAAGCACTGACAGGGAATAAACTGTCAATACGACACTCACTGATGTACATCTCCATCTGTATCTACTGTCCTCCCTCATTGATATTCTTGTCTCCTTTTCCAAGCCATGGTTATTTTTCTCATTCTGCCCCTCTCACCACACTCCTAGTCTGTTTTTCTTTTGCACTTCTGATGCATTGCTCTCGCTGATTAGAGGCTGTTGGTTTCAGGCCCAAGACAGTTTCTGTCCACTCCCAGCAAAGACGTCCAACAAGTTCCACCACAGGCAGAGCTCTTCATTTGGCACGCCAAGCTAGCCACGGCAAAATATGATTGCCTTTCAAATACTTGAACCCAAAGACGGGGCTTCCATGTGACAGCAAACTCTTTCCAGAGTTGCTGGAGTTGGAATAAACACGCAACTTAAACGGACTTTAAATCCCCCAATCAACAGCTCCAAGCCTGATGACAGCGAGGCGATTACTATTTTCCTGATTTTCAGGAAATAAAAGAATAATAATGAATTGAAAATAGATGTGTCTTTATGCCTTCCCAACGCAACATCTGTTTAAGATCTGTTCTTATTTTTTCTTGTTGGATCCTTCCTCACTCTCGAGTGTACAACTGTCTTTCCTTAGAAGCTCATCTCTGCCGCAAAGTGCCACAGGACATGTCTAATCTTCAGACGGCTGCCAAGACTGGTTATCACTCCAATCAAGCTTTCATCAATTACTTAGCTCTTTCCTTGCCATGCAGATCAAACAGTTCAACAATCCTCTGTTGACATTTCACTCTGAGCCATGCTGTTTGCAACAGGAAGTAAGAAACCAGAGAGGCAGATTAATAGAAACCATTCAAAAACACGATCATAAATTGTAATCATATGTGAGATGTCTTAGTCATTGTGTGTTACTGAGAAGAAACATACATATACATTAGCTCCAGACACCCAAAATATGCACAGTGTATGTGCATGTTATGCTTTATATACTAGCTTTAACATCTTATTTCAAAACCTATTATTCAATATCACAGAGCAGAATTTAGAGGTTACCAGAGGAACATTTTACATCACAAAGTCAACACTGAATGCTTGATTTTGGGTATTTCGTCGACAAATTCTTGCCTCAGACATATTTAAGGCTGTAAAATATAACCAGAACATATACAGAAACCACTGATACTGTATGTCAGACAATGTTTTTTTAAGATCCTCTCTGAACCTCCCAGCACTGGATAAATCCGCCTGAGCATGACAAACACAACACATTCAATCTTTCAGGCAGAAAAGTGTAATAATGCCCTGTAAATCCTGCAATCTGCCTCTAATCTCAGCTAATGAAATCGTCATCTGACACTGTGTTGTTGAAGCAGCGTGTGGGGAAGAGACAATCTGTAATTGCCTGCATGGAAATGGTTTCCCCAAGAGGCCTATCCATAGCGTAATCTTGTTATTGCCTGGAAGATGAGAAATGCATTTAGCTATATTGTCATTTTCCCTCCAAAAAAGTGTCTTTGCAAGCATGCAAATGTCCCCTGTCAGCTGCAGTGGAGGCTTTGTGCAGGAGGTATAAAAGCATAGCACAGCACTGATTTGTTGTTTCATAAAAGAGGCATTAAAAAGAGATTTGGATCTGATTCTTTGGGGGATGTCAGAAGTGTTGATCCTATTACCATGAATGTTCATAAACACGTGTTATACAATGAAGAATAGCGATTACGGTAGTATAATTGGTGTTCTACAAGTGTATGTGCCTCACAGATGAGACAACCTCCATATTTGTTTTAATGTCAACAGAAAACGAGTCTTAAAAAAAGGTTTATCTGTGTTTGCAATACTGCGACAGAGTTTTAGGGCCATATTGAGAAAAAAAATTTAAAGCTTCAAGATTAAAGTCATTAACTTAGGAGAATACAGTCATTACTGATGAGAATACAGTCATTACTAATGAGAATAAAGTCATTAACTTAGGAGAATAAAGTCAGACATGAAAGTAAAGTCATAATAAAGTCTTAACTTAAGCGAATAAAGACGAGGTAAAGTCATTATTTACATGAATAAAGTTATTACTTATGAGAATAAAGTCGTAAAAAGGCATTACTTACCAGAAAAAAGTCAATACCAATGAGAGTAAAGTGATAATAGTCATTATTTACGAGAATAAAGTCATTTACAAGCACAAAGTTTAGATAAAGTCATTACTTACGAGAATTAAGTCATCCTTTTATTACAAGCACAAAGTCATAATAAATGTATTACTCATGAGAATAAAGTCTTTACTAACTAGAATAATGTTGTAACACCTGCAGAATAAAGAAGTCATTACTTACAAGAATCAAGTTATTACTTATGAGAATAAAGTCATAATAAAGTTATTACTTTTAAGATTAAATTTGTATTTTAGTTATTACGAGAATAAAGTCATAACTAACGAGAATTAAATCGTCAATTATGAGAACAAAGTCATAATAAAGTTATTACTTATGAGAATAAAGTCATTTTTAACAAGAATAAAGTCGTAATTTAGTCATTATTTACGAGAATAAAGTTGTCATTAAGTCATTTCTAAGGAGACTTGAATTATGATAAATTCCCAATATGAGCTGGTTGTTCACATTTATCATGCACCCTGGTTTTGTCCCCTCATGCTCCAAATTCTGACGCCACTTCAATTTTTTTTCAACAAACTACTTCAATCACTTCAGAATTTAAAAAAATTAATTCACCCGAGAACATGTGTGGATTCCCCAGGAAGATCTGAATATGTATGGTACACACTGAATATGTTAATCAACAGTAACACACAGTGTTGTTAGATCTCAGGACAACAAAAAAGGGTCTAATTTTCTCCTTCGGAAATGTGTCATCATCGCTTTGTGTTTTCACTGTAACAAAAGTCAGCCCTCGCTCTCCAAGCCATTAGCGGAGCTGGAAAAATACTCTTTATTAGTAAAGGATGTCTGCTCCCACTTCAGGCCCGTCCCGCTGTGGAAGCCCAGAATTTATGTTCCGCGGGGAGCGCGCTGGTGAACAGACGACTCACATGTGTCTTTGCAGAGCTTCCCCGCGGCCCCCTTTAAAGGCATTCTGAACTGATTTGGGGGGATATCGTAAAGCAAATGATAAATTTGTACCGCTGTCAAGTGTGGCTGCGTGCTGACGATCTGCTCCAGGAATCATGAAGGAATGCCATATATCCCGACTGATTGCTACTCCCCTGCTCGCTGATGGCAAAGTACATTACATCACTAAAGGTATCGGAAGAAATAACGTTTGTCCTTTCTATTGTTCTGACATGGAACAGCCCGTTTGATGTAATAAAGATGTATATGGAGAGACAGACACTGAACATGTGTCTCCCTACTTAAAACAAATACATATTCATCCTCTTCCTGCTTCACTTTAAAGCCTCTTCATCTTGCAAATGGTTTCTGGCAAGTGCAGATACCATTTCTGCCATTATGCACTGGCCTGTCATTGCTTTTAGTGAAATACTTCTTTTGGTTTCTTCCTGTCCGATGCGTGTCTTTTTGATTTTAAGTTTGTTTGTTACTACGGCCAATCTTTAACCAACAAAAGGATACATTTCATAATCAGAGGTTGATCATTTTTGCCCGGGGAAACACAAATATTTGCCTTTTAAGGAGTATGCATAACAATGTGGAGCTGTTTTTTTCGATTCAAAAATATGTCATCACTCTGCAGCACCCTGAATCAATTAGCTATGTGAACAGGCTGCTGGAGGAGTAAGTGGTACCACCCTCGATCCCTTTGTATTTGGAAGAGATTAGCAGGATTTGTGCCGTGCTTTCAGTTTAGATGGCGTGAGAAATGTGGCTCCAGAGTTCAAGGGAGTAAAAGGGGTCTGATGCCGCCGCCTTCTCCGCTGCTCCATCCCCGCTGCCTCAGGGGCGGCTGGTAATCCACCCCGGGCAGAGGCAATAAAACTCCAATTTCTACTGTACCTGCCAGCTGAGCGTCTTAGCTCGTTCGAAACACAGGGAGCATGAAATTCCCGAGGAGCCGTTTCAAAGCAGCAGCCCCCTTCATTATGACATCAGAACCTTCTGAAGTCAACAAGCATGACGGCAGACTGGAGCGCTGCGTGGGTTCGCAGCCTTGAAGGGGGATCGGTCGCTATTAGGGGCTGTGTGGGTGGATAGCAAACAGAGGGCAAGAGGGGGAGAGAGGGATTACATCTATCACCATGTATATGTGCTCCCATCTAAAAGGCCTGCCTGCCATTCTCTGCCCCCAACCAGTCCCCCAACTGTTATGATAGCCGAGACAGTAAAAAGGCTTTGGCGGTATCATAAACACAGCGTGATGCTGGGTATCAAATGCTTAAGAGCCGTGATGAAGACCTTAAGAGAGTCCCAGAATGCTGGTAGAAATGTAAACAGAGTAATGGTGATAATTACAGCTGCTGTGGCAATGATCCATTTGTCATCTTTATAAACGACTCTAAAGCCTGAAAGTAAAGTTGAGGGCCAAAGAAGTCGTAATGAGAGAATTTAGACGTTAATGTTGATGTGAACATTAAATTTAATGGAACAACTTAACAATAAAACGTCATTTATTTAACACCCTGAAGCTCAGTCCATTTAGAGGTTTATAACTCAGGCTTACTTCAGTCAGCATCGACTTTTCCTCCAACTCATAAACTCACAGATGCTGCCCACTATTTGTTTCCATTAGGGCTGGGCGATATGGCCTCAAATCAATATCACGATATATTGATCAGTTCACCTCGTTAACAATAAAAGGACGATAACTACTCCACAAGCTGCTCACCCCCTCCCACGTTAACTTTGTCTACTTCAGCCGCTACAACCTTTGAACCGTCCTCCATCTCCTCACCTGTCTTTCCCTCTTTGTTACAGACTGGATAAGGTGGAGGTGGAAGTCACGCCTCCGACATAGGAAAGCATCTTAAAAGGCCACGAGACCATAGCCTACCTCCACACATCCAAAACCATCTTTTATTTATTTTTTTGGACACCGAATATATTGACATGGGCAAAATGACGTTGGTTATTGTCATAAATTTCAGTATCGGTAAGGAGAAGGTTGTCTGCTCAGAACAGCAAAGGACAACCAAAAGATTAGAGGATCCTAGGTGAAGATAGGTGAATCCTAGATAGGTGAAGAGGCAAAAAGCAGCCTCATTGAGAAAAACAAACAGGCAAACTGGTGCTGGAGAAACACAGACAGCAGTGATTGGAAGATCAGACTCGCCACCAACATGCACATGATGCACCAAGCATGAAGGTGACTGTGCCCCAGGTACAAAAGGATCTCTCCAGTGGCAAGAGGTAAAAGCCAGTCTCTTCCAGTCCATCACAACCTTTAAGGAGGTGGGAAAAACAAAATCCGGGAACAGTTTGATGGAGAAACTGGTGGAACATCAACAAGAAAATCAAAAAAGAAGTCTCTGAGGAAAAGGTTCCCTGAGGTTCTTGAAGATCCAGCAAAGACATGCCAGGGTGCAGGACCTTTGTTGCATTTAGATATTTTCTACCATTTAATATCATATTTATCTCTGTGTGATGTTTGATAAGTTTTACAGAAGTCCTTGAGAATACAAACCTTCCTGCCAAACATACCCGTCACGGTCTGAAGCGTGGAGGCAAACAGGTGGAGTGTTTTGTTTTGTTTTGTTATTTTAATTTCTTTTATAATCCATGTTTAGGTTAGAACACAGTTTCAGTCAGAGGCACGATGGAAAATAACATATTGTGGACTGTTGAGCAAAAAAGGAACAAAATGTTAGTTTTCAAAGGAATGTGTTTCTTGACAAATACGATAATTTATTAGAGCTCTCATCAAAGCTGAGCGATCCATTTCTTCAGTGAGCCCGGCTGAGTGGACACACATGTTAATAATCCAAACTGTTTCCACAATTGTTTAAAAGGAAATATTGGAGACATTCAAAACCGGGATCTACTCTGGGGTGGAATGTGCTTTAATTGCCGTCTTTGGCAAAGGAAACAAGCCGGAGTATTTGATCTTGCCCAGTGTTGGCACCGTTTTTAGGAACACGCCTCCATTTCAAATATGGCCAGTCACTCTTTTCCTGCCAAATCAATGAAAGAAAATAATTGTTGATGATAACAATGACTGAGCACGCTCGGTGCAGGGTCCAATCTGGCCAAATTCTGATCATTTCTGCGGCTTTCAGAACAACACGTAGTCCACATTAAGAAGCAGAATGAAATTCCTCATGATGGATGACTTTAGGAGGCCTCTGGATGGGACCAGCCATCCAGCGCTGGGATGCGATCCCAGATCTCTGCATTAATGCCTTCAGCTGGCTTGTCAGTCACCTGAGCCCACTCTGGGTTTTAATCGAACTGCCAGTAATGAGTCGGTCTAACATGAGCTGACAAATTGATTTGGATTCTCATCTGATGAGTCTGTCCGTGGAACAGTCCCTCTGTTCATTGGGCCAAACGTTGTCACGGAACGAGATGAAATGAAGAAACGCAATAAGCAGAGATGCAATAAAGCTCCAGGCAGAGTTTTGATCAATAGAGATCGTACAGAAAAATGAGTGTGAGCTGTCCGACTTTAAGGCGACAGATGATTTCATTCAGCTGCGCTCTGCCAAAGACAAAATGTTACTGCATCTAGTTTACTTTTACAACCCAGAGTCACCAATTCACCGTATATTCATGCATGTGAATGTAACGTAGCCTTATGTGTTATCAAAGTAATGCTGCACATGTTTTCTTCTCTCACAGCACTTAAAAAATGATGTTGTTTGAGATGCTTAGGGACAAATTATTTCCCCCATTTCCTTTGGTTTTGTTATTCCAGAGTTACAAATACGCTCGGCGGCATTCAATGATAAATGCTTTTAACATTTGAAGTAACTATGAAAAATCGAGTGTTTGAAACCGTCCAAAGACAATTCATTTCTTTCTTTTTTAACAGCACTTGAGCTATGTGACCATGTCCGGCCAAGTCCTCCAGTGATTTAAAAAAATTGCACGGAGCGTATCACTCTCCCAAACTGTATTCCAGAGTCTGGGGAGCCGGCGAGCGCAGCGAAAGGATTCACTTGGGAGGCATTTTCCTGTCACTTACACACAGACTCTTTATCAAATTGTGTCCGACAAACACATCTCGCATTCTGTTGCTCCGTGCTCTCCGGGCTCCCGCAGGAAATGTCTTGATGTCCTATCTGCCTGCCTGAATGATGATATCTAAATCTCAGAGCAGCTGCTGTGCCAAAAACAATGAGGAGAGTCAAGGGGAAGAGGATCAGGAGCAGTCAGAGACATGTTGGGACACTCGGGAGACTTTCACGGGGCCTGTTCAGAAATGGGGGACAAGAAGGAAAAAAATGTATTTTAGGGGGGGAGGGTTGGATCCTGTTAAGCCTGTGCAAGAAGTGGACATAAGTTTATGTCAGCCTGTGATTTGTAGGCAATTCTTAAAGACTTAAAGTTTGGCACTTTTGGACCTAAAGATGACCAGATGTAAACAAAAAGATGGAGACAAGTCAACTCACTTGGTCCGAACAAAGGGATTTGTAAATTGCGTCAGCTTTGTAAAAGTAGGCAGACAGAATTTAAAGTTTTAAGAACTTTTTAAGGGATCAACAAGTCCTTCTAGCCCGACACTGTCGGCATTTCCAACAAAATCTAAAGGTAGATATCAAGTGGTCAACACAAGCCTGGCAAACACTTAAAGAGCTTGAATCTAAACTGATGCTGACATAGTGAGAGATCCCACACATAAAGACAGATTTTATCGTTTTTTGTTCTTACAGGATGTGGATGGCAAATACCCCTAAACAGTTGGAATTTCCATACTTTTCCATACCCTACTTTTTAGAATCATGTTTAGAAATACCTACTTTTCTATTTTAGGAAACAGTATTTTTTTTACTGTGGTAATAATCTGGAAACCTAAATATTTTCCGTACTTTATTGTTCATTTACTTTACTTTTTAAGACCTGAAAATTGATCACATTACTTCCATACTTTTCCATACTTGCGTAGGAACCCTGCTTTGTATAATTCAACTTTTTGTACAGTATTGTTGCCCCTGATGCCCATCTTCAGGCTTCAGACAGCAAAGAGACTAGGTCCATTTTTATACTTTTTTAATGTTTCCTCCTATGATATGCCAAATAAGGAAAAGAAGTCACTAAATAAGAAATAAAATTAACTTTTTATGAGCCTAATGTGTCGTAATATCCACTATTGGAAACATATACCCGGATTTTTCTGTTTCAATAAAGAAATAACTGTTTCATATGTTCAGTGATGAATCTTCATGTGCTTTGTCGATGTATGTACAGTTTTAATGCATGTACATGAATGAATTAAAGCTTTATTGGCCGTGCAACTACTCTGCTTTGACCTTTCAGGTTCAGTCCTTCATGTCAAGCTGAAAGACATCTCCCCTGCTCCTCCCTGCTGAGCGAGGTGAGGCGAAAACTTTCCAAGCACCATTGGGAAGCTAATTAACAAGGAAAGTGTGAAGGAACTCCCGCTCTCGGTTGTTTTTACCCCCTGATGGGAAACACCCACTCAGTCAATCGCTCTACCCCAGAGTGTGCCTTTTACTTACAGAGAGGAAGTGTGATGTGTGTGCTTTAACGCCGACTCTCCTCCGACTCGATCTTTCAAACTGTGACGGTTCACACACTGAGGAACACCCACAACTTCTGTGTGTAAACACTCACACATCTGCTCACACACAACGCTTTCTGGATGCCAAGTCTCGCATACACACAAACACGCGGATAGTTTGACACATCAGCACATTTTTGAATTCATTATGTTAATGTGGACATGAAATTACTGGAGAAGACTGACAGGACTTTCACTGTACTCAGCATCGGTGATAAAAGTTAGTAAGAGAGGGAAAATTCTGACCTTAGCGTCATGCATTATGGGTAATCTTTATCCACGTGTTGTCCTTCTGTTTGTCTTGGCATCTTTTTAGCACTGTGGCTGTAGTTTAGAGCACATCAGGACACCGACTCATGAGGTGACGGGCAGACAGCCATGACTTTCACTAAGTGCTCTCTATATATAATCCCTGTATTAATAACGCACAGCTGATCTGTAAACTGTCCTCGCCGGTCTTGAGGAGTCTGCGTCTGCTTGTTCAGCTTCTTTTGGAAGTCGTTTCTGCATCTAAAGCTTTTTGCTGCCAGATGGATGGACAAAGTTCATGACTTCATTTGTTATCACAGGATTGTTGAAACACTCGACTGATCACTCAACAGAACTTTTTGTCTCAGTTTGGCCAAACAACAGACTGTGTGAAACTCCCAGTATGTGACCACACTTTTCGGGTTGAATGGCCCCATTTTTGACGACCCAGCTGTCTTCTTCTAACCTCAATTTAATGTATTTTGTGCATTTCTTGTTGTTTTTATCTTCATATTTATCTGCTTCTAATATTACTTTCAGTCTTGCCTTTATACTCTTTCATTTGCCCCACAGTAGGGGTGGAAGAAAAAAATCAATACAGCAGAGTATCACGATATTTCGTCTGGTGTTTATCGTATCATCTCATTTACAAAGTATCAATCTTTTTAATTAATTGCTGATATGAAGTTGAATCTATGATAATGGACAAATAAGATGAACTGAGGTGATGTGAAATGGAGCAGGAGGAAGTTAGTAAAACAAATATATATATATATATATGTAAGGTTTGCAAGATGTGCTACATGAAAATAAAATGCAGCGTAAATAAGACAAATATAAAGGAAAGACAAATGCTACAGTTGAAAGTTGAAAAAAATTATATTAACTGCAATATATTGTATCGCAATACTCACTGTATCGCAAAATGTTAAAATCACAATATTATTGTATCGTGGCCCAAGTATCGCAATAATATTGTATTGTGGGGCCACTAGTGATTCCCACATTCACTTTTTTCTGCACAGTCTGTTTTAAATGTGCTGTAAAAACAAATCTGACCTGACTTGAACCAATGTCTTATTACGGACTGGCCTTTATTTTGCCTTTTATACACGAGAAAGACGCTGAAATAAAGATGAGTTACATTTGCAAGGTCCTCGACTACCGATGGTTCGTGCGGAAAAATTAACGCAGAAAAAGAAAAGAAAACAATATGAGGTTGACTAAATCCTAAAGTTTATGTTACAAAAAAATCATGAGTTATGAGCCTTCTAGGGGAAAAAAAAAATAAAAAGCAGAGACTGACATGTACACAAATATGTTGACACACTAGGCAGGAAATCTTACAGCAGTAGTAGTTGCTTTAAATGTCAACAAACAGCTTTCCTTCAGTCTTATAATGAAGGTATCAACATAAAGTTTTACAACGGTACAGAGGAACCGTCTGAGTAAAGTTGGAAAAAGTATGTTTCCCCTTGGTGCCTTCAATGGTCTTGTGTGTCCTAGTCCAATTTTGATTACGCACAAGATACGACATTTATATGCACACAGAGAAACCTGGTTAATCAAATCCATCTCATTTAGGCAGGAGCCTGTGATGTTAACTTTTTACTGAGGAGCAAAACACAACAGCCACCACCATGCACACATAGATTGAGGACTTTTCATGTCTTTGTTCACACAGTCAGTGAACAATAAAAAGTCTATGCAGAGAAATTTCTCACTTTCGCAAAATTGGCACTTATCTGCAAACCAGTGCTTCCTCAGCATGTGTTTTCTCTCAGTTTTGGTCTCCTGACTGAAACCCAATCATTAGGATATGCTTTTATTTAATCAAGAAGAACAAGCATGCAGGAAAGTTGACACCAACATTTTTCTGTTCAGTTTTCTTGTTGCAGCAATGCCACATTTAGAATGCAGAGAGCCTTGCTCTTTTTGGAGATTTAGTGTGCTCGAAAATTGTCCAAAATCTTCTGTAGCTATGCAGTACCCTCAGATGGATCCATCACACTGTGGTGGGAAATAAAGGATTTGGCATAAATACGCCTTTACAATTTTCACAGGGAGTAGTATATTAACCTTAGAGGTATGAGATTTTCTTTACATACATGTACAGGATTGGATCCAAACTGAAGCAAGAGTTTGTGGTTTGACTAAGGAGGAGGAGGGGCCTGCAAATATGAATGCACCTAACTGTATCGGAGCTTCCAGCGAGCTGAAACAAAATCTAGTCATAACCACTGGCTCAGTTACATCTACTGGACTATTTTTCAACACTGGTTGGTATTTCATCTAGGTGAAAAACTTTACGGCTGTCTGTGGATTTTATGGACTGTCAGACTTCACATGGGCAGCAGGGTGGCGCAGCGAGTCGGCCAACAGTCTTTTCAGCAGACAGAGTTCAAGGCTTACTGACAGCAGGTGTCCTTAAACAAGACTGCAGACCTGCAGCAGATATTTTATCGCCATTCTGGGCGATCCTGATTCAACAGGGGAGCCGCAGCACTGTTATTTCCTTCAAAATAAAGATCTCTAAAGATATTACAGGAACACTTCAGTACAATTTAAAACTGGATAAAAAGAGCCTATGGACACATGGTGAGACAAATTGTTAGAAATGGAAAAAAACACCAATCACAACTCCCCCTGGCGCTCTCTGTTCATCTTTAATGGGAAACTTGAGACAGTACTGAGTACAGAGCTTAGTCTGTCACATCACATGACGCGCTGCAACTAATGCAGCCAACAAATGGGCATATCATGGATCCCAGTTTTGTGAACAATCCCTCCCCTGAAACAGGTGGCGGCCGCTGTAAGACCAGATGTCCCAGTGCAGCCGTGGTAAAAGTGGGTCTGTCGCAATACAGTGGTGAACAATGCGTGACGGTGGTCCGGCTTGTGTTCAAACCCCGGGAGGGCCAGCAATGGGGCGAAGTCTGGCACTGGGGGGGAAGAATGGAGTTTGGTGACGCTCCCAGACTGCCCCAGTTGTGCCAAGAAGTCCCTCGGGGTAAATAAAGAACACGAGCAACTCTACCGCTGAAAATCATCCCCTGCCCTGATGCGAGGAAGCGGATGCTTTTCAACAATGAGGAAGTCATCTCAAACATTCCCCCCGAGCTGCCTTTCCCCTGGAAATATAACACTCCATATCCATCGGTTCCTTTGTTCAGACAGCTCAGCTCGTTAATGCCACGCTACAAAACCTGCTAAGGACATTTGCTCGCACTGTATAAATAGACAATAAGCATCAGCAGTGTGATGGAAGCAAAGATGTGGACCGGGGCCAATCTCTGCTCAAAGCTGTCACCACATGGAGCTGGATCAAACCATAACTGGGCCATGCTGTTACAGAGTTACCCTGAACTTTTCTGTCCCTTGTAGACATCAAGCATCAACCATCTGTCACAGGAATTTTCACAACTATGACCAGAAGTTTTGTCTCAAAGAAACAGAAACCACAAAGATTTGAATTTATAACAGGAATCAACTGGACCTCTAAAAAACGTAGATCACAGGAGGGTTTAAAGGAATGAAGATAATAAAGCAAAGGCCTCTACGGCTACCAAAAAAAAACAAGCTTAAAATGATGATAGAAGCAGATTCTGATGGTTTTAAAACCAAACAGGCCTTTTATAATTAAGAAAAATACAAAGACAACATATCAAGTACACAGTGTTACTAAAAGATTGAGTGAATCTCATGAAATCTTGATACAAAAGCAATAAGACTAATTATCAATACTGTATAGCTGTGACTTAATGGGCCTTCAGGCAGCACTGCATTAAAAACAGACTTGGCTCTGTAGTGGAAATCACTGCAAAACCAATGTCTGTGAAGAATAATGTTTAAAATACAGAGAGGAAACCATATAGTGTATAAATATGATCAGGAAACTGTGTTTACCTCGCTGGGCCTGAGCTGACTGGATATGCAAAACTGTTCTCTGAGATAATAAATAGTATTTTGACACTCTTTTGGAAATCATGGATGCCATGCGCTCCACTCTGAAGAGTAAAGGTAACACCTGACTTGTTGTCAAAGCATGGTTTAAAAGCCAGAATCCAAGACATTACAGAGATGGACAAGAGCTCATGGCACGGATAGCTTACACGTCTGGAAAAGCACCAATTAGGCGGAAATAAACATAAACCACATTTCCTGTCATTCATAATCCGTCCATGCCATCCATACTATCAATTTCGCCTGCCTACTTAGTAGGATAGTTACTTCTATTTATTCTATACTCATTTTTGAATAGTGGTGCCTCGTCTTTTGTTATAGCACTGTTTATCAAATTGTCTGCTCTTGCTCTTGTATTCTGTGTTGTACTGTATATTTTTCTTAAGGATCTGGGTTGTGCAATAATTTTATTTTTGTCTATTGGTGCTGTCTACCATTCTTGCTTTTCACTGCTACTGTATGTCAACGTACAATTGGTGCTCTGTCATTGTCATGTGCTTGTACTGTGATGTTGTTGTCTTGTGGTTGTTGTGTGTTACCATGTGTTGTTCTGTGACGTGGTCTTGTCCTGTATGGCGATACAGTCTACCTGCACTTCTGCCCACTATGAATTTCCCTCTGGAGAATTCAAGTATATCTTATCTTATCTTATCTTACTTTGCACATCTCAGCAAGACAATGTCATCCACATTTTACCACAGCTTGGCTCCTTAGTAGAAGAGTCCTGGTGCTTGACTGGCCTTGCCTACCAAGCAGCTGAAATCCTCTACCAGGTCAAGATTAAAATTAAAAACTCCATGAACTGGTCTTCAGGGTTTCCTGGTGTTTACAGAGAGATATTCACAGAAGGGATGGAGCTGCTTTTGAATCATCAAATGAACAATGAGGAAAGAATGGGTGGATTTTTTAAAGGTTTCAAATCTGGATGGAAATATCAATTTAGCTGGTGTTTATTTGATTCCACCATGCACTGCAGCATAGTGCTGCTACACGGAAAAATGTGACTAAGCTTATGCTAAGCTAATGTGTAGTTGTACAGCACATGGTTGTGATTCATATCATAGCTTTTCACGGATCAAAAGGACATGTATTTAATAGAGCATTCACTGGCATGGCTTGAAAGGACAAATCATTCCTCAACCAGCACTCATGTCTATTTGCAAAGACAAGTGTGACATAGTGTCATTCTTTCAGGTGCACAGGTGCAAAGCAGAAACATTATCCCTGCAATGAACCGAGGCAAATATTTCTGTGAATCTTCCTTGTAAAAAGGATCATTTTTTATACTGTCCTTTTAATTCAGGCTAGCTTTCAGCACATTTATTTTTACTTTTTATATGGAGTTCAACAATGGCTGAAAACATCTGCAGCTCGAACACCACCTCAAGTATGGTTTACACATGGCTGCAGTGCTTATTATACTGATAAGTTGGGATGGTTTTTTTTTGCAATTAATACTATACAGAACGATGAATGAGACATATTTCTCTAATTGTATTTTTTTTTAACATAAATGAGTATAAAAAATATACTGTACAGTAGCACTCTGAGGTTGTATGAGGCAACTGATGCAGGATTATGATACCACATGTGCAAAAGACCAGCTCTTTGGTCTTTGCTACAGCCAACCCAACACACATAACCATAACATAAAGCTTAACATAAAATAAAAAAAAGTAAAAACCTTTTAGTGCTGCTCCTAATGTAGGCCTATGATTTTTACTGCCAATATGTCAAAGCTCTGCTACCATTCTGTGCCTTCTGCTGTGCAATGTGCACTGAGCATCCAAAGCGCAGGTAGTTGTGGGGCAAAACAATGTCGCAAAAAAGGACGTATCCGCCAGGAGCAGAGAAAAGAAAGAGGAAGAAAGGAGGAGAAGAAACGCCAAGAAAAAGGTATGTTTGCATGTCATGGAATGTCAATCAATAAGATTTGTGAAGGTGTGTGAATGATCAATAATCTTATTGGCAGAAATAGAGGGCCCCAAATCAAATTTTGCTTAGGGCCACATTGAGGCTTGGACTGGCTCTGTCTACCAGGCACAATCGACTTGAATTTCTAATATAAACAATCATTTAAGTAATCAAACAAAGAGACAACATTTAAATCTGCAGAAATTAAGTCTTGAGAGGCTCAAGATTAAGTCCATTATCGCTCATATAAAAAAAAGAAAAAAAAGGCACAGCATGCAATGTATGCGAAAACACAAGGGAGAGCTGCACAGCCACAAAGCACATTATATCAACTCATGACATGAAAAGAGCTTCACACAAAACTGCAGCAAAAATACACACTTCAAAAATACACTCACTTCAACATGTCAAGAGCACAAAAACACAAGCACAGCACTCACATGTTAAAGAAGCTATGCACAATAACTCCACAATGACGCCAACAGAACACAACGAAGCGATGCAAACAGCCAGAGCAAACAAATTTAGGTGAACGACTCCTACCTGGATGACGTTATTCAACTCGTGACGCTCGCGGGAACTCCACAGGTGCGCTGCAGGTGACATGTCTCCAGAAAATTCCACATTTCTTTTAGTCCGCAGAGATGTATTATTATCTCCAATGCTTTTTCCCCGACCTTCAATCTTCTGTTAATGTTTGTAGCGCCGATTTATTTCCTGTTTATCCGGTGATGCTGAGATCACCTCTGAACTTCCTGTTTTTACCCTCATTTGACCTTTCAACTTTCTAAAAAAAAGTAAGGTAAATTAATCCTGATTCGACAAAGGGTTCAATCAAAATTTAACAACCAACTAATAACTAATAATAACTAATAAATAAATAAATAGTAAAAAGTGATTTTATAGAAATTTTAAATTACATCCTCATATGTTGAGAGATGTCAAATTTTCTGAGGAAAATCGTATTTTTGGGACAAACGTCATTACAGCTGACTTAATATATTTTCAGAATAAAAGTTTGATAAAAATCTAATAATATAACTTCTCGAGAAATTTTTAAATGATTCTTGTTTATATTCTCCAATAAAATTAAATTCTAACCGTGGTCCAACCAGGACTCACTTAAAACTCTCTGAGAACTTCACTCCCGTAATTTTACTATTTTATTTTGAAAGGACATTCTCAGATTTGCTTTTTCTATTAGAAGTTACTTTAGAGCAGTATGGGCAAGTTTGTAAGGAAAACTTTTATCAGGCTGTAATTGTGTGGTTATTTTTGATTAATTTAATACAATACCCACCATGCTTGGCAAGTATGTTGGCATTGTTAGCAGCAGTATACTGTAACTATTTATGATGAAAATGTGACAAATATGGGTCTTAGTCCCTTGGTTTCTTTTACCTCTAGAACCAAAATACTGGAAATATAAAAAATAAAAATAAAACAAGAAAAAAAAGAAGCCTAACCCCAAAAATTTTAGTTTTTTTTTTTAGATTTTTACAACTAAACTAAAAGGATAATGTTTCTCCATGAGTGTTAATGTGATAATAGGCACCTGATTTATTAACATGTGCCTGTTAAAGTGAAAAGCTGTACATGTAGCACAACAATGATTTTGCTTGGAGCCTTATCTAAATGCTGTGTGTTGAAAATATTGCCCTAAAATCCCTGAACTTTCAGCCAGTCATTGGGAATCAAGCTTGATGTTCTTGTATATTATAGGAAAACTTATCAATATAAAATGTTATTCTTTGTCAGGATTGGTTGATTTTCTTTGGCCGGGACAGGGCATAAAAAGACAGATAATATTAAGCTCTATATTAATATAATATATATCAATGAATATTAAGCTCTTTTTCTTATTTGGTCTCCTTTCCTTGCATCCTCCCTTCTTCCCTTCCCTCCATAATCCCCCCTTGTTCCCTCTCCTCCCCTCTGTCTCTGTGGAGCTTCTCTCCCCCAGCAGGTGTCCAGTCCTACAGCATAGACTGGTCTTACTGTTTGTAACCATAGCAACAGGCTTTGACAACAGCCGCTCACAATCGCATGCTTGCACATAAACAAATGTAAACACGTACAGTCACGATTGTGTTCTTTCCCACACAAAGACAGAGCTATATTTACACATTTATGGGGATAAGCTCTGTGAAAGGTGATAAACGTAGCCTGCACACACACACAAACATTCAAACACTGCCAACACACACACACACACACACACATGCATGCTCACAGTTGTGACATGTTTGCACAGCTCAGGCAGAGAGGTTTTATTAATCCTTCATCTTGTGTCAACATTTTTTAAAGCAATAACCAATTTAGCACTTCATGCCGGATCAGGCAAACTGTATCTAACAGGCTGGAGTCCCACCAGACGCTCACGGTGAACGCAATACCCCAGCAACAGGTCGAAAATACAGACCTCATTTCTGTCAGCAGGGGTCAGACCTCAGCCTGGTGTCTGTCCCGGCCCAGCTGCCAGCTGGAGAGCAGCGGCAGCAGCAGCAGCAGAAGCAGCAGCAGAGGATGTGTGGAGAGGAGAGCAACAGCCAAAATTGGGGTCAGAAGAAATGTACAGAGTCGGTCTGTGACATCTCGCCAAGCAGAAACAGCAGAGTCCAGCTCTGTTCCACATGTGTAAGCTTTACTGCTCCTCTGACATTTAGACGTCTGACGGACACTTTTATCCACAGAATGAAGGCTATTCTGTACATTTTTAAGAAAAGTAACAGCTGAACTTGGCAGTGCCGCGAGCTAGTCTTCAAAGTTTATCCCAGAAATTCACTCCAACACGTCACAGCACTACTCTTTACTGCTGGATTGTGTTTCGGAGTTTTTAAGTTATCATCACCTGAAATCTTTCATTAATGATTTAATTATTAATGAGTTTGTAGGATTGTTTTGTGACTACTCAAAAAATAAATATACTTCACTGAGTCTTGTGTATTTATATAAGCGTACAATGCTGATCAGAGTTGGACAAAGTAAACTTCAATACTTGTGCAGATTTTTTTTGAATAAGACTCCAAAACCAGCAAAAGTACGAACATTTAAGCCAATCACTGTTCTAGGAGAAGACCTGTTCTCGGTCCTCCAGCCCTCTACAGATCCACACTATGGGAGATCATAGAAAGCTAAACCGCAGCCCTGGGGTTTCTCCTGTGCGTGAGGATCTCCCCAGTAGCTTCAGTCATAACCTCCTGGTGACAGGAAGCTAATCAATCAGAGGTGGCAATTTCCACACCCGGAGAGTCTTTACTCCCCAGAGCCAGTATGATGACGCCTGGATCCCAAAATCACCTCATCAGAGAGGGGCAATGAAAGAGAGGGAATACCACCAACCGACCGCTGTCAAAACATCCCATCATGCTTTTATGGGGAGGAGTGACGAGGAGAAACACAGCTTAACAAGACAAACACAGGATATTGTTTTTACATTCAAGGTTAATCTGTGCAATTTACAAGAAGTATACACATATACTGTAAATATACTCTATTTATAAAAGCATAAAAATGACCTGAAATGATGTTAAAATAAAGTCAATATGAAGTTTTCTGTAGGGTTTTTTGTGTTTTTAAGTTTTCTCATCTTTGTATGTAGATACATTTTCCTGCATACATAAGAGTCATCACCTCTGTGTTCATGCTGATTTCTATCCTGTGTTTTGTGAAATATCGGCTGCTGTTCGAAGCAGTTTTTTAAAAAGTTGGTAAATTGTCTTTTTGAACTTTGAAGGTTTCAGGAAAAAAAAGGAAAAAGTTTTATGGGGCTGTCCTTACTCTCAGAAATGAACCTCGCCTTGACCTTGGCCCGACCCCCACGTCCAACTCTAACCTCCAATAAAGAAGAGCTATAACGTCAAGTTAACAGTGATTAATGGCCGTACCAGGCACAAAGTCTTTCTGTGTACAATACCCAGAACTTCAATAACACTCCCAGCACTTCAGCTGTAATCCAAAGAATTTATAGAAGTAGCTGCAGACTCTGTTTTCACATCCATGTAGAGAAATTTAACAAGTATTTGAGTGAGTCTATAATAAACTATAGAGCGCAGAGTCCGTGAAAGTCTTGTAGACAGTAGCGTGGTTTGTTTTCATTTTGTGTTATCGATCAGTCTGCAGCAGCAGCAGCTGTCACTTTTTCAGAGTGCTGATGTCTCATTTCAGAGTTGAAACTCTTCATTCCTGTCCACCTTATAGGTTTATTGGCTAACACGAATGCTAGCTGTCGAAGTGACACCCATGGCAGGGGAGAGTTTATCATTCTGCTGACAGGCTAAATAACTTGTGCCGAGGCAACAGATAACAAATGGGCTCAAGTTGTGGCTTGAGTGTCTGTGTGTTAAAGACAAGAACAACTGGGCTGCAGCAGGAATAAATGGACTGAGCTTTTTTGGCATTTGGCCATTATTCATGGTGCACCCAAAGTACACAGAAACAGGAGGATGAAGAAGTCCTTTATTGAGTGTCAGCACAGAGCGAGCATTTACTGCAACAGAGTAATAACACATACATGTTTCTACAGTAGCACAGGACAGACAAAGTAGGCCTTACTGTGTTATGTTTTATGGTAGGTGCCCACATGATATGTAACATTTATCATCCATCACAGGAGCTTCTTGTCCCCAAAGGCCACCGTAGATTCACTGATGGAAGGGGTGAGCATGGGGAGTATAGCCAAATGTTCCCATTTCTACACACTGTATCTATTAATCAAATGAGCTGTGAAATTTGATCACATAAAGTAAAGAATCATGTATCAATCTGAAGCAAAAGTTAATAAGGTGAGAGAAATAATTCTTCAGAGATCATGCAAAAACAGCCAGTGACAGATTGACTCTCATCTCCCTTAATAATGACTCAAACCATGAGTTTACACTTGTGCTGCGTTCGAGTTGTACTCGGAAGTCGAGATTTCCGAGCTCCAAGTCACATTTATCTGGAACACACCCCTGAAGTCGGATTTCTGACTTGGAGAGTCGGACGATCGTCATCAACCCCGACTTGATGACAACATCACAATCCAAGATGGCAGCATTAACAGTGAAGAGTAACAGTTTTAGCTCTCATAATGTTTTATTTATTAGCACTTCTGTTTTGTTTTTGTGAAATCAAATAAGTGGTTTATGTTGTACTGCCCAACGTCTAACTGTAAAAACAGTGCTGTGGTGTTTGTAAGAGTAAAATACTGTGTTTTGTGTCGTTTACAACTGGTATAGCTAACAACAACTAACAACAGCTGACAACGGCTAACAGTAGGCGTCCATCTTGGTTTTCTTGTTAACTGGAACGCAGTCAACCCGAATGTTAGGTCATTCCCAGCTCCGACATCCAACTTCTTAGGTAACTGGAACGCAGCATAAGTACAGCCGATAAAATAAGTTTATTCGCGGCTGTATTATTGTGAATTACACTTAAAGCTCCTGTGAGGAGTTTTCTGACATTAATGAAATAGACTGAAAGTAGACTGAAAGATAGCAAAAAATAGACTGCTGTATTTTTTGCTGTCTGTTGCAGGAGGGTCGGTTTCAGTCGAGCAGCTGAGTAAATTTTGCCCGTCTTTATCCATATTGAATATTCAGAAACATGATGCATTTGACTGTCAAAAGTCAGAATGATGAGATTTTTTGTCAAAGTTGCTACTTAATCATGTAGAAAGCAAGATAAGCTAAATCTGCTTTGACCACAGGGGGCGCCAAAGTTAACACAAGCCTAAAGTCTCTTACTGGGGCTTTAAAGTACAGGCTAAACATATGTAAAAACAAGGTGAAGGTTTGCATGTCAGAGTAATTTCCTCTGCTACTTTTTTTTTTTAAATCTTTGTTGGTGTATGTTACTCCTTTTGGACTGCTCTATGTCTGTTTAAGTGTGTTGTTCTAAGAGCCCCATAAAACAAGACCGGATTGATTTATTTTTGCTCTCATTACTCATCCCTCATAATCAGCCTTCAAGATGTGGTGTCAAAGCAGCAGCCTAATAAGCAGAGTCTGTTGATAGTGCCACACTTGCCTTTCACCTTTGCCTCACAAGGTGTCAAAATGTCAGTGAGAAACCCAACAGGCTTTAGGAGTTTACTGCTGTCATAGCAGGACACAAACAAATCCATTTCTCTCTAATGCAACAGCTCTAACAAAAGACGACTTGGGGCTGATGCAGATTTTGTAGCGGTGACGTGTCGAAGCACAAACAAAAGCCTGTGCTCCTTTTCCCACTCTGGTCTCTGTTACAGCTGTTTCTGCCAGTACAGTAAGTGAGATATACCCGTGAGGCGGCCAGTGTGCTGTCTTAAGCCTGTGAAAATGTGCTGCAAGAGATAAATTCCAAGATGTCAGAGGAGCTGTCAGTGTGAAAGAATACGCTGGTCATTACCACCTTCAGATCTATCTCACATGCAAACTCCCCCCTCCTCACTTCAGAGTGGGAAACCCTGCTGAGGGCGAGGACGACTTTCCCACAGTGAAAAACGGACCAGAAAAATCATCTCTGGACTATTTTTGCTTTTATTTTTTGCAGAAAAATCTACTTTTGTAGCTCTGATAGCTCATTTAATATTTTTCATGAAAGTCACAGGAAACTTTGTTGGTCTTCTTCTCTTGGACAAACGAATATCTCACCTCACTGATGGAATTACATGTGCACAGATGTAACTCTGATTTCTGCTTTTTAACTTTATCTAATTACTGAAACATAAACAACTTCAGGGTTGTGCCAACATATTAAAGGAAAAAATACAATGTTATGTACTGTGTAGATGAGTATTAGTGTCACAGCTGAATATGTGACCCTGTAAACTGAGGATTTTCTGCCTGTTACCATGACAACCACATTATTATGCTGCGTTCGAGTTGCCTCTGAAGTCAGATGTCCATTCTGGGAATGACATCACACCCGAGTTACCAGTGTTTCAGTTACCAAGTCGGAAAAAAGCAAAATCGAAGGCGGAAACAAGATGGCTGCACCTACAGAGGTTATTTTAGCGCTTGTTATTTTCGTTAATTTAAGTTACTTTAGCATCCCCTTTTGTAGATATAGCCATCTTGTTTCCGCCTCCGATTTTGCTTTTTTCCGACTTGGTAACTGAAATGCTGGTAACTCTGGTGTGACGTCATTCCCAGCTCGGACAACTGACTTCCGAGGAAACTTGAACGCAGCATCATTCTGCTGAAAGTGGCTAGCATACAGGGTCGCCATTTAAACCATAACACCGGTGCTCTTGCCCTCACTGTTTTAACCAATAGAAGGGTGAGAAATCTTACTCATGTACAATCAATTAACCTTAAATAAATCTACAAAAAAAGAATAAAAAGTTACAGCGACTGGATTTAGGCAAATAACACCAATGTTCAAGGTAAGACACCCATACGGAATCAAGGTCCTTACACACCGGGAACGACGCAAATATACGATGCACCGCCGTGGGAATATGGTCTATAGGTGGGGTTTGGACCCCCTTTTTCCCCTGGTTATATCCGCCCATGGCTGTAGTCACACTCTGGACTTTAATTCTTAAAAAATGTACAATTGGACAACCAAATTCATGATGTCGCATTATTACGCATTATCATAACATGCTGCTTTTGGTTGATGAGAACTTGTGCAAAACCTTTTCATGCAGTAACACTCCTGCAGACGGAAACATTTCCCCCACATAAGATGTCAAAACACTCTTCTCGTCACTATGTTAAAACCTACATGGATATGGTTTGAAAAGAACGCTCCTCAGCTGTCAGATGTCCTTATTAAGGCTGTCTAATAAGCCCAGGTTACAAGATGGTTCTGAGAAGTAAGTGATACCCACACAGCGGCCCACACGTACAATAAGGCAGCGGGCCTTAGTGTGGATTTCATACTAAGGGCTGAGCATACTCTAAGCCTATTTTTGTTGTCCTGATCTCAGACAACCCTGGATCCCGTCCAGGATGGTTAAAGTAATATCCAGCAGTAATGCGGCCTGGTACCCCTGCCTCCTTCGGGGTTTGCATGTGTGGGGGGGTCCTAACTCAAGCCTATTAGAAACCAGGTCTAAACTCATTTTCTGTGAGTTGTAAGCATGTGGAGAAAGAATGACATCTTTGTGATGCCCTTTATTTGCCTTTGCAACGAAAGTCTAATACACACCCCTTTTTTAGACACAAGATATAAAATACTTTGCTTCAACATTAGATGAGAAACCAGGTTAAAGACAAGGGGGCGCGTTTCCAGGCCTAAAGAGTCCACGGTTTGTAGATCTTACACTTGTATCCTGAGAATTTACAGCTACCCGGGCCCCAATTTTCCCCCTGTCCTGTGGAGATAAGGGGTGTTTTTCCTCTGAAAATCTACAGGGGGTTGGGTGTAGTTAAAGGACACACTCAGCTGCTAGATTAACTCATCAACGCCGCATTGCAGAGTGTCAACAGAAATGTTTCACACACAAGACCGACAAGGAATGAATACCATTTGGAGGTCACAAGTGGCAAACCCTCAGTCCTTCAGGCCTTTTAAATGTTAGTGTCTGCCTTTCAAGAGCAAGGATGTAACCTCGAAACCTTTGAGAGGAAAAGAGATACGTGTTGGTCTTCACTTCCCTCTTGACAGTTTCTACTATAGAGTTTGACTTGGAGTGACTGAGACGCAGATTTCTACTAAATCAATCAACTGATGCCCAATTATGAGTCATCCTAAACGCACAACCCCTTTTAAAAAGTTAAATACTCTTCTCTCCATAAACAGTGCTGGAGCGGATCACAATTCCTCCATCCCAAAATATGTATCACTATGACAAGCTCAATAAACAATCCTGAAATACACCTGTACTATGCCCAGTTTCTGGATTTAGCAGCAGAAACATGATTCAAATGTCTTTCAGTAACCGTGCCTGCCTCCTTAGCTCCTTTACAGAGCATATTTTGAGGTAACCAAAAAACAACTGACAACCGGAGACGTGGGATCATCTTCAAAAGGAAGACGCATGTCTGTGGCATGCTGTCTTTTAGCTGCCTGAGCGATGCCATTCCTTGTAGTTTGAGTCACCCAAACTCCTCCTGTAATGGCTTCCAAATTTAGATTACGGGGCGAGTTTCAAGCAAAGTTTCACAGAAGCCCTGAAAAGGAAAGTCAATCATTGGAGAATCTGGACACATGTCCCTGTGTTGTTGACTCAGACGGAAACTGGGTGCTGGCCAGGATCCTCGCCCTCTACGTGTACAGAGGATTGGGAGGCCTTTGCACTTGGCGGGCAGTAAAGCTTTGATAGCTGCTCAGGGAAAGTCATTGTTTTCCCTCTAAAGCTGCAGTGTGCTGGGCTGGCGCGGCTGCTATATTGTGCCTGTTTGCTTTAGATTTGAGGAAGATCAAGCCGGACGGCCTTTGTTAAGCTGTGTCCTGGTGGGCGGCCGATGACCCCTGGAACGTGATGGATAATTTGAGGTCAACTCAGCGGGCTTCTTTCATATTGCTCTGTCATTGTAACAAGGACTTTTGAGACTTACAGTGCAGGCTACACGAGTTCCTGCAACTTCTAAACTGTGAGATGAATATGAGCTAAACTGATCTGAATGATATTAACACATGAAGATTAACACTTTAGCTTAAATAGTGAAGAAGATGTATCATATCCAGAGCCAGAATCTATCAAGAATTAGGGCATTTCTGGCCCTTGTCTCACCACTTTACTCGTATCAATTAAGCTGTCCTGTCAATTAAAAGTAAAAAAAAAAACACCAGTAAATATGATATACAAAGAAATCCCAATAAGGCACAAACTGTTATGATGTTTTTGGATTCAGCTTAAATGATCTCAGAGGGATGCTTTAGCTAGCACACTAGCAGCTGTTGCTTCTTTTTGCCTGTTCTTTTTGACCACTACTTTAAACTCACATCTAACCATGGTCCATGTTTTAGCCGTATATTCAATTATTCCATTCAATCTAGAAAAATGAAAAAACAAGTCAATATTTTGTTTATTTGTTTTTCTGTGTCACAAAAAAAAGTGTAGGATGCGTCCATCTCCATGACAGCAGGTTAGCCTTTCTCTACCGCTCTGGCCTGGAGTTTTTGGTCCACGTTGTCGGCTACTTTGTTGTGCAATACAGATGTGGGAACAGCAGAGAAAGGCACCGTGGGAAATGAGGACATCAATAACCCGAAAATGAAAATTAGATTTATAATTTTGTTTTCGTTTCCATCCCTTTTAAAATTTTGTTTTGAACTGAAAATACGAAAACAAACACTAATCTTTAATTTTTTGGTTATATAGAAAAACAAATAAACAAAATATTGACTCCTTTTTTTCATTTTTCATTTACTAGATTGAATGGAATTATTGAATGGACGGATAATACACAAACCAACCACTCACTTATTTTAGCACAAGATTAATATATCATTTATTTCAAAATATGATACTTATCGCCACCGGCCCTAATCTTCAGAGTATTTTATGCACTAATAAAGGAGGTCTGACCTGAACTGAAGATTTTGATAAATCACAGCACCACTTAGTGGCAACAGGAATTAACTTTTTTAATACAATCACATACAAATTCAGCAAAACCAGATAGGAACAATCACTAGCATGATTGATAACAATAGTGTAGTAATTTAATGTATTTGTAAAGATTATAGTTCTTTGTTTTTTGTAAGATTTTTGCTTTAAAGCTCCTGTGAGGAGTTATTTTATGTTTATGAAATTGACTGAAATTCTTATTAAAGCCTTTTTATGGGACTCACAAAAACAAACAAGACCATTAGCAACAAGTTTGGCAACTTCTATTATGTAATTTTAAATGTCTCAGATCTGTGCAAAGGGGGTCGAGCAGCCAAAGAAACAGCCCTGTTTTTACTATTTCTACATAAAATATTCACAATGAATAATACATTTGACTGTCAAAATTTGCCAGGAAGATAATTAATCCTTAAAAACGGAATTTAAGCATGTAAAGAACAAGGTAAGCCAGGACTGCTTTGTCCACAGGGGGCGCCAAAGTTAATGTAAACTGAGATTTGCTCACAGGAGCTTTAATATTCAATGCTGTCTAAAATCCGTGGCAGTAACCCGGTCCACCGTGGTCACCATGTCAGTCTGAAATGAAGTGGACTCTTTGTTCACAGCTGAAGGGGAGTCAGCACAAAGCTCAGATGTCTGTGTCATACCTCGCTGTCAGTGGAGGACGCCATGACAGTGTTTTCAGGGTTGTGTTCCGGGTGCTGCTTGGCATCGTCGGGGCGTGGGAGGTTAAGGGTTGAATGGCGGCGATGGCCCTGTCAGCCCCCCCCTAGCTCACCGGGTCCCAGGGGCTGGCGCCAGGCTAGCCCCTGTAGCAGCCGTGGCAAAAAATAACCCGGCTGCAGTTGTTGTGCAGGGGAGAGTGACGGGGAGAGCATGTCACACCAGGGGATCGGGTTTCAGCGGCTGTCATCAGAGAGCAGTCATTACTTCTGGGCTAATTATCTCAGGCCACGAGTAAACAAACAACGTGCCAGTGTGAAGACCGCATTGTGTTCACGGATCTAGGCTTTGCCTTTGTCCCCTTTGACCATTTGATGTTGACCTTAATTCTGATTGTAGATTTTGTGCCTGTGTCTTAAAGGCTGGGACAGTTTGGAGGTCTACGAAAACTCTGATACAGTTAACTGTGCGTAAAAGGAGCCAAAACCACGACCATGTCAGTATGGTGTGGCTTTGGTTTCTGCACCCAAAACTGTAGGACTAATGGTCTTGTAGGTCATATAAACTGACCTTTAAGATCAAGTGAAACTGTTATAGGACCAAACCTACATATTTAAGACAAATAATCCTCATATTACAGCTGTGTCTAACCGCCATTTGTCATTATATTATTTCCTTGACTGGACTCTGACAGGAACCATGAATGTACCCTCTGACTGAAAACTCAATCCAGCTCTTCCCAGCACCCGCTCTCACATTCCTGTCCCTTCATGGCACGTTTACGGTTCAGGCTCATGTTTCTATCACAGGCCTGCCATACCATACCTGTGTACCGCGCCACAGCCGGGGAACAGTTGTGAGAGAGTTGTGGTAAAGTTGTCTTCATCTCTTCATGCCGGGGTCGTGCCTTTAACAGCAGTTGCACAATAATGATTTAACTGGAAGATTGAGGAGGATGGTTCTTTAACATAGAAATCTGCTTTCGGCTACTTATCCTGGTTTAGTTTCTTATCACGTGTAATTTCACACTCTCAAATTTAATTTATTCTGTATTATCAGAAGATGGTTTTGGATATCTCTCGGTGATGTTATGGACAATATTTATGCTGTCATGTTTAGTGCCTAAAACTGGAGCACAGGGTTAGGTGTCAGCTGAGCAGCTGAGGGAAACAAACCTGTTTTTACATTTTCTACCGTAAGTGTGAAACGACAAACATCTGACCGTCAAATGTCAGCAGGACGAGATATTTTGTTAGAAGACAGATGAGCAAAATCTGTTCTGTCCACAGGGGGCGCCAAATAGATCTGCAAATATGCATGCATACTATTGACATGGACATACAACTCTGGGCCTGTTTAACAAAATGACTGCACAGTTTTTGCACCACTAAGCCGATGCAAATGAGCAAAGAAGTATGAAGTAAGAAGTATCCCAGCATTATCTCACAATAACATAAAAATCATTATCTAATGGGGGCTTTTAATGTCTTAAAAGCAAATATTGATTGTAACTTTATTAACCCTAAAATACTATCGCTGAGTGATTTTTACCCAACCAAACATGTTTACGTGATTTACATTATGTTGCGTTTGTCTGAGTATCACGGGTCTCTGGGTAGCTTCAGCATTACCTTTGACATCTTTGAAGGTATATTTGTTTCCCTGATCCAAAACCTGCTTTTTCCTACAGGCTCATGAACACAGGGTGATTTTCATCCGGCAATAGTGATAAAGGGTAAAGTAGGTTTGGGTGGATTTCAAAGCTGCATGTAGGTGAAAAAGGTCAGTAAGAGTGGTCCTGGAATTTGCATGCTATCTTTATTTAGCGCAGTGGTTATGAATAACTATCACAAAGTAGTGATTTTCAAGTGAATTCATATGGTGATGGGAAATATTTTAGTCAGCTGGTCATTTTTATTCACTCTAAATCTGCCATATTTTGGTTCTCTCTCCTGCAGCTGTTATTGTGCCAAGGACCCTGAGTCTTCACCAGGGAAGACTCTCATGCCCCAGGAATGGGTGGAAAAGAAACTAAGTTTACAGTTTATATATATTTTTTTTTCTTTAGGAATTTTTTGTTCATGAATGCCTAATTTCAGTTATTTTGTCGCATTTTTATATGGTCCCCTCATGGCACATTTTTCCCCTCGCTTTGGACATTACACAGTTAAAAATAAAAGAAAACTACTTTAATTCATCATGTATTGTCCTATTTTGATATATTTTGATTACAAGTACTTTTTGGGTATATTATTTCGGGTAGAAATCACCCGTTGATAGCGATGGTGTTACTAATCTTAGCGATAGTGTTCTAGGGTTAATGGTAGATTTTGTTTAGAGAGAAGTTGGCGCAGGCTGTAGAACTTGATTCACGGATGATTTAGCTCATAGCACACAGCTGATTGTCAGCGTTGTACAGGTTTGAGTTATTATTCAATAAAGCTCGGGCGTAATGCAGATGCAAAATGACATTAAACTCCTGCTTGCATGCTGTCACTTACGCCCTTCAGGTGGCTTGTCAGGTCTTAACTGTATGTTATTAATTGCCCTCCCGTATCAAGTTTTCTTATAGGTGATGTGAGTGACCAGGAGCGCGTATTCAAATATTTATGTATGCCTTCTAAACCAAATTGCTCCATCGCAGAGACAAAGCTAAAGACCTCATTTGCATGCTAGTGTCTTTCTGAAGGGCGTGAGTCAACAGCAAACATTACAGCACCACTCCGTCAGGCGGGTGACTGACATTTCTAATGGAACATGAGCGCTTCACTGAATATGGATTTAGCCCTGCTATTAGCTCGGGGTACTTTGATGACCAGAAGAAATGTGATAGGCAATTAATTTTGGGGAACAAGTTTGCTCATCCCCACCAATCCCTATTAAGGGGCTGCGTGATCCCCCGTTTGCTAATTGAGTTAGCTGCATCAGACTGGATTTGAACTTGAGAAGTGTCACAAATCAGACTCTGTTTATCTACCATTATGTCCAAGCGAGAGGCTTAGTTTTACGATATAATTATACCTCACAAGATAGTGACCCTACTCAACCTTATTTTGTAATCCTGAGCTCTTTGGCAGGCTCTGTGATGGTACTGGGCAGATTTTATCCAGCCTTGTCTGCTGTTTTTTCCCTCCTCCTCTCTGCCTCAATACCCGTCTAATTGGAGCATGAAATCAGTGCCTGACAAAAACTCTGAGAAAAGTCTGATTAAATTCCTCGATCTGTCCAGATGGGACTGTCAGTGTGAAATCGCTCACACTAGACAAATGGGACCTGTTTCCGGACAGTTTTACAGGGTCTGACGCATATTGATAATGTCTCAAAGAAAACACAGAAAGATCTAATCCACCAAAAACATGTATAATTTATTTCGTTAAGTACCAGCTCTATAAATATCAAAGAACAACCTGCAGAAATCTAGTCGGTTTAACTGATTCAACAGACCTGTATCTAAAAAAAGAGACCCTGTATAAGATGTTATAAATGTAAACTCATCACAAAGCTGTGCTGAAACTAATCTAGCTTTATAACCTGATCTGCTTTACATGCAAGAATTTAAGTTTACATTTTGGTTCCAGCTGTTCCAAATGATCTGTAAATGGTCACCCTATCATCTAGGCAAGGCAAGTAAATGACACTCTATTCTAGGACGCCATTTATTTATAACTAAACGGTATCTGGATGTTGGATTAAATAGGTGTCAAACTTGGACTGGAGCAAAAAATGCATGGTGCAAATTAAATTAGAGCTGGTCAGTTTTGCTAGTTAAGCGGTGCACAATATGAGCATAAAGTGAAGCGCAGGTGCAGGTTGCAGGTCAAACATTGGATTAATATTCAAAGCTGTGTTTTAGGTACAGCATGAATCAAACCAGTCCATGTTTCTGCTCTCAAGTGTCTCTGTTAGCGGGTGTGTTGCTATTTACACAGCAGCCTTTCTACTGAAATGGACTCAAGCTGCTGTTTATTATCATTTGTATAAATGGATTGATGCTAAATCCACTAATACGTCTCATTTGCAGGGACTTCCCATGCACAGGTGAGGCACAGTTACATCATTTCATATTCTCAGAATATGCAGTCAGTATTTGACAGGATATAATGAGGTGATGGAGGGATTAGGTTGTAGTTTTTGGCCTGTTTTTGCATCATGCACCAGTTTTTCTCTTTTTCAGATCTCAATAAAAATCAGTTTTACCAGCATTTACAGACTGTGACCTAACAAGAGGAGCAGGAATAATGAAGGAAAAAAAAAACCCTGCTGAGTGGAAATGCAATCCATTTTGTTTGGGCCCTGAACATGATTTGATGGACACTATCCACTTGCAGTGTCGGCCTCCCCGTGCCCTCACCAGAGACATTTGCAACTGGTGTCAAGGCCCTATAAATCATCCTGTATCAAAGAGGCCATGTAACGCTTTCTACATTTCAACATATGTGGAATCAGAACACGTCTGTCATCGATGTGAGCCACTCTCGCAGAAAAAGGGGTTTTCGGGGCCGTTCCCACTCTAATGTGGACCATATGTGCTATTGATTTGGGAGGTTTTACCTGCCACACTGAGGCTCTCCCAAAATGAGGTGAGGCAGAGACTGTCATACCTTTTGGACGGTAAAGGATTAGGCCTGTAAACTAGAATCAACAAGGTGGATAACTACCGAACACAAAAAAGGCCACGCTTGAACCCGTCACTTTCTCTGATTTCTCTGCTGCTGCAGCTCGGGCACCTAAGAGATTTTCGCTTCTGGTTTTACTGAAGTGTTTTTCTTTAAATTGCCTCTAAACACACAGTGATCTGGTTCATTTGCATCAAATGAGACAAACTTCCAACCACCCGATCCAGTGGCAGGATCAACCTATTTATCTTCATATTATAAATGGCTCTCACTGTCATCCCAGGTTTTAAGTTCCCAAAGCAACTGATCCTGGGTTTGTTCTGACCATATATCTCCCTTTGAAAGCCAACCCTCCCGTCCCCTGCTGCTTTGTACTTGAGGCTGGCCCTCTATCTTAGTTTGAACCTGCGTCTTCAATGACCATGATAACTTAGGAAATGCGAGGAGGTTTCAGAGTTTCTCCAGTAATTTAGGAATCTGCATTTGTGGTCTCAGAGGTTGAGGCTAAATCAGACGATAAATCAAATGATAAATGTCGAGCGGTTTGGTCGCCGCGTTCTGACCAAGCTGGTTTTCCAAATTTAGAGTCGCCACCGCACAATTTCCCCAAGAACTTCCATCAAGACGGGAGCTGCCAACATGTCAGATTGTTTTCCTCACATAGTCAATGAAGTTTTTCATTTCAAATGTCTTTTTTTTATGTATTTGTTTTACTTTAGATTACACAATTTTTGAGGTTTGGTTGAGATGAACAATGGAGTTACATTTCTGACAAATTAAAAGCACCTACTGCATAAAAATAAGCTTTCAAGATATTTTTACAGTACCACATCCTATTTCAGATATTTGCAGGCTGGGTTATGTGTAAAATACAATTTCTAACTTTTGATTAATAGTTTAACTAAAACAGGAACAATGCAAGACAAGATTGTTAGACAGCGCTAACTGATAGCATAGAAAAGTGGTAAAAGGGCTGAAATGTAGGCCATGATATTAAAGCTCCTGTGAGGGATTTTTGAGTTTAATAAAATAAACTAAAATTCATATGTATGCCCGTATTTTTTTTACATGCATAGGCAAACATATTAGCTGCAACAATGAAAATTTCACCTTATTGTAACTCCCACACAAAATTTTGTAGGAGACACTGCCTTAACATGCGGAAGACAACTGGGGTACCACAACTGACTTAAATCAACATTTCTTGACTAAAAATTCAATTAAAGGTCGTAATTCAGCAACGAGCCCTTTGTGTGTAAACAAGCATAAGTAGATGTTATGATGGTCAAATGAGCGAGGCACACCAAATTTATCACCTCCACTCAGCGGTGAGTTTCAGATCTGAGTGCAGAGGCAGCAGCATGTGGATAAATGACAACCCCACAGTCCACAAACCCCTCAACAATCGTCTTTCAGCAGCTCAGAGGGGCAGCTGCAGGTCAGCTTTGAGTCACAGTTCATCAACAAAGAGGTTGAAAGAGGTGAGGATGTTTTTGTAGACAAATCAATGTTTCCTTTAGTGTGAAACTCAGCCGGTTTGGAGGTATCTGGGTTTGAATAATACATACGAACAAAAAAAGGACCCTAACCAAGACTACCTCCATCATATATTTAAAGACGGTAAAATAATTGGTTTGAACAACACACTTTGATTTTGTGCGTCTCAACAACAATGAATCCTATCTGACCCGACAGACACTCACATGTTTAACCTTGTTGTTGGTCACAGGAGGTGATACCTGCTGGGAGCGAGGGATCATTCTCACTGTTAGCAAATACTCGCCACATTCTGGAGCTTCTGCATGCCCGATACAAAGCCCAACTATTCTGGGCAGCTCTAACCTCCACTGTGCACGGTCTCCTCTGCACAAACCGAGGCTGACTCCACATTCTTGGCTCAGTCACTGAGGAACATGTAATCAGGTCGTAAAACAGTCGACATGTACGTGCTCCTGCACGGCAATTAACGCTTTACATTAACGTCACGCACGTTTGGGTGTTATTTTGGAACAGGGATGGCATTTGCATGTATAAAAACAACGTTACTTGAATCTTTGTGTAAAAATAAACATGGATTTTCCACCCGGGGATTCTCTGAATCACATACTTCCGGGTTTGGTTTTGTGACTCACACAATACTCTGTGTCTCACAGTCACATATGCCACACAGCTTCATCTAAAGTGGACTACAAGATAAATCCTACAGCTGACTTTTGCACCCAAATATGGTTGTGATCAAGTGAAAAGAGGTTGAAACGAGGAGCTGCCGCTTGCTTTGCTTCCTGGTAAAGAAATCTGCGGCAGCCGCAGCGGTCTGATATCGAGAAGTGGAAAAAGAGGTAGTTTGAAACGATCTATGTCATCCTTACAGCTGCCGCGTTGTCTTGAATTACCTCGATGCAGAGTTTCCAAAGACCAGATTGGATTTCCTCTCCTAGCCGTCGTTTTCGTCCAGATTTTTCCACAAATGCAGGCAAAAGATTTATTTACAATTTGTCTTCCTGATAGCCGACTCCTCTCAGAAAGAGCCCCACGGGGTTCAGGAGCTGGATCACATTGTGTAAGTAAGTAGTGGTAGTTTGAAAACAGGTCTTAATTTCACATATGGGCATCAGTACTGGGCCCGGCGTGGTTTACGGTCAAGTGTTGGAGTTTTTCTTTCTGAAAGGATCACTTCAAAGGACTTGGCCAGTCGAGGGTGAACTTTCAGCTGAAGGTGAGCGCTGCAGATCGTTACGTCGGCAGTAGTAATAAAAAACCTCGACACCGAGCAACTTTGTGATCTGAGTCGGAGAAAGATAGTGTACATCTGCTACTCGGGATCGATAACTGCGCTTAAATGACTGATACTACAACGTTACTTGGAATTTTAACGTGAAAATATAACGAGAATATAAAAAATGTCTCTTTTTATTAAATAAAACCTTCTTCATGATGACGGCGTCTCAAATTAAGCATCTGTGTCCCCGCCAATCTTATTACATTATTATTTACAACCAAGTGCATGATACGGTTGTGTGGCTAAAACCAGTAGAGTATCATCATAGCTGTTGCCCTATTTTGTGTCAGTTAAGTAAGTGGAGCCTGTGTCTTCATGGCATGGTGTAAATTCCTGAGATTAATGTAAATGATAAGGAATCTGCAACTCTCCGGATTCTGAGATCCACGGGATTAAAGGTTCAAGTTCCAGTCGAAGCTGGAAAAGGATGACTCACTGTCCGGCCCTGGGCGCCTATCGGGTGTCTCGCCTCCTCCCGGTTAAGAAAGTGAGGAAGAGCGAAACTCTCACAGCGCCGGCTGAAGCTAGACGGGAAATAGAGGCTTTCCACTCGGCCTCAAGGGCTGTATCTGGGAAGAAAGAAAAACATCCCACAGCGAAGACAAGTAAACACGGAGGCAGATTTGTACTGACGCGATCATAATGAAACCTTCTCTTTCAAGCAATTTCAGCATTTTTGCCTGCGTCAACTTTAATACAATTGAATGTAGTTAATTTATAAACCATTTTTTATACAAGAAACTATTTTATTTTCATCAAATCATTTTTATTTTCTAAAATTTTATATATTTTATATTCTTAAACCATTTCTATATTTTTCCCTCTATAGCTGATTTGCATCTTTTATTTTGATTTATTTTATCTTTATTTTATTTTTGTGAATCAAGTCATTCTTTTGCACGATTCTCCAGGAAAAATATCAATTGATACTGGAAAGTATAATCTAATCAAATCTGATTTATTCTAATCTAATCTAAAAGTACAACTTTTATTTGTTTTTTTTTTATGTGATTAATCTTCATTTATTCAAAGAAAACTCAAGAGATTAAACATGTCTTTTTCAGTTAATCAACTCCATTTATTCAAGAAAGTATATTTAATCTAATTTTATCTAAAAGTATACATTTTTATTTGTTTATTTTTTGTGTGTTTAATCTTAATTTATCCAGAGGAAACTCAAGAGGCCACACCTTTCTTTTTCAGGTAGTCAACTCCATTAATACAAGAAAGTATATCTAATCTCATACAATCTCATTTATGTCTTTTTTTTCTTTGTTTTTTTTTTATATGCAGACTGAAGAGACGGTTTCACACTTAACAAGATAAGAAGCGACATTAAACATAAAAAAAAGAAGTCAATCACATTTAGGAATATAGAGCAAAATAACTACAGCCAGGTTGGTTTGATCTCAGCTTTCAGGTTTGTGATTTATTCTAAGTAAAAAGAGAATCAAACTCCAACACCTTTTTCAGATCTCAGGTCTGACTCTTGGAGCAGACACTGAGAAAAAGTCCGGGGACCACAGACTATGGGTCAGGTGTTAGGGAGGCAGACCCTAAATAGACTCAAAAAAAGGAATATGCCAAAGTTTTAGTCCAGCAGCAGAAAAGAAAGACCAACCAACGAGTTCACGAAACAAACAGGGATGAACCAGAGCTCTAAGGTACACAGTCACCAGAGCATCTACGCTCCGAGAAGAGGTGTATACAAGATGTCACAGTGTTAGCAGTTATTCTAAGATAGGATTTAATCTGTGAACTCTAAAATGTGTGGATTGAAAGCCTATTCTGTGGTTTATATTTTGCAATTAGGCCCTTGTTTCATCTGCGTTTAAAAGCAAGTTGTAAACTAAAAGAATTTTGTAAAACCATGTTCATAACTGGGAGACAAGCTAGTCTAATAATACATTAAAGAGTTGTCTACAAATTAACGAAAATGCACATTTTCTAAGTTTTGATGTATTCTATTTTGGCCACAGAGAACAAAAGTGAGTGACCTAAGGACTGACCCCTGAGGAACTCCTTTGTTATCATGAGTGAGCAAAAGTTCACCTCTTGTTTGGACAGTCGCTGTTTTAGAAGTTAACACTCCACTGTTTTAGATTAAATGCCTTTGAAAGGTGATTTAAAATAGGTACACAATGCTACATGTTGATTAAAATAATGATCATAAAAACACTACAAAAAAGGATTTCAAGAAAATATTACTCCAAAAAAAAAAGCAGCTCAAGAAAAGAAGAAGAAAAGATAAACTAAAAGTGGAAAAGATTTAAATAATAAAACAAGACAGGCGATAATAAAAAGGTAAATAATTGAAAAAGGAAGTAAAGGGAAAAAAAAGGAGAGAGAGAGAAGTGTCAGGCCGGAGTCATTCATACTGTCAGTGTTTCGAACTTTGTCTTCTTCAAGGTTACGTCCGTTTCATTAAAAGCCTCCTTCATTGATCCCTGTCCTTGGTCTGAGTCTCCCCTTCGGCCGTGTCTCCGTTAACAAAGTTAACTCCCTCACACGGCGACCTCCTCCTGCTCCTCCTGACCCTGCAGACAGCTGTGCTTACCTTAGCATAAAGTGCCACAATAGGTCATCATTATCAAATTAATCAAAGCTGTCACAGAGCCACACGGGGCTGCGGTCCACGCTGCACAAACCACTTAGATCATGTAACAGTCGAACGTGCACACAAACAATACACACACTGGACCGTACAGGAAAGCACACACACACACACACACACACACACACACACACACACACACACACACACACACACACACACACACACACCAGAGCTAAGTACTTAAAACAGAAAAGCATGTCTACAAAGAAATGACTGTAATTTTATCACTATGTCAGATACTGGAAAATTAAACCTTTATCTGCTGGATTATGTTTTACATTCAGAAACCAAAAGGAGGTATTGTTGCTGTCTGTCTGGGTATCTTTTATCTTGTACATAACCTTTACGCAGTGATGGCAGAGACCGCTACATAAACACTCATCAGTTTTGGACTAATCTCATTTACACACCGTTGGGTGCAGCCAGCAGGGGCAGGTGGGGTCAAGTGTCGTACCCAAGGACCCTTCAGCCTGTGGACAGGAGGACCTGGGATTAAACCTTTTGACCTTCTGGCTCTGGCCGAGACACAGCTGCCCCTTGTCTTCTCTTGGACTCGATGACTGGTTTGTAACTGGTTTGATAACCATTTAACTAACAGAACTCAAGTCATCGTCACAGATAATGTAAAGTATGCCAAGAACAGATTACTCATTCTCATAAGAATATGACTTTAGTACAACTTAATTCATGCAATAATATGATTTTAACAACAGAGTTCCTCAGGGCGCAAACCTTAGACCACTCATTATTATTCTGTAACTTAAACCTTTTTTTAACTCTAGAATAATTTTCCAATATTTTTCATCATTCACCTGAAAATGTTTGATCACATACTGGTTCCAAATAAATGATACCTGCATTTTGATGTGAAAATACTACATGTTCCTGTTCTGAATAATAAAAAACAAAAATGAAAACAAAAAGGTTTGGTTTCTGGATTTATTTATTTTATTATTTCTTAAAACCCAAATCTGTTGAAAGGTCCTTACACACCAGGAGCGTGTTTTTCGTGCGATTATTTCGGACGTCAATATTTTTTTTCGAACCTGTATCCTGTCAATACAAGCGTTCACATCAGCAACGTTTTCCTGTCCTGCGATATTGCGGCATTTATTTTTTGGTCTCACAGTCGATTTTTCTAAAGTTTCGCATACTGTGTCTCCACTTCTGACCAATCAGATTGCGTGTTGTTGCAACATCTGATTCACCGGTATATCCAACATGGCCGACTGGCCGATTGTTTACGTGTCAGAGAACAGAGCGATTTTTGATAAAAAACACAAATATTACAAAGATAACGACCTGAAGGACGACTTGTGGAGAGTCATAGCGTCAGATCTCTCATATGACGATGGTTTGTGTGCTTTAACAGTTTGCTAAACGTCTTTGTTTTAACTTTCATCTGTGCTAAGTAACTTTAGCTCGTAAGCTAACCTGTTCAGATACTACATACCATATGTATTTTCACTGTCTCAAACTCAATTACAGCGTTGCTGTCACAGCACCATGAGGTCTCAGTTGCTATCTTACGTTTATGGATTATAGTTTAATGTGCTTATCTGGTACTGACCCCGAATCAGTACATGCTATCATGACAGACAGACATCTCAACACTAGAGTCTAATCAGAACTGAAAAACAGACAGTCTGCTGTTGTGTCAGTCTTCTCGCTTCCACCCGGGACGCGTCTTTTTCCCCCCGGAAAGTCGCAAAATCACAACTATAATCATATAGTCGGGCGCGTCAAAATTAGCCTCTGAATATTTCGTAATTTCGCGCCGTATATTTGTGTCGTTCCTGTTATGCAAGGACCTGAAGTTACACCAACCTGACCTCTGTGTCCTATTACTTTGAAAAGTGTGTGACACAATGTGGACAGAATTTATAAAGCTGTAAAAATATTTGCCACATTATTGTGTTTTGGTATCAAACTATTAACAGATTTTTCCTTTATTTTGTGTGTGTGTAAAACCTCCAAAAATTAAAAACATATTTTCCTTATTTTTCACACAGATGTTCGTTGTGTTCTCCTCACTCTTCTAGTGAGAAAAAGCTGAGATAACAAGATGATAATTTCCACCTGCTGTTTAACAACTGAAGCTAGAACACTGCAACACAAACACAGACTTTGCTTTCCCATTAGTGTGTGTGTAGGTGTGTATGTGTGCGTGTGTGTGTCTGTGTAAGATGGGGGGCAGCGGGGAGGCAGCAACGAGGGAGACGTGCGACACCAAATTGCCAGATTGATTAACTTGTCTGTCAGACTCTTCACTGTGACAATAAACTCTGTACCTCAGGGAGCTTATTGAGAGATGACACGTCTGAGATCCCCTGGCGCGCACACACACACACACACACACACACACAGACACACACACAAACATGCTGACACATACACCAACTAACACACCCTCCCTCCCAGCTCTCATCCAGCCTGTCCCATTAAAAGACACCTTTCCAAGAGTCCCTGCCTGTCCTCAGGGCTGCAAACACCCCTCTCCTCTCCATCACACACACACACACACACACACACACACACACACACACACACACACACACACACACACACACACATACACATACACATACACAAACATACACACACATTAACACACACACCCTCTCTGTAATCCCTGGGGGTCTTCTGTTCACATCGGGCTCCGTTTTATGAACCGATTCAGCTCATAATTGAAACAGAAACTCAGGCCGTGTTTGTCCACTTAATCCATTTAAGATCATTATGTGCATCGTCAATAAGGCTGACCCAGCTGCAGAGAGGGCGAGACAATGAGGGGCTCGATCTAAATCCCCCCCACCTCTCCTCTAACAGGTCAGAGGGGTTAATGAATGATTATTTCTCACTTTGTAACACAACAGGATGCCGATTTAAAGGGCGACCCCGCGGCTCCCTCCTCCTCCTCAGAGCATCCTCAGAGGTTCAAGCTGGTGGGACACGTGAAGTCCTTAAAATCAAAGAGACATTGATGAAACTGTTTTATGAAGATTTATGGGTTTTAGCCTCCACCTGGGACTGTGAGGGTCTTCATGGTAACATTTTCATAGATTAAATTAAAAATGGAGCATGTTTGCTCCTATAACCTGTTTAAGAATTGCAGTTTGTTTGAAAGAAACTGCTCAATTTCTGAAAATATGTGTGTTTAAAGCAGTGAGAGTGCTTGTCAATACATGAAAAATGTAAGTCGCAGTTATAATAGTTACCAAATGGGCATATGACTCAAAGATTGTATGAGATGCTTTTCTAAAAATACTGTTTTGGGTTGGTGCATCACAGGTTTCTTCAGCCTCATACTGGCACAAAATTACGTTTTAGTGTCCTGCTTTAGTTTTAAAAACAATTTAAATATGTAGCTTGGAGAAAGGCCATCGAGGACTTTAAAAGTAGTCAGCGCAGCAAGTATAAAGACACTAAAGTAAGAGTGATGCAATCATTTTAGTATCTCAAATGGGTGAAAAGGGGAGCATTATGACACAATTAAAATGCACAATTTGGCATTGAATTATATAATGTCTAATGTCTAAGAATGGCCGCCATACTCAAACAGATTCATTATCCAAACCTTCAGTAGTATATCTGAGCTTTTTACAGCTTTAAGGCAGCCGTTACACTGCTGACCCACAAGATAAGACATCTTGCAGGAAGTGATGAAAAGCCAATTCATGGTTTTGAGTTTGGGATCTCTTCGAGCCACACCAAAGCCCTGAAAAGGCCGGAAATCAGTGTTAAGCAGAGGCTGCAGGATTGACAGGTTAGGTCAGATTTTGGAAAAACTGGGTATGTGGAGTTCTGGATAGGTGAAGCCTTAGGAGTGGATCATCAAATCCAAACAATGATACTAAACAAAGCTACAAACATCCAGTTGGTCAAGACTTTTAGGGTAACACTTGTTTTGTTATCAGTTTTTCTTGTCCCTTCCCTACAACAGACAGAAAAAGCACAAAAAAACAATCAAAATGTTCATATTTTTATCCAAATTATCAAGAATTTCCTTGTCATCACAATTCTTTTGTATGATTAAGCAGCGCGTTTCCTCCATATTATCTATCCTTGGTGGGGAAATACATTTATTGTGCACCTGATATTTACTTTCCGAGTCTCTACAAAAATATCCCTTTGATCAAATGTCAAATGATCCTGAACAATGAGTCATGACAGCCTATAACAAGTAATGACAGACATTCGAGAGGAAATAGAGAAAAAAAAATACCTGCTCCTATTCCAGTCAAATTCTGCCCATTTGTGCCACTGAGCCAAAGTTAGTGACAGAAAATACCGTGACAGGAGAGAAATGGACCTAAGGCTATTGTTTTTTCAGAGATTCGTTTGAAGTTGCGGGGCACTTCCTGCTCAGAGTCCTGAATGAACCATTTGTTTATGTCCTGCTGGTCTGTAAATCACTTATCGCATCAAAGAGCTCCTTTCTGCCCCCGCACAACAATAGAGGGTCATGCCAATGTGCAAACATGACAAGGATGCAGAGCAAGAGAATGTCTTCCTGTCCTGGGGTAGTGGCAGTTGTTCCATGATTTATGCAATGCTGACAATGATAAGAGCAACTCTATTACAGTATTATCAGAGAGGGCTCTTTGGGTGAGATTTGAAAGGAAACTTTAACTGGAATGATCCTCTTGGTTTTTTGTTTCATACTGTTCTACTGTGCTGTATTGTGTCTCTTTATACTGTATTATACAGTATTTTACTGTATTTTCTCATATTATCTCATATTTTGAGGTAATGTACCATTTGGTACCATAACTAATCATGCTTCACTGTATCATATCTAATCATATCATAGTGTATCATTTCAAATGGTAATGTATTTTATTGTACTAGATAATACTAAAAACTGTCATATTATGTTTGTTAAAATTGGACCATATCCTAACATATAATAATGTACTGAGCATGCGTTACCTTATTGTTTTGTTCCTATATGTGTGATATCTTATAATGGTGTGCTAATTCCTGCTATATCGTATCACATTCCATCATAACCTATCCTAACTTAATCTAACTGGGATTTTCACATACATTTTCAGTGTATCGTATCACAGAACTTCATGATTGTTTGTTTTGTGTCATTTCAAGACCAATTTCTTTGCACTGTTTCATAAGGTCTCAGAACAGCTGATATGTCATGGTATCGTATTGTATTGTTTTGTATCGTATTGAACAGTATCCTAATGAATCTTTTTGTATTGTATTGAACTGTATCATTTTGTATTGCATTATTATCGTATTGTTTCGTTTTGCATTGTATTTCATTGTGTCATATTGTATCGTTTTGTACTGTATTGAATTGTATCGTAATGTTTTGTATTGTATTGAATTGAATTGTATTGTTTTGTATTGTGTTGAATTGTATTGTATCATATTGTATCCTATTGTTTTTGTATCATATCGTATCGTACTGTGTTGTATAGTGTCGCTGTGTATTAAATATGATACAGTATCATAATCTATTTTAAGTTGTTGTAACTCATGACATTTTAACACATCACATTGAATTGTATCATTTAACATCACTTCATACTGTATTGTTTTGTGGTGTATCAGGATCCTGTTGTATCTTACATATCATAGTGGCAGAAATTGTTTCGTAAATTATCTGTTTATATCTTATCCTATTGAGCTGTATCATCAACTATACCAGTTGGGGATGTATTGTATTTTATATTACCATTAAATATCATAAGTTTTATATCCTTTTGTATCCTGTTTTTTATCGTATTTTATTACATTTCCTGTTATGGTGTGACCTTTTTTATGTGTCATATTGCATCAAATCATATCATATCGTATCATATCATACCAATTGGCAAAATCTTACCATCAAGTGTTTAGTATTCCATCTTATTTACCTGTAGAATATGTCATTACAGTGTGTTGTATTTTCATCATATTGTGCCGTTTCTCTCTCATGCACATCTCTAATTTTTTTCAAATCAAAACCCATTGAGTAAAAACTAACACGGTCACTAATCTCTGATTTTTCTTCCTGAATTCGAGGCTCCTTCTATTTTCCTTGCAAAGATCATGTTTCATCAAGGTGAAAGCTGTAAATGCTACAAGGTGATCTACATTTCACCTCTGCTGCCAATAAAAAACTGTTTTACTACTGCCGTTTCAGGGTGGAGCAAACTATTTATTTGGCCTTGTAGTCTTTTAGAGGGAAGCAGGCAGCTCACATTCTCCCAGTATAAACAGACAGGTGACTCATACTTTAGGACTCCGGACCAATTCATCTTCACCCTTTTCTCTGCTCTCAACACGTCACGCAAACCCCAACACAATACTGACGTCAAGAAGGGATTTACTCGCCTCTTTTGAATATTCTTTCACTGTGGCCAGGTCCCAGGTGACTTGTAGGTCTAAAGCCAAGTGAACAGGAAACCACAGGAGCAGACTATCCAACCGCTGCCCTCCCCCCTTTTACTCCATAAGCCCTGGAAGACTTTGGTACGGTGAGACTCAAGGCCAACAAAGTGCCCACGGCCCATGTTCACATCCTCCCTGGAAGCGCTGCCGTTCCCTTGTCCCTTGCAATATTTCAGGGCGGAAAGGGCTCAGTTATACGAGGGCTGGCAGACCATTGTGTGGGGCTGTGATTCATGCGAAGCTGGATCAACAGCTAATGGTTATAAGGCTGCAGCCACAGCCAGCTATCCTGAGGTTTAGATGCATAATCCTAGCTGAGATTACTCTCTGGTCAGTCCTGAAGACTAAACTTTTTTCAGATCAAAATGTACAAAAGTAACACTGCTATATAACTATTTTTTTCCTGAATTGATTGATTTTGTTTATTGGGTTTGTTGTGGTCACGTATAAAAGGAATTTTAATTGAAAGTTGAGGATGTGATCAAATAAGTGATAGTAAGTTTTATTAGAGTGGGGTTGCATGAGGAACTATTGTGCGTTAAAGACCCACTCTGATGAAAATCATGTTTTTCTTGTTGTCTACATGTTCATGTGGAATTTTTCTGATGCTACAGGAGATATCATGAGAAAACTAAGTGCATAATTGCATTTCAGAGTACTTCTTCATTCAAAACACTGTGAACCTCTGGCAGACTCAAACGGCAGGTTCAGACACAGTGAGATTTACTACGTCACAACTGACCCAGAAAGGTAGAGAGGATGACTGCGGGACAAGCGCGTGTGTTAGCGGATTGCAATGCTCGTAAGAAAACTAACTATGATCTTAACTTTCAACATAAAACTTTTTTGGTTCTATGTTGCGCTCTCTCAGTCCGAGAGCACAAATGTCTTTAGCGCTCTTGGACGCTAAAGACATTAGCGTCCGAGAGCTGAGTAGCTCCGATGTTACCTGCTACTTCTACTACACCGGCAATGTTAGGCTACAAACTAGCGCAGTCTCCGCCCACGACTCAGAGGTGAATCGCTAATGTGCTACTGGGGCTCTGCAGAGGAAAAGAGCTTGAAAATGACACAGGTAACTTGATTTGGCTAAAAACATAATCACAATTTAAAGACCACTGATAACACTTTAAAGGGATATTCCGGCATAAACATTTGTGTAAAGTTACACGGAGCCTTAATATCAAAGCCCAAAAGCTGATTATGATCGGAAAACTATATTGCATGTAAACATCACTTGTGTTAAAAGAGAGAAAACTAAAAACTTTAAATAGGTGGTAATGTGGTCATCAGCTGATCAGGTCATTACATACATGAATGCTGATTTATTGACAAGAACAAACTGTAGCAACTCATGCAAAAATGAAGATCTAATGAGTCCTAAAACGCTGCTATTGATCTGTGAGGTATCTGGGATTGATGATTAGCCACAAATTACTTGAAATAATCATTAGCTTGAATGCAAAGACAAAGACGTCAATAAATGTTGGTCAGTTGGGGGCATCTTATTCTGTTTGAACCAATAACCGATGAATCAGATGTCCCCGTCTGCAAACACAGCACTAACATTTCACAACGATGAGAGATTTGAACCAAAACGCAGCATCTCCACACGGTCGGAATCGAAGCTAATTTTACACCCAGCTCCTGACAGTTTAATCATCCTTTTAGTTACAACCTTCTCCTTCATTTACATAGATCATAAAATGCATGAGGGGATTAGATAATTCCTCACAGAACCTCCTCCATATTAATAGCAACATTCACAACATTATGGCACTTGCATTAATTTGTGTGGGCAATGACATTAGCAGCGATTGCTTTGCATTTCAGGCCAATTCGCTGGGGCAGCCGACCGGATCGGTAACCCTCCCTTTACTCCCCTTTGCCCCTCCCCCTTGGCGACTAATGAAAAAGACATCAGCAGGCATCGAGAAGGTCGCCCGTCCTATTCTCTGTGACCTCCCCGTGTCTCAGCTCTCCTCCCTGACAGGTTTTGATGCGTCAGGGGTGGCTGGTTTCACGGCCGGGCGGCGAGGATGGGCAGAGCGGACCTTTTCTTACACCATCACTTCACTCACAGCCTCAGGCGACAGCGCTGCTTTCCTGCATCCTCCCCCCCTCTCTACATGCTCCTCACACCCTTACCACTCCTCTACAATCAAGCGATAACCTGTGCGAGACTAACAACAACTAATCTGTAAAATCCAAGCGGTAAATAAAGACTAAAAGATAAAGATAACATGACTATAGCAGGAATTAAATTATTTTTAATGCAGCGATCAAGACAGGGCCAAATTCTGCTTGAGATGAACCTGAGAAGAGGGTTAGTGGATTAATTTGGTGGATATTTCACATAAAATGGGATTGAACTTGTTTAAAGCATATTTTGATACAAGGGTATGGCTAAAATTGTAAGACAAGTTTTGTGTGTTTTTTAATGAAATTTTTTTTTCAATAATAACAGTTGATTTCTCTCAGTTGGTCACAAGCCTGTAAAATAAGAAAGTGCTATTGTGAAGCAATTATATCATAAATAGTCCAATAAAAACACCAAAAATATAGTTTCAATTGCACCAGCACAAATGCGACTGCTATTATGCATGCATTTACGATCACCATAGATTGTAAACATAGACTATAGATTGTAAACAATGTCGCAGTTCACCCAGTTTTCGGTGCACAATCTGCCATCGGCTACCCAATTCTCTGTTTTTCTCTGTTTACATGCAAACGTACGAACAGAGTTTTCCAAGATCTCCACTCTGGCCGGAGTTTTTAAAAAGCATTGTTTTCAGGGGCGAATTCTCCTTTATCGTCTAAACCAAGACTGCAAACCATGGTTAATGTCTCCGTTTTTGAAAATAACCAGGTAGGTATAAACAGGGCCAAAGTTGTATGTTAGATGGTTAAACTGGTGGATAACCACTTGGCTGGAACACTGTGAGCAGCTCAGCAGACAGGGAGATCTAAGGACTGCTGGTGGTGCTAGCTCTGCTACTGCTAAACACACACAGAAAACCAGTGTAACGCTGTCCACCACAAACTGTAAAACCATGTTTTTTTGTGCTCAATTTTGAGTGTTTTCTCACCTTTGGACTGGTTAGGTTGTCTCGAGAATTCTGTTCAAACAGGCACTAACTCTGTCATGTTGTTGGGCCTCCTGAGTCTCCTCTATGGGGGGCAGTGGGTTGGGATAGAGAGGGCTTACAATGGACTGGAAGGCCTCACCTTTTGTGTGCTGCTCCGACAACTCAATTAAACGCCAGCGAGCATCTGCTGCCGTGCCGGTCTGCTCGACTACCTCTCTGACTCTGTCATTCTGTCGCTGCTCTGTCTAAGAGAAGGTGAGACACAATAACAGAGAGAGTGACAGTGGAGATGGGAGAGAGGATAATGTGCAGGTAGTCTAATCCTCACGCCTGACATTCTTATTAATCCTCAAGGTGAGACGTGCAGGAAATGCAAAACAGCACAGATTATTCTCAGTTTACAGAGAATAACACCTCTCTTAATCTCAAATACCTCTATGATGATTGTTGAGTGAGTTATGATGATTATTAAGAGTGTACTTATCAAGTTAAACACGAGTTAGCAAGTTTAAGTGGCTCATAATGTCAAAAATCCTGTAATATGTTGTCTGGAAGCATCTTTCACAGCCTCCTAAAGCAACATTAAAAGTATTAAAGCTCTGTGTGTAACGTAGCTGGAGGTTATGATGAGAGAGAGAGAGAGAGAGAGAGAGAGAGAGAGAGAGAGAGAGAGAGAGAGAGAGAGAGAGAGAGAGAGAGAGAGAGAAACACGAGGGGGAGGAGGAGGAGAGGAGACGAGAGTGCTCATCCCAGTCTGGGAGTTCATCCATCATTGGAATCAGTGTGTGCTGTAATTACTGTGTCAAATAGATGGGATGATGCCTGGGAGGAACGGCAGAGTGTGCCTGTGTGTGTGTGTGTGTGTGATTGTGCATGCATGTGTGTGTACAGAGGTCTGCATGCATTCAGGATGTCTGCATGTGTTTGAGGGCTGTCCCATAGACACCTTATCTTCATAATCACCCCCCTACTTACACACACATACACACACACACACCCCAAACCGCTCCCTCCTCCACTGTCATCTGTCATCCATAGCCGGCGCTGTCAGCCGGCGCTGTCATGCATTGCCAACATCGGGCCGTCAGGAGAGGAAGTCTTAACTCTTTCAGCGGCGCAGCCCTTTGAGGCTTCGGGAGGATGCAGCTATTTAAGGAATGTGCAGCACAAAGGATGGATGAAGCAACTGAAACACGGGAAGCGTGCATAATGTGGAGTATCGGAGGTGCTCACGGTTTTGCTACGGTTGGTTTTTGGTGCTAGATGGCAGATGTTACATCACAATAAAGAGAACTTCATCCGTCATGTGGATTCATCAATATCTTCTTTAGAAGCAGTCGAGCCTCGGCGTGCAAAATTTCCAAACGTACGATGGTGTGCAGCGCTGACAGCAAACATACGTTGTGTGAAAGTTGTGACAGTGTCAGTAGCGTGTTAGCTGGTTGCATTAATAGTCAGCCTACTAGCTAGCAAAATGGACACCTGTATGCAAATGCATTTCTGTGACGTTTCATCGCCTGTAATGTACTCAGAGCCTGAACTTTGGTTTCGACGGGGTTATGCCAGGCATGTTAGGAGATGCAAAGTAGGTGATCTCTACTTTGTAGACTATTAGCCTGCTGGTTTTTAGGACTCTAACTTCTTTCTCTCAAACTTTGTATTTATCCTTTTATCAACATGTATTCCTCTACAATATTTTACATTTAAAAGCTTTTTACTAACATGCTGCAACCAAGACGTGAGGGCGCTAAAATGACCAAAGTCCTGTCCTCAGTGACCTCCTCGCTGGTTAGGCTGTGAATTTACACATATACAATAATGGACTGTGTTGACATAATAGATGTTTGTTTAGTTTGATTTGAGTTATGTCATTTGTTTACTATGCTATTTATACTAACAGAGTCTAGCTAAGTAAGAAAGTACGAGTATATCACTGCAGAGACCCTCTAAAGGGATAGTAGCTCTCAACAGCAAGAACTACCAGAGATGTATTCAAGGTAAGATTCTCCAATTGTCAAGTGATTTCATACTATTTTAAACTAACAAATGTTATCTACCATTTCCTATAAGTCTGCTCTGCTTAATGCCACTAAATACTGCAGACTGCACCTTTAAAAGAGGGTAAACCACCTGGCTATATCCTCCAGTTCACTATATCCAGTTATTTCCAAAAAGGGTGCTTTTATAAGGTACGCTGGAATCTATCTCAAAGTGTTTGGAAAAAATACATAAAAACTAAAGTTTAAAAAAGTGAAAAACATTCAAGGATGCAAAAAGTAAGCTTACAAATTTAAGGCAAAAAAAGTGCAGTGATGATGGTGGTGTAAGTTAGTTATTTCATTAAGATGAAGATGATTTAAATGACAAATTACCTCCCATCAAAGCTGTCATGGTAGTGCCAAATTTAAGTTTGACCATTTTGAAGGTTTGTTTAAAAGACGACTTTGCCATCTTTTACATCAATTTACCTTTAACCGCTAACAACAGTACTCTACTGTAATTTTGTGTGGTTAAAAGCTGAGTACATCTTTCTTGCTTTTCAATCTAATATCCGAAAAAAAAAAAAAAACCTAAGCAGCTCATAAATAATGCTCCATTCACCAAATGCAAAGTGGGAACAGCATGGTGGTTGTACATCTTTGTGTGCTTGTGTCCTGTCCTCTCGCTTGAGAAGTTATCTGAAAAATGGGGAACGTGTCCATGAGCCATATGGCCCTGTGAGGAGCGGCGAGGAGGAGAGCAGCGGAGCACGTAAAGAGGTGGAAATGGTGTTAGCCGCTTGGCTGCTCAGTGTTGGCAATCAAAGAGGTGGTGAACCGGTGAGAGATGTAAGCGGCAGAGAGGATCAGGAGCATGGTCACTCTATTCGGTGACGTGACAGGTCGTTCCTGGTGGTGCAGCGGTTTGATCTGTAAAGCATGCAGACTCATTTCCAATGAAGGAACTCAGCTGACCGGTTTTTTGTATGCAGCTTCACCAATCATTTACTCATGCAGCTCTTTCGATCGGACAAATGTCGACGTGAGTCAGTAACCTTTGAACATTCTGAAAGCATCCAACTGAGAGATTCAATTGAATTCATAAAACCTGAACTAAGAATAACAAGTTATGAAAAAAAATTATTTAAAGGGAAGTGATAAATATTTAGTTGCACCAAGCGGTGGCTGCAAAACTCTTCAAAACTGCAGCAATCAAATCCAGACGGTGTTGCCAAGGTTGTAGAGGTATACAAGTTGGTTAATATCAACATGTTGAGCAGACTCGTGGGAATCTGACCCAAAGACATAAAGTCATACAGAGCTGGACTCAAACGACTAAATATGTTATTGCTGCAAAAAGGGAACTAAATAAAAACAAGTATTTAAGACTCACTATGTTCAGTTTTCTGCATGCTTGTTCTTATTGAGACAAACCAGCATATCTACATGGTTCTACATGGTACATGGCATTATTCACCACTATTTAATACCTCTGAGAAAAGATGCTCAGATCTTACATAATATACTTATAAACTTTCTCAAAGTAAATTCTCAAACAAGCTAAAACAGCAGATCATAACACCTCGTCCACAAACACAGACATCTCCTGATAGGTCCAGGTAAACAATGACGCTCCAGGTAAACTAGTTGCAGATGCCACACACTGCTGCCATGTCCTTGAGCAAGGCACTGCTCCATATTCTCGTGCTGCCGGTGAAGAAGCTCAAATTAATCATATGGGTACAGTGTGACTTTCTCGCTCGTCTGAAAGCTGAACAGCTCCAGGCGCTGCAGAAGAGTTTAAACTCATAATCCTGGCAGAGTGAACTGACAGCTCTCAGCCCGACTCCGCCGTTGAGCCCTTGAATCAGCCGCCGTCTCAACACAACCTTCCCTCCTCCTTTTAATGGCAGCCCTGCTGCTCTCAGGGGCTATTAGGAGAGTGTAACATTTGGTGCCATATGCTTGCAGGTTGTTTGGGAATAGCGAGGCGGCCATACCAAGACATGCTGTAGCTTACATTTTGCCAGTTAATTACCATCATGACATCAAAAGTGGAAGCAAACTGCAGATGCCGTGTTGGTAAAAAGCTCTCAGGGAGTGAGGGAGGGAGGGAAAGCTTCAGGGGAAAATCATTAAAAACATTATCGTCATTATGAAAAAGTAAGTCGCAGAGTTGCAAATCTTCACAGAATTTCAAACTGCGGTCATCATAGTCGTCCTCTGATTCGCCAATCTTGTAATCTTAATATCCACTCTTGGTATACAGCCATCAGACCAAAACCTTTACTCGAACTTGACTGTTAATATCTCAGTATATGTTGTTTCTGGTGCATCTGCATTGGCTTCATTTCTCAAGACTGACCGAAACAACCAGCGTTTACATTTTCTACCTCAAAGACTCACAGTAAGCGAGGCTGTGGAGTGTTACACATGTCAAGGGTCAGAGCAGAGATGACACAGATCAGCGTTAATGCTGTGTTCCAGTCACCTCGGAAGTCGGATGTAGTTCCAGTACACAAGTCGGAAAACCAAGATGGACGCTTACTGTTAGCCATCGTTAGCTATTGTTTGCAATTGTCAGCTGTCGTTAGCCGTTGTTAGCTATACCAGTTGTAAACAACGCAGTATTTTAGTCTTACAAACACCATAGCACCGTGTTCACAGTTAGACATATACAACATATACTACTTATTTATATATACCACGTATTTATTTTCACAAAAACAAAACAGAAGTGCAAATAAATAATACATCACGAGAGGTTTCACACTTACTCTTTATTGTTGATGCCATCTTGGATTATGACGTTGTCGTCAAGTCGGGGTTGGTGAGGATCGTCTGACTTTCCGAGTCAGGAATCTAACTTCAGGGGGGCGTTCCAGATGAATTTCCGACTCTGAGCTTGGAAATCCCGAACTTCCAAGTACAACTGGAACGCAGAATAATTTCACAGAGGGGCAAAATTACCAAGATCCTCACAGGAGCTTTAAACATTTAAAAAAACTATGAACTAGCATGCCTGACTTTAAGACTTGTCTTATGTGTGTAATGTTCGGTTGCGTTGGCCTACAGCTCGTGTTAGCGCTCTACAGACAGAAACGTATGTGAATGTCATTTCACTGTAACATCCCTGAACCCAACCCTGACCCAACAGCGTTCATGAAATCCACATTTAGTGTTTCTAAAAGTGTTTTTGAAGGCTCAGATATAGAGCTGTGGTTGTCGTTTGTGTAGCTCAGAAATGTGTGTGTATCTGTCTTTAATATCCCGCTGCAATAAGGCGAACAGACCGCAGTCCAAAAAGCCCGGGGGCTATTTATAGTGGGCAGCAGGCTGAGTGGCAGACTTCTCTTAATCAGCATGCTACTACGAGAGGTAATTTAAAGACGCCTCGCCGCTGACAAGAATTAAATTGTGTTTTGATTTTCTCATTAGCCTAATCTCAAGTGGGCCTCGTTATTGTGTAATTTTCCTGCCTTGACACGACATCTTGTTTTGGGCGATGACAGCCGTATGCCGCCGTTTTGGGGACAGGGGCAAGGGTGGCAGCGTTGGAGGGGGGTTATTCCACGATGACAGCTCCAAGTTATTTGGTTGGCTGTTCCTTCTGGTGAGCCGCCCACCCTCTTCTCCACGTACACACTCACAGACACACAACCTGCACACCCAAACACAACTGATGGGAGGATGCTTGACGTTGGATGGCTGCAGGGGGTGTTGAGCGGTTCCAGACATATGTGTGTGTGAGTGTGTGTGTCTGTTTAGTTGGCGAATGTTGAGCAAATGAATCTTTCAATGTCACTCTGCGGTTGAAGGTTTATCATTTTAGCAGCCAAGATAATTCACTTGCCAATGTGTCAGTGTGTGTTTCTTGGTTCCTGTGGGTTTACGTGTGAGGAAAGACCCGCAGCCGCCATCAATCTTTAACGCTTTCATCTCATCAGCTCTAATTGTTACTCAAAATGGTGGAGGACCTTTTTCGTTTGTGTAGTGTGTCTCGTTGTTGCATTTCTCTGATTCAGTCGTAGGTCATTCATCAGAGACTAAGTTCACGAAACTAACGGCAGAATTAGAATCTAGGATTTGTGCTGTAAAGCTTCACCAGGAGACCCTGTACTTGTTATACATCAAACTAAAACGTAAACAATTGACACTATTCATCAGACTTTTAGCCTCCCCAGAATAAAACGCCACACTCGAATTTTTAAAATTCGAATGAAATTATGAGATTTGTGGACGTTAGGACACGCTCCCGTGACTCATATTTGATGAGGTGGTCTTAAAACTTTATCAGGACTGATTTAACCTTCCTCCTGTGTTAGCTTTTACTACGCACCCACCATGTTAAGGGTCGGTTTTGACCCGTGTCTTAAATCACCTGTAAATTACACTAAAAACAATTCTCAATCTTCCAATTTGGTGCTCATCTCTCGTTTTTCCAACTCAGTTTTACGATAAATCCGAAGTTGTTTGATATTACCAAGGGTCTTTCATTTAGTCTCCTGAAAAGCAGGTTGTTCAATGATGTGAACGCTGTCAAGACCCATTGACGACAATCTCGCAAGTCTCTTACCAGAAGCAAAACAGGGAGGCTAACAAATGTACGGTTAGCTCGTATGCTGATACTCCATTCAGAACGCTGGTTAAAACGCTAGGTAGCAAGCTATAGCGTACTCACCAGGGATTTCAAGAGCCGCAGAATTTTCGGTTCACTTTTTACCCCCTCCTCAATATTGTAGGACCAACAGACCGACACGAAATATCCACAGACATCCACAACTTCTTTCTCGATAACCCGGGGTAAATCTGGCTGCGTTGCCTCATCAGTCTTCTCTCGCGTGTGCACAGCAGGGGATTGTCTGATCAGAATTAGTTGTAAATTTCCATCAGAAATATAGTTGTCGTTTTTGTCGTCAGTGACCCTGTGAGTTTCCCAACCTTTGCAAAATTTTGGTGTGTGAGTCTTCAGGTGTGAGAGGGCGTCGGGCGTCTTTAAAGAAAACCTTTTTCAGGTTTGTCAAAGCCAGTAGATGAATGATGAAAGTTGATCCGACAGTTTTTTGCTGGTAGATTTCTTATTTATCAGTGCAGGTGTGAAATTGCTAAACTAGTCGATTTGCTTTGGTAAAAATATAAATCAATTTCATGTTTTTGTACCTACTATTGTGTTATTTTTTGTGAAACAACTTCTGCTTTTGTGGCCCCTGAGAAGCTTTATTAAGACAACAGCTAAAGTCAATATTTATGGCCTCTGTTGGCATTCCTGAATTTCTGTGTAATAAAGTATGAAAACGCGGAGTGCAGCATGACACTGTGTGGACACGCTGGGATTAAAATATTGACAACAGACTGTGTTTTCTAACCCTCCTGGCCGTTTTTCATACAGTCTTGGCAGAAGTCTGGCAGTGGCGATAAATCACGTCCTTTAGTATCCTGGATTCTTTTCTCGCCGCAGGTTTCTTGTCGCCAGTCTTTAGCAAGCCAAATGTGAAAGCTGTGACCTCGGTGCTGCCCTCCACACCTGTTGTGGTGAATCTCGCTTGTGGTTGAGGTATTAGGCAGAGTCCGGACTCAAGGATGACACTCAGAGGGGATGGAGAGCTCTTTTAAAAAATGACGCAACAATAAAAAACGATCCTAAAGTCTTATATATAACATTTGGACTTTAGAGTTTTCAGCGGTACAAAATAAGATGAAAGTATAAAACAATAAACTTTGTTTTTTTCCAATTTGGACCTCTCTGCCGAATACAGCAGTCTGGTAAAGTCTTAATCATATGAATTCAGTCCAAAAATGGTACTCTTTCTTTGTACTGCAGACACACACAAAAAAAACTGTACCTGGACCCTGAATAAGTTTAATTTTTCTTTCAAGTAAGTGTTTCAGCAAAGGTTTCATCCACATGTGCAAAAAGTTCCCGTTCACGCCCAACAGTTCATGAATACCTCTCTGTTCTCACATTGCAGAAACGGTTGAAAACACCTACGAAAGCATGCCAGGCGAGGAAGTGGCGTTGGCGTGTAGTCGGTCGGTCACGTCAAACACTGTAGACACCGCAGCAGAACAATGTGCACACACGTGTTGAGCGTACTAGAGGGAGCAGACATTGTAATCAGCGCTCCACAGACTGTGTATGGAGTGACAAATTTAAAAACACAGTGGATGGGAAATTCATTCGCCTTTATGTTATACTAGTTTTTTTTCATAAAGATGCAGTTAAACCTTAAAGACATGGGCGATACTAGGGCTGGGAAATATGGCCTCAAATCAATATCACGATATATTGATCAGTTCACCTCGATAATGATAAATGAACGATTACTACTCCACAAGCTGCTCACCCCCTCCCACATTAACTTTGTCTACTTCAGCTGCTTCAACTTTTGAACCGTCCTCCATCTCCTCACCTGTCTTTCCCTCTTTGTTACAGACTGGATGGGGTGGAGTCACGTCTCAGACGTAGGACAGAGTCTTAAAGGGACATGAGACCATAGCCTACCTACACACATCCAAAAAAACAACTTTTATTTATTTATTTTTATGACGCAGAATATACTGATATGGGCAAAATGACGTTGGTTATTGGCGTAAATTTCGGTATCTGTAAATTTTCGGTTTATCATCCAGCCCTAGACGATATAAACCTTTTTCAAAACCTCCACTTTGATTTGATTTGAAATTCTTTAATGTCCCCTAAAGGCAGTTTGGTTTGCAACAGAAGATAAAACACACAATTCTCACATCACAGTAAGACAACATACAGCAGAAATAATATAAATAAATACATGTGAATACATAGAGTCGGCACAATTTCATGGGTGTATTGTTCCTAATAATGTCACCTACAATTTATTCAAAAAACCAATGGCAGTTGGGACGAAGGATTTGAGATACCTGTTTGATTTGGCTCTTTAAGTAAAAGTGAACCTTCTCTTTGACGGGAGAAGCTGAAATTCTGTATGGAGAGGATGGAGGAGGTTCGCCAGAACGGCCTTTGCCCTCTGAGTGACTCTGGATCTTTAAGACTCATGCAAGTAGCTTTTTAGCAAAGTTTCACAATGTTCCTCAGCTTATTTTTATTTGTGATACTGAGATTACTAAACCAACATGTCATAGAAAAGGTAAAAATGGACTTTCACTTACCTGTAACTCTGTTTATGGGATTTAACTCTAAACAAACCCTAGAAATTGTCATTTTATGAGAGGTTGTGACTAAATGAGGGACAAATGTTGAGTATTGATCTATTACCATTATCGGCCTCCAAACACAGGATGTTTTTCTAGACTCACGGTTTTCAGCGTCTGACGAGAGAGCTGTCAAAGTAAAAAGATGACGTACCCCTTTTCTGTTTCTCACACTTTCATACATCAAAGTCGTCGAAGGAAGCCTCGTCCAAAGAGGTCACAGCCATCTGAACGATTTATCAAAGTGAACAATGGTGTGACTTCATCGAAGCAGCCGATGTCACATTAGCTGTCATCGCCTCAGCTCTGGTTCCCACACGTCTGTTAGGAGAAAGAAAAGAAAAATGAGTCCTTTGACACGTTTTACAGAAAGAGCGGGCCGGGTTTACAGGAGTCCTCATCCTTCTTTTAACATATCCTGTTTGGGTGAGGAGGGTCACGCACACTTTGACCCCGGAGAGCTCTCAGGGTTCCTGTCAAAGCTTCTGTTAGGAACTGAAGGGCAACATCCCTCCCATCCGTCAGCTGAGACGACGGCACTGTTTGGCTTATGCGAAGTTTTTATAGAAAAGCAGATTAGCACAAGAAAGCAGTTTATTAGACCTTAAATAAAACAGGCAAAGCAACACAAAAAAATGAAGCTGTAAATTACCTGAGAACTTCCCCGGGCGTCATTTTGTCCATTTCACAGTTTCCAAGTCTCCCTCTCTCTCTCTCGCTCTAACAGCTTCAATTTACATAAAAATGAGGCTGCCTCGTGTGAGACTGATGCAACATCTGTGCTGATCAGAATTAATTGAAATCTGTAATGTTGTGCAGCAGCGCTAATTCGCCGCGTTACTCGCAGCATATAAAGAAGCATTATGCTATTTAGGGACGTCTATTCACTTCCCCTGATTGAGACACGAGCTAAACACCTCACTGTGCTGCAGCAGCTGTGATGGCTGCGGTCTTTGTTGGCTTTGTAGTAATTACTTCCACAAATAAGCTGTGGAAATGACACAGGCGTGATATATTTTCTGTATAGTATTTTACTGTCGATTAAGAATAGGATTCAAAACGCATTTAATCCTCATTTCAAGATTTTGATTCTGTTTTTGCACAATTTTGTGTGTTTTTATGAGCTTAAATGTCAAAAAACTGCTTTTATGTCACTTAAATATGCTTCCAGCTTTAACATCTAGTAACACCTCTCTATTTGTGTGATGATAAATGAGATCTAGATACCATTACTCTAACTCTGAGCTGCCATTATGTTCACAATATACAACAAGCATGTTATCTGACACGCTCACCGTCCTTACTCTTTGACAATGGATTTACATTGTCAACATCGGTGTTAATAATAGTTTTACTCGCACAAAGCCCTCAGACAGGCACTCATAGATCTTGTATAATGGAAATAAACCTGTCCTCCTTTATCTCCGGGTGTCTGAGGGTGTGCTGCATGCACAGGTTCAAGGTAATCCGTTCTGAAGAAAAAGCTGCGATTTATGATAGACTGATGATGTAAATGTATGAGACCAAAGTACACCTTATTTTTCAATCGTAACAAGATGCAGAGAAATAATGTGTTGCTTTTTTTCTACCAGCAAAAACGTTAAAGAAGTTATAAATCTCAATATGGAGCAAACAAAGACAGCCAGCTATTGTGGAATTTAGCAGGTTGAAGTAGTCAGGACTAGGGTTAGGCATCAAGTCTTGAGCATCGATGGGGACCGGGACTAACATTCCGATTTTCCCGGAATCGTTCAAATTTTAAAATTTCGATTACAAGTTTTGATGCCGGAGTCCGCCGACGGGAAGAAATGGCCGCCAAACACCAACAAGGAAGACACCGCTAAACACCAACGAAGAAGAAGCGTATGAGACGAAGCCACACAGAGAGAGAAGAGAGACAGAGAGAGTGCGTAAAAAACCGTCAAAGGCATTTTTTTAATTTAAGGGATATTATTTCTTACTAAAGTTGGTAAAACTGGAAAAGCAAGCGGTCAGCAACATTTATCTCTGGACGGGATGTCTAACTGTGTTACGGTGTGTTTGACCCGGACTTTATTTTACACCTGAATATCCCTTTAAAAGAATCAACAATCCATGTGAGCTTTAACAACAGTATATCTGAGTGTCACATTGTTTAAATATGGGAGCATGAGGTGATGTCTAGGTGTCAGATTCGTCAGATTCGTTCGTAATGCATGAAAAGTCTGATCTTCCATTCCTCACATTTTACCTTAAAAAAAACGTCTCTCTGCACACAACCACCACACTCTTCTTCTAGATCTTACTGCTGGTATTCAATGAATAAAAGTATATTTCTACTTTGTTCTTTACTAATGTAGAAACATGGATGTGTAAGACGGGGAGACCTTTCTATGTGGATTAAAGTTAATGCAAACAAAATAACTCTGGCGTAGAAGTGATTATGCAGTAATTTAACATATTATTAATAATTAAATGTTAAATTCTGTTTCTACACAATCCTAATGGAAAATGCTGCTTAATTCTGCCCTCTGTGCATTTTAGATTTATGCCAAGCTGTGTGGTTTGTTATGAAAAACACATATATTGGAAAGACACAACAGTAAGATACTCTCAGGTGACTTTCCCAAAACTTTTCATGAACTGACTCCGATATATATTTCTTTAATTCCAGGACTAAAACAATAAGTAAATAAGAACAATTAAAAAAAAAAGGTTGGGCAGTTGTAGGGCATGCACAGAGCTTACTGGAGGTGTTGAATACTCCACCTGGCCTGACAATGCCATGGAGGAGTAGACAAACATTATGGAGGGACACTTCAGCTGACCTGCTTGCCCTACTTGATCCTGGTGAAACAGCAGAAAAACGTGAGTAAACTAAACAAACCGAACACTAAAGCTGCAGCGTTATACACCGCAGCACTTTGGGGTCAGTGAGACAATCACACCCATTTACTCCTGCTTAACTGTGAGGAGAGGATGAAGGAAGCAGGGAAGGTTGCGAGGGAGGGGGCCAGTACAACTAACGGGATTTGACTCTTAACCCACGTGTGCATTAGGTGGGCGATGATCTGTAAAGCTATGCTCCACTGGGGTACGCTAGCGAGTCTCTTTTACGCTGTGATCTATTGCCCCGCTTTAGCTGCGGCGATCTATCACATGGAACTGGCAGTAACGGATGAGAATGATCTGCTGGAAAAACTCTCTCATTTGTCTCTGTCGCAGCCAGTGAACTAGAGGAGACGCTAATACAGGGAGACGGCCCGGGGAGGGGATATAATTATGTCTCGGCACTCTTCTGCTCGCTGGCTGAGGATGGAAGGCATATTAGGATATAATAAAGCCAGGCCTCGCTTCCCTCCTCTCTGCTGTTTTACTCCTTGATTTATTTTTTTCTTTTTCTCGCTATCTCTCGACCTCTGTCTCTTTATGTGCCTCATGTCATCCTCCTCCCACTGTGACTGTTTCTCCTTTCTCTATAATCTCCCCCACAGCTGTGAGCACACTCCTCACCCTCACTCTTTCCTGGTACAAATATAGCCCAACAACAACAGCAATAAAATGCTAAAAAATAAAAGCCTTTCTATGGTGCTTAAAATCAGAACAAGATGTTTTATTTTATTATAGTTTTCAGTTTGGTTGTACTCTGTTTGTGTGTCGTCTCTTTTAGACTCACACAGCTTGTTGCCATGCTCACATTTCACAATAATCACATTCTTCAGTCTGTTAAATCACAGGAAATCACTAATTGACTGTGACAGAGCAGAGAAAAAACACAATAGATGGCAGACACTGTCTTTAATGTGTTGTCAACATATCAAGTAAAAGTTGAATGACTTAGATGTAGCAGATAAAGAGCAAGCATGAAGAAACAGATCCTCACATACCCTGTTTTCATCTGCGTGGCCTGGACATTGATGGTTCAGATGTGAACTGTCGAAGATGTCATGGTGCCAGGGTTAAACAGAGGAAAAGGACCCAAAAAAGAAAGATTTATTAAAAAGAACTAAATGAAAAGCAACAAAAACTTACTTCAAAAAACACACGGTGAAAAAATCCAACAAAAAACCAACAGGAGAGTGCAGACACGCACACACAATGAACCAACAAAGACAGAGACTATATACACACTGGGAAACGAGCAACAGGTGAGGCAGACGAGACACAGGTGAAACTCATGGGTGATTAACAAAAGGAGGGAAAACTAGGGTAAAACCAGACTAGAAACACAAGGAATCAGCTACTACAAAATAAAACAGGAAATAAAAACTGATCTAAAGAATAAAACCCAGAGAACAGGAGGGAAACAGGGTCAAACACAAACTGAAAACTGACAAGACAGGAGAGAAAAAACACAAAATGTGCTCAAATAAAACAGGAGAAAACTAAATAAACAGAACATATCATGACAGACGAGCCAGTTTGCTTTTCCACATAGAAGTCTGAATTTAAATATGTCGGAACATTTTTGATTAGGCTCTTAGTTCACTATCGCCAAACATCACATCTAGCCATGCACAGAGGAAACAGCCAGACGTGAATGTTGCAAAGTTTGCTCATGACCTACAACATTCAGGAAAACACTTCTCTGATTATTTCAGAGGAATCTGAATCCGATGCTATGACTCTCCACAAGTCGTCCTTCAGGTTGTTATCTTTGTAATATTTGTGTCTTTTATCAAAAATCACTCTGTTCTCCAACATGTACACAATCAGCCGGTCAGCCATGTTGGATATACCGGTGAATCTGACGTCGCAACAACACGAAATCTGGTTGGTCAGAAGTGGACCCACAGTATGCAAAACTTTAGAAAAGTCAACCGTGATCCGAAAAAATAAATGCCGCAATATCGCAGGACGGGAAAACGTCGCTGATGTGACCGCTTGTATTAACAGGATACGGGTTCGAAGAATATATTGACGTTTGAAATAATCGCACTTCAAAAACGCTCAGAGGGGTAATGACCTTTAAAGAGGCCACCCCTATCAGTTTTAGTCCGTTTCTTACATCAAAAACTCTCCTCAGGAGATCAAAGTTTACTTTTAACCACGGTCAAATTAAAACACGGAGCACCACGACAGCCCACATAAGACAACCCAACGTCTCAGAAACACAAAACTGCCTAAAAATGTCTTGTATTACATATTAAGCTTGACTGTCTTGTGAATCCTAAAGATAGATTCACCAACAAGAATAACACTACATGGATAAATGTCCATTTTTCTTTTAATCAATAAAACCCTTGGAATTTGGATTCTGCAGCTGCACCAGTTTTCAGGATAAGATATCAGAGGAAGAAAAATACAGCTAAGACTCTGAGCTCAGCTGAGGTCGGTACAAAGACTGCATATGAGGATTACGTAGGAATCTCTGCAAAGTCTGGACATGACAGATTTATATACGGAGCAAATCTATTACAATCATAAAGCATCATTTTTGCAAATCTCTAAAAACCAGGTGATTGAGCAGCAGTTTGAGTCAGCAGGCTTTCTGTGGAGGACACTTGAGAGAGAGAGGGGGAGAGGGCCCACTTCTATGGATCTCTATTCGGGTTCCAGTTTGGATTTAGTGATAACTGCTGAGGCCGGGCTGCACAGAGCTGTTGCCTCCCATCTGGGTTTGAGCAGACAAGGCTGCAGGCGTCTCCTTAAACCTAGACGCCAGGCTGAAGTGTGTCAGCCAGGGTCACTTATACAGGAACACGACTTTTACATCATAAAACTTGCAACTTGCACTAAATTTTCAGCTCATTTTAATTTCCAAACTTGGTGTACCACACTTATTTTGATGAGCGTTTTCCACCTGCTTAGTTTTGCAATCATATAATCAAATAATACGTTCTGCTCTTCTCTACAAAGCAGCTGTATCGTTTGTGTCTCTGTGCAGAATAACCCTCAGTAACAAACTCTTTGTTAACTCTTTTATCTTCTTTTAAACGGGAATTGTTTCCATGCTTAACTTTTACTCCCTGAGCTGCAGTTTCTGGCTCACATCCTAAAATACGGGTTTCCAGAGAAGCGAATACACATGTTGACAATAAAACACGGTAATCTGTCTGATCCTATTTTTCAGCCTTTTAAAAACCAAATGTAAATACAGTGAGCTCTGCCTCTTAACCTTCAAACAGACTAAGTGCTTATTGTAAGTGTCATGTCGGAGTGTAGACATCCGCAGCCTTCCTGGTGAGTCAGCCACCCGCCCGCCTATTAAAGCTCCTGTAAGCAGGAAACAACCACTGTGTTATGGATATAGTTCCTTCCTTAAGCATGGCGCAGAGGCACACAGGAGATCTGCAGGATGTGTGTTTTTGTGTGTGTAAGAGAGCATGCTTTTTTATCAGGGACGTTTTTTATTTGTTGCTACAGAGAGTGTGCACGTTTCCACGCTCTCCAAAGGAAATTTTTCAACTTGAACGTGTAATTGGTCGTATTTCTCCGTGTGTTTTTGAGCAAAATTCAGCAAAATTAAAATACAAATGTGCAATATTTTCACTTTCATGCTCGGAAACAGTGATACTGAGAGTCCGTTATGACCATCCATGCATGCCTGTGTACTCTTGTGAAAACACTTTCCAACTCCACAATGACCCACACAGCCGAAGCCTCTCATTACTTCTTCTTTCTTATAATTTACTTTTATTCTCACAAACTTTATTCCTTTTAATTAAAATGTTCATCCTTGTAATTTCATGTTTTTGCTCTTGAATTTACAGCTTTCTTGGTGGTTTTGCTTTAATTACCAGTTAACCGTCATAAATTATCAAGTTTATTTTGTCAATTTTTGACCTTCTTGTTTCACATTTGCAGTTTTAATCGTTTTCTCTCATAATTGTACAACACGTGTTAAAAATAACTTTATTCCAGTAATTAAAACTTTTTTTCTGGTAGAAATACAATTTAATTGTCTTTAACTTGTGTTTATTCATACTTTCCCTTAAATTTGCAACTTTTCGTTTTGGTTTATTTACCAGTCAATCGTCATCATCCATTGTGAAAATTCATTTTTGCAGATTTACAGATTTTCTTGTGAATGAGCTTTTTTTTAAATTTTTTTAATAGATTTACAACTCTTTTCTGTTTCTTTTCAAGTTTATTGATGTAAACTATTAACTTTCTTTTTTAAGTTTGACTTATAACAACTCTTTAATTTTGAGTTTTTTCTTTTAAATTTAAGTTTCTTTTCTCGTGTCAAATTACTCTTGAAAAATTTTTTTTTATTCTTCTAATGTTACTATTTTACCACTTGATTCTCTTTAATTATGTTTTTTTTGATTTATGACTTCCGTCTCGTAAATATGGGTACAGTTATGACTTTTAATTTGTCAAAAAGCAACTTTTCCATCCTTTGTGTGGCCCTAAAGCCTTGGCTTTAAACTTTATTCTTATAAAATAAAATACATTTAGAAATAAAAATATAAAATCCGAACTCTTTCATGATAACTCTCTGCAGTTGCTTGTATTAAAAAATGTGATCTATCCAGTTAGTGTGTGTGTGTGTGTGTGTGTGTGTGTGTGTGTGTGTGTGTGTGTAGGATCAGGAGAGGAATTTACTGTGATTCAAATAAAAGTTCGTCTCCTCGCCTCTTCATTTCACTGACAGATCTAATCCTGTCGGCCTGTGTCTTCAGGCGTCTTTTATCTGCATTTAAACTACATACGTGTTTATATAGATTTGTATGTTAAAAAAGAAAGGGGAAGATTGGAAGTGAAATCCAGATATACTGTAGGTTAGCGCATGAAAGCGCTCGGTACGAGAGATGAAAAATGGCTGAAATTAACCTCCTCTAAAGTTATGATTCCCCTGTTGTGTCTCCAGCTGAGCTCTATGCTGGAGAAAACACAAATAACTAAATCATCTTGTTTTCATCTCCCCAGCGCAGGCTTTTACAACGGCTCTTCTGCTTCTCCAAAACATTTCACAGTAATACCACCAACGAAAGGAGACTCTTAAAAGCAACCAAACAGCTGCCTTGTAAAAATCTGAGCCGCTGCTAGTTGGTGATCTCATTATCTCAAAGAACGAGCATCCACTGAGCCCAACTGCAGCATCAGACTATAAATAACCTGAGCTTGGCCGGTGTCGCTTACTATGCTTTTTGCATGATAATTTCTGTGAACAGAAGAGAATGAATGAAGAGGAAAAGTTTAGGTCACTCGAGTTTCTTCTTCTCTCTCATTTAAAGAGAGGGGTCAGGAAAAAGGAAGTGGAGACAGAGAGACTAAAAGGAGCATTTATGAAGAGTGGAATAAAACTGTTAGCCAAAAAACCAAAGTGTGGATACGATAAAGCTTATTAATCAGAGAGTGGAAATATTACGGGTTTATTTTCAGAGGAGATGAGGATCTAAGATGAAGAGGTATGAGATTGTCAAAGTACATCTATGTGTGTGTGTGTGTTGGACCAGTTTAACAGCCTTTTTATGCGTCCAGCCGCACGCTGTGACAGTTTGTTTGTGGAGTTGTAAACACGTTGGTGGTAGTGGTGGTGATGACGGCGGCGGCGGCGTGTTGGTGGTTTGGAAGTGACTCTGTCTCGCTAAATGACTGCCTGAAGGCACGTCACCTCAAACGCCCTCTGCTGTATTACTGACTTATTGTTGGTGTCATGTTCCTTCATTCATCTACATGTCTCGCTTTTTCTCCGAGCTGTTTTTCCTTTAAACGCACCCCACAATCCCCTGTTTCAGAGTCAGCAGATAAAGAAAGACAGATCGGAAAGTTGTGTATGAGTCAAAGTGTTTTAAGGATGTTTTTCGAAGTAACTGTAAGTTGGTAAAAAGGTTTTGTTAATCTGAAAACCATTTTAACCATCTAACATTGTGGTGTGCAGAAGCTGTTGGTTATGCAGCAGCATTAAAGGGATATTCCGGTGCAAAATTGATTTAAGGTCAAACACACCATAACACCACTACAGGACTACAGCGGGGTGACGCAGCTCAAGGAAGAATATTTACGATCATTTCTTCATGGAAATGCAATCAGACCGAGACGCTAAAGCAGAAGAACTACCACGTCTGCAGTGCAAAGTGATAATAATGATGATTAGTACTTAAAGGAAATGATAAAGAAACCATCAAAAATGTTCTTCCTTGAGCTGCGTCACCCCGCTGTAGTCCGTAATGGACTGGCCTGAGGTTTCGCTACAAAAAAGCGGCTGCTGGAAGAGAGTAGGTGAGTTGTTTTTAGTCTCTTTGCAAAAGAAATTAGGTAAAGTTAAAAAGATGTTTGAATTTTACGGCACTAAAACAGTATATGGATAAATGGTTGCAATCATGGCTCAAGAGCTGCTGGTGCCCGATTTTCACGATAAAGTGAGGGTTCATGCTGGTTTTACTTCTAGGAATCATGAAAATCGTGCACCAGCAGCTTGAAACTGAATTTTACGGCACTAAAAAAGTATGTCCATAAAAAGGTTGGTTGCAATCACGGCTCAAGGACTGTAGCTGCTCTGACGTACAGTGGTGGACAGTAACGGAGTAAATTTACTTGAGTACTGTACTTAAGTACAGATTCTGAGGATTTGTACTTTACTCAAATACTAGAATTCTTTAATACTTATTACTCAACCAGGAGTATTTGTACTCTTACTCAAGTACTGGGGTCAAGTATTCTGTCCATGTCTGCTGACGTATAATGTCACTAGCTTAACTGATGGATTCTGTGCACATTGCTAGTTTGAGCTAGTTGATCAATTTTCACAGCATTGTGGGCTACTCATTCAAGGGTCTGTTGAAACTTCTGTAAAATGGGATTACATGTACCAACGGATGTTTGGAGCAATACTAAAAAAGTCATTCATTCAGACTGCTATGATGTGGCATCTCCTACAAAGATCTCTGTATACGTCAGACTAAAAGATCTAAATTTAGCTGCAATTCAATCTGAAACAATGTCTGCGTTAGTGTTTTCCAGCGAGCTCTGCCAAAGAACAACTTTCACTTAAGGGATGGCCACAGGTCCACAGGTCCACAGGTTACGGGGGAGTTTTTATTCAAAGGGATCGGTTTTCTCCGGGTCTACGTTTCCTCTCCAGCTTCAAACACTGTCGCTGAAGTAGCAGCGACTCTTGGGTACCCCCAGATCTTCAGACCTCATCACCACGCTTCTGCACTTGACCTGCCTGTGTCCTCGGAGATCAGCAGTCAGTTAAGTGCCCTTCATATGTTTTTTTCTGTTGTTGTTTTACCCTGAGAGTAAAGAGGAGCTCGGTTCAGCCTCCTGCTCTGCTACTCCGCTAATTGGAACCAGGATCAGTAAAAATGGGAACTTAAGTAAAACATGCCATAAAATTCTGAAGGCTAACCATAAACTAACCAATTTCTTTCATTCTTTTAAAGGGAACTCTAACTGAAACCTCCACGTAAACTTTTACGAGGATCCCTGGGGTCACCCGTAAACCCGTTAATAGAGATGAGATATGAGCGGGGTGCTCGGGCCTCCCATTTCGTTTGCATGTCTTTCTCTCCTTTTTTCTGTCCTCCTGTTCCAGTGCATTCTTGAAAGAGGTCAAATGCTGTTCGGAGGCTAACACTGCCAAGACTCCGATTGCCGTTTTTATCGAGGCGGGGAAATGAAAATTCAATCCACGTGGATGGATTTGAGCGGATAACTGTCGACACGTTTGAGCTGTTGGTCCCCTCGTACACTCTCGCTCTGACTGAGGTGAGTTTGGGGCAAAGGTGTGCAAAGGTGAGGTTCACACTGTTTTAGAGGCCATCGAGCTGCCGGAGTTTTCTTTCATGTTCTGCATGGGAAAATTCGTGAGCTTTACGTACCAAGTAATCGACAAACCTATAGTGGTCGGTGTGTTACGATCTGTTCTCGCAGCATAGATCAGAGGTCCATCTTTCACATCCTCAGAAAATGTATTAAAAAGAATAAAAAACACAAATGAAAACAAAATATTGCGAATATGTTTGCCTGATTGAAGGTGAATTCTTCTCGAAAACGTAGCTTTTGTCTTCGTTTCGGCCTTCAGTCAACACAAATATGGAGTGTTTCGCTCGTCACTTCCACATGGCGATTTTTGGCAAACTCTTCCTCGTCTGTATTCGTTCAGATGGGTAAAATGACATTTTGGGGGAGCGTGATCACCTCATTTATTGTTATTTTTTGTTCATATGTACCGCAGATGCACCAAGATGTGACTTGTAGGTCAGACTGCATATTTACAAGGAAACGTAATGATGTTTCGTTAGTATCCTACAGCGTTGGGTCCAATAAATATAACATACTCAATATTTTCCACCATTCGTCAGTCTGTTTCACAAAGTTGTTCTCAATGTGTGGTAGTTATTGTTGAGGTAAGTCTCCTCGCCAATATTAAGTGAAAGATAATGTGATTTTCTTTCCTTGTTACAGCTTCATCAAATATAATAAACTCAATAACTTGTGTTCTCGTAGATTTTTTAAAATCTCTGTTTGAAGGAAACATAAGAGGAAGAAACGAGGGAAAACAAAAGCCATGGCCGGCTGTGAGAGCAGTGTTGGGAATCATTATCTACTTAAATGCTCCGGCCTCGCTCTCTTTGTTGCTTTACTCAAAGCATGAGCTGTGTTTCATATCCCGCTGAGAATAATGAGAACAGTCTCGGGACCCGTTGTGGTTATTTTGACAAATTGAGCCTGCAGTCGTTTTTCCTTTTACTCCCACATATATATTGCAATCTAAATCACGACTTTACTGTAACAGAGATGATTTGGACCTTTGGTTCTGGGCTTTCCTGGGGCTGAATTATAAAACCGAGCGTTGTAACCGCATATCCTGGGAGTGAAGTAAGTGGTCACTGACTCCCAGCAAATCTATTAGCGCAGGAATGATGGTGGTGCTGAAAAATCTGACAAAACAATTGGTTAATTTTACAAATGATAATGATTTCTTTAAAGTCAGATGGCCCCTCCGGGCAACCAAAATATAGGCCTCGGTTAAACGTCACGTCACAAGAGTTCATGAGTCTCTGATGCCTTTGGTCAACAAGACGGACGCCTGCATTTTTTAGTGCAACGCTAACATCTCAGGTTACTCTGCAGCCCAAGCCGAGCAGCGGCCTGAGACCACCCCTCAATTAATCTTACCCTTGTAGCGGCTTATAATTTGCCATTACAAAAGCCATTAAACCTGGGGGCCTGATCCAGAGCTCCTGGGACTGGTTTGGAGGAGGGGACGGGGATCGGACAGGCCTCCAGTTGGCCCCTTGGACCCTGGACGAGCTCCTTTCCAGAAACAGACAGGTACTTAAAAACAGGGTGAAAAGATCACCTTAAAGAAAACAAGGATGATTAATGGGGAAAAATGAGGGCCCTTTAGGTCGCTTTCATCTGGGTCTGATTCTGGTCTTCAGTGAGCCATTAACCTAAAGGACAACTGTCCACCGCCAACGTGAGAAATGAAGCCCCCCCCCCCCAACTCACGCCAGTTTGGACAAATGTTTGAGGTGCTGCGAGAAAGTTCGAGAGGCTGGGATGTCTGAGAGTAGATGTGGTTTAGTTTTCTCCAAAATCAAAGAAACTATCAGTGATTTAGTGAGACGCTGATAACATTTACGAGGATGTATGTTACTGATTCGCTTTCTGAACTCCAGGACAGTCTCTCATACAAAAATGGAATTCAGTTAATGCTTGCTAACTGCAGTTTTAGAGTACGGCAATAAATATCAACATCGAGCAATCCAGCTCAACTCAAGTATTAAAGCAAAGGGGAAGTTAAGGAGTCTGAACTTATTTGATATTACGACTAAGTCCACACTGAATTTCTGTCACCAGGGACTACCTCAAGTCATGTTGAATTTGTTCAAAAGAAAATTAGAGTTAATCACCTGGGACAAGATTTAGGAAGCTAACATAACTAAGCCAGAAATGAAGGTTCGTCTTCCAGTACAGATGTGGTTAAAGTTCAAAATGAAGTTAGTTTTCTATTTTTCTAGAGCCTTTTTGTTCCTTTCAGCACACTGTTGTCATAAAATAAAAATATAACACTTTTGAGTTTGAGCCGCCGCTTACAAGCTAAGCTAAGCAAAGCGTACAGGTAGGTGGCGCTATTTTAGAGGGTAGGCATGCTGAAAAATGTCAAGAAGTGATTGGGAACAATAGTCTCCTCTTTACAGGACTTGTAGCAACTAGTTTGAAACTCCGGAAATGTGCAAATGCTGCGAGATTAACGAGTAATCAAAATGATCTCAAAATAACAGCATTCATGACATTTTCATCATGCACTCTCTCCTGCACATTTCTTATGTTTCAGTGTTATCCTGTATTTACATCAGAGTAGATTCACACACACACACCCTCAGAAAACAGATGGATGGTGGTGTTGCAGAGTCATTTCTCAGGAAAGTTAGTTTACGTCAGCACAAGCAGCAAAATCAGAGAAAAAAACAAGTGCTTACCGTTCTGAATCATTTGAGTGCATCAGTAAGAGCAGGAAAAAAAAAAAACTTTTACCGTAACCAAGAACAGATTTGGGTTTTGCAAGCACACCTACGCCAAAGACAAATTGCATGTCTGCGTCTTTCCTAAAGGTATGTCTCTTTGGCTTCTTCAAAGCTTCTTGTTCTCAGCTCAACAGTTTGTACTCCTCATGTGTTAACTCAGATAAATGGAAACTCCTTTAGATTCGACTTGATAGGCAGTCTGACTCTGATTACATCCAGCTACTGCTTCCAGGTATGGTCATGTGTCTGCAGACATCACTGTGACTCCAGTTTGGGTAGCATGAGGTTTTTGTTTTCCCAAGTGCAAAAGCAGCTGGACTAAGTTATAAAAGTAGGATTCAAACTGTGTGGACTCAAATACAGGATTTAACAAATAAGTCCAATTCTGTTACTGTGGATTTCTTATCAAAGCCTGACTTAAAGATAGGTTTGCTTTGTCGGCTACATTTTGCCATTTAGGCAAGGGACATCCCTTCCTGTGCACTTCTGATTTAGACGTTAGCAGCTACGCGGTCATGCAGCCTCCAAAGGTGGGTATAAATAATACAGCGCTGGATGGACGACCGGAGCACCGGTACGGTTCGTGGCAAGTCCAAAACCCACACCTGGCCCCGGAGTGAAATCAAATCTATCTTGAACTCTGTCTCTCTCCTCATTTTGCCGTGGCAGTTTTCCGTGAGCGGAGTTCTGGGTCAGGAGTCAGGAGGAGTGATTTGAGTCCAGGTCACACACACGGACAGTTTCACACAATAATGTGTTTCAAAGATGTTGCGTCACCGAAGCAAAAGGAAACATTCAAGTCTGGTTTATTTAAAGAGAGTAAAAGAGCATCATGGCTCCGATCTCCATTTGAATGTAAATTAGATTATCTCAGTCGTGCTAATCCACCAGTTTGCATGTACTGCATCATGCGAGTCATTCACAGTAACAAAGGCTGGACTTTTCACCAATAATGCGCCGTAATCACCGGCCATTAAACCACTTTCTATAGATTAACACCCACTAAATCCTCTGCAAGTCATTGTGTTTTTCTAAAAGGATCAATAAACCAATTCTTCTCGTTTATGTTTTTCTTGTCCACAGCAATCAGTTCACTGCTGATTAAATCACAGCAAATTATCTCCCTGGGATTTATCTCGCCTAAATTGAGTTTCTTTCACCCTTGTGGCCACGGGAGAGCGGGCAACGCCTGCTGGGAGAGAGAAATAATCATTCATTAACCTCTGACCTGGAAGGAGTGTCAATTGAGTCGCCCGACTGTGTTTTTCTCTCCCCGCACTCAGCCCCCCTTGAGCGCCCAGCCACGGCAAATTGACAATTTACACGCCACGGCCCAAACTTTATTAACCTGTGCGTGGTTTGATGCAGTCCTGTGATCAGCTGGGAGCAAAGATTGTGAATAACATGAGGAACCTTTGTAGTCTGATTCATGATGTGGACACCAATGATAAAGCAGATAGCATCTGAGTGAAGGAAACGCATGCAAACACATCTGAAGCCTGATTTATGAGCGCTTAAGAGCTTCTTAGACTGTCTTTTTCAACATCACATATCCTTCGACCTGTTGTGCAGTTTTCAGCCTCAGCAGGGTTTGACGTGTTCATATGGTCACAGCAGGAGTGATAAGTTACAGTGGAGCTTTTTTTTTTTCTGTGCTCCACATGGACGTCCTCATGTGCAGGCATGCATCTGATTTTTATAAGCGTTTCCTGCTTCAACAATGTTCCAACAAATCATTTCCAATCCATTTGGTTTCAGTAAGTTGTGAAATGATTAGCCAAAGTTGTGCAACACGGGTTTACTCCTGATGGAAACAAGGCAACTTCTGTCTCCATTCCTGATAAAACTAACAAAGGTAGACCACTAAAGATGCAAACAATACAAATAACCGCCAAGTTTAAGAGCATTCGTGAGATCTTGAATGAGAAATAAGAATAATCTGGGCTGTCGACGGATCAACACTTTTAATCTTGCAAGTTTAAAATGTCATTATTTTGCTTTTCAACGATATATCAACAATGTCAAACACTCTTTTCTATCAACTGGCTTTTAGACGTTACTTTCAAATAAATGCAGCAATGCTACACCAGTATGAGTCTCTTACCTCTTATTTTAACTGTTCATTATTAATGTATTTACCAATGATGACTATGCCTTTCGTTAAAAATATGCAGGAGCGCATGTGCGAAATGTCAAAACATAGTCAATGTCCGGCATTATTAAGTTATTCCTTGATCTGTTTGGTTTCCCACTGACATCTAATGGTCCCTTGGTTAGTTTGGCTGCTGTCTCGGTTTCATACTGGTCCTGTTTGAATGAAACTATTGTTCCCCCCGACTGTAAAGCCTGTTTGGTGGTTCGATGGCTTTGATGGTGTTTTTTTGGTTTTGTTGCTCAGATTCATTTGACATGGTTTCCTGTAAACCAAGAAGAAGGGCGTGGACATCGGCAATGTGACAAGGATAGACATCGCACCGCTGACCAGTGTTTCGGTTGAGTATTGCAGAGTGACACAGACACTCCTACACAGAAGTACGTAGTGCTCATGACAGCGCCGGCGTTTACTGACTCAGACACATAAACCCAAGCCACTGGTTGAATTCCCGACTCGGACTTCGGACATTCTGACTACCAAGTACAACTGGAACACAGCATTAAAGTGTGATAGTGATATTTTAATTCTATTGTCTGAGAAACAAATGCTTCTTTTTTGGACCGTTGTGTCATGATCAGTGTTGGTGACAGACCTAGACTGTATATAGAATGGACGCTGCTTGCGATGTTGACATGCTGTTACTGTAAGACTGGTTTGTCCTCTTTTTTTCTGTACAGCTCTGTTTCATCCCAGCGTCATCACAGCAACTCTCTGCGACTCTCCCGAATGTGTACAACGCTACTGCGCAATGTTGGTTTCAGGAAATGAAGAAAAAACGCAGAATTACCGAGAGCTTTTTGCCTTCAAATCCCTATACTGGCAGAAGGTGGAGTTTCTTTTCAAACAAGAAGAGTCTGAATATATTTAAACCGATATTTACAATTTATAACCGATATAAACCATTTTAAACTTACAAAGGAATTAGTGGAAACAATTAAAAAGTAAAAGAAAGGAGTTCAGAAATAGAGAGGAACAACAGTTTTTAGACTGAGTAGTTGGACCGTAAATACATATTTAAACATCAGTATAACAGAAGGAAGAGTCGTCAACAGCATCTACATGTTTCCTTCAGAGAAAGAAATAAACGTGTTTAATGTGCAGAAAGCATCAAGTGTTCTCTGAACCAGGATTAACAGCAACCACAGAGCTTTTCCACGGCCGGTAAAGGAATTCCCTCTGACTTTAAGAGCATTACCGCCTGTATTGATTTTGCCGTCAGTGTTTTTTTTTTTCCTGGTGATATGAGTCAGAGCGTTTTTCTGTCCCTCGCACGGTAGCAATAAACACAACCGAGCTGCCCCGAGATCTTTCCCTCTGACATTATTAGGAGCTACAGCGGTGTGAGACTCAACATGGTGTAAAAACAAACCAAATGTCAGCACCACTGCCCGAGCGCCTCTGCTATAGCCAACAGCAAATGTAATGAAAGCTTGGAAGGGTCTGTTAGTACGCCGCTGACCTTTTATACATTTATTGTTCTCTTGACATTTCTCCAGGATGGAGGAGGTGAAAAACAGAATGAGGTGCTAAAGCAGAAATCAGGATTTTCAACTTCCATCCCTCCCCCCCGTTAGAGAATGACTTTCATCGATCCAAACTCCTGGACTTTACCGAGGGTCGATGCTGTGATTGCCAACACTAACTAACTCTCTGCTGCTCTCTCTGTGGACATGATACACTTTTATTAGATTTCATGTCACACAAGTGGAGCAGGGAAGTGAAGGGGGAAGAATTTCTAAGGCTCAGTTCTTTATTTGACTTTGGAGGAAAATCTGTCTGAAGCCTTGTTTCCATTTAATTTGATAATTTGTAAGAGAAATAGAGTTTCTATCAGTGATTTTGGAGCAAATAATAAATGCTGAATGAGTCGTGAAACTTCTTACAGTGTAGACCAAACTTCATCCAATAACTGTTGACCAAGTAGGTATAAGTTGCAAAACTAAACCTTCCTCCTGTGTTAGCTTTTACTACGCACCCACCATGTTAAAGGTTGGTTTTGACCCGTGTCTTAAATCAGCTGTAACTTACACTAAAATCAATTCTCTATCATCCAGTTTGCTTCTCATCTCTAGGTTATCTTGTCAGGCTTCATTATCCATGAAAATATTGTTTGTAATATTTTTGAAGTGAGCCTCTGGGCCTTTCTTTGTCAGTGTACCCCTCATACAGATATCTACGCTGAACTGATCTTACATGTCTGGACATGCCTGATGTTGTTTTTTTGTGCAAGGAAGTACATGGAAAATGAGAATTTCCTAAATCTCACATGATTATAAAAGGATCTGACTATCAGTGCACTCATGATTTCAGTTTTTGCTCTGATTATTAGATATTGATCTAACCGAGTCCACAGCGACCCTAACACGACAAGTGCCATAATTTTGATAAGAGCATTTTATAATTTAGTCAATTCCTTTTTATTTATTTTTTTTATTTTGTTGAAATAGAGGTTCCTGACAAAGTCAAATAGTCTTGATGCAGAAAAAGCTAATTTAAGTGGTTCTTTTAAGCATTTAAAATTAAAAATTAAAAACGGTACAGACCCTAACACAGGAGGAGGGTAAAATCAGAAAGTTGTCTTGGTCTTCTTCCCATAATGAAGCTGAATAATGAACTGATGACGCCAAAGTGCTTACTTGGAGTATTTGTGGACATGATATTAGAAGTTATGGCACCTCACTTTGACTTACACTAGAAGGTTTCTTTCTGTCCACTTCAGAGAGGAAGTGATCCAGAGAGAAGGAGGGAAACAGCTGCTAAATAATTCAGGACGCTGAGATTAAAAAGAGAATTTGCCGGGCCGGTTATTAAAAGGCGGTGTAATTACTTCAGAACTCTGTGTCACTGCTTCAATAAGAGACGACTAATCTGGTTACTGTCACCTCTTGTGTAAGTGGTGAAGATGAACAACGCCTCACAGAGAGAGAGAGAGGGAGAGAGAGAGGTCCGAGCCTGCACGAGTACACCAGATTCAATAAAAGGAAACCTCTGAAAATGATAACTGGGATCTGGCATGTTATCTGACACAGTACTGGAGCAAATACTCCTCGAGTGGGTGTATTTACAGATCAGAGTGTGTTTGTGCGCGTACATTTATCTACATATGCCTCTGTCTTTTAAAGGAAGAATCAGTCAAAGCGAGCCTGCTGCGTTGACGCCTTTCTTCAGGAACTCTGGTGATCTCATTCTAGTGATAAATAAGTCTTTTATTTTCATTTAAAAATAAGCCTAAATCATAAACTGTGTAAATACTGGACGGAGCCACTCTGACGCCTTAATGATCGCTGCTTTCAGACATCGAGTTTCTCATTTTAGTCGTCGCTGTGTCGGGTGTCGGAGGCCAGGAGTGACCATATTTAGAAAAGGGGGACAGTTGTGGGAAGATTGAGGTCAGTGAGTTATGGAAGCTTTGATAAATGTCGAGGTTCATTCACAAGTTTGCAAATTAAGCAGCTTGACAGTGTTTTCCACAGAGGAAGAGATTCTTACTGTGGCGATGGCGGACAACTTCTTGAATGCTTCAAACTCGCCCTTTGGACTCAACAAAGGCAAACCCTCCAAGCTAACGTCATACATTTATCCCAAGAGGATAAACTGTAGATTTAAGATAGTTGATGAGTTTAAGACAAAGTTTTACCCAGTTATAGCAGGTAAAACACAAATGAGAACTTCATTAACCCAAACAGTTGATGCACAGACATCATAGCCAAGCAGACAAGACACTAAACCACAAAACAAGGCATATATTGTAACTTGGCAATAAATCAATTGATCGATCAGTCTTTGTTTGTACAGCATCAATTAATAACAAATGATACCCTGATACTTTACATAATAAAACAAGCCCTAGACTGTTATCTTGTCATATCCCAGTGTGAACTTTAGGTCATATTGACTGCCTTGTCCACAGGGGGCGCCAAAGTTGACACGAACCAAGAGTTCCTTACAGGAGCTTTAATTCTTGTCTTCCAGTGTATTTCATACACCAGTTTGTTTTGATTTTGTCCCTTTTTTATCTTAGCTAAATGGCAAACCTCTGTACTTCCTGCTCAAGAGGGAACAAACAACAGTTGGCAGGGATGCCCCCACCTAAAAAAACAGGTTTCTGAGGGGAACCTTTTATTCTTCTTCTTAGGCAGTTTTGGCAGCACCTTTTCTTCTGGGCTGGACTGGGTGTTTTTTGATTGTTTGATTCAGTGCCGCTGGTTGGTGCAAGATCATTGTGAAGGTAAGTCATCCTTCATGAAAGAAATATAGAGGAGTCCTGGCCAATAATCGAAGCAGGCCTCTATTTACTCGTGTGTGTGTGTGTGTGTGTGAGCCTGGTCACAATAAAGGCCTTGGATATTCTCTGAGGATTTAGGGAATGCATGAAAAACTGTGCAACACAGACACAGCCAAGAGTTGAAGTTCTAAAAATAGCATCGCTAACACCTGACAGACCAGAGGCAGCACACACTACAGAGGTGAACTACAGAGAAAAAAAATAGATAAATAATGATCTGCTCCTGCTTAAGAATTTACAGTTTGTTTAAATATGAATATGTGCAAACTAATATGGGGCCTTATGGGGATGTGCTCACCATTGGAGGCAGCCCCAAGTGGTCACTAGAGGAACTGCAGTTTTTGGCACTCCAGTTTCTCATAAGTTGTTACACAATACTGCTCTCTCAGTCTGACATTTGAGAAGCTGTGTTGAAAAAGTCAGAATTAAATGTAAATAAAACCTGATAATGCATCAGTGCAGCCGCATGAAGTCAAACTTTGATTGAGAGGATACTGAGGGATTACTTTGATTTTAGAGTAATCAATATAATGGTTCTTCTTCACTGAAAAACACGGTTTTCTTGGAAGTGCACCCATCAAAAGTGTATCACTCAGATCTGTTTCTTTCCTGCAGCCTGACCCCGTCTAATCAACAGTCTACGTGTACGTTCGCATCCATATTGGGACTGGACTGCTTCCTTCCACAGGCACTCCATCATTAAACAGAGGGAGTTGCTACCAGATGGTTAAACAAACACATCGCCCAACTGCCCATAACTCAAATCCACTTAGCACTCTCTTGTCAACGTGTCTCTCACTCGTTCACTGGCTCTCTTGTCTTTGGTGCGCGCCGAGGAAAGGCGAGAGGAAGGGAGGGAGGAGGGAAAAAAGATTTCAAAATAATGAGAATCAGCAAGAAATTCCTGGGGGGTGTGTTTAATTTTAATCACCAAGACTATCCATCCTCAGTAGCTCTCATCTCTCCCCCGGTTCCTCCCCTCTGTGCATTGAAATGAAGGGGAACGGCGAGCACCTGGAGTGACAGCGCGTGTAAAAGGTCACAGAGACAAAGACCAAATGTGATGTTTGACTCAGGCTTTTTTGAGAGCTCTCAGGGAGGCGCCCAGGACTCAGGCCAGGGGTTAAGAGTTTGTAGGTCGCCGGGTCACGCAATTTTCCCTTTTCCCTTGGCCTCATCCCTGCGCTTAAAACCTCAACGGTGTACTTGAGAGGGTAATTTATTATCCTGAGTGCTGTCCAGTTTGGACAAGAGGTTGGGAGCAGAGAATTAAGCTTCCCACTTTGGAGGACAGAACGTCTTTTCTCTCTTTTTTTCTGGACATAAGACGATAATATTTCATTTAGAGTCTCGAGTTTTAAACCCACAATGACTGCAGATTGATCGTTGTTGTTTTCTTTAATGAAACATTAAATTGTAAACGTATTAACATAATGTATTCCTTATCTTGCAGGGATTTATCTCTATTATTTAGTCTTCATCTGATTTGTTTCTTTGTAAGCCATGCTGGCTTCCTCCAAAGATGCACTGCGTTTCTAAGAGTTGCTTGTATTTAGAAGTTGCGATACCACTTCAAGATTTTCTATTTCTGTATTTAGGCGAGGTTGCATACCGTTGATCCTGAGGATTTTCCTCGCACATGCAATTCCAACAATTTGCTTGACTAAGCACAAGACTGAGCCGTCCTAAACGGTGTCTGATAGCGCGGCCATGCAGTGTTTCAGCACAGGTGAAAAGGTGGAAAGATAAGCATTATCTCTGACACATTATTGTCAAAGGCATGGATAATTGACATGCATGCCACCGATGTCCAAAAGTAGGCCTGCTGATGACAGCCAAACTGCATTTGGCCCCAGGAATGTGCAGAGGCCGTTTGCAGACATCTGAACATCAAACGGCGCTCAGCTCTGTCAATCTAATAGCTCTGGATAGCGGATTTATTGGCTCTCACAGGCCAAAAGAGAGACGAGGGGCGAAAGCAGAACCAGATTTTCTCTCCGTATCAGTTTCTCCTCTGTCAGTCATGCTCTTATAGGAGTGCCTGAGGAAAGGTGTGTTGTGTTTGACTCTAGATTAACAAGAATAAATGGAGTTCAGATGCAGGTTTCTGTACTAAACTAGAGATGCAGTGAAATTCATCATCAAATTCAATTTTTTATCATTTAACATTAAAAATTCAGACCTAATAAGAACGAAATGCTTCACAGTTTTGCAAATTTCAGCCAGATAAACAAAATAAAACTCCCAAACTGGTGAGGAACTTCTTTTGGGTGTAGTTAGTGTAGCTTTCTGCCATCTGTCATCTCACCAGACATGATTCACCCTGCAGTCGTAGCCAAACGCTGCAGTTAAGGCTGCTGTAAGTGACCCAGTTTATGCGAGACTTCCTCTAAAAATGTTTTTCATGCTTTTATTTTGAAATGACTCATATGCTACTTCCAGTGGATCCTCACTTGGAGGAGTGTTGATGATTGGTGACATTTGCGATGTATTCGGAGGAGGGGTTTATTGATCCTCTTGGTGGGTCTTCAGAGCTCGTCTGGCACACGGCAGAAATCAGCTCCACTCCTTCGTCATTAAACTTTATTCAGACTCGTGACACAAACACGAGGCGAAGGGCAAGCGAAGCCACAAAGTTTGCTGCTGATGAAAACGAATAAGAGGGAAGAAAAGTGGACACGAGTCAGGCTCATCGTCCTCCAGCCTTGATAAAGACGAGGTTCTCACGGAGAAGGATGGATCCAAGAGGACCACTATTTATCTCCGTTAGCCCTCCGTAAAACTCCCCATCCCTGCTTAGATAGCGCTGCCAATGTGCCATGATGTCATCCCCCCGGCGTGCAGTGATTGATGCGTCCTGGCTGCCAGTTCTGCAACTCGCAGGAGGCGGGGGAGTGTGGAGAGGAGGTCGAGACGGGGAAGGGGTGAATTTTCCACAGATAGAGACATCCAAATGTGAGGAGAGCCCAGCGTGGGGTCAGATCAGAGCGCGGGCCAATACGCTTCATACCTGCAGCACTGTGAGTCTGCAGTCTTTAATGTCCCGGCTCCCTACGCTCGGTCAGATTTGATGCTTCAAAGGCGTTCACGAGAAGTGGATAGTGGTGATGGTCCTGCTGACTCAAGCTTGATGGAGAGACAATGGGGGGGGGGGGGGGGGGGCGGACGCAAAGGCCCGGCTCTGATTATGTACGTCTACTCCATCTTCCCTCTGAGTTCTGTTACATATCAGGGCCGAAGGAAAGAGGGAGGGGGTCCAGAGGAGGAAGGGGTTATTGTGAGTGGAAGACTAAGTGCTTCGCAGATAGTCGTGGAGACGTGCTGAGATGAACACAGCGGGGAGCGCCCGTCCTCTTGTCAGCAGGCCAGCTTAGTTCCTGTGCTTTAACAGCTCTATCATACGCTGTTTCCTATCCTTTACTTTTTTGTACCTGAAGGAGGATGAGGCAGAGATACAGAGTTTTATGAGCCGGTTTTCCCCTGTGTTTCCAGCCATCTTCAGATACTAAGGGATAATATTTCTTTATTCTCGATGCATTTTATGTTCTGTTTTACGAAAGTGTGTAATTTTTGCAGGAAGTGGCGTAAATAAATACAACACTATTGGTCAACATCTAGACTACACTACAGCCTGAGGGAGCTAGCAAAGGCAGCTAAAGATCTCAAGCCTCATTTATGAAAAAAACAACAACACAAATTTCGCTTACAACTTGAAACGGTGACAAAAAGTGCAGTTCCTTAACTGGCCACTAGAGCCTGGCTCTAAATGTGATCAACCCTCCATAGAGCCCAGTGTTAAATGGCCAACTTTACAGTGGATGAATCCATGCATGCTGCCTTGTACAAAATTGTTTTTTCTAACTTTTTGCTAATTTCTTCACTGCACAGGAGTGTATTACATAAATTACATTCAGATTCATCACTTCACGGAGTTGCTTTGAGTAAGAAGTTGGTGATTCTAGCCGTACCTTCGGCTAAAGCAGGTACATGCTACAAGATCCCCAACCTGTTTTGGAGCCTGATTCCCCCCAGCGACAGAAGTCCTGATTTTTGATCTTTCTCAAGATTGTTTTGCCAGATTTTTTCTGTGGCTTGAGAAAATCATTTTCAATATTAAATATTTTCAATATATTTTTAGTCGGTCGGGAACTCCAAGGACAACCGAATATGCACTCTGTGTCACATGAAAACACAAAGTAAAAAGGATTGGATAACAGAAACGGGTGACTACTGCTTTTGATTTTTATTGACAGATTCTGAGTTAATTAGAGTCTGTTGTTTGTTCCTGTCATTAAAAAGTTACTTAGGATTAAAAAAAAAATCATTTTTGATCCTCATCAGTGCCGTTAGCTAACTTTCTGTGCTTCTGCAGATATTAAATACACATTAAGTGTGTTTGTTTGCGTGCGCATGTCTTGAATTAGCCATGTACACCATCGAGCTCCTGTCGGTTTGTTGACATGCAGAGTGCTGCACACGCTTCAGAGGGAAAGTGTCGCCTGCTACACAATCAGTATCGGGCTCCTGCTCCTTTTCACTGTGGTCCGGCAAGTGAGACTGAACATGCGGCTCAGGGAATTGAGGTGCATTGATCTGTCCTCGGCGGCGTCTCTCTGGACTGGTGAAATCATTAACCTCGCTGGCACAGACACAGGAAGCAACAACAGAGTATCTTTGAGAGGTTAATTAAAAATAAAAGCACAAGGGGGAAGGGCAGGGGGTGTACTCACCAGGGAAAAGTGCACTGACTTCCAAATGAGCTCACTCCAAAAGCTTAGTGGAAGTGTTCTCATGTACAAACCAGCCAGGTGAGATTTGAACAGCTAAACTTTCATTGATTCGTTCTTTTAGTTAAGAATCAGGGATGGAGGAGAAACCAGGAAACACAAAAGTGAAATATTTGGCTATTAAGGGATCGAGTGTTCGAAACAAGACGTTTTTTTCATCACATTTAAACTATCAATTTTACTGAAATCCACAAAAAAAAAAAAAGCCACAAACTTAAATCTTCTCAGTTTTCTGTGTGGATATATAGCCATACAAGTTTATTAATGCTGTATTGAATTAAAAACAAATGTAACACACAATCTCATTCCTGCAAAACCATTACTGATTGAAGCTGAAGATCTGTTAAATACGCTCACTTTAACTTTTAAATTTAACCTTTACAGACTAGATCATGTGCTTTAACTGTTCGCCAGGAGGCCAAAGGCTGGTGTTGGTACCAGGTGTGTTCGGGCTGCCAGATCTGCTCGAGTCCAGTGTCCACTCGGACAAACTACAGTGCGCACCATTTAATAAGTCAAATATGCTTGGTTAAAAGCCCCTCGCAGTTTTCTTTATTTCTGTTTGTTCATTCAATTAACATCGAAATTTTCTCTCCTACAATACAGAGAATTACAACTTACTGTCCTGTAATTTTTAGATGGCTTTAATTGTTCATGTTAACTTTTCTAAAGGAAAAGAAAAAAAATGTAAGCAGAATCTACATTTTTTAATAGATAGTTTTGCTTTTATTCCACATTTCCTTTGGCGACCTAAAAGAGGCGGTAGTGCGGCGGTCTTTGATAAGTAGCGATAGATTGCCTTGTAAAATTTGTCCATGTTTTCCCTAAAGAACGACAATCCCATGAAACCTAACCCAGCAAAAACGTAATCTGTAATGTCCGGACCAACCACAATCTTCCACGTCATCTGCACCAACTTTACACCAATCATATAGTTTGATGGCATCAGTAGGCGCCGGGCCCCGGACACATCTGGTACCTACACCGGCCTCGGCTTCGCCTCTTTGTCTGTGTCTCGTCCGACTCTAAGTTTGAGCGAATCAGCATTTCAAAATCATCGTCATTTAGTCTCAAACTTCTCTATGGAAACCGATGACTACATCCATTTTTTCATAGAGTCCATGATTAGCAAAGAACGAAACACACGAATCATCGATCAGGTCCTGCGAGGCAAAAATAAGCACAAAAATACCAGCGAGCATTTCATCAGGTGAAATTTTCGTGTACGCTACCAACGCAAAATAAGTCACCAAACTTTTTAATTGATTTCCAGTAATTGACAAACTGAAGAGCAGCAATAGGAGACGAAAACAGGATCACTGTACATGTAATAAAACAGATTTTATCTGATTAGATGTCAACACGGAGACCGTCAGTGTCAACTCTCAGCAGGTGTGACAGCTTCAGAAGAAACAGTAAGTGATGTTAAATGTCAATACGATGTCAGATCAACCCTTTGTGCGATGAAGTTTGTGAGTTTCCGTCAATAAAAGCGGCGCAGAGAAATTCTGAACGACTTCAGCCTGACAGGACGGTGACACAAAGTGAACGTAACACTTCTGCAGGAGCGATGTCTCCGTTTCTGCCTGAATTCATACATTCTTTATGAACGTGTTATTGAAAAGTCGTATTATGTTCATCAAAGACGTATTAGGACCCACATTTCTTTACCCAATATCACGTACGATACAGAGGCATTATTTAAGAAGGCGCTTCATTGGATTACATTCACACACAGCAATGAGTTGTTTTATTAGCTGGCTGCTGTTGTTTACGGCTTAAAGAGGTTAGGTGTTTGCAATCATGTGAAAATGTGATGTGGATCATCTTGATGGGCCTGTTGATGGTGTTATTGCAGTCCGCGGATCCCGGGAACACTCGGGAAATGATGCTCTCCCTGTCAGCTCTGCGGAGCCCCTCTGCTTCTGGATCTATGGGTAATTACTGAGACTCTGCTGACTCAGGACACACACACATATGAGCACAATACGAGAGGACTACTCACACTGAACACAGACAGACATGTAGACGAGCTAATGCCAAATCTCACGCACATGTAGTCGACCTAACAAAGCCGGGGGGACAGATAGTGTTGCTCAGGCAGGGACTGAAGAGAGAACATTTCTTATTCCTCTAGAGTAGAAATTCCTGCTAATGGTTGAGCGAAACCGTAGCAGACATTGCAACAAAGATATGCTTCGAGATCGAGAGAAAGTGATAGAACAAAAAACATGAAATCAACTCAAATTCAAGCTCTTGATATTGTTGAGCATAAAAGGTCAATAGGCTAGGTTATCAGCAGTAAGAAGAAAGAAGTGAAGGAACAGGGATTATTTACAGCTATATTGTTGTGTCTGCAATAAAACAAGGTGTTAGCTTGATTTCCCTTGAAAAATACAAAAGTGAGTAAAGCCAAAATAACACGGTTATGTGCGTCTACACCGAGCTACACGATACTACTTGTTTTTGAAAGTGGAGAATTAAAAGATCGGGAGGAAACTGAAGGAGGAGTTTTAATTATCTTTGGGTACTTTCATAGATTTATGCAATACTACATGCAAATGGATCAGTGTGGCAATCATCATCTTATTCATATCCATTGAGAGCTCAGGAATTCAACATGGACTCAATCTTGGACTAGGACTTCCTTTCCTGCATGCTGCAATTTTTGGCTGTTTGACAAGCAGCTTGAGACGCTTGAGACCTGCATGTCTCAAAGACCCACTCCGATAAACATCATGTTTTTCTTGTTATTTACATGTTCATACGGCATTTTTCTGATGCTACAGGACATACCATGAGAAAAATAAGTGTGAAATTGCATTTCTGAGTATTTCTGCATTCAAATTGCTGTGAATCTCTGGCAGACTCAACTGGCAGGTTAAGAAACTGTGAGATTTCCTATGTCACAAATCCAAACTCCGCCCCTAGAGCCCTTCCATGTAGACAACACTGGAAAAAGTAGAAAGGACAATCGCGGAACAAGTGTGTGCGTTAGCAGATTGCAATGCTGGTAAGAAAGCTAATTATGATATTAACTTTCATCATGTCCCCAAAGACATTAGTGTCCGAGAGCTGAATAGGTCCTATGTTACCTGCCTTTGTTAGCTGCAAGCTAGTGTGAAGACAGGTGTGAAGACAGAGCAGCACCTTCTCCGCCCACGACTCAGAGGCCAATTACTGATGAGCTACTGGAGCTCTGCAGAAGAAAAGCCCTTAAAAATGACACAAGTAACACGATTTTGGCTAAAAACTTCATAATCATAATTTAAAGCTCACTGAGAAACTGAGAACACTTTTGGGTAGTAGAAAAAGATGTTCGCTGAGGGGTTTTGGGATTGCATTAAGACTGATCCACTTGACCTCTTTTGCTCATCCTGCTAAACCCTCATTCCACTTTCTTTTCTCATCAGGCTGTATTTGCTCGCCAAGAATATGTGCTGTGAAAAACTTCAAAAATGGCGGCTTGTCTGACACCTACCCCCTCATAGCAGTTTTAGGCATCAAAATTTACGAAAGTGAAACTATTAAGCTTTACCTTGATGGTTTAATTTGGTTTTGTGTGTTATAAGGAGGCAGCATTTTTGATTTCAGTCTGTTTTGCAGCTCGTCAAACGCTCCCTACTGTGGCTTTAAGCTGTTTGTTTGCTGCCATGCCTAACCTGAGAATAACTTCCTGTATGGCAAAACCAAATTAAACAAAGGTGGTGGTGTCAGTGACTAAATCATGCCAATAAAATGAGCCAAAATGTTAAAAACGTAACTTCAGATTTTTTTATATTTTAGTAGAGGATGTCTATTTCTCATTTATATTATACATCTACATATAAACTGCCATTCAGATGATAAAATTCAGATCTTTTTCTGTGATAATTTAATTTATTTGGTGATAATCTTTGAGATTAGAAATAAAGATTCCCTTTCTTCCATGGCAACCACCCACAGGCCCTGACGACGCTTCAGTGAGGAGAGATGAAATCACATTCCCAGGTTTATTAGCCTCTGGAAATTGGCTTCAGTGGGAGGCGGAAAAACAAATCATTTGAATACATACCCGGGTGTCCTAATGTTCATTTCAGCTCTGTCACTTAGAGGGGGGGAGAGAGGGGAGGTGGAGAGGGTGCATTGTGCTGCTGACAGGATTGGCTTTGTGTGTGATGAATGGGGCTGTCACAGACGCTGACAGGTTTGTGTTCAATACATGTGGATGTACAATACGCTCTGCATCCCGTGACAAGCTGGGAGGCTTTTTTGTCCCGATAATCTCCATATCGTTTCATCTGCCGCTGCTTATGGAGGATGTGGTCACTGAGGGGAGTGTCATGGCCGCTGCACACACTCTCTGGAAGCAGAACTGGGACACAGATATGACTGATGTGTTCGAGTTGATTTTGTTTTCCGGGCTCCTGTTCGATATGCAGATTGGAGACTCTTAGGTTGTCTAAACTCAGCTCTGCAACGTCTCTAAGGTCATTTGGTTGCAGGTTAGAAGCGTCTGAATGCATGTTAAAATGCACAGAAGACACAGGATCCAAATATGCAGAGAGCAGCTCTTGCAGGTACAAAGCATGCATAGAGCATAAATGACATTTGATGTAAAGCCAGCATAAGTTTGCAGCAACTAAACCAAACATATGGCTTACAATTCTCGCATACATAATTAAGCAACTATACGGGAAATGTAGAAGGAATAAAATAACATATAACAGGAGGAAGGGAAGAAGCAGATTTATTAAAATGGCTTTGCTGCAGGAAATAAAATCATAGAGGAAGTGGGTATGAGGAGTGTGCATGCACATCTGTCTGTCTATGGATGGCAGACGGTGGGTCATGTGGAGCAGGAAGGAGACAGAACCTCTGAGTTAGTCAGGGAAAAGATCCAGAAAGGTCCGTTTATAATAAAGCAGAAAATATAGATATTTAAATCGTCAGTTTTGATTTGAAATCAGGTCAGCGTCATTTTCAGATTTTGGTTCCTTTTGCTGTCAGTGCTGTGTTTGAGCTTTGCAGCAAACTCTTACGCAAAATGAGTTTTTTCCTCACCGTTTAAAAAAAACTACAAAAAATATTCTTTCTGTTCAAGTTTTTTTTTTTTAAAAAGGTTTGATGTGGGACTTTTTCTCTCTGTGGATTCATTGCTCATGGCCATGACGGAGTGTGAGTCTATTCTTAATATTTATGAACGACCACTTCAGGGTAAGTTATGGACACAGATCGGGCCAAGACCTCGCTGAGCTTTTTCACTCCCCTAATATTTATGCTTCCCTGACATTTTTTTCCTCTTGCTATTTTCCTGTTTTCCTGTCTATTAGTGGATCTGGAGCTGAGAAATGGAGAACGCCAAGGAGACAGAGCTGGGGGAGAAGAATGGGAGTTTTGTTAGAATGAAAAAAAGTTTATAAAAGTTATAAATCATTTAATATCTTGGGTGATGTGTCAAATTTGGGAGATTTGTCTTGTTTCTGAACAGTGCTTTTACTTTCTGATTTTGTACACCAAACTATTAAAATATTAACAACTGAAGAAAATTGAACCTCCTCGCAGTGACGTCAAACTGAAATTTTTCCTGTAAGACAGAGGGAAATAATAATGATATAACATCTGGCTGAAAACCTGCAGCTCTGTTCCAGTAAGTTCTGTGCAACTCTTTAGTTTAATGTCTCTTATTTCACCGAACAGACACATTCATTATTCGTCGTAGTGTGTCCAAAGTGGGCCAAAAAGGCAGCATGTTTGCCATCAATCCTCCGTGTTTGTGTTTTCCTGCTGAGCTGAGAGGTGTCTGCATCAGGACGGATCATATATAACATCAGCTATTATAAATAAGAGAAAAGTAGGTTACGTTTAGTCTATAATAACTCAAATCTGGCAGCGGTGTTGTCCTCTGTGATTATCAGAGTCCACGTGGTCGTCCAGGTCTGCAGAAGAAAAAGCAGGAAAGACTGTAAATCATTTTTACACCTGTTGCTCTTTACTGTAAGGACTTAAGGAGGGCAATCAATGAAACATAGTTCACTTTGTAGTTTTTCCTCTGCTGTCTCTTTAAACAACATATGAAGCGAATGTATGGAGCACATTTCAAACAGTGGAGGACCGTATGAAGGCTCGAGTAGTGTGCTTATTTTTTTTATCAACTTTCATCTATCTATCTAGACGTATATCTCGCTTTATGTATGTGTATATCTACATCAACATATCTATGTGTGTGTATACTTAAATATGTGTGTATATTTATATCAACATATCTATCAATCTATACGTACCTATAAATGTATATCTATATATCTTTATCTATCTATAAACTTCTATATTTGTGTAAATCTATATCTTCATGTCTATGTCTATCTTTATAAATCTTTCAATATACAAGTGTATATCTATATCAACATATCTATCAATCTATACGTATTTATAAATGTATATCTATATATCCTTACTTATCTATAAACTAATATATTTGTGTAAAGCTATATCTTTATGTCTATGTCTATCTTCATAAATCTTTCTATATAAGTGTATATCTATATCTTTATGTCTACTAATCTATAAGTGCCTATAAATGTATATCTACATATCTTTATCTATCTATAAATCTCTATATTTGTGTATATCTATATCTTTATGTCTGTGTCTATCTTTATGAATCTGTCTATATTTAGGTGGATATTCATATAAACATTACTTTAACTTTCTATATTTATCTGTATATCTATATCTACATATCTTTATCGATCTATAAAGTTATATATTTGTGTACATCTATATCTTTATGTCTATGTATCTGTATAAATCTTTCTACATATAATTGTATATCTATATCAAAATAACTTTATCGCTATATATCTATCTGTATATCTATATCTGTCTGTCTATATCTTTATATGTGCATATCTACATTGACATATCCATATCTCCCTATATATGTATAATTACAGAGTTCTTTTTATACTTGATACTCTGTAACAAACATATGTAACATATTTATGTGTGCCAATAATCATAGATCAAGATCATGTTCTTTATCACCCGGCGAGCCTTATTTAGATTTTTGTCTACCTTTTTAAAATAAAGTTGAAGAAAAGGATGAACTGTCATCATGTGAAGGTTAACTCATGAAACTTTCTCACTGCTCGTCTCTGCTCTGCGGGTTGATCAGTTTCAGGTGAAGTACAGACTGAGCTTTAAACTTTGACCTCATCTTTAAATAGAAGATAAGAAAAACGCGCCTCACTCCTCTCATGGGGCTCATTCACTAACAATCAGAGACAGAGTGATGAGGCAGTGACCACACTCAACTGCATATAACATTTTCTGCAATGATCTCACTTCCTGGTTATATATACCACTGTACATGGCACTTCATTTTTTTTTTTCACTAAAAATCAAGCATCTTCTCGAGACACTTTATTTCTGCTACTGTCTCTTTAAGACACTTGGACGCTTTCTGGAACCCTCCTCCACTGTTGCCATGCTTACAAGTCATCACAATTAAACTAGCCAGTGTTTCTTTACTTAAAGTCCATACAGACCGGGAACGACGCAACTATAACACGCGGAATTACGAAATATTCGGAGGCGAATTTTGATGTGCCTGACCATACACATCAAGCGCGATGCGATTTTGCAACTTTATGGGGGAAAATAAGACATGTCTGGGTGGAAGCGAGATGACAAAAATGGAGTCTACTTCAACTTCAAGTGATGGCGAATTGGTACTCCTTTTAAAAATAATAAGAGCAACCATATACCACAGTTACTAAAAACAGAAAACGTCATGATGTCATGATGTTAGCAAATGCTGCATCCACTCTGCATAATTTTTTAAACAAGCTGTTCAGATGTCGGCATCCAACAACTTGTCTCAATACTAAATTATATAATATGAAAAAAAAGCAGAATGCCGCCTCTTTAAATATGACAGAAGTTGACAGAAAGTCAAACTAGTTGTTGAATTTATTGATGAAATTAAATTTCTGGGTGTTTTTCCTGCAGAAGGTCAGACCGACACCTCCATCATAAAAAGAAAAGTCTACAACGTTCAGTAATGACCAGTTTTGATGGATACTCTTATTTTTTCTAAGCTTTTTTAAGCGCACTTTGTTGTGGTTGGAAAACAGAATCTCTGCTCTGAATGACTTCAGAATATTAATGTGGTTTTAAGTAAAAGCACTCCTTGTCTTCTTCATGTGACCCAATTAAGCCTCATAAGTCTTTCTGTGTACGTGTTGTACGTAGAGTTGCTTCACTTCCCAAAACTCGGCCCACAAAAACACGATAACTTACATCCTGAAAAGTTCTGGATACAGACTCGCTCTAAAGATTGTTTGACCTTCACAGTGCCCGGCTATTACTCTCCTGTGAGTCCCCCATCACCTCTCCCACCCTCTCTCTCTTTTTTCCACAGATGGATTTTTTGTTGCATTAATCCCACAGATCAGGTGGGTTTTGTCAACGTGTTAAACTTTAATACTTTGGGTCATTTATCTTTACGGCCGAGCCCGGGGTCTGTCAGCAACCAGACGAGCTATTTCCTCATTTGGTTTGGGAGCAAAGTGGCGCAGGAGAGAGCAAAGGGGGTGATGGAGTGGAGTGGAGTGGACTGGGGGAGGTTGCTGCTCGCCATTTAATGAAATCCTGATGTGAGGAGGGAGAGGAGGGCTTGGTCGAGGGGTAGAGGGGTGATATTTGGGGTCACAATCTAGAGAGAAGCGTCACCCCTCTGGAGAGGTGTCTTCCCCTGGTTATTTCTGCTGCTCTTGTTTGGAGGAGCTCGTAAAGACTGTTTGCCCCTCATTACCTCTCACACGCCGCATCAGAGACCCCGGTGGACGAGGATAGAATTGCAGGTGATTAATTTGTGGAGAGCTCCCCTGGAACGTGCCCCGCTCTCACAAGCATTTGTCTTCATTTGCCAAGATATGTACAGTGACATGAGGAGATAGGCCTTAGGAGTCCTGGTGCATGTTTTTTTTTTTCTCCCCTCTCATTTTAGGAAACAGCAGATCAAGCTTTAGTAAAACATCCTGTAGGAAGACTGGTGGTCATGTTGAAGTGGTATGAAAAAACAAACCGTTTTCTCGGCTCATTTAGCAGCTAAAACCGTGGAACTAATGGACAAGAAATGAGAGTCATAATGCTGCGACAAACATTTTGTTTTGTCGTCTGAACAGCGAGTGAAATGTCAGAGTTATATTTCACGAGTATAATTGAAACACAACAACAACAACAACACAGGACTGTGAGCGGCTCTGAAGTGGACACAGTTAAATGGAAGTGTATGTGGACAGAGGCGGGTTATGTTTGGAGCAGTGTGGTCTTTAATTGCACACAAACAACAAAATGTTGTTTTGTTTTTCGGCAATAAACATAATTAGTCGAATTAAAACAAAATTTAAGACCTAAACCTCGTCTGACCTGTAAACGCTATCTTTTACGGAAGTAAATCTGTGCCATCTGATTTTGAATTAGAATTTCTAAAGCTGAATTAATTTTTGTTCATCAAAATCAGACTTCGAATTTCAAAACTATTGAATTTAAGCACGCATCTTTATTTCTGACACTTTTTTTTTCACAATGAAATAAATTCAGTGTAAAAAAATCAGTCTCTCAAAAGATTTGTTTAGTAAAAATTCAACTTTAAAAAAAAAACTGTAAAAAAAATTCAACTCCAAAAAAAAAAAAAAAACTTTGTAAAAAAAATTTAACATAAAAAAAGAAAAATTCAATCATCCATCTTCCAGCCAATCAAATAATGCTAGATTGGTCATGTGGCACCGACCCCAGTGGAAAATTGAGGAATCGATTGCTTCTGCCTGATTACGTGGATGTTGAGTCGGTCCATTTTACACTAAATTTTTTGACAATTTTTTTTTTATGTTGAATTCTTTTTTACACAGTTTTTTTTTTTGTCAAATTCTTCCTACATGAATATCTTGAGGAACCGATTTTTTTTTGCACTGAATTTATTTCATCACTGTGAAAGAAAAAAGTGTCAGAAATAAAAATGTGTGCTTAAATTCGATGGTTTTGAAATTCAAAGTCTGATTTTGATGCGAAAAAGAATCAGCTTTAGAAATTCACATTCAAAATCAGATGGCACAGATTTACTTCCATCGTCTTTGCGCTTGAAAAATGTTTGACTTTTTAAGATGATCTCAATTTTATCAGGATTTTACCAGACGTCGTCCTACTCAAAGAAGAATAAAACAAGTGTCTAGGGATTTAAACTGCAAATGTTTAAACTCATTAGAAAATGTTTAAAGGTAGACTCGATAAGGTGCAAATAAAATTAAATGCCTTGTGTGGCACCGTTAGATCCTTTTCAATGTACTTCATTTTCGCTTAATTGATTAAATTAAAGTCTGGAAGTCTTTTCTTTCTTTTTTTTCAAACATAACTTTGCATCCAAACTTCAAACATCATTTCCCTGAATCTATTCAATTTATTTTGCTCTATATTAAATTTTAGGCCGTCGTATATCAGCATACATCACTTTAGCTTGTGTAGGCATGCTAACTCTTAACATGGATATTTTAATACTGGATTCTGTCCTGCAATCCAGGCACAGCAGTAGAGATGGTGTGTGCTTTTCTTAACAGCTGACAATATAAGATGAAAAATACAGCATGTAATTTTCCTGCAAATGTCCCATTTACCTTATTTACCAGTTCAGTGTGAACTATGACGAATTTGTGAGCTAATGTTTGACTGTGACTTGATCTCAGATCAAAATTTTGTTCGATGCTAACTCATGCAGCAAGTCGGCAGAAAAGAATCTGTTGCCATGGAAGCGAATCAGAACTTTTTTTTTAACGCTGTTTACATTAAGTATTTTCAAATTAATAAAATTGTCTTTAAATCAAGATTTTGTTTGAACTTGTTCACAGCTTTAGCTGGAGTCCCGATATTGCATAATTACCTGATTATTATTTATAATCCCTTTCTTGATTCATTTGAAAAATACACTTACTCATCAATAAACAATATCAATAAACAAAAATTTAAGATATTAAACCTGAAAAATAAAAATACTACATATTTTCAGCCCAGTTTAAAGATGTCAGAGTATTATAAATATGTGTTCCTTTCACAGGCGTCAGTATTGTTTCGTAGTGTTTTAAGGCTGAATGAAAACTGGAAAATCGTGATGTGTTAAAAGGCAGATGCACCTGCCTTCAGGTGTTTTACGAGGTGTTTATTTTAAGCCTTTGATCGTCGCTGTCAGGTACATGTAAACCATCCTGAGGTGAAATATTAGCACAGGTCACAGGGTATCATTTTACACAGTTTGTTTTTAGCTCAGAGCCAACATGAAATCTTCAAATCAAAAGTCAGAGCACTTTTTGTATTCTCATTTTTATAATCTTGTTGAAAAACGTAAATTTCTATATTTCTATCAGAGTCGGTTGCAGTTCTTTACTCCGCACTTTATCTGATAGAGGGTCGTGTCGTGGTTGTTTGTGATCACGGTGAAACTCAGTTCAGACGCTCGTCATCATCTGTAAATAGATCTGTCCATGTGCACACAGGGACTGGATTTATGTGTGTGTGTGTCTCTAAGGGAAGGACGGTATGCTAGTATGTATGGCCGGCCTTGGAGGTAATCCACAGGAAAGACAGCATTTGCTGTAATTGAAGCCTGAAAATTTGACATACAGTAGATTAAAGTACACTGACTCTAACATTATCATGGTTATTGTGGCCAAAAAAGACAGTTATTATCAAAACTGGTGCACTGGGACAGCCTCACAGTACCGGTATTTGTTTACAGTAAATTACATTTAAATCTAGGATCTGAACTCAATCAAAAGTGTCGATCTGCACATGAAGATTTGCTCAAATGTAAGTAAACATGCTCAAACTTTAATCACCTCCAGGGACTGGAAATGTTCTGCTTCTTGTGTGTATCTATAACTCAGTTTTTTAAGATTATGGCTAATCAATAAACAATTAATTAGACTCACACAGAAAAAGTGACTGCAGGAAAAACATCCCAATAAAGTCAGTTCTGATCCATTACTTAGGGCGAGGAGAAGTTTCCTCTGTTTGCATACTTTGCCAGAACAATATTAGTGCAGGGTCATTTCGGTTGCTTGTCTTGGAAAAGCTCGCTATTGATACACACACATACTATTACACACACACATGTGCACGCAGACACATGCACATTATGAGTCTAATGTGTGGGATCAGATTCCATGGTGTGCAGTCTCTGGGCTAATTACACAGTAATGGAGCTAATCAAGAGTCAAACAGGAGAAACATTCATGCTGTAATCCTGCTTAAAGCCTCCACCGATCCTTCATCAGGATCTTTAAAAGGCCCCGGTGGCCCATTAGAGAACAACGAGGACGACCACGGGCCTCTCCCCGGGGAAAAGGGGGGCAAAGTGGAGACACAAAGGTCGACTGTAGCTGTGTTCGGGGGCTGCGGGGGGGTTTGGCTCTGCAAACTTGCGGGTTATTATGGTGGTTTATTACTGTGTTTAATCTATGCACTGCAGGACTCCTGTTTATGTATGTCGTCCCTGCATGACGGGATAGGCTGTTCATAGTGCATGGGATGTGTAGCTGCACAAGGTTACCACTAATTTAATCTAAAAGTGTTGGACCACCTGGATTTACCTCCAGATAGAAGAAATACACAGAATACAAAAATACCTGTCAATAAAGCAGACGTGATATGTTCTCTGAGTTTATGTTTATTACTTAAAGTTACAGTTTTTACAAATTTGGTAATATTTAATGATATCTAATCCTAGAGACAGACACTCCTCTGCTCAGCCCTCCTGTTAGTGAGACTACGGTGGCCTAGGAGGATAAGAAGGTCCTGTGACTTATTTTTACTGTTAATTATGTGTGAAAGTTGTCTACATGCTGTTTTATTTTTTATCTGTACTGTTCCAGATGAAATGCCAAATGTGTGATCTGCTGCAATTCAATTTCCCTATAGGACAAATAAACTACTACTACTTCTTCTACTATTTCAAATTTATTTTTTATGAAAAAAGTAAACCTTTAAAGGCTCTAATCTTTAACACAAATCCACTTGTTTTATTGAATAAAGTTTATTTTACAGCACATGAAGAGGACAACATGAGGACGACAACTACTGAAGCTGCATGTACAGAAAATATCAGATATCTAATAAATATCACATTAAACATTTACTTTTTTGACCTGCTGTTTGTGACCCATCCAGAACGTGTCCGCGACCCACTTTTGGGTCGGGACCCACCAGTTGAGAACCACTGCTTTATCAAGACTTTACAGTTAATTTTTTGCATACAATAACATCTTTTCCTTTCTGTCTTCTAATCAGTGCTCCATTCTGTGCTGCTGCATGGCAATATAACACGACTCTCTTTTAAGGCTCGTTTTAAGTTAGAAATAACATATGACTAATATCTAGTTAACTTTATACGACTTTAAACATGATTGTGACATTTATATTTAATTCCCACCAGTGTGCAGTATTTAGTTGCATTGCATCTTTGTCAAAAACCATTAAAAGAAAATTATTCTCTAAAAAATTCACAATAATCGAGCTGTGTCAGGTTTGTCTCACTGCGTATGGCTTCAGTTTTGGTTTCTTATTGCAAACTTTGACTATGAAATATATGATAAATAGATTTTTTAAAGCTGCCAGTTTGATAGTTTTCTGTCTGACACCGATCAAAAATGAATTATTACAACCATCACCTTTAAGCACATGAGAAAGTATAAAGGAAGGTGGCTGCTCAAGGTACAGCAGCGTGAGGGTAAATGATGGACGCCGGCGTCCAATGGCAGCTGAAGACGTCACTTACGTCAACCTCAGAGAGAGAGAGATAAAGGGGGTGGCTCTGAACACCTGAGCGTCAGCGACCGTCACGGTGCGTTCGCGGACAGGTGGGAGAGGACAGAGTCTATGAGTGACAGTCAGTCCTGTCGCTGCTGTGAAACGATATGAGCGGCCTGATGTAGAGACTCAAAACGACAAACAGACACGAGTGAGATCTGTGCGCGTAAAATCAAACATTTCCTGTTTTTATTTTCAGTTTATTTCTTTCTAAATATATTTTTTGCATTTTTAAAAAAGAGAAAATAAAGTAACCTGCAGGTGTTTTTATTTTCTGACCATTACTTCAAGGTTTTATTTTGATCTCTCTCTCGTTCTAGTCTACAGAGCAGCAGAATAATTCACATCTTAATCAGATACATTCAGCCCTCTTCAAATTGATCGAAATCTTAATCAATAAAAAAATAAATAAACATGAATCGGTAGCCAAACCTGCCGTGAGGCCTCATCCCTCTCCCCCTCGATCAGGCCCCTGCAGCGCCGCTCACGGTGCGCGTCTCTGCGCACAGAGGCCGCTAAAAGATGGGAAACAAACACCCACAGCGCCCTGCAGCCTGCTCCTGTATCATGTTAGAGTGAGAGGCGTTTACAGCTGTTTTCCTTCATGATACAGGACGGCACGCTGCGCTGGGAGAGCAGCAGCAGAGGGGACAAAAGCGGAGCATGGACGGCCTTTACGCATGAGCGAAATAATGATTGACCCCTCGAGTAAATGAATATTTTCAAGAACATAATAACCGTAATTTTCTGAGAATGTAACCCAAAAATCTTCTGCGGTGAATATGCTGATTTAAAAATAAACTAAATGTTTTTTATTGTGGACATAAATTTCCTTTTTTGGTTATACTGGAGCACTGTGGCTTTAAAGGCTTTTTCTGCCTTTTTGTGTAATTTCTGTTATATATGCCTTTTTATTTCATTTTGAAGTTTATTTAAATGTTTATCTAACATCCTTTAAAATGTGAAGTAAACCTTTTGTAATCCACCTCGGGTTTTCCTACTATTAGAGATTTGAACGGTGAATAAATGCGCAGATTTAACACTCGGTCTCTGTTCTATCACTCCTCATCATCAGCTGATCTCATTCAAATTAACAACACAATTAACAACAATCGAAACAAATAAAATGCATTAGAAATATTCCTCTTTTTTTATAGGTCTGGTTATTTCGAGGCTCAGTCGATGCAGAGCAGCCAGTAACGCGTTACAGCTCACTGTAACCAATTACATTTTCAGGATTATTATTGCAGTTGTTGCATTTGTCATCACCTTCTTCGAGGCTGCGATGGAGGCGGAATTTGATCCTCGGAGCAGTCCCTGATGCTCGCTCCGGAGCGCACTGGATTAATTTGGTGATTAATGAGAGAAAGGCTGACCTTCACCGAGGGGGAGTTTTCCCACTGCTTTGATTTTATCGAGACCAGGAAGATAAGAAGGCTGCACGTCTAACCTCGGATTATTTATAGCAGAGCAGTGATTTTACAAAACGTGAGAAATGGGAGCGTGCTTGATAAATTGTTCCTCACAAAGAGAGAAATAATATCATGTTCGTTGGGTGATTCGCAGCATTACGCAGAGCTGGACTGTGATAGGACGCAAACGCAGAGCGAGTCATCCAATTAAATCCCTCCAGATCTGATGATTGATGATGTCAGCTGCTCTGCTTCTAATTAACGTTTAAATTAAGCCAAAGAAGAAGAAGAAAAAAAAAAAGACTTTCTGACCGTCGCTGCTTCTCTTCAGGCCTGAGAGCTGATTGGAAGCTGTTTGGGGAGGATGACGATGATGATGATGATGAGAATCTGCAGCAGCCTGTGATGGCCTGCAGTGTCCGGTGTGTCTCTGTCACAGTGGACATGGTCTCTAAAGAGTGAAAGGTTTACCTCCACTCATGAGTAAGACCTGAATTCACTAAGGGTGAAACAGGCCTGAGGATACAGTGGGAGAAAAATGCAGAGAACTCAAAAAAATCGACTTGAAATTAAAAGGAAAAACGAAAACAAACTGAGATTGTCTTATTTTTTTTATCTTCAGTGAAAGTTGTGCAATCAAATGTTGTCTCAAATATATTATGTACTGAGACTGGAGTAATAGTTAAAAAAACTAATCCTTACTTTTGTAAAATTTCGTGACTGAAGCTGTTACTCAGATCAGTCCAGGTCCTCACCTGCCTCTTTTTTTCTTTCTTTCTTTTTTTTCTGCCAAAATTCCCAAACTCAATCCACCCTCATAAACTCCTGCTTGTTATGCAGAAATATATGTTTAAAGCAGCCACAAAAAGCTGGACCTCCAAGGCAGCTAATAGAATTTCCTGCTGTTTTATAACTCTGTCTCTAAACCAATGTCACCATATGCTCCTGTTGGCACAAGACTCTCCGCGGTGGCTTCCTGGGCGGCACGGAAGGCTCTCTCCAAATGGCTCTGAGTGTGTTTAAGAAAAAAAAAAACAATCCTGAAAGATTTCTTTAATTCAGCTTATGGCTCCTAGTAGCAGCTGGTAGGTCGACTCTAACACAATCTAAAAGGAGGCTTTATTCGTCTGGTAAAACTCCAACCTTTCACTCTTTTCATGCGTTAATGCTTTCATTAAACCTTCCCTGAGTTTTTTTTCTATTTGATTTTTTTATTTCGTTCATGCTCTATGCTAAGAATAATCCCAGAATTGTGTTGAAACGAATTAAAGGCCCTAATATGGAAAGACTCACATTTGTTGAACCTGACAGGCTTTAAAAAAAATGAAGGTGTGTTTCCTCTGAGCAGACGTACCTGCTGATCTGCTCGGTGTCCTCCTCGTCCCTGTTTTGTCTCTAACCCGTTCCTCTCTCTCCATCCTAAAAGCACCATCAGTTAAAAACGGGTGATTCTCCTCCGTCCTCAGACTGCGCGCCACGGCACGGCGTCACCTTTATTATCCGCTTGTTTCACGCTCCCGCATTGAGTTACAGTGGAGCTGAGGGTTTCACCTGCGGGGTCAGAGTGAAGCACGAGTGATAAAAACACAAAGAAAATAAATCAATGTGATTTTTTTTAAAGCACGAAAATAAAAAACAGATTTAAGTTCAGCTGTTTTTTTTGTTTTCTGTTTGCATTCTTGTTGATTTTAAACTTGTATATTTGTGCTTCTGTTTTCAAGGATGGAACTTATTTTCAAATTTTTAAAAATATATATTTATTAGTGTAAAATCAAATAAAAAAGAGTCCCGCTGCTTCTTGGATTGTTTTGATATTCTTTAACACGTTTCCACACGGATCATTATTCCTCTGTGTTACAAAAGAAAGAAAGAAAACCCCATCAGTTGGATGAATCAGCACAGCTACTGTTTATTTATATCGAATCATTTCAATCGATATTAAAATCACCTCCTTAAACGTGCACACTGTAGCTATTTGAAGCCAAAATCCCGTGCAACACAGTGTCTAATGTCGTTTTTACGCACGACGCCAAATGCGTAAAAACGCACAAAAACAACAGATTACATCTCACAGCAAAAAAAGCACGTTTGGCTCAGAGTTCCTGTGAACTTTCTTTCAAACAAAGGTGCTTCTGGCTGTGTTTTAATGGCCATCGACTCTCCCTTTCTAGCAGAACACACCAGCAGAGGGAAACAGATGCATAAACATTTCAGGGCATCTTTCTCCTCGGCAGCAGCAGCAGACTCCTCCTCCTCCCCACGTCCAATTAGTTATTATGGTCCGGCCCTTTAAGACGCAGCAGCGGGTCAGCAAGTAGTGTAGTGTTTCTCTAATTGAACTTCGCCCAATCAACAATAACTCGTTAGCAGTCGCTTTCGCCTTCTTACTGCTTGGGACAGCTTTTTTCTCCTCGCAGGGATTCTCCCCCTCCAGTCTGTTCCTGCTTAAAGATCTACATGGAGCTTGGCAGAGGAACTGCGACTCTCTGAGGGGAATACAGTCCGGCTGCCTTTACAACTACGCCCGGAGCATGGTTATTTTGGAGGAAGGCTCTGCGGAGAGCTAAGTTGCGGCATTCGGCTGTGAGTGTCAAAATATAGAGAGGGGGTCTTCGAGCAGCAGAGAAAACACTCGTGGAGGAGTAAAAACTGCCTCTTGAATGAAATAATCAACTTTTTGTGGAAGCAGCGATTCTTCGGGACTGCAATGACCTCCAGTAAAGACATGAAGGCAGGTTCTGTGTTACAGTCCAGCGGCGAGGAGAGGAGGCGAGCTCCCTTAGACCAGCTCCCACCGCCGGCAAACTCCAACAAGCCTTTGACGCCGTTCAGCATTGAGGATATCCTAAACAAACCGTCTGTAAAGAAGTCAGTGGCGAGTATCTGTCCGCCCAGAGTGCTCGAGAAAGTGACGGGCTCGAACTCGGCGAGGAACGGGATCACCACTCCCTCGTCGCCGCTGTGCGCGCTGGAGGAGCTGGCCAGCAAAACGTTCAAGGGACTGGAAGTCAGCGTGATCCAGGCAGCGGAAGGTAAACTAGAACTTTTTAATAATGCAATAATCAATCTTTGGACTGATGGGGCAAGTTCTGAAGTTGTCTCGAGGTCGCTGAGATGAGTGCTAGCTGGGTTTGTTTTGACTGGAAATGCAGAGTGGTGAGGACAGCTGTAAAGGAATGCATAAAATCTAAGACTGGGAATCCAAAATGATCAAATTCACTGATCAGATTTGAATTGAACGTGATTTAGGACGTGTTAAATCTTGTCAACACAGCAGCTAATATACTTTTACGTGCTGTCAGAAAGTCTATCGGCCATTATGGCCTACTCATGCAGGGCTATGTCGAATTAATATGGAAAGACTGACAGATGAGCTGTAGTGGCACACATCCATGCGGGTTTTGTGCAAATTAATGATCTCTGGACTATCTCAATATCAAATTCGTGTTTGGCAGCAATTACTTTGAAAAATGAGAGCAGAGATAAATGATTCTGCTTCATTTTTGCATATTTGTATCTGTTCTGAGATTTTAAAATGTGTTTGGTTTATCTGCAGGCGAGGCTCTGTATTTTGTGGTGACTGGATCTGATTAGAACCATAAAAATATTTATCAAAATTATCGGGGTAGAAAGTCTAAACATAGCCTGCTCCACTGGACCAGGCCTTTTTACGCAGTGCCATGTGTTTGACTCGGAGGGGAAAGTGACCCTCGCGGTTGTCTTCCAGCGTCTTTGAATGTTTTCTTCTCTCACCTCTCCAAGGTCGCGAGCACGTGAACGCTTTCGGGCAGAGACAGACGTCAAAGAAGAGGAGAAAGTCGCGGACGGCCTTCACGAACCACCAGATTTACGAGCTGGAGAAGAGGTTTCTGTACCAGAAATATCTTTCTCCGGCCGACAGAGACCAGATCGCGCAGCAGCTGGGCCTCTCCAACGCGCAGGTCATCACCTGGTTTCAGAACCGCAGGGCCAAACTCAAGCGGGACCTGGAGGAGATGAAAGCGGACGTGGAGTCTCTAAAGAAGATCACCCCTCAGACCCTGCAGAAGCTCGTCAGCATGGAGAACATTGAGGAGCCTCACCAGGTTGGGGGACCCGAGGCTAGATCGCCAAGTATCTCCCCGACCTCCCAGGGACACCGGGCCTTCCCACAGTCCCCCTCGTCCTCCAGAGACCAAACCACGGATGAGTTCTCGGAGGACGATGAGGAAATTGAGGTGGACGATTGACAGTCGTTTGGTCTGTGATTTTCACGAGCAGCAACAATGAGAAGATTACTAAAAAGGGGGCATTTTTCTTCCCAAACTTTTGCACGGATATCGACAGAGAAAAAGGAGAACTCATCCACAACAGACATCTCAAGAATTTTCTTCTCCTCCTTCTCTCTCTTTTTCCCTCTCCATTTTTATTTATTACCCGGACTTGTAGAGCTTTCCAAGTCTGTCGTTTAGGTTTCACCACACTATTTGAGGAATATCCGGCTTCCTTGCAGACAGTCCTGACTCTGATGGTACAGTGAGACTGAAAACTGTGTAAACATTTGAGTTTTTCACGCTCGAGTTTGAAGGAGGGGGCATGGAGAGTTGTGCAATTATTTTAGTTTGTCATTTATGCGCATTCTTCGGATCTGCCAAATATTTAAATGAGCCTCTCAAGCCTGAGGTCGAGGTCTCTCTCTCTCTCTCTCTCTCCCCCTCTCTCTCTCTGTCTGTCTGTCCATCCCCTCTTCATGCAGTGTAAAACGATTTCTTGTTTGGTTCGGGCCTGATCTCTGCGCAATGGAGGCATCCTGTCAAACTTTTACACGCCTTGACTTCTGTACATAAATACACCAAACATCCTATGCGATAATTTTATTGTAACATTCTATTTAATCAGCATCTATGTAAATAAAGGTTATATGATATTTCAAGAAGCTTTCAGCGCGCTCTGATGTGTGATTGTGCAGAAACGTACCAAAGAAAACAGTGAGGGGTGACACTGGAGTGTGTTCCATGAGCGATATTATCATTACATTATAAAGGAGCAGCTAAAATATAAATTAAAGACGGATTTAAAACACTTAATTCCTTTAAATTAAACTACACTCAGGAAATAAAGTTGCAGAGGAGAAAACGTGGCATTGCGCACAAAACGGAGCGACTCCAACAAGAGTTTGACAAGAAGATAATGACTTTTTTCGTCTGGGAGGTTAAAGAAATACATAAAATATTCATCCCTCCCTGCCTGGTAAAATGTTCCAGCCCCTCTTTGAGTATTTGACCCATGCTTTCAGCCCTCAAGTGCCATGACTTCAATTAGCAGCCGTGCGTCGCCTTTCTTCCCATTCTCTCTCCCGGCTTTGAATGCATCTTGTCACAAGAAGGTCCCGGTCTGGCCGCCGTGTTGAGAAAAGCTTGCACCCTTCCCCTTGCGCCATATGTTTTCTTCCTCCTTCCATGACTCGTCTTTAACACAACTAGTCGACATGATTGATTAGGTTAACCCGCCTTCGCCTCACAGAAAACAGCTTGGAGCGAGTCGTGCGCAATAATGGCACGCATCTGCCACTCTTAACCCGGGTTTGTTTGGGGGAGAGAGAAGAAGTCTCCCCATGAATAGCAAATGTCTTAGTGTGAGGGAACTAATGAATAAACCTCAATGGGAGGCTGTGGAAATGCGACGTGCTGCTGCTGCTAGCTGACCATTTGCAACTGTTTGGTAACAGGAGTGTGTGTGTGTGTGTGTGTGTGTTAAGTGTGTGTTAACTGTTTGTGAAAAGAAGGGGTGCGTTATTTTAGTTAATAAGTGCCAAATTGTTATTTATTCTGCAGCAGGTTTGACAGATGCACTCGCGTAAGAAGTTTGATTTTCATGCCATCGTATTTTTGCGCACACACATGCGTAAAACCTCTCCAAGTAAAGTTACTTTCATTTTGATTTTACTCGCCACAAAGAGATCTAATAATATTTTTCTTTTTTTGCAAATGTTGCGTTTATGTGTTTAATCTATATCATTATAATTTTACCTCTAAAATACATTTTAAACTGCATGTCTTGAATTGTTGTTATTTTCTAAAATACTGACGCCTTAAATCATCAAGAGTAAATGATTTAATTTATTTTTTCTGAGCGTAATAATCGTAAATAATTGTCTGTATTGATTTTATTTTTATCAGATAAATTGTGTGATTTTTTTCTCGGTTATCAAACTCATAAAAAGTGGTCAAAACAAATCAAATAGAGACATCTCTGAAAAACAAGATAAAACTCTAGGATTTAGAGAGGAAACTAAAGAGAGAGAGAAAAAAAGGTTTTCCTTCTTTCTCCGTGTTTTTTTTTTTTAATGGTGGCTATAGAAACCGAGCAAGCTCGCGCGCACAATGGGAGTAATGGTGTGGAATCGTGGAGGTTGAAAAGTCAAGTAGGCCTCTTATTGTGGAGCCACTCTGCACTGGCAGCAGAGACAACACAGAGGATGGAGCTTTAGATGAGAGTCAGAGGGGAACCACATCAGCCTTATTACGATATTATAATTTAAAAAAATACAAAACAGAAAATTATAAAACATCCTGATCATGAACTATCTTTTATTTCACAATGCTTAGCTTTAAAATCTGTTCATGTCTCAGTTTAGTCTTTGTATTGAAATTCAAAACTATGAGGAAAAACTTTGGGATTAACTGGATCAATTTTTTATGACTTTAAAATTTTCACATTGGGAATAAATACCTGAATAATCTGCAGTACAAGCTTTCTATTTGTGATTTAAATGTTACACTCAAACTGGCATTACTTCTCTGATTGTCTCCTCAAGATCAATCCTCTTTTTTTGGTGTGATAAAGTCAGATTCATATTTTGCAATTCTCACCAGATAAATTCGATGGCAGAGTTGAGAGCTGTCCGACTGCAGCCTAAAGGTCACATCTTCAGGGGGTTATTGTTTTTTCATCATTTGAGCAGCCTGAGGGGACTTACACGAGGTTTCTAAAGGTGGCAGGAGAGACATGCATAATGAATTTATGTGTGTGTATGTGTGTGTGTGTTTGAGTGCTGCAGACTTGTGTGCAGGTTTCGGGTGGTTTATTACTACTCTTAATCCAAAAATATGACAGCGGGGACTGAATTTGGAGGATTCAAAAGATTTAAAATAGAAATATTATATCTCCAAAAAATGGGGCTTTTATTTTGAAAGGAAATTACAAACCAAACAGTGTCCTTTACATGAGCATTTCTTTATATGTGGAAAATCTGCAAAGTCAGTCCTCCAAGTTTTTGACCTCTGCCCTTGATGAACACATGCTCCTCTTTAATCCTCATAAAACCCTCGTCTTTGTGTTCCAGTCAAACACAAAACCAGCGTTACACCTGATTATAACGTCCTCATCTTTCAATCTATAATCTTAAAAATGTGACAAGCTTGTTTTCTGGTCTTTGAGCATGAAGCAACTCTTCAAAATGACACTGAAGAGGGTAAAATGTTTGAGCAGAGTGGTAACAGAGAGAGCGGGGTTAGGATAAGATACTCGGCTTGTATACAGCGTCCTATCAGCCCGTGTCAGGTTATCAGAGTCTTTGCTTTCACTCTGGTTAAGATCACACACTTCAAAGCCTCAAGGCCTCCTGCTCCAAATACTGAAAAGAGCGCCAAGTGCGCCACCTAGTGCTCATCTGGGAGGACCGTGATCATTTCAGCCAGACAGAGCTCTTTGTGGTCAGAGGTTTTAGGTTTGGGGCCTTTGACATGCCGTCACAGCACAGATCGCTGTAATCCTGCTCACACCCAAACCCAACTCTCTCTAAAAAGAGCGATAAAATATCACCTCACTCAGTGTGTCACATAAACACTTCATAGACGAGGAGGGATGCCAGTTGGCGCAACATTTTGGGATGCTCAAAGCGGCTCCTGCTCTCTTGGTTTTATATGAAGCTGAGTTTATGCAGAGTAAAGTTCACTACAGCTGTGGAAACAGGCGCGTTATATCTCCTGTGGCTGTGAAGGTGGATTTCCTAAGTGAGTTTTTTTTTCCTCTGCTGAACTGAAAAGTTACTGCAGGAAAAATCTGCTTTAGAAAATGACTGTGGAGATCTCCAAAGATACAAGCACTGATGAATGCAGGGTCAAGCATTTTTAGTTAAGGTCGACTGATAGTGGTTTTTTCACTGGTCGATGCCAATACAGATTATGAGAGAGCAGGTGGGCTGAGGGCCGGTAAATAATGTCGATATAAAATTGTGTTTGTTTTGTATTTGACGGGATATGACAGTTCAAAAATACTAAAAAATAAAAAAACAAAATTCTTGAACTTTAGTGTATATTGAACGAAATAGATGTAGATGGAAAATATTTGGTGCTGTTGAATGTTTCCTCAAAATCTTTTGGACTTCTGCCCAGCTAACTCTGATCATTATGGCAGAAAAACAATTTAAAGGTAAATTATGGGCTTGAAATAGAATAATAAAGTCGTGTAGATCCAGTTTCCATACATATTTAAATCTAATAAACATGTTAGATGAATTTTTAATGAGTCAGTGAAAAGACACAGATTTCAGGTAGATTTCTAAACGTGGCTGATCTCACTCTCAAGTCTAAATAATACAGCACAAGAATGAATGTGACATGCTGTTTATGGTTGATTGGCAAGAAAAGATACTGACGATATCGGCCTTGATATAATGCTGATTATGTCAAAATAATAATCCACTTGATTAATCCTAATCTTTAGATTTTAGCTCATCAACAGTAAAAATGCAGTCTGCTGTAATAATTTTAGCTTTTCTTCTCTCCAAACAAACAAACTTTATGAAAAAGTGTTAATAAAGAATATCCAGCCACTGTGAAGAGTCTTAACTGCACATGAAATGAGTTTAAACTAACATTATAACTATAATAATATAGTTGTCTTTAGGTACTAAGAAAGCTGGGAGTAGACGTGCAACAAACCACCGACTGCTGTGACAATGACTGTGACCTCTGTGCACCTTAACCACCATGACACCCCGAGTCAGTGATGTTTCACCGTTAAAGAAATCGCAGTGAGAGTTTTTATCTTAACACGACTAACCGGGGTTCTGGTTTAGGTCAGCTGGTTGAGCAGGTGCTCCCTGAACAGAGTCTGCAGTCCTTGTCACTGTAGTCGGCGGCTGAATCTTTGGTCTGGAAGTCGTTGGTGGACATCTTCTCCTGTCTCTCCCAAGATGTCCTGTCGTGCTATGGCAAAAATAAAATCTGGAAAAGGAAAGGAAGTAAACAAATAACACAATACGTAAATATATACAGAGCAAAATCTGCAAAAACAAAGGGAGTACCGGCTTTGTCCACAGGGGGCGCCAAAGTTAACATAAACTGAAAGTGTCTTAAGGGACCGTTTTTATCATGCGATTATTTCGGACGTCAATATTTTTTTTTAACCCGTTTCCTGTCAATACAAGCGTTCACATCCTGCGATATTTTGGCATTTATTTTTTCGGATCACGGCCGATTTTTCTAAAATTTTGCATACTGTGTGTCCACTTCTGACCAATCAGATTGCATGTTTTTGCGACTTCAGATTCACCGGTATATCCAACATGGCTGATTGTTTACGAGATGCCACCTTGCTCACCCCCCTCATCGATAAGAAACGGTGGCCTTCAAGGACAAAAAGCGTGAGCCTCAATTTGTCACATTTTTACCATCAAAGATATGATTTTTTCATGCACACCTACCATCCTTCTCTTTATGAATGGACTTGTTTTATCACCTATAAGTGAAAATTAGCCATCATGATGTTTTTATTCGCATATTAAATAGCAGAGTTGACACGTTACCATTGGTGGTACTGAAAAAGCCCTCTCCTCTTTATTTTAACATCTTTAAGATGTTACTCACAAAATGTTTGACTCATTTAATAAACAACTCTTAAGCTGAGAGCCACCAGGCAGTTCCTCAGGCCTACAGTATTTCCTGTATTACAGTGAAGTGAATTATAAAAGTGGTCAGAGCATGACAAAGCTGTAAATCTGCCCCGAGTAAAGAAGGCCGCCGAGAGATCTGTGAGGACGCAGAATGAGATTCGTGTTACAGGGTTGAGAAAAGAGAGCCTTAGAAATACTGCTGCAGTCACAGTTTCCCCATCTGAAGCTTTAGTGTTTGTCAGAGGGGGAGTCCGAACATAAACGAAGGCGGTAAAAGTCGGTGTAAAATGACTCTTTTTGACCATAATGTTAAATGCAACCGAAGACTGCGGCACCACCAGGAAAGGAAACATACACAGTACATTGAGATAAAACAGGTGTAGCAATCAAGACAACCCTGGATGTGAAACCCACACATTCCTTACAGGAAAGTTTCCTTATCTGGTCCCAGGAAACAGGATATAAATCTTTCCAGACGTGTTTGCACTTTCAGGTTAAATAAGTGACCCAACCATAGGTTGACTAAACCTCTGACTCTTCAGGATTGGTCAGTTCGGCGAACAGAGACAGAGTTTTTATTACCTTTCAAACTGACTCCATTGCTGACCATCTAAATAAACATTAACGTCTCAACCCAGATCTCCCATTTGAGATTTAGCGTCTTAAAGTGTGTGAACATACGGACCCCAGGATAAGGGGGGACACTGACCTCCAGACCTCGGTCGTAAAACCCTGCTCGACCATTCACTGATAAAGACTGCATTCCTTTGGTGAAAGAATACAAATGACTGATCATGACATCTTATGCATTCAGCAATGTACTAATCTGTCTAATCATGAAATTTGTGTTAAAATGAGATGTTTCCCGTTTTTCTATGTGCTTCAGAAGCCAAGTTATCTTATCTGACAGAATAAATCCTTATTCTTTAGTTCTTTAGACCAACAGCTTTTCAGACTGTTTCATGAACTTTTAAGAGTTAAATTTATTGACTATGAATCCTAAGTTTACTCTAAGTAACAGAAATAGTTTAGAAATGTTTGGTTTATATTTTAGTTATTTATTTAGTATCTTAACCATTAGGTGGTTATAATGTCACTGAATAATCTGAATGTGAGTATTTAGAATCCATTATTAATCATGATGACGTTCATTCACATGTGTTTACTCTTTTGTTGTTCACAGTTTCTATGTGTTACTATCTGTTTCATTTCAGAGTAATTTAGCATGTTCAATGTGATACTTAAAACATAATGAGAATGTTTGATGTGATCCTACACTTCATTCATATGTGTTTAGTATCAAATTATTTATCATGAAACCAAGCATTCAATGATATTAATCATAGTGAGTGAGTATCAGATCTGACTCTTTTACCAGCCAAAAGAATAAGTTAGATCAAATAATCAGAGACCCGATGACCCCTCCTTTTTCTCCTCAGACACTCCCAGTGTGAGAAGATAAAACCAGTGGAGTGGGGTTGCTCACTCTCTTATGTCTCTTCTTCCTCTTATGCTTCTGCTCTTCTGCTGACTCTCTTGTCCCCGGCTCTTATGCCCCTTTTCTTCTGCCCACACCCTTCTGTGGTGCGCTTCTTTATTTTCTCTTAGAACTTTTTCTTAGTCTTCTAAGTTTTACGCCACGTGTTGATTCACGTTGATTTTTCTTTAACATCGTCTTAGTTCAAGTTTTGAAACTTCAACTTTTTGTGCACATAGCAATTCAAGATTAAGCCTTTGATTGATTTTCCTTTAATTTCGCGAAGCCATTTTTGAAAGTTTTCTCTGCTCTTCGAGCCTCGTTTTTCTGAGTTTTCTGCGTGATTCAAAGTCACCTCTGAACGCAACCCAGCAGGCCCAGGTCATCCTCTGTGCCAGAGTTTTTAAGTGAGACCAAAGAAGTACCCAAACGAGCATCCACAGGATCCACAGGCGCTGGCTTTGCTTCGGGCCCGAGTGCTGCAACTCCTGGCTCATCCTTCGGCTGACTTCAGTCGTCTTCTGAGCTGAACCGCTCGAACCGCCAGTAGCCCGGACCTTCGGAACCTGCTCCATCTTCTCCAAGGACCAGTCTCACTTAAGTATGCAAACCTCCAGAGCTCTAAAGAGGGCTGGTGCTGTCTCATGCGTTCATAACTCAGATATCCACCTATTTCTGGTGATCTTAGATTCCTCCAAATCCACATCCGAGTTTATCTCGACACCAAAGTTAGTGTAGGTTAATATGTTAGCGCATATTCACTCACTATCATTAACTTTAGTGCTCTTAGCCTGACTCAGAATCTTTATTTATTCACCTATTATTATTTATCTTCATTATCTTATCATCATTTATTGCATGTGTGTTGTACCATCATTTATCCTGTAATAAACAGATCATTATTTTTCTAAGTTCCTGTCTGTTAGTGTTCTTCCAGAAGTGGAGTCCCTGAAATTAGAATTTCGACTTAAGATATGAGACTGATTAATTAAGACTGATTAATTAAGACTGATTAATTAAAACTGACTTGATGTTTGATTTCTGAATTAAACTTTTGTTTTCTTTATTTTCCCACCATTAAGGGTGGGTGGTGCCCCTTTCAACGAGTGCATAAATGTCATAATTTGAGATTATTAATCTTCAGACATTTATTATAAATTCCAATCGCCAAGTATTATTTTGGTGCGGCCTTGTGAGGCTCATTTCAAATCGCTACATATATTTTGGTGCGACCGTATGAGGCTCATTTCAAATCACTACATATATTTTGGAGCCCCTGCGTGAGGCGTTTCAAACAAAACTTCTGGATACTAACAGACAACCTAAAACTTAGCCTTCCAAATTGATGCGAGAAACTTATTTCCAGGCTATTTTGACTTAATCACAATCAATGCTATGCTTGCTGAAGTTGCTTGACTAAGTTCTGATGTTTTCATGATCTATGCATAAAACCTTTATGCTCTGTGTTTCACACACTCTTGTACTACATGCCTGTAGTCTGTGTTTGAGCTGGACAGCGTGAAATGTTGTTCTGAGTAGCAGTGAGACTGACTCCTCTGCTCTGTCTAGACTGTCCAATATTTAAGTGCACGATTGTGGCGTCGCCGTACGCTTGTATTTAAGGCCTTTGGCTGAACCCAGTGTTCGCGATGCTCCGAGCTGTGGTTTCAAGCCCCTGAAGTCTCTGTAGTCGGCTACGAGGTTCTAGTAACTATATGGGATTCAGATTTCCTCCTTTCCCCTGACAGATTAGCTACCTGTCACAGGAAACCACTGTAACAGTGGGAGGTTGTTGTTTGATTGAATTCAGACAAAATTTGTGTTCACAAATCGCCACATTTGTGATTTTAAAGTCTGCAGTTGAATCTGCTGTTGAGGGATTTGTCACTTTGATTCTTGTCTCTATAGTCTGCTACGAAGTTCTAGTAACTATATGGGATTCAGATTTCCTCCTTTCCCCTGACAGATTAACTACCTGTCACAGGAAACCACTGTAACAGTGGGAGGTTGTTGTTTGAATGAATTAAGACAAAATTCGTGATCACAAATCGCCGCATTTGTGATTTTAAAGTCCGCAGTTGAATCTGCTGTTTAAGGATTTGTCACTTCGATTCTTGTTCCTGTAAATGATTTTATTGAACCAATCTGCCTGAGCAGATGGTGTAAAGTTCTATGTTTGAGGGAGCAGATGCAGCCTGCTGTGAAATGTTAACCCTTTGTTGTCAGTGGAGAGACTGACCCTTTGGCCTTAAGCAGATAAGGCCCTTCAAGGAGGCAGAGCCTAAAGGCCCCTTCCTGCACACTTCCCAACTCCTCACAGCCACAAGAGGCTAGTTGGATGACTGTTTCCTCTTCTCTTCTTCTTCTCCACTTGTGTTGAGCTTGTGCAGTTACCCCAACTCCATACTGCCCCACATGGTTGTTTTTGGTATTGAGCTAACACTGCTATTATCTGCCTGCAGTATCAGCCAGCTGTACTGCCTCTCTGTAGTCAGTGTGTAACACTCTACAGACATAACTCAAGTGATTGACTTGGTTGATGAAGTTTGATGTGCTTATTCTAAATCATTGATCATTGATTTTTGATTTTTATCTTTGTTATAAGAGCCTACATAATGTATTGATAAAGTAACTCCTTGAATCAATCACCTGATCTGTTGTTACTTATCACACCATTGAGCAGTTTTACTGTTCCCTATAATACATGAATGTATTAACCCTCCTCATAAGATTAATTAATTAATGAACAAATTAATTAATATTTGAAATCTATTTTACCATTTCAGATGAATTGGGTAGTTGAATCTTTGGCTTTATTGCGATTTGTGAATTAACTTCAGAGTTAATTCCTTAAATTGACAATTTCATTGGTTTCAGATTCATCCAACTGCATCAGGCAGTTTATTTAAGCTTTGCTGATCTCTGCAACACGGAGACACTTTGAACCCTTTATTCAATGGTTCTGTATCTGATGTTAAATTTAATTTAACATCATTTCACTTTTTCAATTGTCATTGAAATGAATTTAACTTAATGTTATTTTTCTCTCCATTAGATATCTACTCAGATAGGCTCTTCCTCTTTATCAAGCACTGATAAATTAAGTCGATTAACTCACTTAATTTGATATTTTGCTTCTTCTTTTCATTTTAAGCCAACTCAAACTCATCAACCAACCACCTGCTCCTCTTTACCAAAACCAAACATGCCTAACACAAAAGAGTCCAGCCAGGGAGACCCCCTGAGGGAGATACACACAGTGTTGGCAAACTTGACTAGTCAGCTGATACCTCAGTATATGACTAAGATTCAAAAGGCCAAACCCTCCAATCCGGAGGATGCAATGGCTGACTTACTGGAAACAGCTTTAACCACGACACTTCGTGACAAAGAGCTCACTAGATGCATGTCTGTCGTGATGTCTTCTCAGCTTGAGTATAAAGACTACTTGCTGGAATGCGCTTTAGCAAAGATAAAGGCGCAAAAAGACGAAAACAGCGCTCTGAAAAAGACGCTAGAGGAGACTAAGAAGTCTCTAAGTGTTTTAGAAAAACACAGTGCCAGATGTGAAGCGTCAAAGCTTCCCTCACTGATAAGTCATGAAGAAAATCTTGATCTCAAAGACAAGATTGAAAGACTTAATGAAACCCTTTACAAAAAGGAGAAAGAACTTGATGACACGAATAAGCAGCTTGCTAAGACCACAGAGGATCTGATACAGTCAGAATCCCTACTAGAGCAAGCAACAGAAGATGTAAAAGCTTTGAAAGCACTGGTCAAAGTGCGTGCTGAAGCTCTTGAAGTTAAGGAGAAGCAAACTTCTACCTTACAGCACCAGCTCCAGATAGCTCAAAGACAGTTAATTCTTTGTCAAGAACGGCAAGGAAAGACAGATAAAGAACTTGAAGATGCCCAAAGAGAGTTACGATGCTCCCTCCAGTCAGGTCGAGCCCAAAGAGAACGCATGAAGCAAACTTTTCTCGAAGAAATGATATATGATCAGCCTCCTGAGAGAGCGCCATCACTTCCTTCCAAACCAACTCTTAAGTATCTCTCTCAGCATCATGACAGGACCCTGCTTGACCCTGAGAGGTCATCCTTAAGCCAAAAGTCCTACTCTCCTCCTCATGATGGTTTCTTGCCATTTCCCTCAGACAGGGATCTTGACAAAATTGCTCGTAACATAGCACGCTTTGAACCTGAGCACCAAGGTGCTACTGACACCTGCACCTACTTGAAAGATATTGACTTTTACCTGAGGAAATTTCCAGGTGCAACCACTGATGACAAAATCTACCTTATTAAGGCAACGTCAAGTCGAGAGGTTAGCAGTTTCCTTGAACGACAGCCTTATCATGTCAGAAATAATTATGACTTGCTCTGCCAAGCATTAATTGAAGAGTTTTCTGATCATTTGACCCAGACAGGCCTTTCTGCTGCTCTGTCTATTAAACAAGGGAGATCAGAACCTCCCCAACATTATTACAACCGCTTACGCGAAGCTTACTTTGGTTTCCGAAATGAACCAGAAATGGAGGAGGACTTGAACTTCAAAACGCTGTTCGTCCAGAACCTCCACCCTACCACCAGTCATCACCTTGGCGTCTTAGCTTGTCCAAACACTTTGACTAGCCGACAGCTTCGTGAACTTGCTGTAAAAGGTTTTGCCAAACAACGACAAACTTTGGCTAAGAAAGCAGAGCCTGTTACTCTGTTGGCTATGGAGACAAAATCACTGCCCATGGAGCTGAACGAAGCTTCAGACTGTGTTTTTTCAGGCTCCGATAAGCCTCCAAATGAGTGGTTAACCAGGCCTCCAAAACCTTTTCGACCTCAACAAACTCACAAAGGTCAAAGTTACATACCAAGGCCCAGGTCTGACACAGACCAATGCCAGGTAAACTTTGAGACCAACTGTTGTTATTCAGACTCCCGTCACGGTGGGTTTTATCCCAGACAAAGGAAAAACCATCAACACCGCCAAAGTGGGGTGAATGACTGGCAGAATCAGAGTAAATCACACTCTCAGAAACGACGATCTTATTATCCACCTCAATCGGTTTCATCCACTTTGAAGGTGAATAAACATGACTACTCAGCTAACCACTGAGATTAACACTGTGGAGTCATGAAGGTGTGAGTCCTGCGAAAGCAGAAGTCACCTAGCCAAAGCTAAATGACTCCAATAAGATATCCAAATGCTGTGGTGATACATTGATGACTGCAATACCAGTTGCTGCTTTCTTTGTTAGCATTTGTCTCTCCTCTGTCAATATAGTCAGCTTGTCAGCTGTCAAATATCCCATGAACAGATTAAAAGCTGAAATTTCTGTCACTAAGACTCAGATTGACAAATTTCAGACTCAACAGCAGATAATTAGTCAAACCGATAAGAGCATCATCCCCAAGTTTAACAGACAAAGTTTAAGAGAAACTCTGTGCAGTAAACTTTTGATGTTTGTGATTCAGGTTGACTATGCTCATACACAGATGGTTAATATGTCTTTAGCAGACATTTCTTTTCCACCTAAGTCTTAACCATTTTTGAAACTGAAATTGAACTTTCAGACTTCTCCAGCAAGCATGAAAAACAGCTATAGCTTTAGATCCAGTTAGCATTCAGACTAGAGTGCTTTTCTAAATCTCATTAATACTGAAAATTAGGAGATTTTCTTTCACATTAGTCTACCAATAGTTAACTGAGAAAAGTCTAACACCTAGACGATTTTATTTGATAGCTTAATGCATGCTTAATTTTATCTCAAAGCAGTACTAGTGATTCACATAGTGATGACGAGACGCATCAGTCCTATTTGCATACACCTGCTGCTGCTTCATGGTTGTCTACTCGTCGTCCCGATGCTCCATGGACAGGACCACCGTGACGAAGGGGGGACTGTAGCAATCAAGACAACCCTGGATGTGAAACCCACACATTCCTTACAGGAAAGTTTCCTTATCTGGTCCCAGGAAACAGGATATAAATCTTTCCAGACGTGTTTGCACTTTCAGGTTAAATAAGTGACCCAACCATAGGTTGACTAAACCTCTGACTCTTCAGGATTGGTCAGTTCGGCGAACAGAGACAGAGTTTTTATTACCTTTCAAACTGACTCCATTGCTGACCATCTAAATAAACATTAACGTCTCAACCCAGATCTCCCATTTGAGATTTAGCGTCTTAAAGTGTGTGAACATACGGACCCCAGGATAAGGGGGGACACTGACCTCCAGACCTCGGTCGTAAAACCCTGCTCGACCATTCACTGATAAAGACTGCATTCCTTTGGTGAAAGAATACAAATGACTGATCATGACATCTTATGCATTCAGCAATGTACTAATCTGTCTAATCATGAAATTTGTGTTAAAATGAGATGTTTCCCGTTTTTCTATGTGCTTCAGAAGCCAAGTTATCTTATCTGACAGAATAAATCCTTATTCTTTAGTTCTTTAGACCAACAGCTTTTCAGACTGTTTCATGAACTTTTAAGAGTTAAATTTATTGACTATGAATCCTAAGTTTACTCTAAGTAACAGAAATAGTTTAGAAATGTTTGGTTTATATTTTAGTTATTTATTTAGTATCTTAACCATTAGGTGGTTATAATGTCACTGAATAATCTGAATGTGAGTATTTAGAATCCATTATTAATCATGATGACGTTCATTCACATGTGTTTACTCTTTTGTTGTTCACAGTTTCTATGTGTTACTATCTGTTTCATTTCAGAGTAATTTAGCATGTTCAATGTGATACTTAAAACATAATGAGAATGTTTGATGTGATCCTACACTTCATTCATATGTGTTTAGTATCAAATTATTTATCATGAAACCAAGCATTCAATGATATTAATCATAGTGAGTGAGTATCAGATCTGACTCTTTTACCAGCCAAAAGAATAAGTTAGATCAAATAATCAGAGACCCGATGACCCCTCCTTTTTCTCCTCAGACACTCCCAGTGTGAGAAGATAAAACCAGTGGGAGTGGGGTTGCTCACTCTCTTATGTCTCTTCTTCCTCTTATGCTTCTGCTCTTCTGCTGACTCTCTTGTCCCCGGCTCTTATGCCCCTTTTCTTCTGCCCACACCCTTCTGTGGTGCGCTTCTTTATTTTCTCTTAGAACTTTTTCTTAGTCTTCTAAGTTTTACGCCACGTGTTGATTCACGTTGATTTTTCTTTAACATCGTCTTAGTTCAAGTTTTGAAACTTCAACTTTTTGTGCACATAGCAATTCAAGATTAAGCCTTTGATTGATTTTCCTTTAATTTCGCGAAGCCATTTTTGAAAGTTTTCTCTGCTCTTCGAGCCTCGTTTTTCTGAGTTCTGCGTGATTCAAAGTCACCTCTGAACGCAACCCAGCAGGCCCAGGTCATCCTCTGTGCCAGAGTTTTTAAGTGAGACCAAAGAAGTACCCAAACGAGCATCCACAGGATCCACAGGCGCTGGCTTTGCTTCGGGCCCGAGTGCTGCAACTCCTGGCTCATCCTTCGGCTGACTTCAGTCGTCTTCTGAGCTGAACCGCTCGAACCGCCAGTAGCCCGGACCTTCGGAACCTGCTCCATCTTCTCCAAGGACCAGTCTCACTTAAGTATGCAAACCTCCAGAGCTCTAAAGAGGGCTGGTGCTGTCTCATGCGTTCATAACTCAGATATCCACCTATTTCTGGTGATCTTAGATTCCTCCAAATCCACATCCGAGTTTATCTCGACACCAAAGTTAGTGTAGGTTAATATGTTAGCGCATATTCACTCACTATCATTAACTTTAGTGCTCTTAGCCTGACTCAGAATCTTTATTTATTCACCTATTATTATTTATCTTCATTATCTTATCATCATTTATTGCATGTGTGTTGTACCATCATTTATCCTGTAATAAACAGATCATTATTTTTCTAAGTTCCTGTCTGTTAGTGTTCTTCCAGAAGTGGAGTCCCTGAAATTAGAATTTCGACTTAAGATATGAGACTGATTAATTAAGACTGATTAATTAAGACTGATTAATTAAAACTGACTTGATGTTTGATTTCTGAATTAAACTTTTGTTTTCTTTATTTTCCCACCATTAAGGGTGGGTGGTGCCCCTTTCAACGAGTGCATAAATGTCATAATTTGAGATTATTAATCTTCAGACATTTATTATAAATTCCAATCGCCAAGTATTATTTTGGTGCGGCCTTGTGAGGCTCATTTCAAATCGCTACATATATTTTGGTGCGACCGTATGAGGCTCATTTCAAATCACTACACAGGATGAAGGCATCTTACTGAGGAAATACTTCTCCACAACAGACCCCAGAGGAGCCGAATCTGTGCAAAAAAACAAGAAGAAATTCCTCCGGGGCATCCCGCTGCAGTTTGAAAGAAAAGTGCAACTGCGGAGATGATTTATTTCTCAGTAAGACAATAACCCCAAAGATAAGCCAAAGCTGACAGGTATGGCCTCAAAACAACGACGGCTGGCCAAGTCCGAGTCCAGAATCTGTGTCAGGACTTTAAAATTATTGTTCTCTCACAATCCCTGAGAAAGTCAACCGAGAGAGCGGGGGGAGGACGAAGCACCCAGAGACATAAAGCTTCTCACAAAGTCGTGATTTTAAAGACTGACACAGAAGTAAAGACCGGAGAGCTTGTGTCTGTATTTGCAGTTTTAAAGTAGTGAAACAGAATCAAAATGTGGAAAATCACAGTAAATAAATGAAAGAAAGCAACAAGAGTGATTTTAAATTTTCTGTGCGCAGATGGAAACTGTTAAAGTTTCATACTAAGACATTTTTTAATTAATAGTTTGTGGGCTGGATGGGACTGTTGGAAACTTAAGGATGAAGATAAATACTCCAGCACCTGTTTACAAAACTTAAAGGGCTGCTGCACACTTTTTTAAAACTAAATTTGAGGCGTTTAAGACCCTTTAAGACCCCAGAGGAAAAAAAAAACAGTTTTGCAAATGGAAATTAACATAAATTTGGCATTTTTAACATCGAAAATGTTCAAGCTCTGATTTCCTTTACCTCTTCTTTGGTTTGTGGTTTGTAAATAGGTACATGGAATGGTGTCATAAATGCTATTTGTAATCTTAACAAGCAAATCCACAAATAAGACATCTTAAAAAATGTTATCCAGCTACTGCAGATTTGGTTTTATGCTCAGATGTGGTTCATCTTAAATTTAAGACATCTCAGGAGTAGAAATAAAACTCTTTTAGCCTTTTTGAGACATTAAATTTAAGAAATGATGTCAAACTAATACTTTTCTGTATAATATATTTCATTTTGTCATGTTATTACCATTTTGTGTGGAACTAACAAATTAAGTATAAGTGTTGTTCTGTCTGCAGACAAAAGCCTTTAAAACCAGCTGTAATTTTTCCAATTTCAAATTTATTTTCAAAAATACAAAACAAGGAAAATAAGTTTATGTACACAAACACTATTAAAATAGAATATGTATAGTACAAAATATGTACAGTCGTCTCCCCGAGTGAAAACCAATCCTATCTGCTCCTTTTGTCTTTGATGGTGTAGTGAAGAACTAACGGCTGAGCCTGAGGGAGAGAAGAGTTCAAGTATTATGTGCTGCTGCATAAATCTTTAAAGGCATGCACAAGTAAATATTCAACATTTCTAATAGGAGAACTAACCCAAAGTTTCTTTTATTTTTAAAATCAAACTATAACTTAACTTAAAACTGGAGTAGAGAGAGAAACACAGAAGTGTGGGGTGTGTGACATTAAGTTGGCGCTCTGTAACAGCGGCTGTACCGTACCTTTCCAAACCAGTGAGAGAGCCATAATCGCTTCATGGTCATGTGATCGGGAAGTGACTCGTTATTGAACAACATCTGGACCTATAAGGAGACCACACAAACACATGTGAGGAGAAGAATCTGTGATTACGTGTATGTGTGAACGTGTGCGCTGTTGTTAGTGAGTATTTTATGTGAAGTGCGGCTGATTCGCAGCTCTGAAAACATTTGATGGAAGATTAAAACCAAACGGACTCCACAGAGCTCTGAAGTGGGAACGAATCACTCAACAAGAGCTTTTCTGGTTTATTTTAGCACTATGTTTGAGGTTTTGACCTGCTGTTTATAAGCAATAACACAAATTATTATCTGTGACTGTATGGTGCTCCACCACGGCCCACTAACAAAGAGGAAAACCAGCATCGAACCAGTTAAACTCCTGATCCTTTAAGTTCAAACAGTCTTTCTGGTAAATACGACACTGGTGATTAAAAAACACTGAATGTGACCAGTCTTCTTCTGATGGTACTTAAACTTTACTAATATTATCATTACTATATTAAACTTTAACTTTGTGAGGTTTTATTTGTTTTTGTTCTGTCTGTAAAACTTTTGAACCTGCAGCAAAAGAAACCTGATCAAGAAGGAGTCAGAGCTAAAGCAACGTTACACGACAGGAGTGATGTTGACAGGGTTTTCAAAGGCTGCTTCGCTGTTTCCTTCAATATGCATGAATTTAAATGTAAGTTTGTCACAGAAATGGAGATTTTTAGTATTTTAATCACTGATTGTTTCAGCAAGGAGACTTAGAGTTATGCAATAATAGGCAGGAATGACAGTGAGCACTGTATCCTCACTTCTGCTCAATCCTACTGAACTTATTAAGACATTAATAGCATTACTGGTGGTGTGAATACTGCATTTATTCATCTATGCAGAGAAGCAGAAGCATTTTTTTTTCATTTAGAAGCGAAAACAGATCCTGTAGCTCAGTCACTATCCTCAAACACTTTAAAAACTCAGGGGTCGATTTTCTGTGACTCCTTTCCCTGAAACCCTCGTGAGAACAGACATACCTGATGTTTTTCCACGTTCAGCCGATGACAGAGAACTTTCCGTAGGTGTCTCACCTCCGCTCGGACCGAACAACGAACAAACTTCTGCTGTGGGAGGTAAGGGCGTGAAAATAAAGAGTTTAACTTCTGATAAGCACGAACAACAAAACAAGTCAAAACTGGCTGTTTGAACAGATTTAGCGATACGACTTTTTACACCATGGAGGAGACAGTTAGAGAGGGTTTTCAAAATCAGGTTTACAGTCTGATTCACGGGAGAAGATGGATTACTTCACAGGAATAATCCCGCTAAATGCACCAACTTGTTAAACACTCCTAATCCACATACTTGGACTTGCCTTCCTCTCTGAATAAAGGCCAAAACAGTAAGTCTATAAAGTCGACACAGAAACCTCTGCAGCTGTATTTTTCGCCATCATAAAAACAGCGGATCATGATGAACATGCAGGGCACAGAGAACGGCACGCAGCAAAGGTTAGGGGTCTAATTCAGACCCAGAACACTGAGCAGACGGAGCATGCTTGGCAAACTGATCACACACAGCCCCCCGTTTAACAGGTTCACACAGAGGTTATAGAGAGGCAGAGCTGCTTATTGAGGGTCGTCAGGAATTGAACTGATGAAACCTTGTGTTCCCATTACGTCAGGTAACATTAGACGCACCAATAAACAACATTTTCATTTTAGAAAAGGGTCAAAGAGGACGCGCGTGTGGTCGGGATGATGCCCTTTTTTGATCGCAGCTGTCACCCGATCAAACTCCAAATTTAAACCTTGAGTTATTAAATCTTCTTTTTTTGTGCTTTTTCCTCTGAGAATCTCTAAAACTCCCTTAAATCACAGCCCAGAAGTGGATGAGACGCTTACAGTACAGAAATAATAACTGTTGAACAACACTGCCCTCTGCTGGTTGAACTGAGTCTCTGCAGCAGACAGAACAACGCTGGCCTGGTCGTCTGGATTTTCAGTGGAGTGTAATTTGGTTCACCCTGCGTATTTTAGTTAACTCTCTTTCCCAGTGATCTTTGGTCACATGTCCCCCGGATAAATGAGCCTGTCGGGAGGTTTGGCCCACTGAGGGAGAACTCCCGGTAATAAGTGACAGAGTGGGCAGTTTTTGCAGCTTAGTGGGTTTGAAATCAGTTAGCAGGCATGTTTGAGAACAACGCTATCTAATGTCCTGGGATGTAAATGTTGATGAACTGGCACATGGGAACACTGTGAGAATTAATCAGGGATGTGATTGGCAAAGGGCAAAAAACAGGAAAATGAACTGCACAGATTAATGTCCTATAAGTCATGTTTAAGTCTAACTCTCTGCATCTTGAGCTCCATCTGTTTAATAAATTACAGATATTACTTTGTTATGATCAATATCAGATTAACTGTAGCTAACCAGCACAGGAAACATAATGAATGGGTGTCAGAGATCCACATAAAGAGGCTACAGAACTCAATGCACGTCTTTATCTTATCTAATAAAGCCAAAAAAGCCCATAACTTTAAAAATATCAACATATTGAGTTTCAGCACATTATATATGACTATTTGTCTTGAGGCCTTTTAACCAGGTCCATTTAAAAAGGTTATAAAAGTGATGTATTTGTTGGACATGATGACACTTCTGTGAAATGTTTTGGTCCATACATTATTTCAGTCCTTTTCCTCAGAGTCAGCACTTTCCTCCAAACTCTGACTCAACTTCTTGGCAGCCCGGCTTGAAGTTTGGCCCCGATGTTTCGAAAACACCACAACTCTCTTCTCAAATAATTATCAAATCCGCAGAGTTTGAGAAATGAGAAGTTTGGTCGGGAAGTTAAAAATGATTGTATACCTCTGTGGTGAACCTCTCACACTTCTCCCTGTCTTTTTGTTGAATATGAGTCGCCTGGAGTAACCACCTCTGAGCGCCGCATTCTGCTTGTACTGCAGATGTCATTGTGCCGTGTGTTTGCTTAGCAGTCTGGTCAGAAAATTACTCATCAAGGCACCAAAAATTGACTCCTGGAGACAGGATTCTCAAAGTTGGTGGGAGCTGAGTTGCTAAGAAAGCATCTCTGAACTGCTCAGTAATTCCACTGAGCCTACAGGCTTTGTTGAGATGCAGCGATAAATAGATTGAAGACGGACTGTGAGTGTGTGTAGTTCTTACCTGGAGCGTGAATTTCGTCTTGTCTTTTCCAGCGAGTGATGAACTTTAAAGACAAACACAACAGTTTGAGAAAATGTCCCTCAGATTATGACACAATTACAGAAAACATATCCATCACTGATAGGCTCACCTTAGTCTTTCTAAACAGAGCGAAACCTGCTCATCATATCTGTAGAAATGGGCTTTTGAGTGGTCGAAGCTTGTGTACGGTAAACCTGTGGCATCAGGAACTGCGTCTGTAGTAAAAGAAAAAAAAACACAGTCAGGACGGCAAATACAAACTGAGGCCAAACACAGAAACTGGTTTAGCCTTTTCATGATATCCAAAAACAAACGAGACCATCACAGACACGACTGATGGTTTCAGTCCTGAAGAAACTGTCCTGTTTGTACTTATTCCACAGAAAACATTCACAGTAAATGACACATTTGACTGTTGAAAGTCAGTGGGATGAGTTTTGGTCCAAAGTCACAACTCGAGCATGTATGGGGGGGTGAAATAAGAAGAGACTTCTTAATCCACAAGTTGCTCAAAGCAGCTTTAAACAGATACGACCAGTGAGACTGAGTCTGATGGAAGTTGGAAGGAGCTTAACATCCCACCTATAATAACATCGCTTCATGGTCATGTGAATGATCAACATTTACTGACCGCTTTTGGAGTCTTAATGAAAAGACTGCAACCATAGATTAGACTGAGAGGATGATAAAGCGATAACTTACCGTCTCCAGAAGGTTGGATGACTCTCTCCAACCCACGGGATTGATAAAACTCTTTTATTCTTTTGTCTTCACCTGTTGAAACACGACCATGGGTTTTAGATTACATCATATAGATATTAAATGCCAAGAACAGGTGGTTTAAACAGTTTTGAACACAGTTGTTATTCCACAGATGTACCATTTCCCAAACAATAGAATTTACGATCAATACTATTTCACATTTGTCATTACAGAGAAGTGCTTTTTACATACTTTCTTGTAGGCCAGGTACCAGTTTGTAGACGATATCCTGCATAACTCGGTCCAGTTTGAGGTTAAGTAAAGGCTGTGTTTCATGGATTTTGATGTTGCACATGGGACAATATTTGCTTGTTTGTAGATATTTCACGATACAACTTTTACAGACTGTAGAGAGAAAAGAGAAACAAAACACCCGTTATCATCTTTATCTCATTTCCTTGCAGAACACCAGCGTACTTTTGAGAAATGACTGTTAACACTTTAAATCAATAACAATAAAAAGCAAATTATGACTCTGTCCAGCGCTGGTTTGACTTACAGGTGTGCAAACACTCCGTTATTGTTGTGGCATCTATGAAGTACCCCGCGCACAGGTAGCAGACGATGTGTTCATTCAGGTCCTTGATCTTCAACTTCACCTCCTCCTTTGAAAAAACCAAGACAGGTGTTTATATCTGTAAAGTTGTGGCTTTCATTCCTCTGAACTAGGTTTTACAAAACAGTTGGTCGAAAAGTGACTTAATGGAAACTTGATATCAATTCTGCTATACAAAATACAATGTGATAAAAACAGGTTTTATTCGAGATAGGGTGAGAAAAGATCTTCTTGGTTACTATAGATTTATCATCTTTCTTTTGCCCTAAAGTTGAAAGATAAAAAAGATGCACATTAATTGAGTTTCGGCCTCAAAGTGGAAACTCAACTGCATCCGTACCAATAGCTGCGTGGTCGTTTCCAACAACCGCGGAAGGATCTGGGTAGAAGTCGCTAATTAACACGGTACCTCGTTAAACCGAAACACCGGGCAATCAGTTCAACGTTAGCAGACTCCCCTTCCGTTTGTACTGAAACTAGGTCACTATGAGGTCTGGTTCCCGGTTCTGTGGGGGACACTCGGACCCAACCACACACTCAAAGTCAACCTTGATGAGCAAACTCCTTAAACTACGACAACAACATGATGCGTCCACGTTCAACACAAACGGGCGGCAGTTTGAAACACGCCGCCGTCCCCTCGGTGTACACACGGTGACGGAGAAACCACAAAGTGCAGCGTCCAGTTCGCTCAAATATCTGTCTAGAACAAGGTGAATAAGAGAGGCATTTCTCAACTTAGCCGAATTCTCTCTCCAAAGAAGCAAAAAGCAGCGTGTTGACACGTTTTCTACACGCTGCTTCGCATTTGAGAAGAACAACACAGGTCGCTTTCCCGTTCGCGCATGCGCAGACACAGCTCCCTTCGCAGCGCTCCCTCTCTCTCCATCAGCGCCGCGGAGACGACAACCATCTCCCGGCAATGCGCGCGTTTAACTCCACTCTGCTGCGGTTTGACTCCATCCCCGCTTCTACCCCAGTGTCACAGAGTTACAACAACATGCCCACTCACCTCATTCCGCAGTGGGTCGAGTTTGTAGACGGACTGTAGCTGATTTCGTAGCCGCATCGCTATGGCCATCGGACCTTGTTCCGCCATCTTTGGAAATTATGCTTACTTCCGGGTAAACCGGAAGTTTTATTTGTGGAGCTGAAGGAGGCGGGTAACTGCGAAATATCAAAAAAAGAAGGAAAAGGAAAAATAAAAAATAAATTAAAAACATGTAAAATGAAGGGAGTATGTTAAAGACCATTTTTATACAAATGACAACTTTATACAAATATAGTTTTCTGAACTCAACTTTATTTGTAAAGCACTTTAAGACCACCACAGCTGAACAAAGTGCTGTACATAAATAGACAAAACAACGCAGACATAAAAAAAAAAACATCAAAAATAATTAAAAGAATGGATAAAATAAAAGCAGAAGATTTAAAAACGAATATAGGACTCTTAAATTGAACTCTAAAATGCACAGGTAACCAGTGGAAGGAGGCCAGGATGGGAGTAATGTATTTTTTTTCCTTATTTCTGACATATATCATTGACTTGCTTTCCAAAAACCCTGAAACATTTCACTTTCTACAGTTAAAAGGTGTCTGGTGGTTTTAATAAGGACCCCGAGGGTTGGTCTTTATACACAATCAGTTTATACCCCCAGTTTAGGATTATAGAGATGGAGCAGTGGAAAGGGGTGGGGATCTGGAGGCATTTAAAAAAGCGAGGTACAGAAAAGTTTTCAAAAGTGAATTAAATTGGTCTTATGTTCACTATAAAACAAACTTAGTGTGGCCCCAGACTTTCTCCAGACCAAATATTTTTGTAAATAAACATTGTTTTTAACAATTTAGGGGGGGACATGACACCCAAGGCCTCGAATGTCAAAGGTGACATCCATGAGAAAAATAAAATATTGCTCAAAGTTAGTGGGCTTCATTTTTAAAGTTTTTACAGCTACAGTGCAGTATGTGGTTTGATTGAACCATGCTCCCCTTCTTGTTTGTCTTTTCTCCTGGCAATAGAGGGCGCTGCAGGAACATTCTTCATCAAGTCTGTATTGTTTGCCACTTTAGACAGCACCCTCTGTTTACAAAGCATAATGTTAAGCTGTGAAAATTAGTCATTCATGCACTTGGAGGTTGAATTGGTGAAAAGATAATATTATGTAATTAAGTATATCAACCTGTGTTGCAGTCATGTTGTCCCTCAGTTGAAAACCATCACACATTTTGGCACTATTATTCTATGTTTGTTGTTTCTTTAATTTTTATTTCGGTATAAATGTGCATGCATCCCAATCCTCCTATAAAAGAAACAGGCAGTGCGACCCAAGTTATGCACTACTTTAGTAGTATGATCAGATGTTCAAATGTTTTTGGCTCTGCTTCTGAACTGTGACAGTAGCAGTGAGTAAAACAGCACCACACGTTAAGGTGTTTAATGCTTTAGCACTGAAACACTAAGTTGGACACCTTGATTAAGATCTCCTCAAAATCTAATCAGTTATCAGGCATCAAACTATTATATTAAAATGTACTATTTCCATAATACATTTGCACAACAACCACAGAACTGTGCAACATTACACTTAGAGCTTAAAACAAGTGAGAACATCCATTTTAATGAGAGGCTTTATTTATTTTGCATGTCTGAAAAGTAAAGTTACCCAAACAAAAGACAAGCAAAACATAGAAATAATTAGAAATTTGACAAAAGTAAAGAAATAAACATCAAATCAAATAAAGACGAGGCCACACCAGAACACTTAATTAGACTTTCTCTAAAAAGTTCTAAGAAACATAATGCAGAAGAAAGACTTACATAAACAGAATTAGGATAAGAATATGCATTTCTGTCATTTCTACAAAACAGCTAAACTGGCTTTAATTGGCTTGATGTATCTAATCTTTGCAGCAGTAAGTCTTTCACTTAAAGGAGCTCTTGTGACTGAAGTGTCTGAACCTCCCACACTGTTTGGGTTTGAATGAGTACTTCTCTGCCCTCCACCAACAACAACCCTGGAGGGGCTCTTGAGAAAAAGAACTGAACCAGTGGCTCAGTGGCCACCAGTAAAGAAGGCTGCGGTTTGTCCTGGAGAGCTCCCAGACCAGCGTTTAAATGTGTGTGAATATGCACTGAAATGAAATAGTGTGTGGGCTCCCCTTGATAGTCATGTGGGTAATGGATTTGGAACCATAATATTTAAATCAACAGTTTGTATTGTATTTTAGGTATTTATGTTGGTTTTTACAGTGGTGAGATGTCTTATGCTTTGAGGTTTTTACTCAGACATGGGGTAGAGTCAGTTTATTTTCCAGAATATACTTACAATTATTTATTCATGGGAGAAATAAAGACTAATCGTTTTGTGGAAAAAATCATTTTCAAGTGGAGAAGAGAAGAAAATGTATTCATGGTTGTGGCTCAGCTGCATCTGAATTAACGTCTACCCTGTTTCAACAGGTCTTCGTATGTGGTGCTACATGTGGAGGTCTCACTGATCCCTCCCAGAGAGCTTCCAACCTGTGGACCACCCAAAAGCTACCGTCCTAGACAAAGACTCACCCTTCATTCATCCTTTTGTAATTTCCCAGTCTAACGGAATGGCTGGCAAGTTTGTCTTATTTCTACCATGTCAGTGAGTCCACAGAAGCTGAAACGATTAAGTGCAAGCTTTTTATTGAGGCATGTTAAATCTGGCATAAAAGTTTGCTTAATAAAACGATGCGTTTCAGCGATGAATGAGACTTGCCATTGATGTCATTTTCTGGGGTTTGATAAATATTACAATCTGGATGGTAAAATGTTGATAAGAGCAGATTTTGAAATCAATTTAAACCTGTATTTTATTAAAAATTGTGCAAATACAATGCATCAAACATCAAAAGTTAAAATGTATATATATATTTTATGAAAAATGTACGAAAAGTTTGATTTTAATGCCAACAACATGTCAAAAAACAAACACTAAATAGGTTTTTTTTTAATGCTATAAAATAAACTCCTAGAGGACCATCTCTTGACTAATTTGGTTTATTTGCAACAAGTTAATAACATGACAGGGAATTAAAAGAGCATTAAGAAGATGCTGAGACTCTCAGAGGTAAAGATGGGAAGAGGTTCACCATTCTGTGAGAGACTGCGTGAGCAAACCGTTTGGCAGTTTAAGAGCCATGTTCCTCAGAGTAGAATTGGTGATTTCATTGACTTCAATACACAATATAATTTAAAGATTCAGAGGATCTGGAGGAATTTCCACATTAAGGGGAAAACCAGATGTCTGTGACATTTGGGCCCTCAGGCAAAACTGCATAAAAAGTGACTCTGAAGTGGAAATCACTGCACATGCTCACAAATACCTTTAAAAAACAGTAAACAGTTTGACTGTGACTCTGCACCTTCTCTGGACCTGAAGGGCTGCCCTGTGGTCTGACAAACCAATACTTCACTTTCTCCTTGGGGATCATGGATCGTCTGCCCTAAAGAGGAGAAGAACCACCCGGCTTGTTATCAGCCTGCGGTACAACCACCATGTAACAACAGGCTGGCTCTGCAGTTGAAGAGTCCAGATGCCAAATCCCCCTGCTTACAATCCGGACTTATAAGACGATAAAACATGACAGAGGAGATTTAGTGGAGCAGCTGAAAAAACATTAAAATTGTCTTTTATTCCCAGCATCCTAATTTGTTGGAATTGGGTTTGTTCTCCACAGATGAGAGAAAACATGTAACACCTTGCTTTCATAGGGATTTATCCTCTTCTGATTAGGAGACAAATTCTTGCCAAGAAGTCCAAATCTGATTCAGTTAATGTAAATTGAAAAAAAAAAAAGGTACAAGTAATATCTTTTCATTCTTGGCAGCGTTTTAGAGTTTGAAGAGCCGTTGTGATCAGTCTCGCTTCACCGAGCCTTTATAGTCGGGCCTTGTGTCCCCTGCTGTCTGCAGTTTCCTCTTGCCATGTAACGTCTTATCTGCTGGGTCTGCGAGGTCACTGCTTATCTGATTGACAGGGCTTTGACTCCACGCAATATCCAAATAACCTGAGGGCCTGGAGGCGCAGGAGGATCACAGCATGGCAAAATCCACCGGTTGGGAGGGAGAGAGAAAGAGAATGAGGGAGAGGCGAAAGAGCAGACACGAAGGGAGAGGATCAAGACAAATCAAAGCTTTTTATTTGTTGTCATTACTTCATGTCAAATTCCTGGACAATAGATCTCTTATTTTATTGGAGTGACTGCAAATCTGCTGGTTATTTCTCCTGTCCTTCATTTTTATTGGAAATAATTAGTTTGTCTGACGGATCAAACACCTGCCAGCATTACAAAGACGGTACTATTATGAAGAATTTAGGGATTATCTATTATTAAGTAAAAATGACAGATATCAAAAAACTTCTACGTGTGTTTCCTTGGGATTGGATGTTTTCTGTTACTCTGTGTAATTAGATGATGCATGAGGAAACTCCTATAAACCACTGAATCAAGTGAAAACTCACTGAGCTGATAGAGACCCCATTTACCTCGGTACTGGATGTTCTGTGCCAAAACCAACCACACAACCAGCCTGCTACTAGAATCTACGTTCAGCTATGCCAAAAGGAGGCCCCTGTCCCTCTACTCTCTCTCTCTCTCTTACTCACTCTCACTCACTCTCTCTCTCTCAAAGCAATCAGAGCATGCAGGGGTGGACTGTAGCTTTTGTCTCTCTTGCTCCAGCAATTGGCCGCCAAGTGGCAAGCTAATGACGAGACCCCTCTTGGAATGACTCCAGAGGGGTACGGCTTGCTCTGCATGATGGGTGAGGGCATAATGAATGATGTAGGGCAAGCCCTTAGGCCTCCCTCTGGCACAAAAGCCAAACCTCCAACATCACAATCTGAATCACGTCGAATAAAAAAAGCATATGCATGGGAATTTGCTTCGGTGAGAAAGTTATGTCAGAATCTGTAAAAAGAAAAAAAAAATCCCAGAATCACACTGACCTACAATAAAAGAGTAGAACCACTGTGCACAGATTTAAAAAGATAAAAATGGTTTAAAAGTAAACTCAAGACCTACCTTTTTAGTTTGGCTTGTAGTTGAATTTGAAAATAATGATTGATTGATTGATAAAAAGAAACTAATACTCAAAATATAACAGTATATCAATAACTGAGAGGCTGATACGTTATTATCTGCATCTCCACTAGGGGGCAGTATCAGCAGGGTCAGTGTTCAGGGGCATACGCACCCGTCAGTCAGGTCAGGCAGATTTCTGTAGCACGAACCTTCACTTCCACTAAGAGGGAGAAAAGCAATGCCTCCGCTCTAACATAGCCACTATCAGTGACAACAGCGAGTCATCTTTCAAAACTTCCAGACCCTTTGCTGATGACCAGAAGTTTCTCTTGGGATCACATGGCGACAAAGCCAGCAACAATGACAGTAAAAACTGCTGATTTATAAACACCAGTTTGGAGAAGATGTGACAAAACAGTGTCGTGTCACGCAAGTAGGTGAGACACTTTAAACCTCATCAAAAAAGAAGGAAAAGCAATGCCTTTGCTTAAACATGTCCACCATCAACGACAACAATGAGTCATCTTTCAAACCTGCACACCCTGTGGGACTACTCAGCCAACAGATGGTGAACCCACTGACTTATGAAAACCTGTGTGCAAAAGATGCGACAAAACAGTGTCGTGCAAGGAAGGGAACACTTCAAATTTGAGACGCCCAGATCTTTCAAGAGAGTACAAAACATGACTGGTTAGCATATAAGCTTGCAGGCTAATATGATAGGAAGCATTAGCATATCAATACCATGTCAATATCAGTCCCACTTTGCATTGTAAATTTAGTAAAAAGTTCCATAACTACAAATGCATGAAGTTGGAGTCACATTAGTGTGTTTATTAGAATGGCTAAACAGCTAAATTGTATGGTAGAGTTAAAAGACTGAGCGCATTCAGACAACTATGAGAGCAATACAATCAAGTATGCCGACATAACAACCACTTACTGTTAAATCAGTCTGTTTGCAGAGATTACATTTGTACTATTAAAGCCACTTTCTCTGTTGCAGGCTCAAGTCAATTTTTAGGTGTAAAAAAACTAACACTCCCCTTTGTCCTCAGGACAGCTCAAAGGGGATTGTGTTACTCCAAAGATCCACTTTAACCCCTGAAGTTTACACAGTTTTGGTCCTACAGGTTACACAACTCCTCATTCTCTGTTATTTCACTACGACTAACATGACTGTTCCATTATTTGGAAATAAAAGGTTCATGTTTTATGCACTTACCAGAGAAAAGTCCTTGGATAATCCAAAGATAACCGAGACGCTTGAAAGTTTTCACGGATCACTGCATTCTGTGTATGCATTTGTGTGCAGTTGACACCCACACACACCTCACAGGCCTGAGCACACAGATACGCTCTCTTCAAAGCTGCACACGCGCACACACACGTGAGTAATGAAAATTCAGTCGATGACAGACAAAGCTCTATTGTGCCACATTAATAAGATTTAATACGGAGCTTTCTTTTCCTCCAACACTGGCAGGCCAACTTGTTCTTGTTGGCAAACTCGTCTTATCTCAGCATCTTCCAGCCATGTCAGTCATTATTTGGCCTCTAGCTTATCTAAACTGAGGGGTACAGTCTTCATGGCATCCTGACTCTGATAGGAAAGAGGTTACAGTTTTCTGTAAAGAGTTAAATGCATTTGATCCGCAAAATGTTTTACCGCATTGACCAAAAAAGAATTATAGCCAAACAAGAGCCAGATCTCTATGTGCAGGAACTGTTCCCGTATATATGCATACTCCAGTCCTGAGAAGGTATGCTGCTGATCGAGATCAAATGCATCCCTGAGGTTTTACAGACGTTTAAAGAGGGATAAACACACACCTACCAATGAAAACAAACCCTCTTCAAATGGTTCAACAGCCAGACAGCCACCTGCTTATGCAAAATAAGAGTCATTGCAGAGTAAGAGCAGCAGACTCGTGATCAGGTCCACCAATTAATTATGACATCTGAAAACTAACATGCAAGTTCTTAAACGAATCAGGGAAAAGGTTGACATGTCAAAGCAACAAACTGTGGACTATAAACAGAGGGATTAATATGCCTGAAGGAGTTTTAAGGTCAAACAGACCACAGGGATGGTGGTCACATTCATCACTTTGGAGGTTTTAGTCGTATTTTGGATCCATGGTGAGTCCCACAAAGTTGGTGACAACTCCACTCTGGATAACAAAACAATCTTCACTCATTAGTTATCATAAATCTTAAAGATGCGTAAAATAGTTCCTGGATTTGGGATATCCTGATTTGCCCTTTAAGGGCCCCTGAGCGAGGTAGAAATCCTGTTTCAGTATCACATCTCGGAGATGAGTAAGTCCCTCAGTCCTGGGGGTAGGAAGCTCTCTCACCTCCACAGACATCATCACAGACATGCACATGAACAGTCATACTAAGATAAGGTGATTTGTTGCATGTTCTCATTATCTACCCATCGTAACGAGGCGGAAATCTCGTTATTGATGGATAAGGGCATTTCCTCAGAGAACTCAGTGGCTTTTGTTCAGATATGGAGAAAATACCAATAACCCGCCTTTCATGATCTTCTGAATTATTTATGTGTCTAAAATGTACCGAAGTTTTTATTTGTCTTTTATTCCCTTCCTTCAAGTTTCCCAGCTCGTCCTTCCCACACTCATATCTCTTTGAAATTCAAGACCAACAAAAAGGAGGAACACTTGCTCCTCTTGTCTTCCACTGTATCTGCTTTGTGCCGGGGAGGTGCACGCTCACTTATCACAGCAGCCATCTTATCTTCATGGGCATTTAAGAGAATAAGGGTGAAGGGAAAACAAACTCAGCAGAAAGGAAGCCTCGGCCAAGGATGCAGGCGAGACGAGTGCCGCTGTTACAGGCCGTCTAGTCAGGGTGGGTCTGCTTTATTGTGTGTTTTAAATAAATCTAACATACAATGGCCTCAGTGAGTTATAATGAAGATTCCCTCTTGATTAGAAGAAGATTGAGAGTCATGAATTTTCTTAAACAGCAAATAATTCCTGTCAGACCTTAGATGTTTTTTCCTGCTAAACTCATAAAGCAAAGTTAAAACTATCTTTTTGACCTGTTGTGGTACTTTGAAGAAAAGTATTTAACACTGGATCAACATGTTGGTACTTCTTATTCTACAAAGATGCACGTGCACAGTTTGTACACATTGAAATTTTGCCAAAGTGTTGATCTTATTGTTGCCTGTCATAATCATTAAGGGTTTGCTAACCTTTAACATTGACTTACTAACATCGTAAACTCGGCATATTTAGCTCTGGTTCTACTGGAAAGATTGCCCTGAAATTGTCTAATATTTACAACCAGTGAATGGATGGCATCGTGCTCCTTTAGGATGGACAACATGCAGAAATGATGCCAAAAGACCACCTGGACAGGTGCTGAGATATTACCTTGATGGATCTGAAGCATGTATGGAAGCAACCTGGCTGGTAGAGCTGAGAGACTGACGTTCTAGAGGATCTTGTGATCTACGGCAGAAAGACTCTTGTGATGATTTCAAGCAGCAACTTTTGACTATGGAAACTCTACGGATCCTTAAAACAGATCACTGCATGAGCTGCATTGACCATCAGTGCTATAAGTTAATCATCTAGTCTTCTGTAGTTTGTATCTGAAAGATCTACGTGCCGAAAGAACAAGATCGTGGATACAAGCAGTCGAAATGGGTTTCCTTTGCAGGGTGACCGGGCTCAGCCTTAGAGATAGGGTAAGGAGCTCGGACACTCGGGAGGCGCTCAGTGTAGAACTGCTGCTCCTCCACGTCGAGAGGAGTCAGCTGAGGTGGTTTGGGCATCTGGTTAGGACGCCTTCTGGACACCTCCCGTTAGAGGTGTTCCAGACATGTCCCACCGGGAGGAGACCTCGTGGCCAGCCCAGTACCAGGTGGAGGGATTATATCTCTCGCCTGGCCTGGGAGCACCTGGGAATCCCCCCAGAGGAGCTGGTGGAAGTGGCCGGGGTGAGGGCCGTCTGGGCTTCCCTCCTGAAGCTGCTGCCCCCGCGACCAGGACCCGGATGAAGCAGAAGAAAACGACGACGATGATCAGAGTAGGACTTTAAGCTCAATTTTTACATCAAAATCTTGCCATGTCATGACACACTACAAGACGCCGTCTGTCATTATGCTCGTTTTCATCCAGGTAGTAGACCATTGTTGCATAAAGTTACATCCTGTGCTACAGCTTAGGCACAACATTTGACCGGCATTCGGACCAACAATAATAAAGACTTTACTAAGCAGTTAACTCGGGCGTCAACCATCGAGGGTGACAACTTTTAATAATACGCACGTCCCTACCTTTGCGAATGTTTCTGGCTGCCATAGGAGGCCTTCTTGGGAAATGTACAAAGTTGTCTTTAGATATTGGTATCTGTGATCTTCAACCAACTGTAACTCCATCCTGCTTAAAACTGTCTCCCTGTAACGCCAGCTTGCAACATCCAGATAAATGCACATCAAAGCATTACGAAGCTCCATGCTGCCTCTGAGAATGTCGTGAGCTTATGTGTGTGTTTGTGTTTATTTGTGAGAGATAATGGCGATCCTTTGATGCCTGAGAGCGATTTGGTTCAAGCTTTCTGGCGCATTATTTTCCTTCTGGCCTCCTGTAAAGAACTTTGATGAGGACCCAGAAGAGAGGACCCTTATTGCCTGCACTTACTGTGTCAATAATGAAATTGTTTTGGAGATTTCACCCCCGTCTCATCTTCTTCTGTTCCAGCCATACATGCAGGCAGTCTTTCATCTATCTTTCCCATCTTCTTCCGTAGCATGCAACTGCTGAGACTGCAAAGTTCTGCTCACCTCTCAGAGGCAGCAGAACTATCTGTACGAGTCGTCTCGATGAGGCTCATTGCTCACTCTCACTGATAGAAACGCAGGATGGACGCTGATGAGTGTTGTGTTTATACAACATAGTCATCACACGCAAATCTTCTGATTTATGGGTACAACAGAGAGAAAGACAAAAGTTACTAAACATTAAGATGGCACAAAGCCACATGGAGCATAACTTGAGATAAAATCTTTGAAAATGGGCACTTGAGATTTATAACCACCGCATCTAGAAATATCATGTGATCATAGTGCAAATGCTAGAGACACTTAAGTGGTTTGATGTACTTGAATGAATGTACAAGGTAGATTATCAAGTTTTGAATAAAGACAGTGTATTCACTTACAACAGATTGATAAAGATATACCAGTAAACCTTACAGCTTTCTTTCCCAACTGTAGTTTGGACTTCATAACTGGAAATATCGCAGAAATGTCCAAATCTTCTTCAAGATCAACCAGGTATCTCTATCTATGGACTGAGGTTTTAAACTCCATCCTTTGAGGTCAAAAGGGAGAAAAAATATTTAGCCAGAGGAGGATTGGTAAGAAGGTAGAACCAGGACTTGATTTTGTAGTAAAATCCAAGTGAAAACACAAGTTTATTTGTAACATGATGAATATACCCTTTAAAAGAGATACTAAAGTAGATAACAACTAAAAAGGAACATAATATAAATATGAAATTTATCATTTTAAGACAAACCCCTTATGATGCGTCATCTCATTTTCAAGGGGGTCCCAAAGTGTAGTTTTATCTTCATTTAGAGCAAGTTAGAGGTGACAAAGCAGATCTTGTACTCACTCAAGTGAAGATTTTAACAAGCGTGGACAGGATTAGATGCACTGCATCAAAGGACAGTATCATCAGCATAGAGGTGAAAAGAAGAGTAGGGCAAAGAGAGACAATAGGAGTGGGCCCAGTACTGAGCCTTGTGGTACTCCCTTATGGATTTGTAGCACCTCAAAGCTTTCACCTTCTAATTCAGCAGCTTCTAAGTTCTACTAGTTAGAGTTGATGAACCGTCCAGCCGTATATATATTTAGAGAAACCGTTAGATGCTTTGATAGCAGCTGTGAGGGGCTGTACTTCTGTACTGTAGCTGTCTGGTTTTAATGCTAACAGGAGCATGCTAACACAGACACACACAGACACACACACTTCCAGTAAAGGTTTAAAATAATGCAAGACCTGATCCAAAGGGGCAGCTGGACTTCGTTGAAGTCCTTGAAGCCTTTCCACCGATAGGCCTCTTCAGGTCTGATATGCTAATGATCTGGGTGGTCACCTGGAAGTCATTAGCAGAGTCATTGGTCTAGTTCCCCTGAGGGTGGGTCACATGATCTTTGGTCCTGAGTGGAAGTATTTGGAAAGGAATTCAGAGCAACATTATATGCTGGTGATAAAAACTGTCCCAGTCCACCACCTCTGCTGGATGGTGGTTTTTTAATTTGACATGGATGCTGTCTCAGCACCTCTCCAAACTTCGTGGTCTTCTCTAGTCCAGTATGTGAACTTTGCCATCATCAAAGGACCCGGATGAGTGAGAGCCTACACAGATTGTATCGTGTCAGATGCCAGAACCATGGTGGTGTGACAGCAATTTCAAACCAGCAAAAATAAAAGAAGAGCCGACGCTGACCGACAGTAATAATGTTGGTCCAAAGTCAGTAAAATCGGTGTTCTGTAATGGTCTCTCCTGTTTCACATCAAATGTCACTTTCATTCTCGGCCACCATTATTTGCACAGACTGCGGCACAGTCATTTATCCTACTTAAAATTCAAGAAACTGCTAAAGGCCATTCATCATTTCTTCAACCCCGCTGAAGAGAGCGGCGGCTTCGAGTAATTACAGGGAATCAAAGAGTGAGTGGTGTAAGATCAAAGTGAGGAATTTTTCTGTAATCCTGGCGTGTTGCAAATTTTTTGTGATCTGGTCGCTCACAGTTTGACATCTATTTACTGTATCAGAGAGAGCAGCGCCATCAATTACGGGCCTGTTAGTGCCATTGTTTACTTTCGCCAAGCCCTGAGTGCTGGGGTCACTTTGGGACATATAGATCACCTCTCTCCTCTGTTTGCTTTCCACAGCCCAAGGTGTGCTCTCCTGCTTGTCCTTGGCTTTGGGTGGAGGGTTGTCTGGCTGCTTCCTGCTCCGTGATGTAGGCCGAGAGATTAGGGGGTTGAAGTTTTGGCAGTTCTCAGGTTTCGTATGTTTGTTGAGTGCAGAGAGGAGGAAACTGACGAGTTACCATCTAACAGTCAGCTGCAGGAACTGCACAAAGAACTGCACCTTTTCGATCAGTGCACTTTGAGACTAGGGTGATGATTTTTCAAATAAAGAGGATTTTTTTTAATGAATGGTTCACAAAAACATGCCAAGTTAGTTTCCTCTTTCTAGTTTGGGATACAACCATTCAAGTAAGACATCAGCTCTGTTATTGTCTCCACACACCGAGCACAAGTAACATCATTCGCGCGAATGAATGACATGTAAAGTCAATGCAAAGACGTGATGAGACGCTCCTACTACTCTGGCGGCACGAATGACGCGAATTGGGCGGGGCTGAAAATGTCTTATCTTGAGCGGATATTCACGTCGGGATAACTAAACAGTACAAAGGTTGGCGGGTGACGTTTGAAAACGGACGGTTGTTCACCGGTATCTAAAATGGAGGACAAACTGATCATGTCAGTGTTTTATGAGATAACTTTTCTTCCAATTATCGAATCCGGGATAAAAAGGAGCTCGTCTGGAGGCAAGTGAAAGAGGAGGTCGGATTATCTGGTAAATTTTAAAAATAACCTTTGTCTGTCACTTGATTGGCAGGGATTGAAATTTCCCATTGACGCGCCAATGAAGTAAGTAAATACTATTCGTTCCCGTGTCGAGATTCGCACGAATAAAGCGAGTTGATGATTTTACTCGCGCTTGCTGTGAGCACCCCATCATGTTTGGTGACCTATAGTAAGCTGTGTCTGCCCATCTAATCCAACCTGGGCGCCCTGAAACAGACATCATGAGGCCCTGATTCGGGGTGCGTCCTGATTCATGTCCTGCCCTGACTGATTATTGGTTCCAGTCGTCCTCAAGTGTCTGGCGTCACTGCGACTATTTTTACTGCTCCTGGCCATTAGGAGCCTTTCTGATCTTGGATGGTGAACATGAAGCATATTTTATATTTATAATTGAAGGCCATACTGTCTCAGAGAGAATACTCACAGTGACAGCTGAGGGGAGCACAATGGGGAGCATCATCATCATCAAACAAGCAAATATGCTGATATAAAGTTTCTGTAAGGTCTGGTGTCTGCAGAATCACCACTATAAAACCGCGACGACAGGCTTTGAGTTTGTAGTCCAGATAGTGGTCTCATGGATCTGTCTAGAGTGTGTATTCAGAGAGTTGTAATGTTAAAACTGGTCCGTATGTGTGACAACATCCTGGCCTCTGATCACTGTTGCATGTCATCTGTGTCTCTTTGAAAAACTCCTTCATTCATAAACTCCACTCCTTCAGGGGGAAACAGATAAAAAGATCTGAGCCCAGCCCCTGACCTGGAGTCAGTCTGAGTGTACCTTTAGTCTGGTCATTTTCCTCTCCTGTAAGCCTCGCCCACTGCTGGTAATGGTGGAGGTTTGGCGTGGATAACCAGTCCAGTGCACACATTTCCCTACTAATGGATAATTTGTGAGAGAGAGCCTTTAATTTTCTGATAAGTGGGTGGATCAAAGATATGATATGATTAAAGGAGAACCAAAGCGAGTGAAATAAGTGGACAAGGGATACTTTTCAAAGCTTCAATTACTTGTTTTGTTGTATTACTCATCCTCTTTGAGGAAGAATTGGCACCAAACTGGCAATTTAGCCCAATGTTCACTGCTTTATAGTCACTGAATCGGACTATTTATTTTTATGTTTATAAAAATACATATCTAAAAAAGAAAACGTATATCTGAATAATTTAATTACAGATTGATAAGCGAAAACCTGTAATTCACTGAAAGGTCTCAGACATAAGGGCCCATCCGCTTGACACTGTCCTTTAAAAGACACAAAATTCAGATCAACCTTCTTCCTGATTGTTGATTCTGACAAGTTGAACTGAAATTTGAGATGTCAAAGGTTAGAGTCAGGCACACTGTCCGGATTCTGTTTCAGCACAAATGTGTTTTCTTTTTAGTTTTAACAACATGCCGGCTGCAGTTGGTGTTAATGTGCTGTTTAGTGCCGACCACTTCATCCCAGAGCACCTCAAAAAGGATCAGCGCAAAAATGGGTTTTCTTCAACATTAACCCTCATAAAAAGATCACAGCATCATGGGTGAGTTTGGCCTCTTTGTGATTTATCCACATTGTTGCAGGACACATGAAGATGCAGTCAGCTTTGTTTTTTTGATGTGCACCACCTTGTTTGCATCACCGTATCTCCATTTGATCTCTGTACAGTCTACAAAAATGTGGCGAAACATATAGTAGGTTGTTGTTCTTAAATACGGTTTGCATTAGGGAGCAACTGAACCCCATTCTCAAACCCTGATGTGCATTAAAATATGAGATGCCTGTTTGTTGTAGTAAAAAGTTAACTAATGTGTGAAATATCAAAACTATGGGCAGCCACAGTCTAGTGTATTTGTTACCAGCCTCAAGCCTCAGGGTTCTCGAACCAGTAGCTTTTTTTGCTAAACAGCAATAACTGACTGTGGAACAGTAAGAAACAAACACGGTTTCAGCAGTGTGCGACTGTCTCAAGCACCATTTTAGTCTGCCTCCATGTCAAACATCTCAATTCACGTTTAACTGGCAAATGAACAACCTTGATATTTAGCTTGAGTTTAACTGTAATTGCATATATGCTCAGTTCATATGAATAATAACAAGGAAACGAACAAACGAAAAATGAAAAAAACAGTCAATATTTTGTTAATTTGTTTTTCTTAAAAAAAAAAAAACAACACAAAATTGAACGTGGAATGACATCAAAATGACTTGTATGGGAGTCTAACTTAGGATGTGAGTAAAATAGATAAAAATAAAGAGAAGGAAGAGAATCCGCTCTCTACATATTTCAACTGTCTGTTGTCCCAAACAACATTACAACCCTGACACCAACATGATTCCTAAAATCCCCCAAATATTCTGCACTTATCATATTTCTTTTGGTGTTTTCCACCTCTGCATCTGTCTGCATCTGTCTGCATCTGTCTGCATCCGCCCCCTTCAGAGAATATTCAGGAAACCAACCAGGGAAGCTCATCATCGCCTTAGCATCATGCTTTATAAGGAAAGACAACCTAGCTCTGTGTAAGAAGAAATATTGTGGTTTATTTTTGTCACTGAGTTATTACACACCACTACAATTGATCATTACTGCATTTTTAACATTTTCTGTGTCTGCACCCGTTTAAATGTGAAATGTGAAAATTTCCTGACTGGATCAGAGCACCATGAGATCAAACAGAGTGTCCATTTTGGAGCTTTCATGCTATATACCATGCAGTTACTTTAACAAAGGATTTTCTCAGGTATGTTTTAAAGACATCAAACTTCTCCGGTTTCAGGTCTGTGATCAAACATCATTTATCCCTGATTTCCAACCCGGGGAAGGAGTTGGTCATAATCCAGTTTACGGCTCACTACAGACCCAAGGAATGATACTCTACTCATCCTTTATCAATTAAACATGATTCAAGCAACATTCCTGTTTAATCAAAGATCTCTAATCAGCACTCCTGCTCTGAGAACTTTGATAAGACGGAGGAGCCAGTCCACCGAAAATCCACTAAATCTCCCTGAATTGGCGTTGAATCATTCGTAGGTGGTCTAATCAGCTCAGCTCCTCACCCAGACTCATCCTCACTGGCCTTTTTCCCCTGGGCTGACATCACTTGAGTGTGCGACGCTCACACACACACACATACATACTCAAACACATGCGCACGCACTCTCTCGATCCACATATGTGGTTCTGTTGACCCAAGAAGACAAATCAGAAAAGCCTCGGGGCTCGGCCTGCCCGACCAAAGGGATGAGGTCATCCGACAGAACCTCATTTTCCCTCAAATTGCACCTCTGATCAGCGCGGTGTTTCCTGCAACAATTACACTGACCCTCATTAGCAAATAGTGTGGAGGAAAGAAAAAAGAGCACTTGGTTTGTGAGGAGCGGGATGTTAAGCTCGGAGTCAGTTTCAATGTTTTTAATTTCAGCGTCTGTCTCTGCAGAATCCCCGTCTGATGAGCAGGTTATCGGTCCTGCAAAATAAAGTGATAGTCTGATGGTGATAACACTTAAAGGCAGCATGCTGTGATCATGGTATCACCTCTTTTACAAGATGTTGGTGTAAGTTAAAGGTGGGGTAGGCAGGAATCCGTTACAGAAGCATATTATTAGTGGTTTATATACAAAAAAAGCTTTAAATATCAGTCAATACCTATAAGTTATTGATGACATTTGGTAATATAACGATATCGCTGTGTTTTGTCTTGTCTGTGTCGTCAACATTTTAAAATTTCAGAGCGCTCCACTCTTTCTGACTGTGAACAAAGCCCAAACAAAGTTAGCGTGCTACAATATCGGACAGTAGAAACCAACCAGAAAGTTCTAAAAATTGTCTGAATCCTCCTTTGGCCACGACCACCAACACAAGATAGAAAACAAACTAAATACCGGAGACTCAGGTAAACCGCTTCAACAAAGTAAGGCAAGTGTCTGTAACAGAAGTGTTTCTTGTCAAACGGACCTGCTGTAGCGTGTTGTAGCGCCGCTAAACTGTTTATCTCGGGTCCTGGACTATGTCACTTTATCCTCGTTGTAGAAGTCCTGCAAACATTGTGTTTGCTGGTAGTCTGTTGGCATCTACAGTAGCACCAATGCTTTTTACTTCACCTTGACTGGGCTCCATTTGTAATTATCTGAAGTATTTATCTGCATTATATCTGAACTTAATTGGAACGATACGAGCGAGCAGGCGCGTCTGTTTGTGGGCGGGGCTTGCGGGAGAAGAGAGGGAGGAGCTGAGGGGAAAACTGGTTGGGAGGGGTAGAGTTTACATTCAAGATTTCTCCTAAAAACTGGCACTTCCTCAGATCCTGACTACCCCACCTTTAAGCAAAGTCAACTGATGTCCTTTAGATTTGGATTTGTGGACATGCTCCCTGTTTTACACAACACACCAAAATATGAATATCAGATTTTTAAAATCACATCCAGTTGAAATTTTTGCTCAACTTTAGTATTTCAGGTATTTTCTTATCTTTAAGTTAGATTGAAACAGGTGGGTTATAGTGTATATATATGAGTTTATACTGTACTTATAAAGGAATATATCAGAGCATGCACCTGTTCAATAAAAGCTGTTCCCTTAGTTCCTATCTCCTTCTTTTGCAACTTAATCAGTACTCTAAGAATGATACAGTATATACATTTCTACTGTACATTATGGTTTTCTCGAGTATAATCAAATAATCTGTCATAGAGAAACACAACTTTAACCACAGAGTATTCATCAGTCATCATAAAGTAACGACCATCGTACATTTTTATTACCCTTAAACAAAATTAATGAGCGAGTGTCACTGCACCCACTTCTTGTTTGCAGAAATATACGGTTTTAAGCCGAGTGCGGGGTGATTTGTTGGGATGGACAGTTTGGCGATGTAAGAACTTGATTCATCCCCTGAACACGGGGGCCCTCCAAGTTGGAGCTGGAAACTGTCATAATTCATTCATGCAGCTCCAGGCCAAACAGCTCCCACTTGAGTCAGTATGATCTACGAGTGTCCATGAGGCCCAGACACATGTAAATGTACACCCAGCTAATTGGTGCTGCAACAGTCAGGGGTTTTAAATCATATTAAATCACCTGTTGTTTCAAACATGAGGGGGGAGAGAAGAGAAACACCTACTGAGATTATTTTATGATTTGCTTCCATTTCTCTGTTTCATATCTCATTGACTCAGAGCCAAGTTTCCTGTTTCTTTGTTTTTCTTGGAATTTCTACTTTACTTTTTTTTCTGTTTTATGGAGATACACTTTTAAGACATTTTTTCTCTTGAAATACTTGGTATTAAAAGGTTCTTGACATGCAGATGAATATGAGCGTATTGTGCTTGTTAAAAAAGGGTGACCATACGTCCTTTTTTTACCTGGACATGCCTTCTTTTGGGGGGCTGTCCGGCCTGTCTGGGGGGAAGTTTATAAAATCCTTCAAATGTCTGGGCTTTGTATGGAGGTTTTGAGTTTGCGTACCGTGGACTTACTGAATTGGAAGCGCATATAAAACACTCGACCCGAGGATTCAGAATATGGTCACCCTAACTTCACCACAATGTGCAGCTCCAAATGAGAGTATTTCACTGCGTATGTGCAAATGTGAACGTTCAAAACTCCTTCAATAATCTGATAAAGTTAGTTTTATAAAGAATTGACATGAGGTTTTAAAATGCCTTAACTATATTTGTCTGAACAGTAAAAACTAAAGTTCTTTGAGACTCTACCTCAACTTGTGCATGGTAATAGTTTATGATACTGTCTGTAAAGCACATGCACTAAGATGGCAGCTCCAGTTTAACTCTGTGTTTACAAAGAAACACAACTACTCCACCATAAAACCACAGTTTGAAGAACATGATTCATGTAATTATTGCTGCCCCCTTAAAATGCACAAAATGTTCTTTACTGGTGTTTGATGGGAAGGACTAGTCCCAAATTTTCATCCCTGTTTGTGCAGACAGAGAAATATTCATTCAGTCTGTAAGTGTGGAGATAATTTTTTAAAACAAATCTGCCTCAAATTCCATCTGTATGCACGTGGGTTTGTTTTCTGTTTTTTGTCCTTTTTGAAGATGACCTCGAGCAGATGATCGGTGCACTGCAGCTGGAGGAACATATTTGGGAAGAGTGTTAAAATAAAGAGGCTTTCTAACAGTAAAGTGAAGCTGCTCAAAATTCTAAACTGAATGCACACTCACTAACATCAGCATTGGGGTCTGATTTCCTGACTCACCACCACTTTGGAGTTTAAGCCTAAAGAAATGTCTGAACTTGATCTCTGTCTACTTTTGTGACTTGTCTTGATATGCTCTGTCTGTCTTCAGTCTTCAGCTGGTTTCTTTTATTCCCCCACGCGACAAATGCTCTTCCTCTCAAATTCCATTCAGAATCCTTCACTTCTGCAACCCGCTGTCGCCACGAAACACTTGTGACAACCAAAATATTATGTCATACTCATCACAGCCTTATTGTTCTTCTTTGACAGAGTCGTCACATGGAGATTTTTCCTCTGGCAGAATTCAACCCAAAAACGAAACAGCCTGTCAAACACAATATGCTTTCATTTAACATCACTGTGTAAACCCGACACCATGCCTCAACTGCCATATCAAAAATGGGTGGGGATAGATTCAATATTTGACCATAGCAAAAGAAAATATTAACATATTTCTGCAGTGATCTTCCCTGCCTGCTGCACTCATCAGAAGGAAAATAGAAAAACCCACGTTAGTTTGGATGACATTGGATCTTTTGTCCTTTTCGGTGCTCTGTGATGTTCAAAGTTTGTGTTAGCCCGAAGAGACGGCTAATACATCCCATACCTGAACTCTACCTGTATGACAAAGCATGTTCGAGAGGCTATCCAGATAGAAATGATAAGCAAAGCAGAAAAGAGGGAAACACGGGGCTGAAATGAAGACTTTGAGCTGCTTCATGAAGAGGTTTCTGTTGAGTTCAGCTTTTTAAGTCTCCGTTACGCTCAACTTTATATCTGTTATCCACTTTGATAACCATTTTACATATTTACGGAACCTGAACTTATCCCCAGGTTCTTAAAAGATCCCTGTTTTCCATATTCAGAAACCAAAACCGTTCAAAGAAAAAATAAAACCAGATGGAAAATGAAAGTTTGTGATGTGAATGATTTAATATAAGACTGTGTTTCTTTTTAAAAGTGCAACAATTTCACCAATGTTTGAGAGTGAGTGTGCAGATGTTTGACACGAGATGATGTTGCTTTGGAAACTTTCATCAATTGCACTGCAATTACAGCCACACTAACATGGATCTTAACAGTCTGGTTTTATTCAGACTGATGCAATAAAATCAGTTTTTGTAATATCACCTATTACCTGCTACAACAGTAAAGCTAAAGGTGAGTAAACTCTGTTTTTCTTGAAATTGCAGCATGTTTTAATTTTGTCAGTGTCTTTAAATGAGTGTTCTAACATGTTAAACTCTATAACTTAAAGAAGAAGTAAAGTAAGTTGTAGATTTTCTATTTTCTGCAATCATTAAATCCCAAATTTATCCCCAAATGCTGCCAGAACTTCATGCAAACACCTTTAAATGATAAGTGATCTTGGAGCTGTTTGATGGTCCTCACAGCAGATGCAAAGAGAAAGAAAAACACATTTTAATTGGATTATTTTGAAGGCTCAGGCTTGTGGAGTTAGTGTCTGTGTTTGTGTAAGCACTTCTCTATGTGAAACATGTCTGGCTGCAATCAAACACAAGCTGGGAAATGCTTGACAAATCTCTGCAAGTTTTTCTCTCCTGCAGCTGTTTGACAGTACGAGTGATACCTGAGATGAACAATACAAACGTCAATAGAAGTTGTCATAGTGAAATGCTTTAACCGTGTTTCAGTCAACCTCGCCGTCCAACATGTAACCTTAGTCCTACATGGCAGCCTGACACCCCCTTTGTGCTCTCTTAAACTGTTTTTATCGTTTTCGTTACAACTGACACTTCGGTTGACTGGTACGCTGATCAGGTGCCTTGCACAAGCTCCTGCTTGCTCTGACACACGTTGGAGCCAACTTGCCAGCAAAGACAGCGTTGCTGTCACTACAGACACCTGAATAAAAAATGTTGCAAATACTTTGCAAGCAGATATGTGCCGGCTCGTTGGCAGAGTCACGGGGCTTTTGTGGTTCAACAAGAGGCAACTGGAGCCAGAGAGCTTGAAGATGGAGGGAGAGCTCTGGGCTTACATGCAGAGGTAGACAAAGAAATGCATGCAACACGTGCACATGCTCACTACATATACACAAAGAAAATACAAAGCTATGTGCATGTCCTGAGAGTTAAATGCTCTATAGTTGATTGAATTATCGAAGGTTTCCCTCAATGTTTTCCCAAATATCAACTTTTTAAACAATCCAATTCCTTCAGCAATCACAGACTGGATTTACAAAATGATATCAGTTGAATAAAAACTAAAATGACTTTAAAGATCTTCAAAAATTAAACCCCATGTTCAAACTAGTTGGAAACATCCAGGCTCACAATTTGTCAATTATTCTATCGATAACTTTTTTTTAAAAAATTTGATAAAACACAGCAGGAAACCAAGAGGCAGGTATGATTCTGTGGGACCATAAAACAAACAGACAACAAATTTGCACGATCACAGAACACTGAATGACCACGAACCAACACAAACATTAATACAACTCTTGTTGTTATTTGTCTCATCTCTCTATCTCCAACCCAAATACAGTCTCAGCAGATGACTGTCCAACATGATTCTGGTTCTGCTCGAGGTTTCTGCCTGTTTATAGGAAGTTTTTCTTCTACACTCCAACTTGGTAAATGCTGCAAAGTGTGACACTCATGCTAGTTTTGGACGGCATCAGAGAAGGTCTGGGACTCAGTTTTATCCTATGTTGATGTTGGGTCTTTGTGAATAAAATTGAACAGTATGATCTTCTTGGAAAGTGTCTTGAAGTAATAGTTGTTGTGAAATGGTGCTATATAAATAAAGATTGTTGATCGATCAATCCACGTAGGACCTTTTCGGGTCAGCTGATACAATCAGCCTGTATATTCTAGTTAGGTAACGATGAACAAGACTTCTTCACTTAGGCTTGTTTGGAAGTCATCACAGAGTATCTTCATTTTTGAGAGATCTGCTTAAGCGTGTTGATGTTACATAAACACAGTAGCTGCGTTGACATGGACACAAATAATCCGAATAAATGCCTGATCAGAATAAAACTGTATCATGTCAACATGTCGATTGAAAGATTCTGATCCAATTCGGCTCAATTGGAAAGAAATTGTAGTCTGATCGAGAGGGGAGGTTAATGCCGATCAATGTAAACATTATTCCAATCGTGACTCTCTAACCTGACTCGGTCTTCACTCTTTAGCCTTTGGCCTATTTCTTGAGGTCAGTACAAGAGGTTTCATTATCAACACTCTGGCACAAAACACAACTGCAAGAGCCATGTCTGCTCCTTCGATGACATAACAAGGCATACATAAATCGTAATAATGATAAGTAAGCAAGGGCGCCATTTAGTGACAACATTTAACAGGGAGAAAACTTGATGGAAGTGAGCCACTACCGCGTTTGTTGACAGCACAGGCATCAATACAACTCTTCTTTTGCGGTTGTTTTAGCGGAATTAGACAACTCTGCGCATGTCCAAATGCTTCTAATCGGAATAAAGCTTGACACATGTACACACGTCATGATCGGATCATTAGATTTTGCGCCCATATAAACAGTGGATTCAGATTTTCAGATCTCTCAAATTTTTAATCGGACCAAGAAATTTTGCCCATTTATTTTCTTCTCTGAAAGTTGTCGGCCTCACAAAGGGAGTGGATTTCAAAACAAGTCTCTGCTCACCTCGTAGAACTGATACTGTAAATATGACAAAACATGATCTAATAGGTTGACTTTAAAAACCCTGACTGTGAGACAGTTCACTTGTAGTTTTAGGATTGAAAAAAAACCCTGCCTCATATTCAGGTCAGTACAGTACTTAAGTATTAACTGTAATATGAAGCCTGTCAGAATTTTACAGCTGAGGAGTAAAGCCCTCATTCAATACAAATGAAAAAAACATGAGCTGGAGATTGAATTAAAGTTTGGACTCAGGTATTCGGGTAATTCATCTGGGGAAGCTAAATGTTTCATTTCTTAGCTTCGCTAGTTCTGCTTTGTTTTATAGACAAATTAGATTCATTCCTTAACCGCCCCAACAATGTCATTACAAGTTAAACAACTAAACTGTCTTGTAATTACACGCTATGAGAAAAAGAAGAAGTGTTTCCAAGCTCTGTTGTGACTACAGCAACTGTTGTTGTCCCGTCTGCTGAGAAAGAAAAAAAAAAAAATCTGTTGTCTGTTTGGGAGGGAATCACTCTCCTGCCACCTGGCAGATCCGGACAAACGGGAACAGTCGAATATCTCTGAGAACAAACATTCACAGGATGTGCAGGAAGATGATATCCAATGCCACCCAAGGACTGAAACAAATGAGTCAATGTTTCTGAGCATCAAAGCGGCAGTGTGCAATGTGGCGTCTGACCTGCGAGGTTGCTGGACTCCATGACATCAGACCCAGTATCACGTCATGGTCAGCCCCTGAGCGCTAATTAACACCAGACAGAGGGATCGCGGACAAAGCTCAGGGCATTACCATTCATCACTGGGCGGCTTAGTTTGTTTATTTGCAGATGGAGAAGAGAGAATAATAAAACATTGTCCAAATTAGAGGAAAGAAAACCCAGGGGATGTTCAAATTAACGTGTAAAAAGGTGGGTAAAGTTGGTGTCTGAGGTTTCAGTTGATTACACTGCAGCACCGTCCTCCAGGCTCTTCTCTAATGTGACTCAGCAGCCCGTGAAGTGTCACCAACCTTTATTTTATGAGATAGATGGGTCCAGAACAGAGGCCTGAAAGCTTGTACATGAAAGAGACCATGTTTGCTTTGCTGCCTTTAAATGGACTCAGACTCAGAGCGGTGGAGGCAAGACAAAAACAGATGCAACCGGGAGATCTCTCTATAAACAGAGAGCAACAAGTCCTCCCTGTGCTTTTAACCATGAATTAATGCAGATTCCAGGCGTATTTTAAGTCCGTCTGTGACGCCTCGACTCACCGGCGTGGTGGAATTTCGTAGGGGTGTGAGAATCTTGATGTAATGTGCATTCCAGCGCTGCAACATTACCACTTTTTCCCAACAATCAATCATGATCAGTGTGCTGCAGGAGGGGAAAGAAGCTGCAAGAGTCCAACAGTGAGCAACTGAAAGTGATATTCAACATGTGAGACAGTTTATCTAACGAAAAATCATTTGTCCAGAATTGGAAATATAAACCATCTTTCATTCTTTGGTTGTCTGGGTTAACAACTGTTTAAATCAGGCAGTAAACGGTGCAGCTTTGAAGGATTAAAAAACACATTATTTCTGCAGATAAAAAGGACCTTACAGCATCATTATAGACTGTTCCAACTTTTGATAAAGCTAAAGCATCTTAAATTTGCTGTTCAGATAAACCCTGAAGACTGTTAGATCTGCCTTCAACTTCAAACCCAGTCCAGAAAATGTAAACAGATGTCCATGGTTCCATAGATCACCTTAATTTAACAAAAAACAAAGTAAAGAACATGTATTAGACGGTGAAACTGGAAATGATCGGTTTATGAAAATATATTTAATGTATATTTTTTAACTCATTGTCAGTAACACTTTTAAACGCAGCCGGAAAAAGGACAAAACACTAACTTTGGGATTCCACCAAATGCAGATCCGATCCACTGCCGCAAGTGGAGGAGAAGCACTTTCAATATTACCAATATTTCTCACGAGACTGGACAAGATCTCACGAGATCTTGCACATTCCACCATGAGACATTGAATGAGATACAACATGCACACAACTTCCGCTGCCCCCGTGCTGCGCTGCACTGAAAAAATGCATTGTGCTGCGGCGTCCAGCAAAAATAGAACTTATCCGATCCGCAGCGGAGCCCAAACTGCAGACACATTGTGTGGAATCACACGCGTTGTACATCATAATGCTTGCGTATTTGATCAGGCTGGCATTCTGGAGCGAAGCGCAGCCATTCTGTATCCTCTGGAATTTAGCTGCAAAAAACAGAGCGCTGAAAAATCAACTAGAGGAACAGCTCCTGACGAATTAGGTTTATGTGCAGCAGGTTATGGTACAAAATGATATTACAGAGAGGCAAAGTCATTGGAAGTAAAGACAGGATGGAGTTCACCACTTTGTGAGAGACTGCATGAGCAATTTCATTATCAAGCTCCTCAGCGTAGAACTGCAAAGAGTTTGGGGAATTTTATACGTTACATAATATAATTCAGATAATCTGGGGAGATATTTGTACAAAACCAGTGCTGGGTGGTCATGATCTCCTGGACCCAAGACAGTACTATCTTAAAAAAAGACATGACTCTGTAGTGGAGGTCGCTGCATGGGCTCAGAAAGACTTCTCAATGCTGTGTTCTCTACTATAAAGACGAGAGGGACCACCTGGCAGTGCCAAACCACACTGCAACAATTTCCTTTTTTTAACTTATAACCGGCTCTCAAGGTGGATTCAGTTTGCCAGAATATTGTGCTGCTCTTAATGAGACAAACTCTGCTGATTAGATGATTCACCAGCAAACTTTCATCTTCAATATCAGCAAGTTCTGATCTTCTGTTTTTAAAAGCTGCTGCAGAATAAAAGCGTTTAAGTGTTAGGCAGCTCCCGACTATCTGACAGTGACATTGCACACACACCTCATGACACCGCTGCCGGCCGGCCGGCACATGTGCTCCACATGCTGTCAGATCACTCTTAACATAAACTGAGCAGGGAGGTGGACGGTGTTGTGGAGCAAAACAAGAGGGCGTTCACCGGCGTGTCCCGCACATTCTCAGCTAATCAGGACCTGCCCTGTTTGGAGACACGGTGTCCACAAAATAACAGTATGCAGTGATAAGGTCACCAAATTAACCAAAGCTGGAAACAAGAATCTGAAGCTTTTTCTAATCCGTGACCAACAAGATTAGAGGGATTCACTCAGCATACTGTAAGGGTCGCTGGGGGAATCACTCCGAGACCAGGGCTGTCCTGAGCAGGGAGAGGAGCCCTGGTTCTTCAACTGTGACATGAATTCAGGTGTGGGTGCTCCGATGCAGGGTTTGTGGTTGGACTCATGTCCTTTAAAAGACACTTCACTTGTTCAGTCAACTGAATAGTCAACAAGGGAGGAAGACATGCAGTGTAGATTTGTGTATCGGAGTTGAACCAGTGAATAAAGCCTCTTGGGATTGCACTTAGCACCACCTTTCAGACATTCAAACTTCTGTTCTCTGCACTGCTAAAAGCATGTAAAAGCAATCACAACTTTGACGAATGTGCATGCTAGAAGTTGTGCAAATTGCTAAATGAGCCTCTCTGTTTTCAAAAGTGATGGCATCCTGATTCTGAAAAGGTTCCATACATGAGGTGGCGAGGAGAAAGCCACGTGGGCTAAAAAAGACGAACCGTGAAGTAGAGAGGATACACTTCCTCCCTCCCTTGTTTTGCTCGGTGATCCAGCGCAGAGGACACAAAAGTCCTGAGGAACCCGACCAGTTACCTCAACAAGAGAAAAGGCGGAGAAGTGCTTCCCGTTGAAAATGTTGACCCTTCATCTACGCAGTGGATCAGAAGAGACAAACACATGTCATTTTATGTGAGCAAGGAAGGCAGCTAGGATCAAAATAATACCAATGCTGAACTGAGATCTTGTCACTCACAGTTCTGGATCTGACAGTAATGTTTGATGCAATCGTTCACATTAACACGGCTCTGAATTTATGCAAAAACACAGATACTTGGGGTTGAAAGGAAATCAGGTAAAGTCAACCAAGTAAAGAGAAATAGAAATAAAAGATGTGGAAGGATCAGGATCTTGGACAATATTGTAAAACATTACATCCTGCAGTGTTTTTGAAGATCAGCCTGAGATCCCTCCTTCGCTCCTCTCTCCAACACACAGGCTTCACGCTGTGAGGATGTTAAGTGTGAACAGTAGAGTTAGATAAATATCCGAGTCAGAGCTCCTGAAATTTACAGAAATTTGTCTGAAAACTGCTGAAGATGCATCAGCATTAATTTCAGATAGTTTCAGATCCACTTGAAAACTCCTCACCCTAAAACCCCCTGAACGGGCGTCCTTGAAGGATTGGACTGTGGTTGACTTTTATTTATTTTCACCTGTAGCAACTGTTTCCCCCCTGTGAGCTATTTGGACCTACACTCCAACTGGATGGGTAAAGGAAAGTTTATCATACCTGTCATACTTTTAGAGCCATTTCTGCGTCTTCTGAGGCTGAACATGCTCGATCTCATTCTCAGGATGAGACCACACAGCGTCTTATACAACTCACAGATGCAGCCAAGACACCTGATTGGTCACTGGTGAGTTCTAGCCTTGCTTGTAATCCCTCATTGCACTTGCTAAAAAGTGATGAAAAATGGTCTGGATTTGATACCCAACCAAAGACAATCTGTCTTACTTTCTTTACTATATTACTCTCATTTTTGTGATTTATTTGCACTGGATGTTTTGCAGAAAAACTCTGAAGCTAAGTCAGCATGTACACAGAATCAGGTCAGTGGATCCTCTCTTGGATTTTATTGCCGTAATAAAGAACATGCACTCAAACTTTGCTTGGACTGCTTGTAAATTTCTACACTCTGTCCAAATATGCACTTTCCTCTGGACTATTTGTTATTTTCCACATTTGTTGTGACTGTTTGGTGTGTACTCCATCTCATGTTTAGTGCAACTTATGTACAGAAATATCTTTTGACTGCAAAACCTCTTAAGACAAGGGTGGAAGTGAAGGGGTTGCTCAACCATAAAAGTAAATATAGATGCATCTAACAGCGTGTGTGTGCTGATATTGACAATTTCTGCCTTTCTTCAAAAAGGACATGTTGTTATTGTGTGAAAAGTAAGCATACAGTCAAACTGTGTATCTTATTTGTTCAAAGTGGAGCTGTAGCAGCTTTTTTTGTTGCCAACCGCCATAAAAAAGAGAGGACAAAGACCAAACAGCAAAGACAGCAGAAGAAGAAGACTTGTGCTTTCAGGTCCACGTTTGGCTCCCTCCTGAACCCACCGGTGGCATCTTTAGAGTCCAGTTTAGAGCAGACAGCTGGAGTCATGAGACCAAGGATTTCCAACATTAAATACAGAATCAGTGGTTTTCTACCTCTACAGAGAACAGGAGGGAAACAGAGTCAAACACAAACTGAAAACTCACAAGACTGGACTACAGGGGAACAGAAACACCAGGAGAAAATACACAGAATGCACTCAAATAAAACCAGGAACACACCTTAACAGAACATATCATGACAGCTTTCTAATTTTTGAAATTGCACCGTTTGGTTCAAAGGTTCTGATCTTAGCTGTCCTGTGCCAAAGCATGCAGACTCAGCAAAGTTGTAGTTGTGAAAACGTGTCTCTCATCTTTCAAAGCAGCATTATAATCTGAAGAGTCTGAGTTTTAAACATGAGGTGAATACACAGTGGACTTTGATGTAATGGTTATGTCATTCAGATGGGCCTGGAACTAATGGCTCGGAGTCAGACTGTGACATTTTCATGCACCAATCCAAAAGCAGAGAGCTGCAGACCTGCTCAGAAATATGCCTTTAATTTAAGAATACAGTATCCTGCATATCGAAATATTAACTCCGCCTCCTTTTTGCGGTACCTCAGTAACCGTGGAAACTGAGTTAACATTTAGGGATGCATCGAGTCTACCTGGTGCTGTCGAATTCCTTTAAAATACATGTCTATAATATTCAGAGGTCACAGATTAGAAAGTGTTTTGCTAAACAAAGGCGGGTTTGATTCTGAGCAGAGCTTGACACTCCACCTCTTAAAGATTACATAAAGCGTGAGCCTCAACTTGGCACAGTTCCGCCTGTAGCAACGCCGCATGAGAACATGACTGAGCAATGCTAAACCCATGACCCCACTTACACTTGTACCCCTCATTACACTGCCAACCCCCCTTATGCCTCATTTTCTCCATTTCCATATTTCTCCTCCCTCCCTTCCTCCAGCTCATCTTGTTTTGATCTGTATTCGAAAATAAAGTTGTAGGAAGGAGTGCTCTTGAGATCCTCAGTACTGTCAAGCAGCGGTGGTGGTGAAGTCCATTGTAAGTCTGCTGCTATACGCACCAACATCACGAACATGACTGATGGGTTAATTTCAGTGACTCATCGCTGAGGTGGCACCAAGCAGACAGCTAGCTGTACCAGCCTGTCAATCAAACCAGCGACGCCCATAATTATGCATAACTTGAAGACTCAGGGTTCTGTGAAGCGATCATATGTTTGGGGAAAAAAAACCACATCTTTAGAGCGGTTATGAATGGAGAAACTAAGGGTAGGGATCACCAGCTACTCAATGATATGATATTAAAATTCTTAAGTCATTACACCACAATGAGATTCTGCAATTTAAAGTATTATACGTTGGGATATATTGCAATTAACTCTTTTGTGACTGGATATTGTATTTCAGAAGAAGTTGTGACTTTCATGCTCTGCTCTTGTCTGCAGAACGTCTGTCACATCATGAGCTGTTAAAGGGATATTCCGGCATAAAATTAAGTCAGGGTCAAACACACTGTAACACAGAGTTAGACACCCCCTCGAGAGATGAATGTTGCTGACCGCTTGCTCCTCTAGTTATACCAACTTTAGTAGCGACCGCAGAAAGCAATACAGACGGCCAAGCGCACAATAAAAAAAACACTATAGCCACAAATAATGCTCAGAACAGCACCTAACTTCATCAACAGGACATATAGGGTCCAAGCAATAGTACTAGGCACCCAACATCTTTTTAGCTTTGCCTAATTACTTTGGCAAACAATACTCACCCTCTCTCTTCCAGCAGCCACTTGTTTGTACGGAGACCTCCAGGCAAGTCCATCGACTACAGCGGGGTGTCGCAGCTCAAGGAAGAACATTTATGATCATTACCTCATGGAAATGCAATCAGACCGAGACGCTAAGGCAGAAGGTGATTATTACTTCAAGGAAATAATAAAGTAATGATCATAAATGTTCTTCCTTGAGCTGCACATCCCCGGTGCATGAGATTAACTTCCCCGGAAGTCTCCATACAAACAAGTGGCTGCTGGAGGAGAGTAGGTGAGTTGTGTTTAGTCTCTTTGCAAAAGAAATCAGGCAAAGTCGAAAAGATGTTTGGTGGCTAGTACTATGGCTAGGACCCTATATGTACTGTTGATGAAGTTAGCTGCTGTTCTGAGCATTATTTGTGGCTATAGAGTGGCTTTTTGGTTGAGTGCATGGCTTTCTGTATTGCTATCGTGCGGTCGTTACTAAAGTTGGTTTAACTAGAGAGGAAAGCGGTCGGCAAGATTCATCTATGGAGGGGGTGTCTAACTCTGTGTTACGGTTTGTTGGACCTGAACTTAATTTTACGCCGGAATATCCCTTTAAAGCCACAGATGATTCTACTGCCTGTGACATCAACGTGTTGCATTGTGAACAAACTTCCCTCAAATCTCACCTTTACATCTCTGTAGAACTTCAGAATTGCTGTCTCAGAGAAATTACACCATTTGTTTAGCAGGCCTTTGAATTGATTACCATTAATTCCAGAGCAAACAGCACACCAGTGGGAGTAGCATCAGCGATCAAAGCAGTGACGAATTTTGCAAAAATGGCCGGATGTGTAGTGTAAAAGTGTAATCAACGTAAGAGTTTGTCGCATAAATAGACAGCCAAGTGCCAGCACAGGTTGTAGCAACCATTAGCAGCAGCAACAGCATCACTCGTAGTAAAAAGGCGGCAATAATACTCAGCAGAGTGCGGCAGTGACATTAGTGTTGGTTGCTGGAGTAGCTTCAGAGTCTAACCTGCCAAATAAAACAATAAAACCGAGGATTATGTTCGGTAGAAGAAGCTGGGATTGAAGCATTTGTGCACTGACCTGTTTTTTCTGAGTCCACTGTCCTCCCTCCCTCCTGCTAAGACTTGCGGTTTGGCCTGAACACTGCGTACCAAAACAATAGGTGTGACATCCAATTTTTTTGTTTTTCATCCACTTTGGCATCCTCTCTCAATTTTCCTGTCATTCATTTAATCTCACTTCAAAAGACAGATCTGTTTGAACACAGCGAATAAATTCTTATCAAAATATCATCCCCGTCACCGGCTCTTGTTGTTGTTGAGAGCGCTAACATGTTTATCTGAAGTTTTTGCATATTTCTGATGAAACACAGCCAAGTCTAGTAGCTACAGAGATATCATTTCCTTTCATATTGTTTTACATGAATGCTTGCGAGGACCACTCCTATCATCTGAAGTATTTGGTACGGCACAGACATATAATTTTAGAGCTCAAAGCAAAACTACTTTTCACACCCTTATATCTACAGAAAAAGGGTTTAATGCACACCTGTTTTACATACATTGTGGAGACCATCGCTCAAAACGACATCCTGGGGAGTGAAACTGGAAACTTACACGGTGTCGGTGGTCTTAATTAGTCATTGCAAATAGCTTCTGTGCTCCTACAGCACTGATTGAGATATGTGCACACACCATACTCACAATGTGGGGACTTATGTGAGAAAATACAGATGGTAGAAGCTGGAGCTAAAAAGCTATAAGGAAATTTAACAGTCCTGATCAGTCTTATGAGATTTATTTGATCACCTTTCAATATAAAAAGAAATAAGCAGATTATAGATGGTTCTCTTATTTGCAAAGGAGGAGAATATGTTTACCTGTTTTACACACATTGTGGAAACTTTATTTAAAACTACAAACTTTGGACTCAACCTTGTTTAGGGTCTAAAGTAAAGCAAGAAAGCTCATGGAAAATCTCTTGGTCTAAATCAGTCCTTGTAGACACCTCTGACACTAAAGACCAACACACAGATGGACATGTGTAAACTTGTTTTACACCCGTTGTGAGGTCTTGTATTTGCAACCACATTCTAGGGACCTCACTTTATTGGAGCCAAGAATACAGTTAGCAAGTTTATAGAAAAAAAAGTATCAATATCAAGCCTAAGTCAAGGTTCACCGGTGGTTGTTGTCCTGTTTTATGCATATTGTAAGGACCTGGTTCATGGGGAGTCAGTTTTATTGATGACTTGAACAGATGGTCAAAGCTACCCTGGTCTATGGGCCACCACCGCAGTGAAAACTGATAATTTCACCTAATGCAGTGTCATAGAAAATAATATATTTTCATTATAATATTACTTGTCTTTCATTGTGGAGCAAGTAGCCAACCCTGTAGTTGTAGTAGTTGTACAAAGGAATGTAGATAAAACCACTTTTTGCATTTGCTTCACTGTTAAAACTAAAGTCTAAACCCACCTCTTTTAGTTTGTTTTTGTCTCTGTATTCAGTGAAGCATCTATTTCCCTGCCCACCTCTTCCCTGAGTTGCTCAAGTTATTAAAGTCCCACTTTGATTTTTTTTTAAAACTACTTTAAGTGTTATTAGTGGTCTTTAAGTTGTGATTATGAAGTTTTTAGCTAAAACCACGTTACCTGTGTCATTTTCAAGCGTTTTTCTTCTGCAGAGCTCCAGTCGCTCATTAGCGACTCGCCTCTAAGTTGTGGGCGGAGACAGCGCTGCTCTGCACACTCGTCTTCATGCTAGCTTGCAGCCTAACATTGCCAGTGTAGTAGAAGTGGTAGGTAACATCGGAACTATTCAGCTCTCAGACACAAATCTCTTTAGGGACATGTTGAAAGTAAAACATCATTGTTAGCGTTCTTACAAGCATGGCAAACCGCCGACGCACGCGCTTGTTCCGTGATCATCTGCCCTGCATAGTGGGGCTCCGGGGGCGGAGCTAGGATTTGCTACGTAGGAAATCTTACTGTATCTTAACCTGCCGTTTGGGTCTGCCAGAGATTCACATCAATTTTAAATGCAGAAATACTCAGAAAAGCAATTTCGGATTTAATTTCCTCATGATATGTCCTGTAGCATCAGAAAAACGCCATATGAACATGTAGACAACAAGAAAAACGTGATTTTCATCGGAGTGGCTCTTTAATATGCTTCATTATCCCCACCATCAGTGTCTGTAGAGCCGTCCCAGCTGCCCTGCCCACCGCCCACAGACCGATCATTGTCTCTTCACCCCTGCAGCAGCCGAGGATTCTTTGGGGATTGAATAAACTCAGGTGAGTTCGTGCTTTGACAGGGAAGTGAAATAGTCCTATGTTGAATAAACATTACATCACCCTTCCTATAAGCTGAAACTGGCAATCGTCCACAACTTATTGGATGGAGCAACCATCCATCTATTGAGAGACAAAGCATTAGAGCCATGTCAATGAATTGCATGTGGCTTCATTGCCAATAGACACTCAGCACCACCACTCGACTGAAGCCGATGACAGACAAATATTATTATCATCTACAGGATAAGCTCTGTTTAAGACCGAGACGTTTTCTTTTTTGCCTTTTGGCACTTTAAAAACATTCCACTTGTTTTGTCCCTCCTGCAGTCAACCATAAAAATCTGATAAAATAACCAGACTTAAACACTTTGGAGGCAGCTACATATCTGTCTTTATTTGGTGCAAATCACCCACTTTATTCAGCCTTTTTCTCATGTGGGGCAGCCTTCAATGTAAAGCAGACATTTATTAGTATGAGAAGATCTGTGGGAAGAAAGACACAGCCTGAGGACCACTTTCAAAACAAAAAGGATCACCAAACTGCGAAGGCATTTCTGTAATACTTTCCCTCCCAGACAGCGGGAGTTGTCACAAGAACACATCTGCAAAGCTTTTCTGACACTGTCGAGTCATACTTATAAAACACTGTTATGGTTATGCTTATATCTATGGTTCAGGAACTGTGAGAAACTATTCCAACACGCATTCTCAAGATAGTAGGAGGAAACAGTATGTGTCCATGATTTTAAAAGGGGATAAGATTCTGTTTTCTGTGTATGAACATAAACATACAAGCAAACTTTGACTATAGCTTCACAGAGCATCTCTTGCATAATAATTCCTGGCCCTGAGGCACGTGTTAGCGCCAGATTTTTGCAGTACTGTAGATTTTTACTGGGACAAACTCTAAAGCACTATTTTAATGGGTGTGTATAACTTGGAGACCTCGAGTGAGGCCTTGTGAATGATGTTCTGGAGTCAGTGTTTGGTGTGGCACATCCACATTGACTTCATTTTACCTTTACAGTTAATTACAATTCTGATTGAAACCTTTAGGACATTATCTAGCACTCTCTCTTCACAAAAAAGCTCATGTCCACACCAGGTTAACTTCTACAAAGAACGTTCATTAAGAACATGAAGATAACGCTGATGTTGAATTAAATGGAACAACGTTAGACTATCAGTATTTTTATACTCATAGTGTTTGACACACTCAGAAACTCAGTGTTGTTGGTTGAGTTTATTCAGCATCTACTGGAAACCCAAAATCTGATCACCAAAATAAAAACTGAGGCCTGTGCTGAATTATCAAAGAAAAGGTTCAACTTTGGTAGAAAACAAGGTTGTTCACGTGAATCCACACGGATTACAGTTCGAAACAAAGGGAACGTTTACATTGAAATGGATTCGAGAGAAAATAGTCAATCACTGCTGCATTTTGGCCATTCTTTTACACAGAAACAACATTTTAGTGTCTGAAAATTCAAACTTTTGAAACTGGGTTCTAAAGTGGGAACTTTTGGAAACACCACCCAGTCTGTTGTTGTTTAAACCGACCATACACAGACCCAGTTAAAACTCTGAACATGCATGTTACATTCCCAGTCAAAAGCCACACACAAGCAGGAAGTCGACTACTATTACGCTGAATCTGCCTTGCTGACTGAACTGAGTTCACTAAGATAACGTTTTGAGCATGTCTTTGTCATTGTCCTCTTGTTTAGTTGCTCTCACCTCTCATGAAGAATAACCTCATGCAAAGGCAGCACAAAGTTACACCGCCAGCTACTGGCCTGGCCTGGCTTGCATACTCCAGTGTTATTAATCATTTTTTTCTAATTTGTGTGCATGCAAATCATTTTCACAACATTGTTATATGACAACCATGAATCATAAGATACAGACAGCACCAACTTTGCATGTCTGCAAACAAAAATGCCATGACAGTAACTCTAACCCTTCAATACTGTCCACATAGTAGCTGTAATGATTCACTAAAAATGGAGTCAAGCAGCTACATTCAAACATTAAGAAACTAGGCTTTTTATTTTTCCACAGCTGTCATTTATAATTTTCCTAAATTCTTAGATCATCCTGAGCTAAGGCAGTCTGGTTTCTCCTCTAACAGCTGATGGGTCAGCAGGAGCTTCTGTAATCTGATCACAGACAGTCTGAGGATCATCAGTGCGATCATACTTCCCAGCTGCATGAACACAGTGTTGGTTTTGAACTCCTCCAGCTTCTTTTTAAGCCGCGAACTTAATGCAAACAAAAACCCTACGAAGAGCAATCTGTCTCCATCTCTGCAACCTCTACATGACAAAGCAACAAATTGCCTTCAGATCGCTCGTCGCGGGTGAAATCCCGGCTTCAGGGGAGAGATTTTCCCTCCTCTCTTAATGCAATGAATCATAAATATGTGACAAATATGGTTTGACATCGCATTTTAGGGCTGATTAATGAGCGTAGCTGCAGTCACAGTGGAAATTCCCACACAGACTGGTGTCAGGATTTCTGTTTAGCGCTGGAGCAGTGAAGAAAAGCCTCTACATGTGTGTCCTGGCGTTGAACACAGGTTGGTTGAGTGGTATGCAATCAGGTTGTTCCCCTTATGTGAACCTTTAAATTCAAAGCTTGCTGTCATTTCTGCTGCGCTGACAGTAACAACAAACAGTTCAATTTATCATTCATGAATTGACAGCAGTCGTAAAAACCATTTTTGCTAAACATGCTTTAACAGCAGTATCTTTGTGTAGTATCACCGTGATAGTATTATAGGCTTTGCTTAAAGATGACTCCTCCTTTTCGCCCACCTTTTACATGTACTGCTCCTCTTACTTGCAACAGATTGAAATTAAATATACGCCTTTTTCGTGGAAGACATTTTGACATGTGATAGCTGTAAAGATGAGGCTAAAAGATAAGTTACAAATACAGTCAAGATGGACACAATAACTGAAAATATTGATGAACTGCACTAGAGACTGTCACAGTGTCGGATTTTCACCACATGATTGTTGAAGCCATAAAATACTGCAGTGATGATACAGCCGTATTAAGCTTGGTCAAATCGAGGACGAGACAAAACGAGGGTTGAGCAACATGTCACTTCATAAACTCCACAAATGAACACAGTTAGCTTAAATGTCATTATCCTTTTTTAATGATCTGAAGGACCTAACACACTGGAGCCGACACGAATACAGAACGCAAAATTACAAAATATTTGGAGGCGGATTTTGAGGCACCGGACTATACACATCAAGCGCAATGTGATTTTGCAACTTTTTGGGAAAAAAGACGCGTCCCGGGTGGAAGCGAGAAGACAGACACAACAGCAGACTGAGTGTTTTTCAGTTCTGATTAGACTCTAGTGTTGAGATGTCTGTCATGATAGCATGTACTGAGTCGGGGCCAGTACCAGATAAGCACATTAAACTATAATCCAGAAACGTAAGGTAACAGGAGTTTGAGACAGTGAAAATACATATGGTATATTGTATCTGAACAGGTTAGCTTACGAGCTAAAGTTACTTAGCGCAGATGAAAGTTAAAACAAAGACGTTTAGCATACTGTTAAAGCACGTAACCATCCTCATATGAGAAATCCAATGCTATGAGTCTCCACAAGTTGTCCTTCAGGTCGTTATCTTTGTTATATTTGTGTCTTTTATCAAAAATCACTCTGTTCCCCGACACGTAAACAATCAGCCGGTCAGCCATGTTGGATGTGAACGCTTGTATTGACAGGATACGGGTTCGAAAAAAAATATAGACGTCTGAAATAATCGCACAACAAAAACGGTCTCGCTGTGAAAGGACCTTTAAAGTTTATGATTTATCCAAATCACCAGCCCTGTTTCTGGAACAGGGCTTTCATGTTTCTGTTTAGATTTTTTTTCTGTCTTGCATTTCAGTGTCTTTTATTTTGAAGTATACTTATTCTGGTAGCGAGTAAGTATTAAAGTATAAATACATAATTGATAAATAACCCAAAGAGGCACAACCTCTATCGTTGTTTTTGGATTCAAAGATCAATCTTGAAATGAGTTTTTAAAAAGCGCTTTTACCATCTATCAGAGGGATGCTACAGCTAGCTCACTTGCAGCTGCTGCTTCTTCTTTGTCTCTCCTTTGATTGGAAGAAGAGTTAGCTTGAATTTTAATTTCTGCCACATGCATATATAATTGACTCTTTTTTTAATAATCACTATTTGCAACCTCCAAGTTTAGGCAGTCAAGTCTAAGCTGCACTGATTTCACATCACAAACACAGCCTCCAAATTTGGCGTTTTATTCCAGCTGCAAGATTTCCAGTCTTTGCTTCTGCTTTGTTATTTCCTCCTCAGTTAGTATTACTGCAGTTAGAGTAGAAGATCGTGGCGGTTAAAGAAGCAGCAGCCGTGATGTGGAGTAACTACAGAATTAACAGCATGATGATAGATTAGAGAGTGAGGCCGAGCTGGAACGCCTCAGCGGTTACTGGAAGTTGAGAATCTGAAGATACCTGCATTGTTTCAGAGCTGCACCACACATGGAGGACCTGTTTTATAGCCCAGGAGATATTTTACCGTTGAGAAGACACAGATGACGAGAAATCATCTTCTTCTACTATAAAAAGTCGCTGGTATTTCTGGTGGCGGCGCCTGTGATAGTAACCATGACTTCATACTCCCCTGTTTGGAAACAGCCTCTTTATATTCGCTTAACTTTCACAAGTTTATTTTATTTGTCACCTGTGGCAACATGTTCGTCTGTGTTTTATTTAGAAGTGCTTTCCAACTGGACTACATTTGGAGAAAAAGTTTATCATACCTGTCATTCCTTCAGAGCTATTTTCCTCCCTTATGAAGTCTAATATTCTTAGTTAGACCACACAGCACATTGTCCAACATCCAACACAAGTGATTGGTCAATGATGCATTCCAGCCGTGTCTGCAGCTCTCACACAGGAGAGGAGTCTTTTATCAAAAATGTAATGGGGTAGAGCAGTAACCGATAGCAACAAGGTAGAAAGCCAGGAGAAAGTTTGCAGCTCTGTCTAAAGAGCAGGGAGACAATACTGCTGTGTCTTTTAACACAACAACAAGACTGGAGACCTGACATGGCCCTCAAAGTGAAGCCAAAACATTCAGAGCCCCCCAGACTGGCTGCAGTGTAGAGCCCACCATCCCCTGGGACATTAAAGTCCATCAACAGGTCAAAGAGTTTTCTTTCTCAGACATGGTTTTTGCCATTATGGTTAGTTATTATTCTGCACATTCATGTCCAAGTGTTTACCTTTCTGCTTCAAATAACCTAACCAGCTATTTGATGCAGAAAGGGGAAAAACACCAGAGCCGACAGCTCTGTTCACACATGTCGTGTGTGTGACGGTCATCTGCTGAAACTGTATTGGGTTTAGAAAGGGAATAGAGGAAGATGCAGAAAGAGAGATGGACTGATACAAACAACAACAACAACAAGACTGATTTATGGAAACCTAGACACAACATGTCTATATGTGTCAAGGCGAGCAGTAAGATTCAACAATTTGACAACGTTACCTGGGGACTTGCACCCCAGGATATGAACACCAACTATCCCCAAGGCACGCAGTTCAAACTATTAAGTCCACAAAGATGAGAGAAAGTGGTTTTAAAAGTTAAAATACTTTATTAAACAAACATTTTTAAAATAAGCAGCAATAAATCAACAGTGGTATGAGGGCCTACAAAAAGAACAAACCAGGACAGGGTAACAAAAAGGGGAAAGGTTCCAAAAAGTACACAACACCCCTGAGACAGCAAACCAAACGTGAAAACAGGAACCACCACCAGGGGACCGCTGCCGCCCTAAGGCCTGCAGTACCTGTCAAAGAAAAAGGAAACACAATTAGAAATCATGCAATAATGACAGCCCTCACATCACTATAAACAAACAAAAAAATATGAATAAAAAAAACACTCACCCCAAATGCAAAACACAATCAACACTTAACAAATAAGCAAAGTGAGACACAATTAATTTACAAACAATGAAATAAAAGATACAAGCTCACTAATAATTCTGAAGAAAAAGACTAAAAGAGAAGGAATAGGTTGAACAAATTAAATGATGTCAGGGAGCAGCTGGCCCGTGCCTCTGGAGAGGTTTGGGCACCAGGAGTCACAGAGGAACAGTCGCCAACAAGAGCGTGGCTGCACCCCGCAGAGACAGGCCAGGAAAACGCCGGAACCAGCCGAGAATAGTGAGAGCAGAAACCAAGACCACACTCACTCTGGTTACTGGATGATTGCTTTACCTCCTGAGCTACTGCCGCCCCTTAACAGCTCCTTTTCCATTTTACTGACAGAGAATGAACTTTAGCATTCTCTTTTTATATATGGTTTTCTTATCTTTTCAAAATAAACAATACAAAACAGGAGGTTGTATCTTGCATCCACACCACGTCACGAAGTCGTCCACTGATTGTTCGTATCAACCTGAAACACCAAGACAGAGAGTCCATTAAAGCAGTTGTTAACATTTCTGACCACACCGCACATCAGCTAATGTGTTAGCTTGCTACGTTTGAGTCAATGTACTTTATGCAGCTAACGTTGGCTAACCATTAGCTTGCTCACCTACCAATAGATTCCTGAAGGCAGAAGCTGGTACACTACAGTGCTTCACAAACTAACATCTTAACAAAATGAGGGTCTTTATAATAATATCAAGTCATCTATATGGTAAAGCAATAGTAGGAATGTAACATACCTTGCTTCGTACGTCTCCTCGCTTCAGCAGTAGAGCCATCAATCTGGTGAGTGGGTGGAGCTTGGTTTTAAATGCCCGAACGTCTACCCAATGTGTTTGGTAGATCACAATAAACCAACGACGCCATATAGAAAATTACATCCAAAAAGCTCATAACTCTGTTCCCAACATAAATAACCTTATGAATTGGGTACTCAGAATACCCAACTCAATGAAAATAACCCAAATAAATTGACCAACAGGCTCAACCTAGTGGTTGGGTTGAAAAAAACAACGCAGCATTTTTTAGTGTGCAAGAGTCAAGACAGCAGCTGACAGCAGCAGATGAGGGCCGCACATTGTAAAATAAACACATTAACTAATCAAACTCTAAACCAGAAAAATATACGAATAAATCAAAACTACAGATTTTTCAATTCCCTCACCAAAACCATCCACACTAATGTTGGAAAAAGACAACAGGCATCTTGACCACAAGAAGCGCACCGGGCCCACACAGACCCTGAGAGATAGCCCAGCTCCCGGTCACACCACACTGCTGTAGCAGAGCTAAACCAGAGTCAACCACCGCACACAAGTAACTGAATGGATTGAGCCAGATCACAGAGGACACATACCTGATCTTACAGTCCGACACCACTCCACGCCGTGCAGGCAGCATGCAAACAACCACTGCACACCTCTGTCTCCATGAATGAGGAAGAGGAAGAGGAAGAGAGAGAGAGAGCAGAGCCAACAAGGTGTATTTATAGACAACCTCCCAGAAATGGCCAGCTACACTGCCCCTTGTGGTAGGGAGTGTTACTCCCTATCTGGCCACATCTTGTAGCATAGCAGTGATAGCATTAGTTTTAGTAAGGAATGAGGAAAAAGAATGAAAAATCTTTCTAACTGTGTGAAAGTGGATATGTATGCTTGTTTAGATATATTACTGCACTATGGCAGCACAAAACATACTCTTCTGAAATGCAGGACTACAAGTAAAAACTGTGAAATAATCAATAATGTTTGTTTAATGTGGGCTCCACCTGTAAAGGTTTTGATTGCATGTCTGTGTTTGCATTATCATGCAGGTATAATGCACTCAGCTCCAAATCTCACAAGTATTGCTGTCCACTAGTCTTGTGGAGGGCAGTGCATTTCTTCACAGGCCAATGCAAAGTTGCATGACTGCAATGCAAAGGCAGTCATTTTATAATAATCACAAATTTACTAACTACAGGAAAAGCCTTTTTTTTAATCCTCCCGGGTTTAAAACTGTGCTGTATTCATTATAAAACGTTCTGGATGTCCGTAATAAAAACATTAAACATTCTTTGCATTCTCCTCTTTGTGTTTTTTGGTCTCCCAGCTGTGTAAGAGCTGTTTTAACTCTTATCCCATCACAACAGGCTCTGTGATTTAGGCATTGTTTGGGAATTTCCCTGAAGAAGCTTTATCATGCAGAATATTATTAAGCCACAAGACAACACGAAGACTCTGGCATCGGGAAAGGGGGAGACAATTTTTAAGATGATTCAGCTGCTACAATAATAAACACTGACATTCCTTTCTTTATCTCGCTATCTAGAGTTTCAAAAAAGCTGCCAAAACGAGCAAGGTGGGTTTTTTTTCTTCACTTTGTGTGATATATGTGGTTTACAGAAGACTAATGGTTACATATCTTGTTAGGACGCTGTGGCCTCTATCCTAACTCTAGTTACATGTAAACATCTGCTAATAAAGCACTAAATAATGTGAATATTTTGCTTGTACCCATGCTTGTTTTCTAGCATTTTTTGGGATCTTAACAGCTGGCATGTTTGGAATCCTCTTTGCTTGCAGAACATGTAGTGTCAATATTTTTACTTCTACTTTCTCGCAGTTAAAGCACAGTAACAGTATGATGACTGTTCAGGGGAAAAAAGCATTTGGTTGTTTTAAGTGCAGGTAATTAAGGGATTGTAGTGATCTGTTTCATCTTTGATGAGGAGCCTAAAGCTCTGCTGTGGGTACAGACTCTCACTAACAAGGACTAACAAAAGGGATTGAAATTGATCTCACTTAACCTAAACCACGATGACTCTGATTTAAAGTTAAGATGGGAATCAGAAAGGATTACTGTCTTTAGATGAAAGTCCACAGCTGCTTTAATGAGTGCATTTACACTGACGTGAGTATCCTGGTTAGGAGTCTCGGCCTTATTTTGATCAAACACAGGATATGACACTTACACGCACAAACAGAAACCTTAAAATTGCACCTTCATGATTTTTTTTGTCATCATCATGCTGAAAAAAGTTGTGTACTGTCAACGGGGCTAAGACTGATAAAAACCCTGTTTACCCCATAACCCTAACAAGTGCCCAAATCTGTCACATTTTAATCATATTTTTCAAAAATTCATTATTTTGCATGTCGAACAGTTTAGCAGCCTGTCTTAACAAAGTAAAGCAGCTCTTACCTTTCCTCAAATCTGAGTCCTTAACAATTTTGATTGGTCAGCTAAGTCGAGCTACAATCAAAGCTCAATCTGGTGATTTAGTTGGACTGCTGTCCTCGTCTCAGATTACATGCACCAGGAAAGAATCACATTATTGACAGGACCGAGTCCACCTTTGCTACGGTAGAAGACAACACGCCCCTTTCAGCTCATCACGACTGGGTCACAAACCAAACAATCAACAAACACATCAGAAAGTCACAAACAGAAAACACACTGAACGATAATAACTGATCTTTGTGTCTTATCTTATTCTTTCGAGGTTTTGTTCAGTGCCAAACTTCTACTATTCTATTCAAAGCTCAAAGCTTGGTGTGTGAATAATTATAATAATTATAATGCATCCGATTTTTATAGCGCTTTTTGTCAGTGACCTCAAAGCGCTTAACATTGGATACATCATTCATTCACTCACACAGTCACACCTTAGCAGTGGTGAACTAGCTTAGTAGCAAACGTGGCTGCCAGTTTGCGGCTACGGCCTCACCGACCACCACCACACAACACTGACAATCATATACCAGTGAAGGACACACACTGGGAGCAAGGTGGGTTAAGCGTCTTGCCCAAAAACACAACAGACAGACCCGGGATAGGGCAGGGTTCGAGCCGCCAACCTTCCGGTTATTGGCCAACCGCTCTACCTTCTGAGCTACTGCTGCCCCAACTCTGGAGAGCGTGCAGAACCTTTAGGCCACTTTCAGTCTCCCCCATTGCATGGTCGAGGTATGTCAGTCTGACTTTAAGATGGCAGGGTTTTTATTTTCCATCTGGGTGGCAGCAGGAAGCAGGAAGACACTTCATCAGACTAAACTACGGTGCACCAAAAGGGACAAAACTGCATGTGATTCAGAATAAACAACACGTTCATTTCTAACCCTAATGTCATCACGGTTGATGTATTGATGGTTAAACTGATCAAAAGCAATGAAACTATTCACATTTTCATCTCCTTCTCCACCACCTCTTGACTCCAGGCTGAAATCTGCAGCTGAATACCTCCTCTGTTGTGCTGCCAGCTCTCCTTTCATTAGCGCCCTCCAAGAGTTCGTCCAGTCGTGGCGGAGTGCTATGGGCAGCCTGTGCTGCTGTGATTGGTGGTGTTGATATGTTTCATGAAGAGGTAACTCTAGCTGCTCGTATCTCTGTTTCATCCTCACTGAGTCTCCTGGGAGCGTGCTGGAAAACAAAGGCTGCAGGGTCCTTTGTGGGGTACACTTAGGACCGGTTCAGTTTACTGTAAACACACTGGCAAGGCCATGGAAGAGGTCATATATGAGTGTTTGTGTGTGGGTATAAAGGCTTTTGTCATGGTGATTTCATGGGGTTAAGTTGCAGTAAGTGATGGAGGATGAAAAGATGAGGAAAAATGAGGATTTGGATTTTGGACTTTGGATGAAGCGAATCCTTATCAGTATGAGATTAATAATCTGGTAGTTTGGTATTTTTGATAAAACTCAATATGTATTCAGTATAAAGGTGTTGGATTTAAACAGCAGACATGACTACATGTCTACCAAATAAGCTGAAAAGATGACTCCATTCAAAACACTTCTATCTTTTGTATTTCTATACTGAGACTGTGACTTTTACAGGTCACCTGTCTGCAGACACAACCTCCAATTAGTCAATGGACCTCAACAAAGATGGCAGCCTAACTACAGAAATGACACTATTTTACTTAAATTAGCACATAAATCATCACAGATTACCCTCATTTGTAAGGGATTGGATCCAGACAGTGATTTTGAAAATATACTTGTCTTCCATTTGGGACGCTGGGTAGGGATTTTGCGGCCTGGAGTCTGCATGTTCTCCCTGTGCACGACTTGGTTCTCTTTGGTTACTCCTGCTTCCCTCCACAGTCCAGAATCATGCTCTTCAGGTTAACTGGTCACTCAAAATCACCTTGAGTGTGAGTGTGAAGGTGAATGGTTGTTTTGTTTGTCTCTATGTTTGCACTGGGATACACTGGGGACCAGTCCGGGGTGTATTCCGCCTCTCTTGGGATTTCCGGACCTTTTGCATTTCACTTAAAACACTTTTTACAGCTACTTCCAGCACAAATTTCAAGAATCAGCCTGTCTCTCTTAATCAAAAAGATAAAAACACACATTTCTAGGTATTTGACTGTAGTTTTCATGCTGTTTTAACCCTTTACTTTTGTATGTTTAAATTCTGTCTTCCAGAAACTACTGGACATAGTTTTCAGGACATTTTTCACAAGAATAAATTAAATGTTCATCTTTTATGGAACCACTCTTTGTATAGATGTTATGCATGATTGTTTATAAAGGTAAACTGACCTATCAGAGGAAACTGGTTAATTGTTGGCGGGCTGGTTAGCCTGTGATTAACTTTGAAGATTTAGTTTGTGTTTGCTATCCGTCACCTTGACCCTCAGCCGCTCTTCAAACACTGTGTGGTACAGACTGATGATGCCGTGTGAGTGTGTGTGTGTCTATGTGTGTGTTGACGCTTGTACCTTTTCCGACACAGAGGTCAAACAGTCAACTAGGTGCTGAGGGAACCATTTTTCACAGGCTTTGATTTGCCTGTGAGTAAGTTGGCAAGTATGCTTTCAAAGTCCAGTAGTCTGCGGTCCCAGCAGACCACCACAAAGGAGCTAATCCCCTCTATCACAGCCAGCGCAAACACATTAGCCGCACAACATCAACACTGCACTCAAGAGCCCCATTGACAAATCCTCCCTGCTTTCTCAATGAAATTCAGACGGGGAGCCACGATGTTCCTTTCCCAGCAAATCAAGGAGCTTAGGTGTTGAAATTCAAGATGCTGTGAAGAATAACTAAAGCTGCAGTCTGCCAAGGTTTCCTGCTTCAATTGCGCTGTTTTTTAAAGGTTATTTACTCATATCATGGAGTGGAAATTTTTTACCTTTTTTTGCACAAAGACTCGACAACAAAACACAAAATAAAAGCTTTAAGAAGGTAGAGTCTATTTAAAAAGAAGAACAAGTTCTTTTGTCTTATTTTCGTTTGTGTGTTACCTGTGCGGGCCTCTCGGTTGCAGACATCTCTAACCCCGGGGCTAGGTACTTTTTTAAAGTTGACTGACAACTGCTGATGCAAGGACTCGACTGAGGCGGTGTTAACAATAAACTACCTGTCTCAAGGCCAAAGCAGCTTTCACTGAGCTGGTAACAGCGTGCATTCAACTAGAACTCAGACATGAACAGGTCAGTGGAATAACAGTGGAACAGAGTGGGGGTCTCCGAGACAGTTAGCTTTGGAGGTAAAGTTGGGAAATCGTCATATTTTGATTATACGAGCAAAATAGAAGTTGAGTTTTTCAGGTAAAGACTTTGCAGCTTCAGTTACGTAACTAATGATCATTACGTCACTTGGTCACCACGGTGATGCGGCTAATGTATGTTCATCCACGTATGTGAGCTTTGTAACAAACGTAGTTGCGCAATATAATAAGAAGTTAACTTCTGAGAAATAAACCTTGACTGATGGACCGTCGAAAATCGATCCGCAGTCTCCCAGATGAAAGTCCAGTATTGTCTGAACCATCAGTTGCCCCCAATCGACTTTCATGCTCCAGATACCGTATTACCGGACTCCAACACGCAACCAAACTAATTACCACACGGCACCCAGATATGACGTTGGAGAGGTACCATTGGCGCCGTATTCAAAACTGCGGCGAGACTGACTGGGATTTCATTGAGTTGGGTTTGGAGAGGGGAGAGATGGATAAGCACCCAAGAAATGGGTACAAATCACATGCTCAACATTTTGGTCGATATCACCCTCAAGCGACCAATCACGAACCAGCTCTGTGATGTTTCGCCTCTCGCAGACTCCGCTGGCGCCACACCTTTCAATCAGGCCACTGAAAAGTAGAACAGCGACGAAGCTGCTAGCGGCGTGAACACAGAATCAGTGTCGGGCTCCTGAGAGGACGTCATCCGTGGCACAATAGGGAGTGGGCAGCGGGCTCTTGGGCCCCTGTGGGGGTTTCTGGTTTCCAAGTGGACTCCCAGCTGTTCTATGCAACATGCTGAACAGTAGGGGGTCGCCTTGTGTTTGTTTAAAACTAACAGGAGTCCCATTAAAGCCCTGACTCCCCTCATTTAGGACTGCCATGGGGACACAAAGGACAGCCCTGGGAAGCGGCACGTTGCAAGGGACACCAATTATTGAGGCGAGGACACAGGCCAGCTTGTTCGTGCTCAGGGACATGTCAACTCGTTGGACGACCCCCTCCGTCAAACCCATTGACCAGAGCACACAGAGAGGCATCTTAATTGGTGTTGGGCAAACAGATTTTGTCACAAAGTTGCAAAGGAAGCTAAGTAGCTGAATGTTCACATTGTCCAACCCCTGACCTGAGCTTCAGGGGCCATTCCGAGACATCATTATGCTCCATTACTTTGAGTAATCGTCTCAGACTCATCCTATACCGCAGCAGGGAATCCAGGACAGCAATTAAAAGCAATATTCTGGCAATAACAACGGCGTAAATAAAAAGTGAGCCCTTTTCTCTTTGTACACTGATATGATAGTGGCGAGGGGTAAGATTTGGCACAGGAAGTAGCTGGTGGGGTCTCTGCGCAGCGGCAAGTTCAGTTTTTTTGACAATGTGGGGGTCGTCCCGGTCTTTTTCTTTGCTCCAACCTGCCCCCCCCCCCCTTCAACTGCATCCCCTCGCTGGACCCCTGAGCCCCCGCTCTTCCCTCCCTCTCTCTGCCTCTTTCATTCTGTTTTAAAAGGGATTCTGTTAGAGGGAATCACTTGACATCATTAGTTTTGGAGAGCGGCCACCATGGCAGGGTTGCTTGTCTTGGCTCATGAAAACATATGTCAGATTAGCAGCAGAGGACCTGTGAGTCGACCTCAGGTGAAAGGTCTACATGAGAGGTTTATTTTTGGCCTTTGTTTCCTACTGTTCTCCCTCCGCCAACAGTGGACCCCGCTTAGATAATACTACAAATCTATTTTCATAACTGTTAAACCATACTAACCGTAACCATTGAACCATCGGTAGACTGTACTGAATGTCTTGTTTTATATCTGCAGCACCGTGGCGAAGACCTTAACATTATTGAGTAGAAATAAGGATGCATTTCTTCCTATTGTGAACATCCCCTGCACCATTCAACTAGTAACTCAGTGCGGTATGCAGCTTATTTCACTGTTAAACTAGAATGTAGTTTAAGATTTAAAATAGGAACGTTTTAGATGACGAACTGTATGCCAAACCAGTAGGTGGCGATGTTACGAAATTAGCCCATCAAGTCAAACACTCGGTACGTTTACATGACACTCGAGAAAATGGAATAATTTCCTTACTCCGACCGAAGACCGGACAACTGGAGTGTATGTAAACACCTTAGTCTGTCTATAGTAGGAGTAAGGAGTTTGAGAACTCCGATTACAACACCCAGATAATGCGATTGGAATTCAATTTTCTCTACTATGTAACCAGCACAGTCGTAGTATGATAGGACAATGCATGTGCACGTGTACCACACCCCCGTAACCCCGGAACAAAAACACCAGAGAAGAGGAGTAGTGTGCACCTCATCTGCAGAAAAAGTAGTGCGTACATCATGTAGGACAAAAACAACGCTGCACGATGTTCCAGCTTCTTGCTCGAAAATGCCCAGCAGCAGTTGAAGCCACTTCTGATGTCTGGCACCGACCTGATGTCTGGCACCGACCTGCTATTGCCCGCCTAGTTTTGGGGAGAAGGACACGTTCATGTCAATAATTCGATTTTCTTAGCTGCAAGTATACGCGCACAAGAAGAAAAGTCCGGTGAAAAGACGAATGATGAGCTTAGTCTGACAAAGCTGTGCATGTAAACGCACTGACTGTTGAAGAACTCTGTGTGCATGGCTAGGTCTCCCCGTGAGGATGCAGTCAAACCGGGACAGAGAAGATGTGAACAAAAAAGACGGGCTACCATCTTTGTGCAAGTGCAGACATTTGAACATGTCCAAATGAAGGTAAGGGTCTCAGCGTTCCTGTGTGAGGACCTTTATTTCATTCAGCAACGTGCAGTTTTAGTGCAGATGTGTAAAAACCATAACACAATCCTCATACCAGGTAAGCGTGTAAAATATCCAGTAAGTTTCTCAGTGGGTTTTAGTCTGGATTGAAAGTCTTGTCTCAACGTTCAGGATGATTGTAGTTCTATCAGCACTATAATGACCTCACTGACCTCAGAGTGTTTGAGCAGGTAGTCACCGCTGTGTTTGAACAGAACTCTACTTAGCTCATGGTTGAAATATTTGACCAAAAATAACCAGAGTAGTAGATTCACTCTGTATCTAAAATATTTGAAGTCTTACAGTCATCCTGATCTATCATGACCAGGCAGATCATCAACAATGATTCACAGACCATTATTGTGAAATGCTTTTGTTTCATACAGCAGCCAGACGGCACACCTGCATGACGAGCACGTTTTACTTTCTTGTGGCTTCTTCTGACCTTTTGATGTGGTTAGAAGATGACTGTTTTTATATCCGGCTGTGATTTCAATATAACTTCCTCATTTCCATTTGAACAGTTTGACTATTAACCTTTAGCGGTATTTGGGCTCCCTCTCTCACCCCTCCTGTTAGCTCCAGTTGTCGAGTTTTACCGTCAAAGACATTCCATCAGTATTGTTTCCTTTAGGTACGACTGGCTGATGCATTTTGAGCCACTGGAGGAACATTGTGGTGCAAAGTTTGGTGTCTAATCTTAGTTTAATGTTACACTTGACAAGGTCAAATACTCAGGCGGGCTAAAAGAAACACTTTTGGTGCTTTTAAGCAATATTTGTCAAGTCCTCAGTGGGTTAAAATGGTGTAATTAATTTGTGTTTTTCTTGTCTCACAAATGCAGAATCTGATCTTTAATATTTTTGCCCTGTCCTGATATTTGTCTGACTGGAAAAAGGCGTCACAACCTAAAAATCTGGCCTTGATAGAATCAAGCAGCTTGTGCCCATTGGTGGGAAAGTGCTGATTAATTGTGTCGTAGCCCTGTGAGAAAGTACGCCCAGCGCAAAGCACTAATTACGGGCCCTGCCTGGCTGAGAGAAAAGGGGGCAAAACTCTCAACAAAGGCTCATCTCATATCTCAAGACAATGAGGAGCAGAAAGAATAGGAGAAAAGAGAAGTTAATGAGCTGTGTCACCTGCTATCTGTTGATGCTGGGACGAGGCCTGTGTGTCTGTGTGTGTTTGTGTACATGTGAAAGGGAGATGAAGTTTTCAGGCATGTTTACATGGCTGTTTGTTTGCTTTAGCGCCCTGTGTGTCCCTTTTTTCTCTGCAGACTCACACTGCAGCAGCAGAGGGTCAAAACTCAAGGATTTGAAAACAACAAAAAAAAGAACAGAAACTTTTATGATCTTTATTTTTTTGTGAAAGAGGACACATGGAGTAAGTAGCTCACCCTCTGAACCCCACCCCCCAAAAAAGAGAGAAAACAAACAAACGAACCCACACACACACGTCCACTTTGCACATTATTGAACATTAAAAAGGATTACAATGAAAGGTCTTTATACATAAATCTGGGATTGAGCCAACCCTCTTGGCGCATGTCAACACATATGACCACAACTGCTCACGTTAAAATAGTTCACCAACATACCTCATAATCTCCGTCCACAAATACAGAGAAAAACAAAACAAACTTTACTCTTCACCTCAAGAGACATTTTACAGAACCTGTGATTCCAGTGACCTTTAGCTCCATTCATGTGAAGACAGAAAATCACCCACATACAGTGTGTGCAGATGGGGCCTTAGCTAGATCTCAACAGTTAAATTCACAATATTTTCATACAATTTTTGGACTTTTCTTCTCAAGGACAATGATTTTAAGAGGTATGTGATTACACTCACTGTCTTAAGACTGATCTCTATATTTTATGCATGCATCTGTTTGGTTGAAAGACATGCTGATCTTTGTTATAAGCACATCTTTGTAGCTTCAACTTAACCCACCTCGCAAAAAGTGTTTGAAAAGACGTTGAAAAGACGTCTTCACCATAAATCTAAACGACGTCTAAATGAAGCCCAGTTTTCAATATTTTTTAAGGGGGCTAAATTATGGCCATGATGGACCGACGTGGTTTACCCTTTAAAAAAGTCATCTAGATGATGTTGGGAGAAACCCCTAACCCTGACTCTAACCCTAACCCCAACCATCTAAATGAAGCCCAGTTTTCAACGTCTTTTTTTGGGCTAAGTAATGGCCATGACTGACCGACGTGATCGAGCCTGAAAAAGACGTCTAAATGACGTTGGGTGTTTGGTGGGAACCCGAATTTGATTTATTCATCTCTGTATTTCAGATGCACCAGTTTCACTTTCAGTTTCAAAGCCTGCTGGATTCAAATAAAGGACTTTTGCTACTTTAGGTGGTTTTTCTACGGAGCCCAGGAGGAGACATGAATTTCTTTTTTTTTTTTAATCCGCACGTTTGATTTAGTATCTCATACGTGTGTTTTTTTTGTATCTTGCCCATGCGTTTTTGTAAATAATCCTCTGCGCACCTCATTTGTAAGAGAAGAAGGACAGTATCATGGACAGAGAGCATCCCATCAACATTTTCTTTCATTTACTCACAAAGAGATAGTTTAAAGCTTCGCCACATTCAGTATTGCTTTGAGTAGGAGACACCTCATCAGGATCAAGTTAATGTCATCTCCCGGGCTCCGTAGTTTTCAGACGCCAAAATATGTCATTAAGTTGTTGGTGTTGTGATGCTAAACAAGCTAACTGCAGGAGTTTTTTATTGTCACATTTTAAGCGTCGAAATAAGGTTTCCTGACTGTTACGCCCCGCCCAAAGGCAGCCCTATGAGACTGACAACTATCCTCACATTTTGGCCCATTAAAGTAACAAAATACCTTCAAAGGTTTTAACAAGTCATTTAATGTGACAAAAGAACAAATTAACTCAACACAAAGAACTCATAGCAAAAATGAGAGGCAGCAGTTCCCCACCAAACGCCTCTCTCAGCTCTGAACCTCTAAACTCTCAGCACCAGGTGAATCTGATTGTCACTCAGGGAGTTCACCTGGGCAGCTTGGAGGGCCAAAAGGAGGAAATAAAAAACACACAAACACAAACACACAGCCATAACACTGACTTTTTCGCCTCCTTCTCATGAAAACTTAATAAATCAAGTTTCACACCGAGACAAACCTGGTTAAAGAGTTTTGTTAGTTTTGCAGAAGAGTTAAGAGTTAAACTCCAAACACACAGACTGATAAAAACACACTGAAAATAACGCAGGTGTCACTTTTAGAGCTGCGGTATGTTTGAAAGACACGGCGCGTTACCCACACAGGAAGGTCTAAATCAAATATGAAATATTGAACGCTTCACATTTTCCTAGAAGAAAATACAGCTGACTCTCAACGCCTACTGACCTTCATTTGGACCCGTCTTCACAACGCGCTGGCCTGGTGTTGTTATGAGGAGAACACAGAAGAGGTCTGACTTTCCAGAAACCGTATGTACAGTAAGCACATTTTGTAATCCTGTGAAAACACGACTCCAGCCATGAGTTCAAAAATACTCTGAGAATCTCGGAGAGTTTCCCCCTGTGGATCCCTCAGTCATAAAGGCGACCAGTCGACTGTGGTTTAGCGTTTAGCGTGAGTGAGAAGGGCGGCAGCAGCGGCCCTGTTTTGACAGTAAATGACATGACGTGTAACTCCATTTAATGACAGGAGGTATATTATAGCTTGAACTTTATTATGTTTGGCGTTGGAGCTTTGTTTTTCACTGACCTTGAGGAACAATTTGAGTAATATTCACAGACCAAACTTGTTTTATGTCTGAAACAGAGCTCGTTTCTGTTGACAGGGCTAATTGTTAAGTGTGTGGTTGCTGATCTTGAGGCCAAAGAACCACTTTTGGTTGTTCCACTAAGATTTGTTTAACTTGCACAACCACAAAGTGTTTTTTTTTTCTGCGTTGACACTGGTCATACTGTATCCATTGTGCACGGCGTCAGTGTGCTGACTTTTTCTAATAATAGAATATAAACTACTTGGCAAGCAGGACTGCATTTAAAGATTCCACCTCCTTTGTAAAGAGGCTGGCCTTTGCAAAAGGGAATTCTATGTTTCATTTTGAAGTTATTGGTCCAGTTCCAAGTCCATCTAGCCTCCACTGATCAAAGCTCGAGTCAGAGAAAAGCCTAGCAGGAGGCTTATGCAAAAATGTCGTCTCCTTATTGCGAATCGGCCGACACGTTGGAAACCATTGGCGCTCGTTTAAATGTCAATATACCCCGATGCAGTTTGGCTCTGCTTGGTCAAGTTTGAAGTATGTGGATGAAAAAAAAAAAAAAGAGAAAAGCTTGCTCGGAGATAGAGTTTGGAGGGTTTTGAAAGTTGCATTGATTAAATTCCTCCGCTTTCAGTCCTGCAGAGCGCAACATTTAACCCCGATAATATGGTGAAAATGCTCAAACGCTTTCCTTTTCTTGTAATTTACGTTTTTTTTAATACGCGGATTCTGATCTTTGGTTGTTGCTTCTTGCAGGAAATCCATTTCTGCTCACTGTCTATTATCACCGGTCTTGTAAGAGGAGATATAAGCCGTTTAAAAGGTTGATGACAACGTGAAGGGACATAAAACATTCCTTGAAATCCTGCAGTCAACCCCGCTACTCCATCTCACCGCTCCCCCTCCCCTCGGATGAGCAGGGTCTTCAGTGCTGATCCATTATGTTAGCGGTGAATTACTGGGTCACACATCAAGCACGACATTTTTTCACCTTTTAAAAGCAGGCCAGACGTCCAAAAGCCCATGACGGAGCAGGGGGACTTCTGGGTCTGTTGGAGGTAACTACCAGATAGCATCGCTTGGAATTTAAACAGAAGTATTTTTTTCTCCCTCAAAGCCGCCATCATTCAGTCTGACGGTTACTGTAAACATCATTCCAGCACACAGCATTATGAGACATGCTACTCTGCATTCCTGCAGCGCTTTTCAAAGGTGGAAAAATGTACAAAATATTACATGTTTATTAGCGTGGAGCTTTTACATCAAAGCAGGTTGTGTTTTAAGTGCTCAAAGGTTAGCAAAGGTGCAGCCCAGACCTGCTTCTTTACCGTCAACAATTAATATGAACTAATTTTCTTTCTGTCGTTGCTTCTACACGACTTCTGGATTTAATATTTAACTTCTAACTTGAGCATTTTTTAATTTATGCATTGTGATTGTGTAAGAAAAAGAAATGTTGCCAAAAAAAGTAATGAAATTAAACTCTAAAAATAGCACCATCTGTGAAACCTCACTGGTCTTTCCAGTGATATAAAAAGCCTCCAGGAATGCTGCAACATACCTTCCCCTATTTAAAAAACACTGACGTTTAGAGCAAGTCTTCACACTTTAGGTTTGTATATAAAAATGCATACCTTGGCATTATGCAGAGAAGGGAATGTACTCTACGTCCAACCAATCGCTACCTGCAGCATTTCTCTCCTAAGCGCTCTGGTATCTAACGTGCACATCATCAGATCCTAAATCAGTCCAAACTGTAAACAGACTCCTGCTACATCCACGATTCCGCACAAGTTATGAAATGTTCACAAAAACAGATTTTTTTCATCATTTGGAACCTGCACTTGAATACAAAAAAAATGATTATATAAGTTTTGATGCTAGCGACACATTTAAAACAGATCAGAGAGGGAAAACGAAACTCTACAAAAGTTGTGTAATGCTAAAAAAAGACGCCTGAAGAAACATCTCACTATTACCATTAATCCATCCATCACGCTGTGAGAGACTGCGTGAGTAAAATTTTCACTAATTTCGTTTAAATTTGTGTATTTCATCATCTGACTCTGTAGTGGAAATCACTGCATGAGCTCTACATCACTTACTGTCTCCGCACACCAAGCGTGAGTAATATCACTCGCGCGAATGAATAACATGTTAAGTCAATGCAAAGTTGCGATCAGACGCTCATACTACCGTATTTTTCGCACTATAAAGCGCACCTGATTATAAGGCGCACATCAATGAATGCGTCTATTTTCATACATAAGGCGCAACGGATTATAAAGTGCATTAAGCCAAACAAAGTGCACCGACAAGCCATCAGGCTGTGCGGCTCTGTAGCTAACCGAAGTGGTAATTAAAACATTTTTACAGATTTCTGAGCGCCGTGTACCACATAAAATCGGTTCGAGGTCAGTAAGCACAACCAGAATTCATACAAAAGTGCGAAAAACACGGTACTCTGGCGGCGCGAATGATGCGAATTGGGCGGACAAACTGATCGTGTCTGTGTGTGGGTGTCCCGAATTATATGATACCTTTTCTTTCAATTACCAAAATCAGAATAAAAAGGAGCTCACCTGAAGGAAATTAGGAGGTCAGATTACCTGATAAATTGTAAAAAAACCTTTGTCTATCACTTAATCCCGCGGTTGAATTGTCAGGGATTGTCATTGAGATTACCGTTAACGCTAGATTCGCGCGAATTAAGCGAGTAGATCATTTTACTCGCGCTTGGTGTGAGCGCTCCATTAGAAACAGTGATGTCTGTAAATGCAGTCCCCAAAATCTGTCCCATATAAAAAGTAAATCACAAAATCTTGCCACTTTTCCAGATTTGTTAGAAAAGTCAGCAACCCTGACAGTGTTTACAGCGCTCAACATGTCCCTGTCTCATCTGTTTAGAGTTGGAAACATGTTTTGCTCACATGAAATTAAAAGTGACCATCATTTTTTTTAAACACATTCTGTTGTCTTTACACTGTTCTTATTTAAATATAAGGTAATACTGTTTTTAAAATGATCAGAATCAGTTTTATTAACATTGAACGCAGCATCTCAACTTTTCTGGGACTCAAGGTCGTATTTTCCAAAGAGCAATAAAGACATAAAAAGGTTCATCTTTTAAAATATAGTCCTCATTTTATTAACAGAGGCCAAATAAAACTCATCACATTTTATTTACAAAGGGAGGCAATAAATATCTTAATAATAGTCATAAAATTATTTTTGCTTACATTTGTTTAAAAAAAAATCATAAATGTGTCATGTTGTTAGTAGCAACTCATACAAAAACAAACCTGCCGGCGGACAGGTGAATACATACTACAGGTGAGGAGGGGGCTGGATTTGTTGTCAAGTGAGAGGAGGAGTGAGAGAAGCAAAGACTTTCCCCCCTTGAATTGTTCCCAGGATTCCTGGATAAGTCGGTCATGTGGGGAGAAGTCTTAATTGTCGAATGTGGATTTATGAAGCGATCAGAGTCGGTTAGAGCTACAGTTTTCCTGCCTGTGGAGCAACAAAACAAGATTTCCCAGATTGAAAACAGAAGAGATGAGCTGACAGTCGAAAGGACAAGAAAAGAGGAAGGGATGAGTTCATGTTCTCCAGATTAAGTGAATTTACAGGCAGAAAGATAAACAGAAAGAGAAAAAAAAAAAGGAGGTAGAGGAAGTCTTCATCACCCACCCAAATTTTATCGAGCTCACGCCGAAAGAAACGGCGCGACACGAGGAAGTTAAAAAAAGCGAGTCCAGGTGGAGACGAAGGGGATTAACATCTGTCTTTCAAAAGTGATAAAGTTGGAAGACTCTGTGGAGTTATGAATCACATCAGCTGTTATGTTTTTGTTTGTTTTTTTTGTTTTTTTTTTAGTGTTTGAACAGGACTAAAGCCTCGGCTGGTGCCTGACTAGTCAAAGCATGTCGTGTTTTAGCTGAATCACAGGCTGCATGGAAACGTCAAGGAAATCACACACAGCACTCGGAGGGTTCAGCGCATTCCAGGAGTGAAGCTGAGGTTGAGAGACGTATGGAAAGAGAAAAAAACAGAGAGGTAGAGATAGAGAGAGAGAGAAAGAGAGACCTGTAAAATATTGCACTCAAAGCTAACACAGTTATCCCGGCAGCACAGTGTCACCTGCGACCGCCGCCACCTCCTCCTCTCCGTTTCATCTCCATGGTGTCTGATTCCAGTGGAAAGTATGGGATCCGCGTAGTCAGGGGCAACACAAACAAAAACCGACAGGTATTCCAATAAATCTCTAGTTGGCTGATTTTTATAACATTGCGTCAGCTCCTGCTTCAGCCCCCATTGTCAAAAAGAAAAGTGTGCCTTCAGCCTGCAGTTCAAACGGAGCTGAGGACGACAGCGACGGGGATCTCTCAGAGGTCCTTTAGTTTATCCAGTATAAATAACATGACAGATTAGCACAATGACATGAACCCAGAGGAATCCAAGAGTTGGGAAAGACTCAGTCATCCTGAAATATAAAAATAAAACATCTTTGACTTTTTTTTTTGTTCTTTTTGTCTGTCTCTCTTTTACAGAAGTGAAGTCTTTAAGGTGTTTCTTTTAAGACACGAAGCTTGAGATTTGCAGTTATTTCTCCCCTTCAGAGGAAAACTAGTGCTGTCCCATTGGTCCCATCAGTTCCTCTTGGAGTTGGGTTTTAACCGCCGAGCCCTTCGTGTCCGCTTTGTTACTGTGGTGAAACGAAACTCCTCCAGCGGGTCCATCCTGCCCTTGGGCTGGCGTTTCATGAAGTGGACTTCCTGTTGCCTCTGCGTGGTCCGCGAGCCTTTCTTGGGCCGACCCTTCCTGTTGAAGCCGAGGTACCAGCCTTTGTACTTGGCCGACACGAGAGCCGTGTAGTTGTTCTCCAGGAATTCCTCGACAAAGACGCACTCCTGCTTCCTTCCATCGGGCTGAAAGAGGGAAAAATAAGACATCAATTAATTTTTAACGCAGCAGCTCGACCTCTTTTTCAACCAGAGTGGCTCATTTTCACTGCGTCAGCGTGGGTGCCTTTTTCCTGAGTGGGTTTCTGCATTTCCCCCGGTAATGTAAAGTAACACTGAGTCTAAAATCGCAGGTTGTCCGCTGTGAACTTTTATCCAAATATACGAGTTCACTCTTCAAGAGCAATGCAACCAAATCAACGCAAACATTACTCTTCATGAAACGAGCAAATTAAGCTTTTTTTTTTTACAATTTACACCTTTCATTTAATAAGCGTAGACTTTAACTCCTTTGCAAATAATAAGTGTAGTTATTTTAAAAGAACGGCAGCATGAGTAAAGTTCCGTTTGTTGATCCAGATGATCCATAAATAAATAGAAGAAAAACTGTCACACTTTAGAGAAAGATGAGTGACTGAATGGTACCGGTCTTATCAGCTAAATCTTTTGATTTCAACTCTTTAGGGAATTAAATGTGACTTATTTGAAGTTTAGATGGCGTGCAGCACCGCTAACACCACCCCCTTCCAACCATACGGGAGACTCCGGCCTTTAAACTGGTAAAAAAATTAAACAATGCCAGAGTCTTCAGATGTGGCTTCTCTTTAAAAGTAGTAGTGCAACATGACTCACTCCCAAGATAAGATTCTGCACCATAACTACATCGTTATGAGTGTTTAATTATTAGGGCTGTAAAGTCCTAGTCCACTGGTCGACTTATTGGTCCATATGTGCTGAGTCGACCAAAATTCTCATTGGTCGACTCGATTTTTTTCTCCTTGTCAATTTACATTCTATGGTTAATTTCATCAGGAGGAACGTACCAAGTGCTCATGGGGGTGTTTTCAGAGCACCTCCGTTTTACAGGTAACAACCTGTCTCAGAACACCCCCCTAGTTTTCACCACTTTGGATTCGCCCAACCCACTGGAGACCAGCTGGAGACAGGAAACTTGAAGAGCATCAACGTTAATCAACGTCTGGTGGTTTGTTAAATATTTATATTTGTGTTCAACTGCCTTTTTGTGCTGATATCAGTATATTTTCAACCCCGCCGAGCCGCGCAGCCCACGCCGCAGAAGGGTTTGCCGGCAGAGTCGGAAAAACACCCCCCCCAATTAGTCGATTTTTGGTTGAAAATTTCAGGGTTTTAGCCGAACAAGAATTTCTTTGGTTTATTACTATTGATTATCTTTTCACCAGCAGACCTCCCACGCTCCAAAATGGACTTTTAAACTCCTGTGAGGTTGATCCTGATAAATCTGAACCTCATTTTAAATGAAAGGATTTTTGCAGCAAAATACTCTGACATTCATCCCCTACTCGCAGTTTTAAATATTGAACAGAGCTTAATGGAAATGATTTCTCTCTGGGCTTGTATGTGTTCTGATTAATTAATTAACTGATCAGTCTGATGGTAATAATTTCATAAAGGACAGCTATCACCACTTTGAAAATATTTGAAATGCCTCCTTTCATAGCCGACTAAGATCACTCCTTTGATAGAGTCATTTTTAAATGGTTTATAATGACAACTTTCACTCTGACAAGACCATCCGGATCACTTTTAATCAACTGTCGGTTGTTTTCTGCTTCGATGTTTAATGTCAGTTTATGTTGTTTTCTTGAACTGCCTCCAGCAGATCAAATTTCCCTCTCTGAACTCTGAAAACTTGACGAATGGAGGATTGTGTGTGTTTTGAATCTCTGGGTCTTTTTGTCCTTAAAGGCCACCGTTGCTTCACCAACAGGAGGGGTGAGCAGGGGAGCGTTTCAGTCTCGACTCTGACCGCTAAAACTTCTACGTAATGTACCTTTAAGCTGTGAGTAAAAGTATGAAGTAGAGAGGTCCGTGGATCATCCAAAGTAGAAGGTTGGGTTTTTTGCGACAGAAGAACACAGCACGGCGAAAAAGCTGGAAAAATAAAAACAAGCAACACGAGGAACTTCGAGGATTTATAACGCAACTTATTTTGATCAATGAGCAAACTGAGAGCCAAAGTCATTTTATCTGATTTTCCAAATAATCCTGAAGGAGGAAGTCAAAGTACATTTGTTACGAAAAAGAGGCCCCCGCAACTAAAACTCCAGGATGCATGTTTCTAACAGATGACCACGATGAGGGAGTGAAAACTTACTGCAGCCCCACTGATGCTGACAGCATGAGTTATTGATGCAACAAAATCACACGTGAGCCTCCCACCACAGTGTTCCTGTTCAAATATTAACTTCTTTTCCATATCGAAGCCGGCGTCCGCAGAGTCACATGCAGTCATCCCGCGCTTCTGGCCACCTGGTGTGACTAAGTGATATAATTGCAATGGCATTCCTCCTAAGTGACCATTAGTCTCTCAATGCATTGTGGTGATTGCAGTCCGTAATTGACTGATCGAGTGTCAAAGGAGCAGGCTGATTACGTAATGGAAGAAGGGCTGTGAGTTATCAAAGGGGTTTTGTTAGGGTGTACAAAAACAGCAGGAGAAAGCAGATCGGAGGCTGCGTTCGGATTAAGAGCTCCGTTCGAAATCTTCATTTAGATATCACACGGTGCCAGTTTGACTTTTGCTTTTCAATCACTTTCTTTAATCACAACGAAAAGCTAAGATACTCACCCTTCCGACTATTTTGCCCTTCTCGTTCATGCAGATGTAATGCTCGCTCTCTTTTCCTTTTATTCGAATGTGGCTCCCGAAGGTTTCTGTCTCGACGACGAGCAGAGCTGAAAAAAGAAAAGCAGAGTGGACTCTGTTAGGGGCAAAAATACGACCTAAGGTAAATTGAAACAGATCTTGTGTGTTTTCTAAAGTGGACTTGCAAATTTCCCTCAATAATAATTCCTCGTGTGTTTACGATGTCTGCTGAGAAACTGTGCAAAGCGAAGGCTCGGCATTTGAGAATTTCTTCAGCATTGAGCCTCATAAATTGATTTTGCACCAATGAAGCTGTTTACAGTATTTTGAAGTTAACTTCGCATGAATAGGTGGATTTTTGCAGCGCTTCAGAACAGCCGATTCACAATTCAAGCTACAGCAGACTATCTTTTGGTGAAATCTGCAATCAAATAATGAAGCTAATGTGCAATGTTGTGCAAATGTGCAAAGATCCAGGTCATAAAAATCAGCAAACATGACTTAATCTGACAAAAATTAAAGATAATGCATGGACAAAGATAATGTTTGATGATGTTATTTAACACAAAAATGTACAAAAGGCAGTCCTCCAGGTTAAATAATTGAATTCTCATGCAGGTAAATTGAGTTCAGATCTTTCTTTATATGTGGCAAAACAACAACGCCAACACTTCAACCTGACACAGCAGTAATCCACTCTCAAGACACATCCCGGCGGCTCTTTCATTCCCCCCTCCTCCTCTTCCTAAATGTTAACCCCTGCGAGGTCACCTTTGTCTCTGTTCGCCCCTCGACCAGCAAAGAGATCTGCCAAACATTTGTGGAGCGGTTATGTGCCCCTCAGGATTAGGTTTCAAGTTCCCTTTAGTCTGTGCTCACTCAATCAAAAAGTTAAGATGATCCATTTGTTTAACACACAGGGCCATTCAGTAGCGCTCAAGGGAGAAGGGGAAGAATAGGCGAAGGGGAAGGGACAGGCTGGAGGGCAGAAGTAACTCCCCTCCTCCTTCTCCTCCTTCTCCTCCTCCTCCTCAAATCCAGCTCTGAGAAGTCTGGGAAGAGGGAAAGCTATCTTAAAGGTGTTACTATTAAAAGTAGGAGAAAGCTGTTCCCTGATTTGGAGGATTTCTTTTAATTGGGAAACTTGAGTGTGTGTCAGTGGATAAAAAAAAGACTCTCCACAAGTCAAATCAGGAGTCTTTGGCCGTCTCACTCTAAACTTGGACCCAAGCGCTGACCTCAAGAATGAGGCCTCAGTCCAGAACATCAGATAAAACAATATTTCCCACCTACTGTAAGTTATCGTTTATCTGTGACCCCGTCCAAACCAGAATTTTTTCTTTATCTGTAAATGTATGAACCCAACACGGCCCTGCAATAACCTAACGGAGGCTTTCTGAGGGCAAGAATGTTACAGACTTTCCTCTGCTGATGGTACAACCACAAAAAAGAGGCCAAACAGATCCAACAGGGGGATTTCATTTGATTGTGACGGTATTAACTTGCAGATATCTTTGAGGTAGCAAGTGAAAAATGAGGGTATTGTTGTTTTTTTAAACAATCCCTGTGCTCCACAGCGCTTTGGTGGCCAGTAGTGGTAATTATAAATCAAACAGCCGACTGGAGTTTAAAGCTCCTCTGAGGAGTTTTAGGTGTTTATTAGGGCCAATTTTAGCCCGTTTGAGACTAATCGGTAATCGGCCAAAACTCGCAGATTTTTGCCGATATTTTCAGAAATAAAATGCGGAGAATAAGATTCGGTTTCACTTCGAAAATATTCCGCAATTTGAAAAGATCCCCTGACTTATCCTGTAGATGGCGCAGCGACCTCATGACAATATTACCTCACAGCACAGCAGAGTGACAGATCTGAAGCAGGCAGCTCAGGGACGCACAGAGGAGAGTGGTCCGCCTCAACGGTCAATAAACCAGTTTGTGAAAAACACAATAAGTCAACAAGTTTCAGTTCAACCCACTTCACCATGCTCTCCGCTGTGCTGGTCGCAGTCACGCTGAGTTAACGGTGAAGTACCATGTAATATGCAAGCTAAAGTTTGAGTTAGCCACCTGCTATTAGCCTTGCTACACTGTTAGCCGTGCCAGTAACGGTAGAATAGACAACAGTACACATGACGTGATCGAGCTACTTCTCTTCCTGAGGCAGCTGCATGTCTCCAGATGAGACCGGACCGGAAATGAGTAACGTGAGTTAAGACGCGGAGGCACTGATCGGCGAGGGGGGGTAGTTGAAAATGCTTTTCTGGTCCGAGTTTGATCAGTCAGTCTTCCTGTCGGCGTGAAGAGCAGTAGCCTACAGTATATCTACAGTATATAGTATACTGTAGATATCTACAGTATTTCTATTTTTTATAACTTCATAAAAATTTTAAAAATTGGCTGATTAATTGGTAATCAATAATAAGGTCATATTCAATGCCTAAAACCAAAGTGAGGGGAGTAGGTGTCAGTGGAGCCGCTGAAGAAACAGCCATGCTTTTACTATTTCAAAGTAAAACATAAAGTCCATGAAAAAAACCATCTGATATCACAACTAGGTGGAATAAAATATAAACAAGTTCTCAAGGCAGAGAAAATTCCTCGATTATTATTTGTAATCGGGGTACTCGAGTAATCGTTTCAGCCCTAATTATCTTTACGACAGGTACAGAGCTGTAAAGTTGTCTATGTTTCCAACCACTTCCAGCCTCTTGTTTATGAATTGTTCTGACATCTAACCTGAAAAGTCAATCACTAGAGGATCCAATAGCAATTACCTAGAGTGTTTCTGTTTCCCTCCTCCACCATGACAGGTAGCTGGGAACCAGCAGAGGATAAACCTGCAGGTGTGTCAGTGTGCATGCATAACTCGCTCCTCTAACAGCAGAGCAGGAAGTGTTCACTTTGTTAAAACCTCGTGCCTGCAGGACAAACGCTCGTATTTGAATATTATGACACTGGAATTTAAATAAGTATCTGCAAGCTCAACATAGTTCTGTAACACTGAAGGTGACGCCCATGAAGGAGGAGGAAGATGCTGATAGTGCTGCAGCTCCCGGACAGCGACAGCTAGCTTTCGGTTCAGCTCAGGGAGGAGGGGAAACAGGGAACATGAAGATGCTGCTCACATTGAAGACTGAAGACAGCACCAGTTAACGGTGGAAGATCTGAGCGAATCTTATTTGTGTGATGGATGCAAAAATGACTGTATTTGAGGTTTTGGTCATGCAATAGTTCTCTAAAGTGTAACCTTTGTTTTTTAAGTAAGGTTTTCTCATTTGTCATGATGATATAATTCCTGAGCATGTTTTTCTGCCATGTGAAGACGGGAAGTGAAATTCTGATATGATGTAAAATGAATGATATGGGGCTCAGGGCAGATTTACCGTTGAATCACTGTTTCAAATCCACTTTGCTGTATTAATCAGCTCAAAAGCCTTTACATTGACCCAGCGTTTGCTCCGAGGAGACAAAAAGCACCATTTACTGTAGATTCTTCTGGAAAGGATTGTCCCAGTCTCTTAAAAATGACAAATGTGCTTTGCAATTACAGAGAAAGGATTGTTGTAGTCTCTTTGTAGTAATGGATTTGATTCTTTAATACCTCAGAAGAATAATCACGCCTGCACTTTGCTGCGCTGATGCATCATAAAGCTCCACACAGAAGCGATAGATTTCCTCTGTGGCGCTTTGTTTCGCTCCGCCACGAAGCTGCAGCGACTGAGAGTAGATTAGAGCAAAGAAAATATCTTCCTGATTATTATTAGTGAGTGCAAAGGAGTTCACAGGTGCCAGGTACTGCAGCTGGATGGGGAGGAGGAGGAGGTAGACGGGGAAGGGGAGGGGCAGAGGGTGGAATTGGCAAGGCCTCATGGGAAAAATTGGATCTGCTTCCACTCAAGCTCTAACAAGCAGTGAGGAAACTTCGCCTCGGCGCATCTGCGACTGAACACACTCACTCAGAGGCATTCAAGACCAGCAATTTTCGAGCCGTGAGTCAGCTGTTATGAGCAAAATATCTGCAGGAGAGCACAACACCAGTCCTGCTGCCTTATGTTTGTGCCACTGCATCAAAGTCGGCTTCACTGACCATCAATTTACCCATCTGCAAGGGTTGTTTTGATTTGAGGTGGCGAACAAGTCCATACAGAAAGCAGAGAGATACACTTAAGGTCGACAGAAGCATTGACTTGTGTGAAAACGTTAAAGCCAAGAGCAAAATTATATGCTTTTGGTGACGTTAATGCTCTGGATTTTACTACGACCGAAGCTGAATCAGAGCAGCTCCCCAGGTCAATGACGAAAAGCATTTCGAAACACAGTGAGGTGGAGGAAATATAACACAGCTGTCTCTAACCTCTTTGAACGCAGGGGTAACTTCAATTCAGGACAACGGTAAATGGCACTTTTTCAAAATACAGTATCAGAGGAACAACAATGAAGTTTAACAGCGCTGCAGTGTGAATCTACCAGGTCAAAACTTACAGAATATTTAACAGAAATGTGAAGTTAGGAGTCAATTATGCATTCACACCATTGCTCCTTAAACCGTCTAAAAACAGTCCTTCTCTGGATGCACAAATGCTGCAGTAAACATCCCTTGCCAGGTCAGCTATTTCATAATCTCTCCCTCAATCCAAACCTGTAGTTGGTGGGATTGAAAAGTCACCATCAACTTTGCAAACACAGAGCAGCAAAAACCACCTCCTAACTCCGGATCTCAGGTAGTGTTAGCTGAGGTAGTCGGACCGAAGTCTCCAAAGGGACCTAAATCTGTCTGGTACGGTGATTTCTTACTAGGTGTGAAGGTGAGATGAACAGGAGTTCTCTCATACCATACTTGCCCCCATCATCTCCGTTGGCGTTGATTTTCTTCCCCAGGATCTGCACGTGTTTCCCCGTGGTCCTGCTGTAGAGCTGGTAGATCCGGACCTGCTTCCGGCTCAGGTCGTCCGGGTTCCTCGTGTGGTTCTCGATGTAAAATCTGAAATCAGCGGAGCTCTGCTGGGACTCCTGCGCCGAGGTGTGAGACAGAAGAGAGGGAGAGAAAGAGAGACAGAAGAGAAAGAGAAAGACAGACAGTGAGAGATCGTCACAGCACAGGTGTTTTATAGTAATTTGTGCTGTTGCTTTTATGGGCCCCGTGTCAAAAAATTCTGCTGCAGGGGTGAATAACTGAGCCTAGGAATTGTGGTTGTGGCGTTTCAACGTCTCTCTTCCCGCTTTAGCCGGCACATTTTATATGCATCGCATTTACAAGGTGATAACTACGCTAGAAGACGTGTTAATGAAGTCACCATTGGAGTAGAAATCCAACAGAACAAGTGCAAAGTGTATAGTGCAGCCTTCTGTAGCTTTCTATTGAGACAGCAGTATACTATGCGCCCTGGGCGATATTGAGAAACCTTTACCCCATTTCCACCAGCAAGCAAGCCACTAGCAATTATACACCTGAAGCATCCAGACCTGTTGCACTATCATCAAACAAATATCTGCCTGCAGGCGAAGCCAGGTCCATAAATTAGGAAACGCAGCAGGCGGAAGACAAGACTGAAAGATGGCAAGAGGCACCTCGAACCACAAAAAACGCTCTTGTGGGATCAAATTGTCCAAATCCACCTTTGAGAATCCACTCCCCCCGGTGCTTATGAGTCACCTTAGACCTGACATAAAAACAGAGGAAATCACCGCCGCTTGACGGCATGTCAGAGAAGGAACCGTGTCAAGCCTCCATGTGGAAGAGCGCGAGGAAACATATACTTTCAGAAGCCCTGGAATCTCGCTTCACGCCAAGATCCCATTTCCCCAGCTGTATGGTGTGGTAATTGCACAGTAATGGCTTTTTATGTGGCTGTTCTCAGGTGGCTAATTATATACACATTACATACCCCGAGTACTTGTTATTCTACCCTCGCTAAATTAATGGCATGTAGCATAACATGATGGGAAATTGTGGCCGTGTAAGAACAAATCCTTAAACTCAAGAGTGGAAAAATAAATCTGTGAATGAGAGTGCAAATTTTAATGGGGACTCTTAATGCCTCTCATGAACCAGATGTCCTTCAGGTTGAGCCCCAATTCACACGGATGATTCCTTTACGTTGGACTTACACTCTCACACAAAAGTGACATCTAACCTCCAAAAACAGACCAAAGGTGAGTCTAAACGCGGTCCTTTAATAGCGTTAAAGTGTCCTCAGACTGTAAGATGCAGCATCAGACTCAAGTTTTGACAGAGGCATCCCGTGTTGGCTCAATATGACGTATTCAGTCTAGAAATGTGGCCCTTGGAGGATCGAGTCCCTGAAGTGGGACACGGCTTCTGTATCTTGACATCCAGGAAACACACCCGTCATGTTACTTTTGGCGTCAGACAGTGTGAAAACACGAGAAGCTGGAATTTGAATGCTACAAATTTGTTGTGTTTCTATTGACTCTAATGCAACAAGACTCTAAAATGCTCTCTGGCTAATTTTCTGATGGCCGTTTTTTTCTCACAATCACTATTTATCCCACAGAATCGAATCCCTCTCGTCTCCAAATAAAGGTATCAAAATCAGTGATGGTTCAATTGGCTCCTTCGCTCGCTCCATAGTTCCCAGAGTGGCTGCTTGTTTTTAATTGCCGGACACAATTACTGGGAGCACTTATCCAAACATGCAACACAACTTGCATGAAACATCTGCATGACCATGACAACCGAGTCAAACTTGTCCCCCGGGCCAGCACTTTTTACGGCCTTCAAAACCTTTTCCTTAACCCGCAAAGATTAGTCACACTCCTGCAGCTCCAGAAACTCAATGAAGATCTGGATGCTTTAGTATTTAAGAGTTGATTTAATGAGCAGTAGTGGAGTAGAGTGTTTTTCTGAAACTCTGTATTGCTTACTTTATTTCACAGTCAAAATCCTGCACCAGACAACTAATTTATGTAAGTCTGACTCTATTTAAAGAGATTTATTGTCGCACCACCCGAGGAGAACGACAGCCAAGGTCATAAGACGGCATCTTGGGCTAGCTTGGTGAGCGTTGTGGCGTTATGGATGCACCGGCTGCCATCAATAACCAGAGAGAGGAGCTAGCAAAGGTTGTGGATCTGGAGAAGATAACAGAGGGACGACTCACTCAATCGTGCGTTATGCACGTCTGGTGATGCTAGGGATGGGGGATATGGGCTAAAATATTGATCACGATAAGATTTGCCATTCTGGCGATAACGATAAAAGACCCAATAAAAAATATTATACTTTTTGACTCATTTTGTCGTGAGAACACCAGTTGGAGTCGTCAAATAAGATACTTGACCACAAGTTTGAGTGGTAGGTTATGGAGAAAACTAATGACATCAAACAAATCTCAAATGTGAAAACATTTTCAACATTTGTTCAAAACTCTTATTGAACAGAGTGAACAGCAGCAGATCCACAGTCTGATGTCAGGCAGACCTGATAGCGCTCATCTAATCCCAAATCTTGAAGGAAATCCCTCATGTGGAGCCTCCATCAGTAACAAGCTGCTCAGAAACGTCTTCTTCATCACCTTCAGCCATGTTTGTTTGTTTGTTATTCTGCTCTGTGTGGACTATGGCTGCAAGTCTGTCGCACACTCTTACGTCATCAACTTGCATTTATCGTATTTCTCACAGAGGATTTTTCTTAAGATATATCGTGAAGGATAATTTACCGCCCATCCCTAGGTGACGCTTTAGCATTGGATGGACGACACGGATGAGGCCCTAACAGCTGCAACAACTACATCTCAGACTTGGAAGCTGCATGCGGTGAGCTACAGCTGGCTAACCGTCTCCTCAAAGTGATTTTGAAGCTGTATATTAATTTAATTTTGTACTAAATCAGGGGTGTCAGGTGGCATGCTGCACGTGTATCTATATCTTCTACAAATATGCACACACAAACCTAGACCAAGGAGCGACAACAACAACAGCAGACCATTTCCAGTCCTCACATTTGGTGCTCAAACATCCAGCGAACTCTGGAGCGTGATCAGCCGTACCTCTGAGCTTTTCGCAGGAGCAGCAGGAGCCAGAACGGCTGAACAAACACCGGAAAAAAAGTCACCTACAGGACCTTAATTCTCTGTAACAGGGTGTCAGATTCATAAGGTATGATTGACAAGCGCTCTCTGCTCTTCTCAAACACTAAAAAACACTAAAACAAAGTTTGTACCTTCAGAGGATATTGCTTTTAAAAAAAGGGAAGCAGCTTTTCCAATTAGCACATCCTGCTCTGATATTAAAGATTAATGGCAGATTTATAATCAAACACAACATAACGCACTGCTCCAAAAACTAAACCTCAGAATCATTTATTGTCAGCTCTCTCTCACGATCAACCATAAAGTTGACGAACAGGAAAGAAAAAAGTAACACACAACAAACCGTAGCCTAACCAGGCTGCTACGGGATTTATCCCAAATCTCCCCATCTCTAAACAAACATAAAGGTGTGTTTGGTAGACAGTTGCATTTTGCGTCAAGGGAAAGGCAAGCCTAAGCACATGGCTGAGGTGAACACCAGCGACAACAGTGTTTTATCACGCTGTCTCCTTTCTTCAAAGACACAGCATGAAAACGGATATGGTTGAAACTTCAAAAGTCTGGCACTCGTCTTTACCCAGGAAGCTTAGTTGTCGCATCCATCTAAGATACACCTTGCTATCTGCCCCACACAAACACACACACACAAGGGGTCACACACACACACACACAAGTAGAGAAAAACACACTCTCACAAGTTGGCAGTGCAGTCAAAGTTGACTCTTAACCGTGCTTGTCTTTCTTCACGAAATCACAGACTGACATGTAGGAGCCGTCAGCTGCAGGTAAGAGCTCCGAGGAGCAGAATGAACAACGTGATGTAAAAAGGGGGAGCAGGTTTTATTTTAGTTTAGGTTTTTCATCAGGCAGCAAGAATTCAAAAAACTAACAAAAAAAAAACAGAGTGTTTGCTTTGTCTGGCCTTCACCGAAAAACAACCATGGCAATGGAATAGCAAGAAATACAAGATATGTTTGAACATCAGGGGTAGTTTTCGTGTCGTCATTAAAATCTGTACTTCGACTTTAACTTCACTACATTTTGCCTGATTGGATGATATCTGAATTTGTCCCATTTCTACCCATAATACCTCACTACACTGACCCAACAACTCCAATTATAAATCTTATTTCAAGAATTTTCAAGCCGATTTTTTTCTTGATAAGCTCCTTGAATAAAATGTTACATTTTCCTCCAATAAACTCACCAATTGCAGCCATTTTTACTCATTACAATCAATGGAGTCCTTATTTTTGGCACAAGCCTCTCTGCACAGCCAGCCATGACTAAAGTATTCAATAACCATCAAAATTCCTGCACATGCTTGATGCTGTTGGTTTTATTTGAACAACTAGTTTGGGAAAATATAATTCTACATAACTTCCAGTAAAATGAAGTCGTTTTACTGTTACTTGAGCAGATTCACATACTCTTAGTCGCGCTCACACAGAAGTGAAAAGTCATTTCATTCACTGTATTTCTACTTGAGCAGAATAATTTCACTTTTTGCTCGCTGGTGCATTTTATACATCTGTGGGGCCACACTCTGCAACGACATGAACCACATCCTGAGCTCTGATCAGTCCACACTATAGCTCTGTCTGTGCCAGCTCTGTCGGAATAATCAGAGAAAACAGGCTTACATAACACCCAGCTTAGTTTGTGATTTAAAAATCTTAAATATTTTTGCATGAATTTTAATTCTGAGCCATTCTGGATTAAAAAAATCACTTCAAGGTTTGATTTTTTTTTTGAGACAGTAAACAAAGTGCTCCAAACAGCAAGAAATGAACTCAAGAGTTGTGCAAGATTTAAAATAATTTATAGTACTGTCAACAAAGACTGGGTTATATTCCTCCAAAAAGGTCAAAAAGTCATGTTTTCCTGTGTTGGCGCAGTTTACTTTTACAAATATTATAGTTTCATAATTTTATTGAAGTTTTTCTGGCAGAAAACCTGCAACCTGACGGTGCAATCTTGGTCTAAAAATGTGAGATTATAACAACTCTGAGAAATTCATAGGATCAAACACGTCATACCAATAACTTGATCAGATCAGCTTTATGAGAGTGGGAGCGCGTGCATGCTCTCTGCATCCTCTCTGAATCAAAGCGGCGCAATTAGGTGAGTGGATGTCTGCAAATGATTACTGTTCAAAGTGAGACGCAACTAATAAAAAGGCAGGCAACAAGCGCCAAACGAGCCCAGCTGTTTAAAGAACAGCTTTTTAACCCCAGGGATCAAAATATTTATTACACGATTCTGTTGTAAAATACGGAAACTGCTACTTGAACTCCAAATTAAAAACAACAGGTTGGCTGATGAGAAAACGAAATGTTTGCAGGAGGTTTTTAGTGGAAAAGTCCGGTGGGAAAAAGACGCGGTTTTACGCATTAAAACCTTACCTTAAATGATCAGAGTGGTGGCCTCAAGTTATTCAACATTTGTTATTTGTGCGCAACTTGAATATTATGCGCTTAAAATCACAGCAGGATGGGGCGATTAAAATTAGAAATCAGATTATTCTTATGCGCAAATTTGGTGGTTTAAAATTTTGCGCATAATCTAACTAGAATCTCTTCCACTCAGTCAATTCGGTGACGTTTCTATAACCTGATTTTAATAGCAGTTTTGGTTTTATTTTGACACAGGTCGGCCTGGTGTTGTTTTCAACCCGGCGTTCGTTGCGAGGACCGCCACTGCAAACAATCCACACATCTCACCAGCCTCAAAGGAGCGCAGGGACATGCAAACACAAAAATAAAAGGAGTTGAAAGTGGGAGTAAACGTACCTGTAGCTGGAAGTAGAGGACCAGAAAATGTAAACACCTAAGTACAGAGAGAGAGGGAGAGAGAAGAGAGGAGGGGAGTGAATCACACAGGCAATTACACGAAGAATACACGCAGCCTACCTGGATGAAAGCAATGCGTAAATATGAAGCTTTTGGCGACTTCTATTGGTAAGAATGTACGAGTTTATGTGCAAAAAGGCACCAGGAGATGTGGAACACTTACACGTATATGAACCTCGAAGGCAGCTGAGACATCTTGACTCGCAGAAGTACACCTGAAATACACCTGCTTCCACCGAGTTAGAGCCCCAGGAAAGGTTGGCGAAATCGCCCCCCTCTATCTTGCTTTCGCTCCCCTCGCGCGTCCTTTACGCGCACAACTCCGGGGGTAAGTACGAGAGCGAATCCCAGCGTAAGGATAGATCACTGGAGAGCAGCAGCAGAGTTATAGAGTGCAACATTAGGTGCTTCCTTGTTGGGGGGAATTATCCAGAAGTGTACGTTTCTCTCAGCTCAGTCTCCTCCGCTCCCCGAAATCCCAAAAAACGTCTCCGTAAGTTGGTGCCAAACGTGGAGAGGATTCAGAATTCAACTTCTCCAAATATCCTTTCGGCGAGAAATATTATCCTCCGAGTTTTTACGCACCTATACAGCCGAGTTTTCCCGCAATCTCAACCCTGCTGCTCCTGAGATCACAGGCTCCTCATGTTCGTCCGTACCTGCGGGGGATTTCTACACCTTGCATAGGTCATTTTATTCAATCAAGTGCTAAAGAGGAAAAGCTAGAGATAATAAAACGCCCTTCCACCTATGAGGCGCTAAAACCGAGAAAACAAAGTCATCCGCGCTTACTAAAAAAAGTTTCGTTTTTCAAAATCAAGTGTTGTGAAAATCGCAGCGACAGAAGCAGCAGCAGCGGATCCCTGGAGAGGTTTGGGGGCTGATGATGGCGCAGCAGTGCCTGTCAGTGGTGTTTGTGCGTCTGCGGCTTTAGATTTGGGCACAGAGAGGCTTTTTTGTTGTTGGTGGGTGGAAACATGTCAGCGGTTTGCACCTGATAGGGTAATCTTGGAGAGACCATCAGCTTGAAGAGGGTTTTTTCCTCTCGGTGGGCAAAACAGCGCGCAAAAGGAGAACGAGGACAAGGAGAGGAAAAGCTTTTTGGTTTGTTTTAGGGGGTTTGAATTGATTTTTTTTCCTTTCACACAAAAGGGAGTTCAGGGATTTAACTCTGCTGGACAAAAACAACCGGGGTGTGAGGGTCTTATTCAGGCGCACGACTTAATTCTTTACGGAGAGTTTTCATTTTTGTGTATCTTTTACGCAAAACACTTCATTATTTTAGAGCTGATATAAATACAGTGATTAAATTCTGAGACCGTGAGATGAAATAAGCAGTGTGTGTGTTGAAGCAGCTCCAGAAACTGATCCTCTCCCTCTGTTATTTGTGCCTTTTAAGCTGCTGCAGGTTTGTGGATTGGCCTCGGCTCTCCCAGACACCATTCAAATGCAGGTTGTTGTCGAGCTCGATTTTTTTCAATAATGTGCTATAACTTATCCTGCATTTAAATGAAAGAGAGGTGTGAATGTGTTTACGAGCTGGCAGCAGTAAAGTGAGCCCACATCCCTTCTGCCATTAAGAAAAAAAGAAAAAGAAAAAACCTTTGTGGTTCGTCTTTATTGTCCCATTAAAACTGGATCCTTGGCATTCCTGTCCCATTCATATTCAAAATGATTCCAAATGATTACATACATAACTTCCCATGTTGGGGATTTCAAAGAGCCCCCTGTGTAAGAGAGCTTAACCCTTTATATCCAGGAGAAATACTCTTTCATGGCGTTTCTGAAGAGATTTACCTTTGAATAAATCAGTAAGATAATTTGTGTTGTGTTTGAGCACAAATGTGGATAAAGTGGCTTGATGTGGGTTTACTCTGTGATTCATGGCTGACTGCCTAACAAGAGGGCTTGATCCTGCCAACCACACTGCACTTTAATAATCCCTCCAACACAACTGATGTATAGTGTCATTTAAAGCATGACTAATTTAGCCTTGTCTGCCTTAGGGAGGGAAATCACAGCAGAAATGAGCAAATAGTAATTATCCTGAGAGATAGTTTGATGATTTCTTTACAAATACAAGGCTCTGCTGGATCAAATAAGGCTTACGTTAGCTGCCGCTCACCACAGGTAAAGATTTCTCCCTCAAAGTCCAAAACAAAAGGCACCTGACAATTGATTTAAAGAAGGCAGGAGGATAAACAGCAATTAGCGCTCTGACTGAGGAGAAGCCAGCACAGAGGAGTCACTCATCGCCTCTTTTAAGCACATGTTTGCGACAAAACTTCTCAGAGCATGACTGTAAATCCACAACTGTGAGGTGAGAGCGCACCAGCAGGGCTGGATGTGGCCACCTGTGATTTACAACGAGGAGGAAATGTAGCTCTGCTCGTGGCAATGAGGGGAAGATCCCAGGTTCTGAGAGGACTTTCATCATTTTATCAGTCTTCAGGGTGTGGGAAATGCAGCCAGTGATGGCCAACAGCCAGTTTGCTGGATGGTTCTGCAGTGCACTTGTCTGGACAATGAGTCACTTTGGCAGCCGGCCAATCAGGAGCCAGAGGGACAGATTTCAATGCAAAAACTGTGAGATACAGTTCGGCACAAAAGAAACCAAAGTTCACTGAAGATAAACTTATCTGCCATCTTTTTATGGCAAACAAACGCAAACAAGTCCATCGAGGACAGAGTTAGATTTTATTTTATCACGTTTGATGAGAAGAGGGGGGTGGGTGTCAGCTGAGGAAACAGCCCTGTTTTAAGTTAGCAGGATGAACTTTTTATTCATCTCAAGCATGTAGAGAACAAAAGAAGCAAAAACTGCTCTCACCAAAGGGGGGCGCTAAAATTGACAAAAACTGAAAATTCTTCAGTGGAGCTTTATTATTTTTGCATGGGCCTCTAGTTTCCAGTTGTCCCTTCATACCTTAAGTTTGTGCAACAAATCCATTCACACTTACACAAAAAAATATCCCTTAAATTGTTTTATTTTGTTCATCTTTCTTGTGGTGCTTGTCTCGTAAAAGGATTCACTCTATATTTGAGCTATAATCCGGATTTTAAGCGCCATAAAATAAACTGATCGGCCAAATTCACCTGCATTAGAAGTTACTGTTTGAAGAAAAAAACATTTACAGAGTTTTAACATCATTATATTTTTAAGAAAAATATGAACCAAAGTTTAACATACAGGGTAGAAATGGGAGTATTTAGCAGGTGATTCTAGATTCAAACGCTCCCTTGCTTACTCCTCATGTACATAAAGTGACGGTGGCCTTGGAGGACAAAATGCTTCTGAGATGTATGAGACGTATGACCCTTCATCTGAGATGTTTTACCATCAAAACAAACCTCACTCCTCTTTTTCTTCATCTTTTTGGCAGCCACTGACCAAATACATAAATGTACAAGTTTGTCTGTTTAGGGCTCCCGTAGAAACTTGGTGGTACAAGATGGCAGCCATTATGGGCAGTAACCCTTGTACAGATATATGAGGTTTCAGCCCAACTGTAGCCAGTTGTGTTTTGTTTTATATTAGTCTAAAAAATTTAATTTGGGTGAATTTGCCCTTTAACTGCAGAGTAAATATAGTTTTTCACAAAGTTGAATTCGTAAATGCTGCAACAAATTGCCAACTAAAAATGTTTATAAGAAGCAGCAAGAATCGATGAAATGTGGTACGCCGCAGGTCGGGCACAATAAGAGTGAGCTTTATGAATGGGGAGAGCTGTCTCACAGTCCAGTTTCAGAGGCTGGGAGGAGGAGAAGGAGGAGGAGAAGTAGGGGGGCAAACCACTCAAGAGTTGGGATAAGGTTACCACAGAGATTAGCTGACAAGAGTGAGGGAGTGAGAAAAACAAGCAAGCAAGTTAAAGGTCTTAGTTTACCTGACTTGCTGTGCCTGGAAGCCAATGAAAGTGCTTTCAAACCACAAGATTCAAACAGCGCCTGAAGTGATCTCCGGCAGCCATATTTCTCTCTTCTATTTTAATTCTGATGACAACAAATTTTACTTTTAAGTCAAAGTGGCGAGTGATGTTATTTAGTAGACTCCCAGACTCCTTTCAAGCCTTTGAATTTGAACCTCGCTGCGTCCCGTGCAGCTATGCGTGTCTGTCCGCAGCGACGGGACTGTGGGAATGAATGCCAGCGAGGATATCTCATTGAAGCTAAAGGAGGAGGCTTCTGAGGGCGGGCGAGCTCGCCGCGGTTCAAAGGGTCCTAGCAGGCATTTAGGGCTTGACAAAAGAACTTGGCAGATCAGTAAGTGAAGCCCAATGTACTACATTAGTGTCAGGACCCCCTCCGCGTCCCTCCCACTTTGCACTTTCATCTCTGACACGGACATATTGACTTAAAGGAAAGGAGGGGTGCCAGGGACGCAAAGGAGGGGTAGGCAGTTGTCGGGAGGGGTGCATGCGTCCCATTCAACTCTCAAGGTGAGGCGATTGATGCTGAGGGGTGACCACTGGCTCATATAAACCACCCAGGAGGCTTTTTTTTAACAAGAAGTCACAGGCCGACAAGCGTGTGAGACCTAACCGGGGACGGCCCTCTTCCTCTCATCTCAGTGGAATCAGCCTCACCCCATTAGTATAAGCTGACCCCAACCCCCGCCACATCCTTTTTCACGCCGTTAACCGTGCCCTTCTACAGGCCACTGAAGTCCAACGGCTAACACGGGCTTTGGGTCGCAACAGGGTCGCGACACCTCGACATAGTGGAGGGTGACAGAGAGAGGAGCCAGAGGAGGGAGGGAGGGAGGGAGGGCGCGGAGAGAGCCAGCTACCTCACAGACTATTCAAGTATCACCTGAAGGAGAGGGAGGAGGGAAAGAAGCGGGAAGTGTTTCGGTAATTTGTCCCCCGTCACACATTGTTTGCATGGAGTCATTAAGGGCCATTTAGGGCTTTTGCCTTGAAGGGAAGAGGCCAGAGAGTTTGGGTGCGGGTGCAGCTTACGTTAAGAGGCGGTGGGAGTGAAAATTAAAGTGTTGCTCTTCAACAGTTCATCCCGGAGCAGCTCAGTACACGCAGAGCATATTAATGTTTCCACTGACTTCAGTTGCGTGTTTGACGTTAATGATGATTTGCCTCAAGTCATCCAGCGAGGGAGTCTTCAGTTGTCCAAAAGCGAAGGAAAATTGTGGCATCTGTTGTTACCAAACGCAAACACATGAATTAACCTTAAGTGACTAAATGCGTTTTGAAGACATCAGTAAACTTAAGTAGCTTGGATAATTCATCAGTTATTATTCAGCAGAGAAAAGCTGCCAAAATCTGCCAGTGGACCCCATTTTTCCGAGGTTTTTGGACCACATTTGACACCTTTGGCCCAGCACAGCTAATCCAAAAAGTCTTGTTTCTGCTCTCAGACTTGAGTCGAGCTTGTGAGAGGCCTTAATGACATAATAAGCCATCAGAGCTGGGTGGACTGGTGGTGAAGGTCTGAGAAGTAAAATGATGTAAGTGTTCTTTGTCAGCTCTTTCATTTCTTTCCTCCCAGAAGTGGAGGCCTTATAATTGTTTTCTCGGATATTACCAAATGAAGGGGCCTGTTGTTTGTAACGTGGCGTGATTTTTCGTAAATTCGTAAAGAGATCCTCCTGCTCCTCTGTGTTTTTTATAGCATCTTAACCCCTGAGGTATAGCGGGGTATTGGTCTCATTAAGGACACAAAGGCCCAGAGTAAATTAAAACTCAGCTCAGGAACAGCTTTGAAAAGGTGATGATCCACAATCAAACGAACGCTGAAGCCCACCAAGAGTGTGACCCGGACTCACCCTCATGATTTGACGAGGACTTTGGCTTTTAAGTCATTACCTTCATGTTAGGGGTGAGAAGTACTAAGTGAGTGTTCAAGACCCAAACCCGTCAGGCTAATGGTTATCTGATTACTGAGCTGTCTGAACGCTCCTCCTTAACTGGTTTGATTTCGCCACTTTGAGCCGACAAACTAGAAAGGTGTCATCTTGTGTAACTACAAACTCAGGAACATTTGCAAAGTGACGATGTAAATGTGATCAATCTGCGCCGTCTGAGCAATAAAACAGTTTATCTATTTTAGCTTCTTTGAACTGCAAAGAGTTGTGACGCTGTGGAAACAGAATTTGATGGTTTATTTAAAGCAAAACTTGTGCAAAGTCCATAAACCGAGGATTAAAAATAACACTTTCTTCTGAGTGTGAGCCTGCCAACATGTTTTGAAAAAGTAAAGACTTAAGTCAAGATGGGGAGGTTCACCACTTTGTGAGGGACTGTGTGAGCTAATAGATGAACCAACAAACTCTGTTTTTTTATTCATACTTTGCACAGCCTTCCAGGAATCAAGGATACAAAAAAAGTCCCAATAAAAAAATAAAGTTGAATTTGCAGTTTTTGGGTCTACTGATGCTCTTTGTTTGAAAATAAAAAACACTTTATCGCACCTATAATGTTAGCAAAACACAGCTGTATTAAAAGCTAAAGTTAAAGACTCCAAAAATAGTGGTAACTAAAAAGTTCAGTCCCCACATTGTGATTTCTGTTCAGTTTTTAAGAGTTTTTTTTATTCTGATGAGATATCTGTACCTAATTTTGGGTCTCTTTGAGTATTTTAATTAGTTTTAGTGCCAGGGTTCATAAAGCATGAACCTTGGGTCTCAAGAATGTCTTGAAGCTAATACAGAAGTGCTGAAAACTGCAGTTCCTCAGTTGTCCACTTGAGGCTGGCTGCATAAGCACCAGAAGCCACATACACACCCATTTGAAAAAGCCAATCTTTTTAGCAAAGACGATACTCAAAGAACTGATTTGGTCTGAAGAGATCATTTTTGATTCACATACATGGTCAGGGGGGTGAATTTCTTTTATAACTTGTCAGAGTTTCACACAATAAGAGGCGTGGCTCCCTTGACTGACAGGCGGTCACAGTATAACTGCGAGCGAGGAGGCAAAAGGCCCATCTCAACCCTGCCTTCTTGCCCCAAACATGGTCAAACAAAAGTTAGGCTGGGTCAGCATTTCCAATATGGTGTCCACTGTCTGTAGGCTTCAGAACTCTGATTTGGAAACTAATGGGTGAGATCACTGAGGCAAAGTCCGTGTATGATTCGAAATGAAGGAAATAATCTGGGTGGAGAGTCAAACACCAACTATTAAGACATCAGCTGCCATCAACTAAAAAATCCAATGTGAAAGTACAAAATTGTGCTGATTTACATTGATGATCGTTTATATTTGAGGTTGACCTTGTAGGTTAGAGTGATTATAAATATTTCCAACATCGTTAGAGACCCTAATCCTGACTCCAGTTTCAGTTTTGAAGGATAGAATAGACCGGGTCACTTATGCAGCTCCCGATGTTGTGTCTTACAATTTAAGTTCAACAATAAGTCGCAGTGGAATGCATCAGCTGCACAAAAGTCCTCTTTTCCCTGTCACGAAAGGTCCCACAGCAAGTTGGAGTGGAGTCCCTCCTTGAGCTGCCTCGGCTCTGGTAAGCTAGCCTGAACCTGCACTTCCACTCATCCTAATCGCTGAGCCCAATCCATTCCCCTGTCTAGCACCTCTTCAGAGGCCGCTCGCCCCTTTGTTCTGACAATACACAAACGACCATTCAAATGGAGGGACTCTGTAATCAGTGAAATACTAGCCTCTGGGCTTTGTAGATAGAAAAAAAAGGGAGAGAAGGAGCAGCATAGAAAGAGGAGAGAAAGAGAGAGAGAAAATCCATCCATGACCAATCAAGTCTAACTACCTGTCTGGCTTTTTAGCTGCAGATGTTATTTAGAAAAGAGGGGAAAAAATGTGCCCGTTCCAGATGTAAGATGTACAAAGAGAAGGCAGGCTGGTACCTCCACCCACCGAGAAAAAGGCCGAACCTTTCCACACCCATACAGCTTTGATATGGCTGAGGTTGTTTTTGCATTGCATCACCTTCTGCTAAATTTAGACTGAAAACAGGATTTTAAAAAAATATGATTTATGAGGTTTCTCTGTCAAAGCATGTTGGGATGTTGCTGGATTCCTGGTGTTGACCTTAACCTTGAAAGGTTCATGATAATTCATGCAGGTAAATAAAAGTGTAAATATTCACATCAATGGCCTCGTGTTTTGTGCAAACACCTTTGGAGAATACAAGTTTTAGAGACAGAGCTGGGTGAGAATAAAGAAGACTGAACATTGACTTGTCTTTTAATGAAATGCCTTATTTCAGCTCGTGCAACACAATGCAAATGCTTTAAAAATCCCAACTATAGGAATTACCTGAAATCACAAGTAACTGAAAGCATTATGAGAGCATGCATTAGTTTGAGGAAGGTGAGCAATACCAAAGCAGTTGCATAATAGTTGTTTCCTTTGTGTTTGTGTATTTTATCAATTTAGTTTCAATCTGCAATAAACAAGCAGGGGCGCAATCAGTACACACATGGTCAGTCATTTAAGGTGTGTATTGTGCTTTCTAACCTGCTGGGTAGGGTGCTGTTGTCTGCATGGTAACATCTTCTTCTATCTTCTACCCCCCAAATTAAGAAAACTACATTTCTCCCTTACCTTCAAAGACTGAATGTTTGATTTTACGGTTGAAAATTGAGGCCTCAGTGTCTTCAAATCAGACTGTTGGAGAGAAAGAAAGCAAACACTGTGAAACAGCATCACAAACACTCAGCTCAGTTTACACTCGATCAGGTTTGAATTCTGGTGTTCATGAAAAATGAACAAATATCTAAAAGTGAGCCAAACCGCAGCCGGTGAGGTAGTTGGATTTAAGTCTTTTGGACAGTTTTACAGTGTATGCAATTTTTCCAAATTGATATGGCAAGAAAATAAAAAAAGGAGTAGCAGAGCTTACACAAAGGCTGTTAAACCAGTAAATCAGGTTAAATCCCAGTGCAGGGTTGGTGAAAGTGCAAGACAGGTCAAGAAATGCATTAGCTCAACCCATATTAAGTGCAGCAATGTTTTGCATCACAAGTAGTAAGTCATGCCTTCTCTGTGCCCCGCTTATGAAATCCATTTTTGAAGATGAATCATAATTATCAATAGCCCTGCAGCTTTTTGTACTCTTGCAGAGAAGGAGCATGAGGTTGAGAAAATGCGTGTATCTACAGCATGTGTGTTGGTTTTCCGAGGCTAATAGATGCACTCTTAACTGCTACTGGTACAAATGCTCTTAGCGGTGGAAATCTTTACTTATTTTAGTGCTAAACTACAGAATATCAAAGGATGAAGAACATCTCAATTATCTTTAAGAGCCTCAGCCGTAGGTTTCTAAAGAGTGTTTTGAAGTTTGACTGCAGATCTATGTAGATATATTTCTGATTTTGGCTGATGTTGGTATTTATGCAGAATAAAGCTCAGCCTGATGTGCACCTCCTGACAAATTTAAACATGTGTTGTAAAAATGCAAACTGCAAGCTCTTTGACCGGTCTGTTTGGGAGTGGATAACTCTTGAATCGCTGCCGTCCTGATGTCACGCGACATCTCCTCTCTTTTATTCTCTGCAATAATTGTAGTACAATCAGCTGCTGCACAAACCTATCAGCTCTAATTCCTACATATCATACTCGGACTGGTTGCCATGGTTTCTTAAAATTCAAGAAGAGAATCTGGTGAATCTGGAAAGTGGCAAAATAGCGAACACAGACCTCGCATTGCCTATTTTATGGCGGAGTATTTCAGTGTGGACTCCCCAATGCACTCCAGTACTTAACAATGTAGCTCTTACAACAGCTTCAGGTTCTGTGGTGTCGATACAGCACACAGTCAACGCAGAAGTACAAATTAGGCTTTCATCCAATTTAAGTGTAGAAATTTTGAGAATGTGGAGAAACTTGGAAAAGCCGTCTCGACATTTAAAAATGATTAGCCTACATGCAAATATTTTTTCTCAAAACTTAAGATCTTGAACTAGTATCAAAACTTATGGTGCATTCCAGTTGTACTCGGAAGTAGGGATTTCTGAGCTCTGAGTCGGAACTTTCAACTGGAACGACACCCGAGGTTGGATTTCTGACTTGGAAAGTCGGATGATCCACACAACGACATTTAAAGATGGTGGCGCCGGTTGTAAACAGTAAGTACACAGAAAAAATAGGCTACCTTCTGTGCCTTTGTGTTTCCTCTTTATCCACCATGTTTGTCCAGAAGTTGTTTATATTCGGACAAGGAAAGTGGGAGAATAACTTTTGTAGATGTAGCCATCTTGTTCCCGCTTCCATTTTTGGCCGTTGGCTTTTTGCCAACCTAGTAACCGAAACACTGATAACTCGGGTGTGACGTCATTCCCAGCTCCGACTTCCAAGGTAAATGGAACGCACCATTAGTGCCGAAATTCGCCTTGAAATTTCACTTTTACATTAGACGAAATATGGAGTCTCAACTTCAGATCTCATTCAAAGACGACATATCTGATATCAAAGAGGGTTAGCAGTCAGATGGATCAGTTTCCTCTTTCTGAGCATTTTTGTGACATAAACATGTTTTGCTGATGAATTATGCATAAAGTTCATTCTGTTCCTTCCTGGGGCAAGTGGAGACTGTTTCAAAGTCAGAGAGGGGGAGCCCACCAGCACTTCTCTAAATTTCCTTTATTACAAAACGGAAGCCCTCACCTCGTTTAAACCTGGAATAAAACACGCTGAGTGAACTGTGCTGATGTCAGGTGGGAGAACATGCCAAGTGCACATCGGCCTCTCAGGGCTTGGGGGCTTGAGTCATTACAGATATCAGCTTTCTGAAGTTTGGGGACTTACAAATTACCTTGTTGAACCACACTGGATTGAGTGAGGGATGTCTGTCAAAAATATGATGAAGGTGCTGCCTGAGGCTGCTGCTGATCTTGGACGGATAAGTTTAAAGCAGATAGATGAGCGTTCAGTGGAATTAACCCGTACTGAAGTGGAGACTGCGTTGAAATTAATGCCACCCTACAGCTTCTGGACTTCTCCAAACATCCCTGAAAGAGAGCTTGAAAAGACATCTCCTCATGATCACTTGGGCCTGGCCCTGAACTGACCCTTTCTGATCCATCTTAGCTGTGGAGGCTAAAACCTTGTGCATATTGATTGTTGGAGGTGAGTTATAGATAATGATTGTCAAAGAGGCGTGAAGATGGGATTAAGGCCCCGTCCACATGGAAACAAATTCAGGAATACACGCAAAAGTTGATTGTTGTATCGGCATCCATCCACATGGAAATGGCATTTCAGGTGACTGTAAACGATACTTTTTTAAAACATAGTAGATAAATCCACGCTTCATGTCCGTGTGGAGGCCTATCCGGATCTTTCTTGAAACAATTATGTCACACACGGAATAACACTCTTAATGTGCCTGTGAAAGCCCGGCAAACACAACTAATGTACACGGGTTTCAGCAAGCCAAATTTAAGACTTTTTAAAGACCGTAATGAATCCAATTTAAGACCCATTCAACACCCATACCAGCAAAAAAGTACAAAAAACATAAAGAAAAATCTGAACATTTTACGTTACTTCAAATCAATCTTTGTTCCTATGGCAAGTTATTTTTAGAGTTAATACATATTTAAGATCTTTCAAAATCGTCTTTAAGACATTTTATGAGATTTTAAGAGAATTTTAGACATTTTAAGACTTTTTAAGACCCTGCAGATACCCTGCATATGTGTGTGAAGCTCCTCTTGTGGGTCTACCCTTGGGCTTCTGCAACACCACACCAATAATACACTGTTGTGGAACCACTAAGACAGACACAGGTGTGATGATGGTGAAGCTTCATCACTGGACTTTTGCAGACTCACAATAAAAGGAGTGACTTGAATAGTTTGGGAAATCAAACCACATAAATTACAAGAATAGGAAGTAGTAGAACCATCTCAGGTACTCTTACTTTCCTACTTCCTGTCTTAAAGATAAAGCAGGTGAGGTAGTCTTAATATATCCGTTTCATCATTGCTGGGAAATTCCCATCCACCTCCTGTTTCTTTCCACTTTGAAGCTGTCTAGCTGCCTCAGTGATCCCTGATAGCCAAATAGGTCAGGTCCTGCATAGAAGCTTCTGTTTAAGTCACTATTGGGGAGCATCAGCAGTTCAGGTTAGTAGCTCTTTTAACAGTCTGAGCACGGACAGCGGGAATCACGAGAACTCACAAGAACCTGCGGAATCACATGCAATCGCTCAATAACAAGTTGTCTCCATAAAGACAGCCACATAACCATATAAGCAGTATATCGTGTCCTTCAAGGGGAGGGAATCCACTCCTAGACTTGTAGAATCAGCATCTCCTCATCCATGGTGTCATCGGGGTGAAACAATTGTTTGTCCCTGTCTGTTTGCATGGTGTGAAATATGATCCGCCTGAAAGATGTAGTGTTTTATTTTGAAAAGAAGCCGGATGTTTTATTTTGTGTCTGAGCCCGACTTCCTTTCCAGCACAGGCTAATCTGTGCTCAATTTATGTCGCGGCGTCCGGAAAAAATAGAACTCTGGCGATCGGCTGTGGAGTCCGCTGAACCGCAGCGAAATGGAAAGAAGCCGTTGCGATCGGCGCATATGGCCTTTTCGCAGCCGTTTCGGATGTGGTGGAAATTGGGGGTTAGTTCCCACAGAGATGGCTGTTTACATACTTGTATGACCCATCATACTTCTGAAAGACTTCACCAATGCAAACCCTGGACTACAAGATACCACCAAGGGCCTCAGTAACTTTTATCAGTTTTTGCTGGCAGATGGATCATGAGCTGCTGCCCCTCTTAATGATGCACCACTGACTTCAGGTAGATCATACTCGTCAAGGTAGAAATGAGTCGGGTTCTACAAGACAGTGACACAGGTGTCAACACATACTGTGCAGCTCTGATTGGTTGTAGGTCTTTACAGCTTTCTCAAAGGCAATTCTGCAGGTGACCCCCTGAAATGAATGAAGCAGATCCGGATCCGTTCAACAGAGGTTTAAACTAATCTGGTCTACATCAAATTTGGATTTGAGGTCATGGTTTAGAAACTGAGTTTAAATCTTCTGACTGAACACATTTCTCAGTTTTTGTAGCTTAAATCAACCAGGCTGGTCCACTAAGGTCTTATTTTTTGGTTCAGCAAATGTAGGCTAAAGTCAGATGTTGCAGAGCATTAAATATTAGAGCAGTACAGCCAGGTGTTATGATTGTTATTAAACTGAATATAAAACTGAGTGTTACACAACTTGGCATCTGTCATGACATTTTTGGAATACCATGTTCTGAAAAATGCTGTGCTGCACAATAACATTATTATTCTCAGTCATACCCTCCAAACTTCAACTTAACAGTTAAAAGCCTTTTTTTTAAGTTAAATAAGAATCATTTTATCCAAAAAGCCTTTTTTTTTTAAACCTTTATTTTCTTAATTTTTCATCTTACGGAAGTAAAAATCTTGGAATTGAGACTAGAGAGTAACATTGAGTTCCCTTTAGCAGCCCTTAAGCCCTCAAACTCCCCCAGATATGAGCCTGACACTCAGAAGCCTCTCCTCTATGTTGAAGGAAACAAGCTCAGAGTTTGTGGGCAGAGGAATGCAGCTCACATCTTTGCCATAGCAGCCGTAGAGGTAATGCGCTCGCGTGTTGGCGCTTGTCGAGGTGAGCGCACCTCCCTCTTCTGTATTAATAACCGCATGTCCTATTGCTGTACCAACTGGGCTGTGTTTTACTGGGCCAGGGTTTGCTTACGGGAAGATAGATGATGAACTCCCCCACCTCTTCCTCTAATTTACACAATTACTTCCCCTGATGTCTGTTTTTGCTGATGTGATCCCAATCCATGACTGAACAACCCCCGCACATCCCGAGCCTCCGTGTTCTCGACGCCAAAAGCATACCTGACAAAGAAATTGCAGAAGTCACTCCAACAATCGTCGAAATGGAGTAAGATTTCAGACCGGGGTTGTTAAAAATAGCTCTGTTTAGTATTCACACTGTTCATGATAATGCCACAGAGTTCAATCCTGACAGGAGGAGAAAAAAATCCCTGCTTTTTTTGTGTGAAGAGAAATGTTTACATAAGCGCATCATCCGTGACAATTGACTTAAACATAGAGGGAATTGTTATTAAGATACAGTCAACTGTCAAAATCTTGCCGTGAAAGAGAAAATCACTGGTGATGACAATGATGGCTTCCTTTCTGTCTAATATAAACATACCAGCATGATCACTTATTCCCCCCAGGGCGAAGTCATTGTTCCATTTTGAAAGCTCTCTGTGAATGCTTGAAATGTTCCCTTGATATTTTTTCCCTCTGCTCGTTTATTTGCTTGTATCCAGGTGATGTGCCAACCTGTCACATCAAGCACAGACGGCCTTATTTCCTCAGAGCAAAGGTCAAAACAATTGTCATGGGAGGGATGGGTGTGTGTTTGGAGATGTGAGGGGGGGCCGTAGAGATGTGTGTGTGAGCTGAGTGTGCTGGGGGGTGATAGGTGAAGTTCATACTACCTGAGGAAACTGACAATGTGCTCTCTGATTCAGGGCTTTGACACAAGTTTGGGAAATTTTCCATAAGGCTGCAATTTAAAAAAGAAAGGATCTCATTGGTTGAAAGAAAAACTACAAGAGCCAGTCATCCCTTCGCCATGAAAACTCTTCATTAAGAATTAGCTGGATTGTTTAAGGCCAAAACAGCCAATCTCATCCCCTATGCCCATCTATCAGGTAAAGGGTAATTAAGTTCAAACACCCAGAAATCAAAGTTCACTTTCCCCGCCACTTGGGGCCGCCAAAGTGCAAAAGCAGCCAGCCCGGCTTTAAAAAGAAGACTCCCTTTAAAACACATCTGCATGTCTCATTCTGGAGAACAAATCCGAAACCGCTCTCAGTCCTCACTCTTTCTTAATAACAACACTTATCACCAGCTACAGAGCTGACCGCATGTCTAAACCGCAGAATTATTACATGGTATTAACACGTGTTAAGAACACCTGTTGTTGTGAAGCACACTTTTTCAAACTAGACGCACAGATGTGTTTAAAATCACACATCCCTTTGGGTTGTGAGAAAAAGAAAAAAAGGGCGGAAATGTACATGCCTGCAGAGACATGACCTTACATTTCTTTCCACCACGGATGAGTGCTAAAAATATTGTCCTCAATTAAAGGTCCTGCAGCTAAACCCTGGAATTACAAACTGAATGATAAAACAGGACGTCGTTGAGCATTTGCAAAACATATCATCCGGCGAGAGAGAGAAAACCAGAGTGAAAAGATGCAGGACAAAACTCTCTAAAGTGACATTACCTCAGAAAACCCTCATAATTAAGGAGGGCTTAGTTGCCATGCACTGTTGCTTTCAGCTATCAAAACTGGAGTTGTGAAAACACATGGCATAGGCGTTGTCAGCGCAGTGATATAGTCAGTCTGACAGTCGTGTTAGCATTCCCTGAAGGCATTTTAAAGAACAGTGTAGGATGAGGTTGCATAATCAGTGCCTAGGATTCATGGAGAAGAGCGCCTGGTCTTTAAGAGAGATAAACTGACACTTCCAAGACGTCTAGAGAGAAGCATGTGGAGTAACACTCTTGGCAGCGATGCGAGTGATTGTATCAAATAGAAATTTGTAGCTTAATTGATACTCGTTGCAACAAGTCGCATGAGCAAAGGAGGTCAAAGCGGAGGCAAAATGCATCTATATGTTGTTGCCAGTTTGAGGATTTAAGGTTCTTCTATTCATAATTAAAAAACCACAACAAGCTCCTGATCAATCTCAACTTCAGTTAATTTTGTGTTTTGTATTAACTTTTCAAGCATGAGACAAAACAAGGACAGTCAAACAAAGCCAATCTTCAATCCCCAGCTGCATCATCGAGTTTTGGCTGCCCATTAACCTGCAGCCGGGTTCCCAGGTTCCCCCCCCGCTGAGACCACTTTTGATAGACCGCAGCAGAAAACATCCAACAAGTGCTGCACTTTTGGAGATGCTCTGATCCAGCTGTCAAGACTTTTCAAAGTCGTTCACATCCTTAATCTTGACCATTTTTCAACTCCAGCATATCAACTTTGAGGACAACTTGCTGCAGAACATATCCCACCTTCTGACAGGATAATCCAAGACAATCCATGTCTTTCAATTCACCTATCAGTGCTCACAATGTTACAGCTGATGGGTGCATGTTTACAAAACTCCACAAAAATGTCACCAGCTGTTTTAAAGGCACAGTATGTAGACATGGGAATATCTAGCAGACTCATAACAGATCCAAACACTGCCTAGCTCAGCCGATTGGTAAGTCAACAATGGCATTGGTGGACAAATATTTCCACATAAAATATTCGGAATAAATGATAAATTTGACCGCCAAAGTCAGCAGGAGAAGATGCTTTGTTAAAAACCACTGCTAAAATATGTAGAGGATAAGAAAAGCAGAGACTGCTTTGTCCACAGGGGGCACTAAAGTGGACACAAACCGAAGTTCTTCACAGGAGCTTTAAATCACATTTGTATGACTGTTTGGTATTTAGAGCAGTTTTGCCTATTTTAAAATAGATTTTTCATAAAATCTCATTATTCCCTGAAGTTGTGATTCATTATTTCTTTACCATGATGTACACGCAACTTCTGATGCTCTCATTTCAAAGAATAGACATGTTTGTTAGTGCTGCACTGCCCTGGAGCATTACCAATGATTCACAGCGGATCAAAGAATATTTTGTTAATCCCACGAGCAAACACACTCAAACGCACACTCACACACACACACACACTGACTAAAAGCTTTTAATAAGGCAGATGGCTGGTTTTGTTCAGCACAAACTTCCTGTCTTGTGGTACTCACACTTCCTTCATGGGGGGGATAAGAACACTCACAAACTAAACACACCTGTTCCCCTTAGAGCACTCTCTCTCAGACACACACAAAAATACACACACACAGATGATGGTCCCCAGATGGAGAATAGACTGTCGTGACTGTCCTGTCCCGGATCATGTAACTGCTGCATCAGAGAAAAGGGCGACATTTCCCTAATGGCCTGATGGTGTGTCAGTGATACCTGCAGTCTCACCTGAACAGCATGTCTGTTTGCTACTCTTGTCATAAGGCCCCAAAGCCTGATTTTTACCTCTGTTCTAAATCTGCGGTATCTCAGAAGCCTGTTTGTCGTCTGATATGCACCTTCTCAAACTTGTAACTGCGCACAATGCAGACCAAAAGCCCAGTGATTGTTTTGGTTTGCATTTAAAGTATGGCAGGGCTGCAGAAATTATGCAATGTTAGCATCATAATGCACTTAAGACTTGCAGTCATGTTAGAGGTATACTTAGCTGAAATACTTATTTTATCTTTGCTGAATCTTGCAGCTTTTTTGCCAACAAGAATCTGCTGAAAATCATCTTTATGTACCTGCTTCCACAGGTAAGATCTCCTCCTGCAGCAGACTGTCTGAGGATCTTTACTCCACTTTACTCTCATCTGTTTTTGTGTCTGTTTCAGGATTCTGGTGTGTGCTTCTGCGTGTGTCAGTCAATACCTGCAGGCTGGTTCAGTCAAATCCCGAACTGGAATTCAAGTCAACCACAAAGGGGGGATTTCCACGTGCCTCTCGGTTGCCTAGTTTGGAACATAAAGTCGTGCGTCATCCCGTGGCTGCATCCGCTAGTGCGCCTCACTTTCTCCAGGCTACGGGACAGAAACTGTTCAGCTGGCTATGAAGTAATGCCTGACTCACACTTCAGGTAAAAGCTTAATCAGTTAATATCATTATGAAGTCTGGCTTTGAAGTTAAGGCCTGGATACCAGTGCCACCCAGTGGTGACAACACAGATAGGCGGTTATTAATTAAAGGAAAAGTTCACTCTTTTTCAGCTTTATCTTTAACAATACTCACCAGGCAGTAGGGTTGGAAGAGAAAACTCAGTATTATCATTTCCCTCCTTAATGTATACACCTGGACAGGTAATGAAAAAACAGTCAAATTGATTAACAACAGAAAACAGGATTCTAGACTTGGTCCAAATTCAAGTTATCAAGCTTGTTCATATATTTGTATCATTCTTGTAGGTGTTCGAACTAAAGTCATAGGCCACTCTGACCTTAAAAGTGACAAAGCAGACACATAACATTATTAAGAAATCTTATTGAAATAAAAAAAAATCAGCTTTGTTTTACAAATGCGTCAAAATGTGGGACTTAAAACCAGCAGAGGTTGATTTTATTCGGGTAAAAGTTACAGGTATGATAAAAAAAATTACAGATTGGACACTTTCATTTCAACAACCATCAAGAATGAAATTCACCACCAGCAGTCATGCATCCACAGATCAATGAAGTTTGACTAAACTGATATTATGCACTCTCTAGATGAGTCGGGACAGCCATCATCTACTCAAACCAAATCAGATAAAAGTACAGTTACATTTTTTTTTTTTTACAAATATGAGCAGCAGAGTCTTTAAAGGTACAGTACGTAGAATATAGTGCTATTTAGTAGGAGAGATTTGGTGAAAATGGATGTTAAAAGAATCATATATATTTACCTTAATATAAAAAACACCATCTATCCACAGAAGCTGCTCAATGTAGCAACCAAGGTTTTCCAGATACTGCACCAGTTGGAAGAGGATGTTAAGAGAATAGAGGATGTTTGTTGTTTTGTACTGACTGATGTTTCTGATGGTAAAAAAAAAATAGAGCTGAGGTGTGAGCAGGGGAGTATCTAAAAAAAAACCTGACCGCTAGATATCACTAAATATCCCCATTTCTACACACTGTACCTTTAAAAGTCGAATCAAATTGAGGATACCTCCCAATATAGTGTTGATTTCAGTAAGTCATTTAGGTGAAATTATACCTGACAAACAAAAACAGGGGGTCATTGTGTGGATACATCTTGAATATTTCACAGCCTGATACAGTGACAGAACCTACAACTTCTATGCTGCTCTAAACATGATCTTTTTACTGCAAACAGCTTTTTAGAGAATTGCTCATTTTTTTCTGTACATGCTTAACACCTTTTTTTCCATTTAGGATTCATTCAGGATGCACAATTTTTTTTTTGCAAATATCAGTGTCAGAAAATAAATTTTTTCCACTGACAAGTACAGCCTGCAAATCTTCAACAAGTCAGCTGTTTGGAGGTATTTTGGAGTGTCAGAAACAGACTTCAAAATGGGTATTTGGGAAGCACAGGTAAACAACATCCCTTTAATGCTCATGATTTAATTGTACAAATAAAGAACTGTCAGTCTGAGGAGCACCAAGAGTTTCTGGAAAGTAAGAACAGAAAAAACTCGTCAGCAGCCTCGACTTCAGTCATTCGGCAAAGCTAAGAAATTTAGCAAGCACCACCACCCAGGTAGAGATGCTTGTCAAGAAGATGACTGGTGCACAATGTGGGGGAAGATGCAGGTTTGTGCAGAATAATCATGCCCTTGGATTCGTATCAGTATTGGTGTTAACCAAAATGCATTCAAGACTAAGTATATCTGACATCTGCAAAAAAAACAAAAAACAAATAATGCATCCCTAAGATTCACCACAACCACGTATTACATTTGGACAAAATTATGTATAAAAACCGGCATCAAAACTATTCAGTATTTAATCAAAATGAAAGGAAGCAGAGTTAAAATGCAATGACAGGAAATAAAAATGAGAAAGTAATTCAAACATTAAAAATAATCACAAAAACACATCTAGTCCAAACTACCAATCACAACTTTTCATACACAGATCATGAAAATAGATCCAAGCTGCAAAACCAGCGATTAGCGAGGGCGGATTAAGCATACATTTCAACAACATGACTGTTCAGCTGCCGTACATGTAAATAAAAGCAAAACATGTATTTACAGTAAGAAGAAATCATTAGGTTTGATGACAGGGGAATATAAAAAAAAGTACTGATGACCGACTTCTTAAGGATGCATTTGTAAGTCTATGATAAATGCTGCTCTACATAAAACTGACTTTTCCGGCTCCAATTGAAATAGTAACGACAGGGGAAAGTTATCAGAGTAACTTCATACACTTAAATTATTCGACACAGTGCAGTTTATAGCGAAGGAATCTGAAATATCTTTCACAGACAGCAGGATTGTTGGACCGAGCAATTTGATTGGTTAAAGATGGTATCCCACTGCCAACATTTGGCTCATAAAAGACATCATACAGGATCATAAACACATCATACGCAGAGCCAGTGTGTGCGCGCTTATTGTCACCAGAGCGCTGATACACAAGAGTGCAAACAATTACGGGGTTGAGTTCTTTATGAGGTTTCTGCAACGGTGCCGTCATGTCACTCTGATATATGATTATGTTGTAATAAATAAGATAATCTGTGTTAATCATGGGCTTGTAATAAGTTTTTAGTGCATTAGAGTCAGCTGACATGCACTGAAAACAGTGTCGGTTCCACGCCATAAAAACACTCCTGGAGCTAGTTAGTCTTGTTTTTAATTTTATGTATGCTTTGTTTATGACTTCACAGAAAAAAATGGGCATCTGTGTTGGTTTTATAGACCTCATAATTCTCTTTATAAACTTTTGTGGATGGTTCTTATGAACACTTCTGCTGTAATCACTGTAATAATGACCCCCCTTAGATTATGACACATGTTCGCAGGCTTGATATGAATTCATACCAGCTGACTGTATCCAAACGGCATTTTTCTAATATTTGCAGGTTCTGTGTGTTTAGATGGAGCTAAAATAAACAGAGATAGACGTGGAGTGAAGTATTAAAACATGAAGCGATAACACTGCTCTGGTGCAGAAATGACAGATAGGATTAAATGTTTCTCCTCAACAGTTGAACCAGTAAAGATATGCACCAGTAGAGAAGTTCAAACTTCTCACAGGCATGAAGATATGTGCATCTTGTTGTTTACAGATTGAATCTTGCCTTTTTTTTATATGAAATCTTTCTAGAGCAGCTGATTCTTTTGGCTTATTTGCTTTTTGGTGTTGTTGGTGTTTGAGTTTGAAAATATTTGAACTAAACTGATACGATAAAAAAAAAAAAAAAGTTATTTCCCCACACTGACCAATTCCTGTCCATTATCTATGAAGCAGTAATGTGAATTATGAGTACAATCTGTCAGCATGTTTCAAGAGCCAGACTCTAAAGTAAAACACCATGAAAACACCTTACAGGACTTATGTGTCATCACTGTCCCCGTCTGCTGTCTTAACCGTCTTTGTATTTATGGCTCAAATTCACACAAATGGGACTCGGGTATGTCTCTGTTTACAGTACAGATATTTAAAGGCACATTCTGCAATATCTCCTATTGCATTGTTGACTTCAGGACACACAGTGTCATGGATGTGAAGCACCTAAACCAGGCCCGACCAATGGCATCAGGTTGCGAAGCTGCGGTTACGATGCGTACATCAATCTCTCCGTCTATAGGTGAGGAAAGGAAAACCTCTGGAGTGTGAAAGCTGCTCCACCTGCACACACTTCATAACTGCTGATTAACATTAATATCATACATCAACGAGCCTTTACTAACATCACAGACACAGAGGGTGTCTGTGCAAAGCAGTTTGAGATCCATCAGCTTTATGTTAAAAATAAGGCTATAAGTAAATTTTTTCATGACTGTGGAGCCGATTGATTCAGAGCTCCCCCTACTGGCTGGCTGCAGAGTAAAGGTCCTTACACACCTGGAACGACGCAAATATACGACGCAAAATTGCTTAATATTCAGAGGCCAATTTTGATGCGCCTGACTATACTCATCCAGCGTGATGCGATATTGCGACTTTCCGGGGGGAAAAAAGAGACACGTGTTCAGTTCTGATCAGACACTAGTGTTGAGATGGCTGTCTGTCATGATAGCATGTACTGAGTAAGGGGCCAGAACCAGATAAGCACATTAAACTATTATCTATAAACGTAAGGTAACAACCGCGACCTAATGGTGAAAGCAACGCGATTATGTTTGAGACAGTGAAAACAGTATGTGAAACTTTAGAAAAATTGATAGTGATACGGAAAAAATAAATGCCACAATATCGCAGAACGGGAAAACGTCGCTGATGTGAACGCTTGTATTGACAGGATACAGGTTTTTTTTTTTAAAACTATTGACATTTGAAATAATCGCACGAAAAAAACGCTCCCGGTGTGTCAGGACCTTAAGTCACAGACCCCACCCCCCCCAATGTAAACAGATGGACCATGAGTGAAACTGGAAAATTAAAATACAAACTGTATTATGAATTTCTCTGGCTGATCATTTTGAGTTATACATACTAGCAGGTGGAATATTTTTGAGTTTTAAATACTGCATCAACTTTGTTTTTTACAGAAAACTTACTTTGTATGCAGTATTTCTACAGACGGGACGAATACCCTGCTCAGGTATTGTGGCCTGAATTTTGATGCTTAGGCTGAGGCAACTATTAGACGCTGCAGCCCAAAATTGAGTTTTACTGAACAGGAGAGATAAGAGACAAATAATTGTGACCTTGCTGAGGGTTGCACGATTGGTGATGATTATCATGTTTAGAGTATTTCTGGTGAAGATAGCCGAATATGTACACACCCTCAGAGCTGAGTACAGTTCATAAAAACTTCAACTCCATTGATTGATTATCCGTAAACAAAGACATTTGCTTAAGTAACATTAATTGAAGTTAAAATAAAGTTACTACTTATTGAAAGTTAGCTTGCCCACCTCCACAATCCAAGTCCAGTCTTAAATACAATTCCAATATCCATAAAGATCCACAGATTTATCGAATTCTACAGAAACTGGCTAATCTTGCTCAAGTTGTCTGTGATCCGTCTCACTGTGTTAGAGTGGGTTTGGATCTTTTCGGGGGAACAAATTGACAGTGGGTTAACCTTCAATGAAGTCAGGTAACGATGACGTTAAAGAAAACCAAATATAAGGTTTTGATTACTGTTTTTTATATTAATATCAATGTAAAAAGTTCCTTTATGAAGAACAACAGATTAAAAGGTGTGTACCCAGCTTGAATACTTCGTTTTACACACACGTGTGGAAATACTGACTGGAGGGTAATGACTTATGATTACTGGATTGCAGCCGTATCTGCAGGTTTAATTTTTTTTTCCTTTCCTTCCCTATGAGTGGTTTGAATCTTCACGTGATGAAAGTTATACGCCAAGATCGTCAACCTGCTAAGCATGAATGAGTGAGTTCATGTGTGAATTGCAAAACTGGCTCTAAAAAAATTTAAAAAAACAATGACACCTAAATCATTTCTGCCTGCACCCGTTTTTGAGCTTCAGTCTGTGTGCACACTCAAAGTTTGAGTTAAGCGATGACATAATAAGGCCAAGTAGGAAATGTCGCTGACTGTGCCTTTAAATGTCTTGCAGGAGGCAAAACAAATAAATGCTTCAAATCGAAATTGTGTGTTACTTCTTCCCAGTCTTCAGTGTTTGTACAAAACTCCAAAGGTCCGTGATCACCTGAGGAAGGTACGGGGAAGAGGGAGAGGGTGGGGGTGGAGGTAACAACAGAACAGAAGAAAGGAATTATAAATCATCCAAATGAGGTGCTATACAGCGTTACACACATGACTCACTTTTACTAAAACATGCTTTTGTGCGTCTCGCCTGTGGGAACGCTGACTTTAGATGGGGCTGTTGGGGGAACGACAAGGGGTTGGGTGGGGGCAACAGTACATACCAGAGTATATGACTAGGTGCTCCAGGTCTGACAGATCTCAGCCTTGGCTGATGAAACCAAAGCACTTCCACAGATGTTTCTACACACTGGGATCAACAACCCAACTCCACCCCCTCGCTCTTTTCCTCGTCCAACCAGCTCTTGCGCCGGTCTAAAGAGCTTTCACCTGCTCTCATAGCTGTACTGCTAGCATTTTAATACTGCAGTAAAAACACAAACGAATGTTTGAGTGATCACCTTTGTACAGATGGTTTAATGAACAAAAAAAAAAAAAGTATTACATCCAACCGAGTCCTTAAAAAGCATTAAGCCTGAGGTGATCATCCAAAGGGTTTTAAGTGATTAATTCCTGCTCTGCACAACAATCTGCAGAGGCTGTTGTTTTTCCTCTAGAATGACAAGAAAAGATTTAAGGCGTGCATTAAAAAAAAAAAAAAAAAAAACTCCTTTTAAGATTGGTCAAAGGCCTCGAACGTGAAAGAGACTGGTACCGTCCACATACCCCCAGTCGCTTCATTAAGGCTACAAAAGACACACTCCAGTAAATCACAGAGAAAGAGCTCGCCTTGGCAGGTGTACTCCCATTCCATCTCAAAAGAGCCCGCTGACACAAATGAATATAACTCATCGAGAACACGCTGTGCTGCAGAGACATTCGGGGCATAATGGTCGGCGAGGAAGTATGAGGACAGCACGGGGAACAATAATGCATTCCTGGGAATCTATCATGGCAAAAAGCTCTTAACGCTGAAAAGCAGGTTGATGTAAATGTGACTTTGGCTGCTAACACCCGGCGACTGGAAAATGTCCAGAAAACCCAACAACTTCTTTTAGCTGAGCATGCAAACACAAAAACTGGGTGAAAGCTTAAAGACGAATCTTATATGCCTCAAAAACATGACTTACTTTCTTGTCAGAGATTTTAAAAGAGCTCTTGACGTAATTCTCAAACTTCTGCTCTGTCTTGGGTAGATTTTTCCCCTGATGAAAAAAGGCCATTAAATCATCAGCTTAACCGCACATCAAGACATTCAATTAAACACAGTCATTTGCAAAGAGGGGTTGACAGCCTTACCTCCTTAGCTGCTGCTGACAACTTGCTCTTAATCTCAGTCAGGGAGGGAGATTTAGACGGACCAGCCTGGGGTTTGTCTTTTCCCGGGGCAGGTGTCTTCAAAAAGATATATCAATTAGATAAGGAGGACTCATTGGTATGTCAAATAGACACAGATTTATGGGGCTTTAGATTAAAGATAGCTTTATACCAGGGCACAATATTTCATTTAATACTCAACTTCAGCTCCTGCTATTAAATTTTCTGTGTTCTTATTTGACCTCAACTGAAAAGAGCCAGGTCTGACATACTGAGGATGAATCCATTTGCTGACCAGCAGGCCGGTCTGAGCTACAGCCCTATCGTGACCCATTTTGACTGGGTCTGAGTTTACGGGCTTGGCATGAGCAACCAGCTGGAGGGAGATGAAAGCTTCAGAAAGGACAACAAATTCTAGCCTAATTACACCATCTCTTCTTTTTTTTTTTTTCACAAATACATCAGGTACAAATTATGTTTTTATTGTTTGCAAGCAGGAGAGGGCAAGCCCTGACTCACCAATAGAGATTGTTTGTCAAGTGTGTTTTTTCCTTTAATGGCAAATCCCCACAAGTGAACTGAAGAGAACAAACACCTGACATCAAATAGATGTCTTTGGCATTAAAAGCTGATGTTATTTCTGATCTACATTCAAGAGCTTAACAGACACAACCCTGATCCCAAAAGATCTGGGACTGTAGGACTAATAAAACAGGTTTTGGTGGTTTGCAAGTCACTTAAATCCTGGATGTGATTAAAAATAAAGCAAAGACAACAATGACATGTTGAAACTTACTGTTTTTGGTTTGTTTTAGGATAACTTATGTTCATTTTAAATGTGATGCCAGCAACACAACTGCACCCCAGAGCCCATCAGGCAGCATTGCATTAAAAAAAAGTCACGACTCTGTAGTGAAGATCACTGCATGAGCTAAAAATGACTACTAGGAGCACAGTTTGTTGCAAATACAGGTTAACACAAGAGGAAAACTGTTCTCTGTACGCCACATATTTCACTCGGCAGACAAGTGAAGGCCTAGTATAAGCACACACTTCAACACACAAATATAAAAATATATAAATATTATATAAAATATTTGGTGCTTCATAAAACAAGGATACTATGGCAAGTATCAGGAAAGAAAAGTGACCTTTAAAAACTCAGGAAACTGGCCTCCTTGGTCCCCAAACATCTACAGAGTGTTGTTCAAAGAACTGGTAATCCTGCAGAATGGTAGACAAGTCCTTGTTCAAACTTTGAAACTTTGTGCCCAAACCCGTTTGGAAATGTTTTTTTAATCTAGTGTTTAGTAGTAGTCATTAGTAACGCTGTTACTCAACACCATTACTTTATTCAGTAACTAATGTAACACCTTTTTTTTAAATCCAGTAACTCCGTTTCCGTTACTAAACACTGCATTACTCTGTTCCTTTTGGTGAGGTTTTACAACGGCACACAGTTCCCATAACATTTTAGTGATCAATAAAGTTTAATGGAGTTGGAAAAACAAAGCCCTTGTCACCCTCCAGCATCACACACGTAATCCAATATGCGCCATGAAGAGGACTGAACAGGTCAGGGCACAGCATGATGACGAGCGAGAAGGGGAAGATCAGTTTCTCCTCATAGAGATACTCACATTATTTTCAACTCGAGAGCAAAGGGATAAAACAACATTTCAGTAACATGTAAACTGTGTCCCGGGTCCAAAATCCTTTCTACGGCGAACAACAGCAACAGCAGTCTACTGAAGCACCTAGAGAAGCGGCATGCTCCGACAAAGGTAGCTAATGCAGCATCCCAGACCGAGAGTCACAGCAGCGAGTACACACCCACTCCGCCCAAACAGCAGTGGTTGGAGTTCAAAAGACAGACCCATAGCCAGGCACAACTTGATAAAACAATAGCACGGTATGTTTTTTTATTTGGATCAATTTTTTAGCGATATCAGGCTATTATTCCAAAAGTCCAATGGTAAAATTTTGGTTTTCGTGTCAAGGTTTGTGTTGGTGCACAACGAATCATATTGCTTGGATGATTAGATTTAGCGATGTGGATGCAAATGAAGAACGTTTTACAGTAACTATATAGCTACTTTCTCTGTAACACATTACTTTTTGGTTTAAGTAACTGTGTTACTGAGTTTTTTTTTTTTTTTTACAAAGTAACTTGTAACTGTAACTAGTTCCTATTTTTCAGTAGCTAGCACAACACTGTTTTAGTCTTATGGCTAATAGTAACAGCAGAGCATACGTCCAAAAATCTTTACTACTAGACATTTGGAGATGAAAATAATGTATGAATTTATTCAAAACTGTATCATTGTAGACTGCAGCTCAGAGAATGCTCAAACATGATAATACTCTTAGCACTGTCTGTAGATTTGATTTTCACATCTTAGCAGTCTACAGACTGTGCTACAGACAATTCAAGGGTACAGTATTATTATTGGCTGTCAGCACACTATCCATAAAGAGTGTCCATTATAGAGCTCCATGTTGAGCTCCACAGAAAAACCTTATTTTGAAGTTCTTTGTGAAATTTTAGGTCATATTTTGAAAGAACATGTTGTTTGCAGTTTGCAGGCCCATAACAGTGTCCAAGACTAGTCACTTCAGGCTCAAATCAGAGGGGTGTAAATGTGACAGGCACACACACACACATCATACACTGGTGCTGCGTGTTACACAAGCCACAGAACTTGTCCATACATGCAAAGCCAGTGTGGATTCCAGTGAAAATTGCAGGGTTTCATTGATAGTGAGAGAGACGTTTGAAAGAGGAAAGAAGTCAAGTCGTAACGAACTCTTTCCCCAGTGAATCACTGAAAACTCAAAAACGTCCTGAATTTTCCCTCCAGTTGTTAATGCTACAAACTAAACCATTTTTTATTGCTGTTAATCAGCATTTCAGCGTTCAGATGTCTTCTTATTTATTCTGAGTAACATCACTGTTTAAACTAAACCCTCAATGAAAGATGGTTGGATGCACAAAGTTGTTATTTTCAGCTGAGGAGATAAATCAGTTTACATGTTTGTGGTTTGACACGAGACTCCAGAGCCCAAACTTTTCCTGGTACTGTCTGCACAACTGGAACTGCTTAAGTATGTATACAGGTGACTATTATCTTTAATGAAGCAATGACCAGTTTTTATGCAAATGTAAATCTCTTTTTTGTACCATCTCTAACTGCCCGGCACAACTTATGATAAAGATAATAAACGGACCTGCTGGTAGGGATGTCTCAATCCGATATTGATATTGGATATCGGTCTGATATCAGTGAAAAAAGGAATGCTGGATCATATCGGCCTGCATCGAAAATCTCTGATATCAGCACTCCAATACAAACAGTCCATTCCAGACTCTGCTCCGGCACCTCTATCTAGCAGTGCCCAGATCCAGCATGTAGAACCCGCGTGATCACAACAACAGAGTGTACTAGGGTACAAACAAAGTATCAAGGAGTAAGAGTGATGTCGTCTGTGTGGCAGTATTTTTCGTCTAATTCCAAAAAAGACGTTGCAGCTGAGTGCAAAACTTGTCATGCACAAATTTGTGCCAATATCGGATCAATATCGGTTTCAGTCAATACTGAAGGCTACAATATCGGTATCATATTGGAAGTGAAAAAGATTCACCTGGACACCCCTACCTGCTGGCTGTGACCAGTTTTCTAAGACTTGTGCCATCACCCTCCACAGGCCACTTGTTGTCCTGTTGTTTCTTCCCCCCCCCCCAATCAAACCAGCACATCATAAGACTTTTCCAAACAGCCTCTTGGAGTGCTGTCTCTCTCGGTTGTCCTCAGACGAGCTTCCATCGTAGTCTCCAATCCTCCCGATTCTCCATACACCCGGCCAGCTCCAAAGAGCTTTCAGCTCCCGCATCCTTCTTCAGGACGTCCACTTACATTAGCGCTGAACGTCCTCGCGAACGGTGCCCGTGTGTTGGTTCCTATAGGACCAGTCTGCTGGCTGGGAGCTCCTGATGTCTATGGCAGCGGCCGGCCAGCCTCATCCTCCTAGATGCTACCTTCTTGCTGAGCCTCGGCAGTTACTCTTACAGGTCCTTGTTGGTAATGTGGATGTTCTGGTCCACATTCAGAACAGCTCGTAGCATTCTGGTGTAGCACCCATCGAGGGACTTCTGCAGGGTGGGTGTCAGGGTCCAGCTTTCGCAGCCATACAGGAGAACAGACTCCACAGTGGCTGGAATAGGTTCAGCTTTGTGTGTCTGGAGAGATTCGAGCACCACACTCTTCACAGACCGTTCAGGGCCCTCCACACTAGTGCCTTCCTGACCTTAAGGTCCTGTTCTGTGGAGTTCACCCAGGAACCCACGTATTTGTAACACAGCAGAAAGCCTCTGTTTGCATTTTGACCATGAAACCGACCTTTCTAGCTGATAAAAAAGGTATTTAATGTGTATCAGTCTCCTGTATCTGTTAGGTTATAATGTAAAGTTAACCATTTTCCACAGTCTTGAGTCTAAGTAGCAGAAGCAACATGAAGAAGGTCATAATTCTGCACTGAGAGATGGTTCATCTTGTTCAAATCCAGAGCTATTTCACACACCCCAGCCTTTGCGGTCAGTTTCTTTGGAAAAAGCGATGACCAAATGTAATGTGTTCCCACTCAATACTTTTGACACCTTCTGCTATTTTATGATTCAAAAAAGCAGCATGAAGCTTGAAACGGTGACAAACAGGTGGACAATCCTGGGGAATATAAAATCTCTCTCTGGGCTGAAAAATGCAATTATCTGTCCCTGTCCCCAAGAGTTCTGCATTTTATAGCAAAGATCAAAAGACGAAACAGCAGAAAACCTTGACACACACATACCACACTTCAAAAAAAGAAAGGAGCGCATATGCTGCTGGCTCTCATCCAGACAAATACACAGCGTATTTATTATTTATGGGCAGCTCTCAGCTTCCAAAGGACAGCTGTGGACCTGAAACAGCTGATAAACACACAAAGCCAGCAAGCTTTTTCATCTGGGCCAGACACTGATTACAGATGCCACGAAACTTGGAACTTAATCACAAGCACGCTATCATTTGATGCAATCTCTTGTCTCCAATCCAGTGCAAACACATGGTTGTGACACCTTTGCTCATCAGGTGTGTCAGGGAGGGTAATTGTCATTTTGTTGGAATGAGAGCTTTGAGCGCTCTTGTCTGGGGAAAACGATGACTCACCGGGTCTGGTCGGTCTTTTCATGTCGAAGACGGCAAATTCACAGTGTCGTAAGTCATCTTCTTATATAAATCATCATTACATATAAAGTAGAAACAGTGTCCAGAGATGTCTCCTTACACGTGCAGCACACATTGGGACAGCGTCCATGTCAGACACATTCTCACCTATTGAAAATGTTTTGTTTAACTTGTGCCAGAACTTCTCTACTGGGTCTGAACTTACCCCCAGTGGTACTTAAAAAGTACTGGATTATTCTACAGCTCTACATTGAGACAGAAACAATAATCTATTATTCCTAAATCCTCAAACTCTTGACTTTAAGCTGAAACAGGAGCTCTTTGTGAAGATTTTTTTTATGTTAAAGTTGAAAAAGTCTGTGTAGAAGTTTGTATTACGTTGATTTGAGCAACCATTGTGGACGAAGGAGAAGGAGCTCTCTCTTTGCTTTTATCATCCTGTTCACTAACAAGAAAGTCTCTGCAGAATGAAATGAACTTTACATCTTTGGGTCAGAAGGTTTTTAAAAATTCAGGGAGTTGTTTAAAGCCTCATGGACTGTATGAAACATGGATGCAGTCTCAGTGACATCCATAGACTGTATATAGAATGGACAGCGTCTGCCTTCTTGCTGGGTAAAGCCACTCCGAGAACAGCACCCTCTGTTGACGGGCTGCAGTATAGGTCATAAATCCCGCCTCTGCCTGCAAAGCTTATGGAGCTGTGGACAAACTTTAGAAATTTACTACACAGAATATACATTTTTCTCTCCCCTGCTTGCGATGTTGACATGTAATAAAAGTTATTAGGGGGTTCATGTTTTCTATGATTGACACCTGATACAGCCTATTGGCGTTCAGGGATTGCGTTGCTCAACCGGGGGATACGCTGTTTGAGCCGAGCGTCATCACAGCGACTCTCGGTGACTCTCCCGTCGAATGCGTACAATGCTACTGCACAGCTCTGGTTTCAGGAAATGAAGAAAAATCTCGGCATTACCGAGGGATATTTGGCTTCAAATCCACATACAGGCTGTAAACGTGTTTAATTTTGCTGTAAAGATGGGCTTTCTTAAATGTGTGTGTATGTGTAGCTTCTAGTACTTTTGTAGATAGCCTCAAGTGGACACCCAAGGAACTGCAGGTATTTGCAACACCAAAGATAACCTTGTTTAGACGGATTTCTGCAGGTGCAAATAATTGTTATGTACTATTAACATTATATTATATTATGAGTCAGACACAGTTCTGTTTAATCCAGCACTTACATGACCAATCAAATGTCAGCTTGACATTTTTACCTTTCAATACTGATTAAAAATGAGAGACTTGAAGTTTGTGATGCTGGTGTTGTTGTTGTTGTTATGTACACTGTGGTCATGATTCACCTGAACTTTCAGTGGGTGCTGTTGCCTCTCACTTCCTGAAGTTAACACTAATGCTAGCAGGCAAAAAAGTTGATTTCAAGCAGATAAATTAACTGTATAGAAATGATCAATCTTCACTCTGAAGGTTTGGTTTGCTTTAGATCATACAGAGGCATCGACTCAAGTTTCATGAACAGCAAAACGACTCTTTACAGAAGCTTTCAAGGCAAATACTTTTTTGTTTTCATTAAAATAAGATATGTATTGGGCCATCTGTACAATTTTGACACAGATAGAAAGAATTTATAAAGAGAATAGCAGCTGAACTTTGTACAAAAAGTTTACAAAAAAGTTTTAGAAGGAGGAAAAGTTATATGTGGCGTCAAACTGATTTTGACTTTTGGCTTTGAGCGAACAGCTCCTTAGGGTAACGTGTGGATAAGTTCAGGGCCGCAGTGCAAGTGTGAAAAGGACTTCAGCTGGAAGAAAACATCCTTACAAGAACAACATAGGCACCTGCTCTAACACACGTCTATCAGTCACTAAAACAATGACTCACACGCTTTTCGGATAAGCCTGAGTGGAGTGCTTAACAACTTTACGACTGTGACGTGTGCTCCAAGGCATCAGCTCCTCCAAACCCATCAATCAAAAGACACCAGCTGCAAGATGAAGTTACTTCAAATCAGCACGACACGAGTTAGCTGGTTCTCATGTCCAGCCTGTTATGCAAGAAGGTGCAGCGACACGCTGGGCCGCGAGAGGTGAGAACTGCGGTACTGGCAACAGATCTGACAGGCCGGTGTAATGACCAGTCACCTGCGTTTAGTCAAGAAAAAACAGACATCCACGCCCGCTTCCAACTCCTCAGGGGCATCTGGAAGCGCAAGCTGCACCAGACATCAAACGCTGGTAATGAGAGCAATTGGGAGAAGGTGTGTCCAGGAAGTGAGGGGTGTGAAGAGGTTGTAGAGCGGGAACAGTTGTTGTTCAGGAGGGGAAATGGGATGGGGGCAGTTGAAGCTCCACAGGCCAGAAAGTTAAACTAGCAGGATGGTTTCAGCAGTTTAGCTGCCTGATGGCTAATCCCCCTGAGCATTTCAAGAGCTGCTGTGTTATGTCTGGACACCAACCACTGCAAAAAAAAATAAAAAGCTCCACTCTCCCACAGAAGCGCTGGTCCAGAGGGGAATCGCTGTCTGGTTTCAGGAATTTTTTAATCCTGCAGCTCAGTGTGTAACATGGTGAAAATTCACACCTTTCTTTTAAGATATCAGACCTGAAATGATAATCTACTTCGTGCACAATTTTCATGCGTGTTACAGAGAAAACGACCCCTCGCATTAATCGTGTTCATCATAAAAAAACAGCAGCAGTCGTACGTCAACTCATGAGAGTTTCTGTCTGCTTCATTTTATCAGAGTAACATGCTTTTTGAGTTTAACTACAGAGAAGCTTGCCACTTTGTGTCACTTAATGTATGTGTGCTACAGGGGGTTTGAGTGGGGGTATCAAAGGTGGCGGCAACACAAGACGGCGGGGTCAGGCAGAGGGGTCAGGGGTTTAAACCTTGCCCCAGGAAACCCATTTAGAGGTCAGGTGTGTTTACTTAAAGAGAGGCAGAGTTCAAGCTTTAGGTTTTCAGAGGCGGCTGGCCGAGACATTCCACCTGAGAAATAAACTATCAGGTTGAGCTAATTGTAATGAGCACTTACCGCATTCCTTCGAACGAGGAGACTATCCACGATCCTGTTCCTTTAGATTTTAAGCACGTTTTAGTTTTAACGGCCATTAACTGCAGACAATTACCCACAGTCACTCACACTTTCTGATTCTGCAATTTCAAAGCATTTCATCCTGTTTTTGGTTCGGTTGTGTTTAATGGGACAACGTCTTTATGATTTACACCATGGGGGGTTTAAGTAATGTGTTGCTTTGAGAAAAAGTAATTTTATGCATATTTTGGTAGGGCTGGGCGATAAGGCCTCAAATCAAAATCACGATATATTGAGCAATTCACCTCGATAACGATAAATGGACGATAGCTACTCCACAAGCTGCTCACCCCCTCCTGCTCCAGCCGCTACAACTTTTGAACCGTCCTCCATCTCCTCACCTGTCTTTCCCTCGACATACAAACTTTTATTTATTGATTATTTTGACACCGAATATGTTGACCTGGGCAAAATTACAGCGGCTATTGATGTAAATTTTGGTTTTGATAAAATTTCGGTTCATCGCCCAGCCCTATATTTTGGTACATAACACACAACATGATACCGATTAACTTTAATTCAAGCAAATAAAAGACGAATTACTATGCAATTGATTATACTTAAGTTCCTGTGAGATGTTAAGTTGGTGCCCATCTCTGTGCATTCTTGGACAGAGTTTGCTCAATCTCATCCTGCTGACTTCAACAGTCGAATATATCATTTATTGTGAATATTTTATTCTGATATATTGGACAAAAGTGGCTGTAAAGGTGACACCTACCTCCTCACACCAGTTTCAGGCATCAAAAATGAGGACAAAAAATCCTAAATCTTGATCCTGATGATGTGGTTTGCTTTTGAATATGATGAAAGACATCTCCCCATTGGAGCTTTACGTTGTAAATAACGCCTTTTGAACATTTAAAAAGGTCTTACAATGCATGGTTCGCCTTTTAGTGCATGGATGTGAACGTTTATAATATATATTTTTACGTATCTGAATGCAATATTTTTTGATCAGTGTCTTCTGGGGTTTTTTTTGTTTGATTTTTTTTTAAAACAAATGTCTAATATCTTCTTCAGATCAGGAAAAGAAACAACAGATTTATCCAGTGAGGTGACTTCATATCCAGGCCTGTGTAAGCTAGTTAAAAAGCACTTTCCGACTGTAAAACTACCAGTGAGCCAATTAAGGAAACAACCACCAGTAAAGAGATCATGCACAGCCTCTCTTACTTTAATCATCGCTTTGCCAGCTGATCCCGATGCTCTTCCTGCAGGACCGTTCTGCTTCACAGGAGTCTTGCTGAGTTTCTTTCCTGACAACTCAAAGCTCTGAAAAAAAAAAAAAAGAAGAAAAACTGATAAAAAAGCTGCAAAAATTTCTAGGGGAAACACTGCAAGAGGTATACCGTGATGGATCATCTATCTGCAAAATCTGCTGCAGAAAAGTTGCTGCAAAAAAAAAAAAAAAGTCTTTAAATTGGGGTCACCTGAAGTTTCGAGATATTGATCAAAAAGATGTTTTATCAGAAAAAATCATAAATCAATGCAAATAAAATGCAGAATTATCTTCTTTTATAATATAACCAAAGTCAGTATCTTAGTTACGCAACCAAACCTACTTGGTGCATTTCTTAAAGTCCTTAAATGGCCCTCATGATGGCTCCAGGACCCTGCTTCTGATTGTACTACATCACTTGTAGATGTTTGCTCCCAGAGATCTCACAGTGTGTTTTCAATCTATTTGTCTCTTTTGAACACATATCTTTAGAAAGCCAGATTTGTTGCTCTGGAGTGCATAAAGTCTAAGTGCTGTTTGCTCCTGGATGTTACGTCAAAGATGAGATGTGCTCAGTCTGCTTCACCACCTGACTCTGAAAGGCTGCAGCGCACCGTACGAGCTCAGCTGCCCCATCAAGTCTGGTACGATAAGAGACACTATAATAATGCAAAGCAGACATGAAAAACTCTCAAAGTTGAGCACTGTTTCCCTCATCAAGTAGCTTGTTTCGCAGGTCCACATATTTATTTGAATACTTTTTAGTACACTAGGCTCACCTGGCTGCAGGTATCATCCACTAAGATCAATAAAATCCTAACATTTCTGGGCCATTCTGCCTTAATAACACATGCCTTAATGTGGTCCAAAAAATGATTGATTACTTGCAATAAAACTGAACAAGAACATCACTATTGATTTTTTAAACATTGTTAGAGAGGAGGCACCAGACGTACTGGGTAATTTGTCACTGATCGGATACTTAAAACCCATCATTTTTCTTCCCCACACTGGAAGCCTTCCCGTCAGGTCTGCGTTGCTCTCAGTCACCTGTGTAATTACCTTGTAATAGCCGAGGCAAGTACCTGCATTTCCTGAGCACCAACCCTCTCCTAGCAATCACTGATGTTCACCTTGGAACGGGCTACAAGTGTAATTGCCTGTGTTGACATAACTGCTACAAGGCAATTACACATGTTATTTCCTCCAGCGATGCCTGGTGATACATGACACTGTAAAGCTGCGCGAGCACGGCTAAAACAACAAGCTCTTTTTGAAGGATATTAAACAATGATTTCAATCAGCTTGCTCCATGAGGACCTGCTGCTCTGTATGTGACCAGTGAAGGTCTACTCATTGGACTCTTGGTGGAGTCACTGAAGTCCAGGAGAGCTCTGTATGTTTTGCAGTTTCTGCAGAGTAAAGGAAGTTCTGAACAAATGAGTCATCTTCATTTGTCATAGCAGTGCTTTTAAACTGCAAACACATAATTCACATGTAGGCAGCATGTTTCCACATCTTGTATCACGAGAATGATTGCACCCTGAGTCTAATCCAAACCCTAATCCAGCTCATCACATTTGCTTTCACAGTCCCCCCATCAAAGTTTGGACACTGGCTAAAATAGTTTTCATTGTACTACATAAAATTTTAAACCCTAAACCCTGTCTTCCCTTCATAGCGTCTATGTCACGTGACCAATTGACCTAAAACTGATTTCAAATAACAGTAATAAGGTCGGACAATAAGAAACACCTCTTCATTTCTCTAATTTGTCCTTTAAAAATTTTTGTGTTGAATCTAAAGGCAAATTTTAAACATTTTCTTCAATAGCTTCCATGTCATGTGACCAAAAGACCTAAAATTGATTTCAAATAATGGTATGTCGACCAATAAGACACACATTATTTGATCAATTGTCATTGTGCCCCTTATGTTCTTTGTGTGCTCCTTACTTTTTCACCTTAGTAGCACATGTGCCCCATGAAAAAAAGTTCAATATATCGTGATATTGATTTGAGGCCATATCGCCCAGCCCAAGTTTCCTCTCTGCTAAAACTTGTGGACACTACAGTTGTTTCCTCTGCTGCCCGGCTGACACCCACCAATCTTTTCGCTGATGGTCTGATTTGCTTTTGTAAATCAAAAAAAGGCTTCAATGTAAAATTCACTTTACTCCACAAATGCTTTAAATATGGAGTTTCACTGACGAGCAGCAGCTTAACCTTTTAAACTGTCAGTCAGTATGCTTTCACTTTTAGTACGAAACTTAAAGACTAAGTCAACCCTCAATTTAGAAACAAAAATCTATCATCATTCTTTCTCTCAAATCAAATATCTGATCAAACAAACTTTCACAACGAAAAAGCTAAAAGGACGAGAGTTGAGGGAAAGATAAGGGTCATCGAGTGGAGGGGTGTGGGGGCGCAGGAGGTGGAGGACTAGACAACAGAATAAATCAACAGGTGACAGAAATGCTCAGCTGTCATCTGACCCTGAGGCGAGGATCGACGCTCACATCACAGGTATGTGCATCTGCCCTGCTTTGATCTTTCGCCTGGCACAGTTTTTCCTCTGGGATGGGGTTTAAAAAAAAAAAAAAAAAAAAAAAAAAAAGAAATCACTAACAGACACTGACATAAACCTGAGGCAGATACACACATGCACACACACACGCTCGCAGACGATTGCGGTAACACGCAAAACAAGTGTTCAAAGGCAAAGGCCAGGTGCAAAGCTGAAATGGCATGAGAGACGATAAAAAGGAGCAATCATATTAACAGTGGGATGACAGAGGGACAAAGATATGCAGCGGTACAGAAAAATGGGGGAGGATGGTTCCCATAGAGTGAGTGTGTAAGTGTGTGTGTGAGGGAGAGAGAGAGAGAAACTGCATGTGTGTTTCCCTGAAGATACATACTATATTTTAATCATCAATGCTTGCAAATTGTCTGCACTTTTGCAAATACGTATGTGTGCTTTATACAACTACGGTACTATGCATATCTACACACTTTTGAGAGTGTGTGTGTGTGCGTGTGTGTCTATAAGATAACACTGTGCCGTCGTGTTGGTGAGACAGTGAGAATCCGAGCAGATTACAGAGGAGAAATCCGATCATTACGCCACACAGACCCTGTGTTTTACTGCTGGAAAACAGGTGGGTACATGAGCGAACAGGATGAAAAAGTTCCATGTTTTGTCTCTGACAAAAAGCCGGTGGACGGTCAGTGGGTGCAGGGATGGGAAGGGCCCGCTTTAAATGAAATGTTACTATAGGACAGAGTCTGTGGGAGTTTAAATGATGAGGTACGAACAAAAAAAAAGGAGCCGGCAGACTGCAGCTGCAGAAAGGACGACTACACACTCAGGACAAGCTCTTGGCTACCCTGACACCTGGTGGACAACAGGAAACACTGTTTCTAATCAAATCTCGAGCTTGAAGCAAAGTTTGATGTTTGGACCTTTATTATTAATTGAAATGATGCTCAAAGGGAAGGCAAACTGTTAAAATTTCACCGATTTAAGACAAGATTAGATCATAAAACACAGTGATGCAGCCAATTCAGCTTTTATTCAAACAAAGACAAACACTGCTCATAACTTTCATGTTCTTCGGTCTGTTTAACCCACAAGACGAGAGAGAAGAAGTCAGTTTATCTTCTCATACTCTTTACAACTTCTCCTTTAATTTGGGTTATTGGTGCACATGCCCGATGAAATGGCATCACCCGCCTGGGATAACTAGCTGATACAGTACGCACATTATTGTTTTGACTACATCATAGAAGATGTTGGAAGACTTGTTGTAAGGCTGTTTGATATCACACTCTCCACTTTACACTGTATGTGATATAACACCATAATGACGTGTGATGCATGCATTTACGTTTTCTAGCATGCATCATGATAACAGCAATAATATGTCAGAGTGCAAAAACAACAGGTCAGCCTTCAAAAGATGCTACAAAACCTTAAAAAACATAAAGAGCTACTTTCACAGTGTGATCATTGGTTTGGTTACAAGAGGCCAGACCTCCAACGAAACACACCACTTTACAAAATATGCAAGAAAATTTACATTTTTAATCACTTGAGGCAAAACACGACATCCAGTATGACCCGGCTTGATACGCACTCCAGGAGGAGATACGAGTATCTGCTGATGAGCGCCCAAGAAGTCACTGCTCCACTGAGTATCGCCAGATAAAGCCAATCATGGAGGGAAATTAATGATAAGGTCAAAGATTTTCAAACAGTGAGAAAAGCAGCTGGTTAAAGAGCCAGACCCAAAATAACACCATCCCAGGTAGGAAAGTATTTCTGATCATTCAGTTAATATCCACACTCACAAGCTCAGGCGCACAAGCAGAGCAGCAGGTCGTGCTTTGTGTCTCAGCATGTGTCTCTTCCTGTCTGTGTGTGATGTATTACAGAGCAGCACATTGTATAATTAAGTCCTAATAATGCATGCTGTCTTTTAAAATCTTTCAATATGTGGAATCAGAATGATCCAAAACTAAGAACGTGCAGAATGACCACAGCAGCAACCAGCTGGACATGATCTTTGTTCACATTTGTCCTGACAGGAGTGGGTGGTGTGGTGTCCCAGTTTCAGTACTGTCACTGGTGTCACAGTCTGCCACATCAGGGATTTAAACATGCACTTTGTACTTGTACGCACACATAATGCAGTTAATCCTCACATAACCCGCCAGTGACAGTAAAACAACGTTGTGTAATGAAGAACCACCTCCTCCTTGTTGTTGTACTTAAGTGGATGTTTGTGTCTGCCAAGGGCATGCGGCGCAGCAGTGAGATAAGATAGTACTACATCCTCTCTAATTCAACATTAGGGTTCACAGCATCGTTCAAAGTGAATTTCAGCTCATCACTCAGTCGTCTTGAGTGAAAAAAGATTAAATGAAGCAGGTTTTGGCTGTTACTTGTAGTCAAAGTTAGACTGTAACTTCTGTGTAACTTGGACTAAATCATGGCTTTGTGAAAGCTCAATTAATCATATGCTTTCAGCGATCATTCCTTTTATAAATAAGTACCTACTGCACCTCCAAATCAGAATAATATCTCAGCTGCAGAGTTTTCAAGCTCAGTTCTCTTCCTCTTCAAACCTTCAAATACCTAATGTTGTCTCTAAAGCGAAACATAGAAAGTCGGGCTTACTTTTTTCAGGTCTTTTCCAATCGTCTTCTGAGGCTTCACGTCATCGTCACTGTCGTCATCTTCATCATCACTGCAAAAAATGAGCAAGAGAGAAACTCACTCAGCAAGATTAGAAAAAAGTTTAGGATTAGTCTTTCTAGTATTTGGGAACCTGATTAAAGTGTGAGTTAGATTTAACATGCACATGTGACTGAGTATCGAAAGTGTACGAGGAAAATATTATGGTAAAAGGAAACATACTCCTCATCATCGTCGCTGTCATCTTCATCATCATCAGAATCCATCTTTAGTTTTTTCTACAAGAAAGGGAAAAACACTCAAGTTAATACATGAGATATTTAAACAGAGAGCCTGAACCATCAACACAATTAAAAGGAGAAAAAGCCCTTTTTTTTTTTTACAGCTTAATGACATTACTTATTCTACCGACACACAACCCTTACAGTAATACTTTTAAATGGGCCTTCAGGTTGTAAATAAGCACCAGTCCAACATTAAAATAGTGGATTCCCATCTTTTAAACCAGAATTGAATCTAAAAACACAAAGTTCTTCGATACAATTCCCATTTGAAGCTTCTCACCTGTGGAGGCCTCTTCCCCGATGTGAGGCCTGCAGGTCGCTTCACTGGTGACGTGTTGTTCTCCTCCTCTTCATCATCTGAATCCTTCACACCTGAAAGGTAAACACAGTGATGAGATGGTTTTCATACATATTTATTATCTACAAATACTGTTATATTTTCAGAGGAGTAATTTTCATTTGCCTTCACCATTTATGATCCATTATTGTAAATCTTCTTGCACTGCCGTCTACTTTAAAACAGTTAAACTTGTAATTGTGGGTCTAAATGACACAAACTGCTCCTTTAACAGACACAGTGTGGTGTAGGTTAATGATAAAATTAATTTGAAATTTGAAATACAGTTTCTATGTATTTGTCTGCCATTCTGTAAAAAGACTCACAGCAGCACTTCCAGCTGTTGAAATAATACTCACTAACAAAATGCTGCCCGCTGACGTGAACCGGTCCAGAGCCAGACTGAAGACGAAAGGTAACTGGAGGTGTAATTTCAAATCCACCTAGACTCATCTGGACAACAAAAAAAATAAAGATAAGATTAACTTAACTGTGATTGTCAAGATCTCATTTATTGCAGACAATCACATCAGTCAGGTGGTCACTCACAGATGGCAGGACAGACGGTTTGAGAGCAACTAGCGGCACTTTGGTTGTTTTTCCATCATAAGTAAGACCCTCGACTTCCACCAGGTGGAACTTATCCTCGGCCTCTGCTCCCAGACACACCTGGAAAATAAATAAATAATACTTAACAAAAATATCTTTCCTGTTTGGAAACAATCAGTTAAACATTTTAAGTGATACCTCCATACATAGAGAATTAAAGGGATACTCCAGCGTAAAATTAGACACCCCCTCGAGAGATGAATGCTGTCAACTTCTATAGTTAGACCACCTTTAGTAACGACAGCAAGATAGCAATACACAGCTGTCTGATGAGCCATAAACAAACCTCAACCAAAACACCACTCTATAGCCACAAATAATGCTCAGAACAGCACCTAACTTCATCAACAGGACATATAGGGTCCCAGCCAAAGTGCTAGCCACCAAACATCTTTTTAGCTTTGCCTGATTACTTTAGCAAAGAGACTAAACACAACTCACCTACTCTCCTCCAGCAGCGGCTTGTTTGTAGCGAGACCTCCGGGCAAGTCCATTGACTGCAGCGGGGTTTCGCAGCTCAAGGAAGAACATTTATGATCATTTCTTCATGGTAATGCAATCAGATTGAGACACTAAGGCAGAAGAACTACTGTGTCTGCAGTATGGTGATTATTACTTCATGGAAATGATAAAGAAATGATCATAAATGTTCTTCCTTGAGCTGCACTGGTGCGTCATCATTATTGGTCCCCAGCAGCTCACTTCCATTGTGGCTTTTTTTTTTATTTGCATCTTTTTATTTTCGCAGTAATTAATTTTTTTCCTCATTGCTAACTTTTTTTTTGGCGTTGTTAACTTCTGTTGTGGTTTTTTAATTTGCACCGTTTCTTTTTTTATTTGTAGCGGGCTTCAGTTTCTTTTTTTGCATTAGTAACTTCCGTTGTAACTTCTTTTTTTTTTTTTACAGCAGTGGCGACTCTCGGCCACCGTACATAGATGCCACTCTGACGGCGATTGTCTCTGGATATTTGTGTAAATAAAAAGGGGTTGGTCCTTACTGCTTTGATTGACAGCTGCTGCTCCGTATCATCGTCGTCTACGTCAACTTTGAACTCCCGTTTGTCCGATTTCAGAGTACAACCTGAGGGGAAAAACCAACCGTGAAACGTGTAAATATCCTTCAATTACAATAATCCTGCACAGTGTACATGAACGCACATAGCAGATAAGGATAAAATAGATATAAACTGTGTAATTCCACGCCTTTGTCGGCTAGCTAACAAAAGAGCTGAATTGGCGCGAGAAGGAGCAGGGGGGTTAACCACCAATTTAGCTAACTTCATCCTCCTAAAAATATAAACAGCTCTTACATGCATGAGAACACGGTGTTCGTGCTGATTGTGCAACAAGAAAATGACAAATTTATGCGCAAAAGGCGAGCTCACCGAACAAATACATTCGTGGTCTGCTCAAATCTGAGATATCGTCCTCCATCTTTGCAGCGGGGGGATACACTTCCGTAAACTGGAGTGACGGACAGCTTGACGAGCCAATCAGGGACCAGAATATAACTCTTTCTTCTTCCTCCTCTTCTTCATTCTACTGGGAGTTGGCAACCCACTCAAGGAGCATCACCGCCATCTACTGGATTGGAGTGTGGCACAGGAAATTAAGAAGGGAAAAAATAAATAAATCAAAAATGTAAGAAAAAAAAAAGATATATGCCTATACTACGACGGAGGATTGGGCCACAGTTAACAAAAAAAACCCTGAAACTTCGAGATTAAAGTCGTAAAACTACGAGTATAAAGTCGTAATTTTATAAAATCATAAATCTACGAGATTAAACTCATAGTTTTACGACGTAGTTTTACTTCATTAATCCCTTGAATACTTTGTCAGATACTGACCCTAACAGCTTCTCTTCAGTGAGATCCAGATTTTCTTTCTTAAGTTGGTGATTAACCTGTTGCCTTTTCTGTGTGTGTTTAACACAATCAATTAGTACATGTTTCACTGTTTCCCCTGTCTTACAGTCATCACAAAGTCAAACACAGGCTCTGATTGAGTCCTGTATGCCCAATTCTTAGCCTGGTTAATACTGTCTCCTCCTTTGTGCTTCTGCCCCGCGTAGCTATTCTGCCAACATGTTTTTGGATATTGTACATATGTCTTCCTGTGTCAGATAATAATAATAATTATAATACATTTTATTTAAAAGCGCATTTCTGAACACTCAAGGACACTGTACAGGGCATAAAAACACAGTTAGAAACATAATTAAAATAAATAAAACAACATACAAGTGTAAAAGTGGACAGTTAAAGTGAATATGCAATTTAGAATAGGTGTGTTTTGAGTTTGGATTTAAAGTGGGGTAGATATATTTCAATATTAGTGAGATTCTTTATAATAGATTTGATTTCTGTTTTGGAAAGTGTTACTACTATGTCTGTTTCCTGTGATTTCATTGCAGTTTTTGCCAACAAGTCAACTTTTTCATTCCCTTTGACTCCTTCATGAGCAGGGACCCAAAGGAAAGAGATATCTTGTCCTTCTTCATGTCGACAAAGAAGATGTTTTCATATGTCATAGACAATGTCCTGTCTGCATAACGACTTCCCTAATCTTATGCTTTCCAGCGCGGAGAGACTGTCTGAGGCAATTATGACATTTCCCCTTTCTTTATTTTCTTGTACCCACTGTAAGGCTGAAAATATTGCAGTTAATTCAGTTGTGAATACTGAAATGAGGTTTGAGAGTCTCTTTTTGACTGCTGTGCGATGTAAAAAGCAGCACCCGTGTGTCCACTCTCTGGTTCTTTAGATCCATCTGTGTAAATAACTACCTTTTGCTGATGCTGTTCCAAGTGTTCCTGGACTATTATCCACTGTGGTGTAGAAGTTAACTAACTGTGAACCAATTGTATTTGAACATGGGTGGGACAAAGGAAGCAGAGCATTCTGGTCGACAAACGCTAGATGGTGCTGTACTCCCATAAATTGAAGATATTCACAGTCAAGAATGGCTGAACTATAGAGGGAAACAGCTAAAACCTCCTCTTCTTATTCAGTGACAACAAAAGCACATTTTCTAATATTTACAACAGATTTTTTGATTTTTAACGAAACTTACAGCAGCAACCGAGCCCAGTAGTTGCTAGAAAAACAGGCAATCACAAAATGGGCTAAATCTATACAGCATAATCAAGTCCTCTTCTACTCTTGACAGTAGTCCTACCAATAACAACACCACAACAAGCTGGTAATATGTCGGACAGGTATTTACAGTTAGGGCAGAGACAGTTTTGTGGTGTAATCAAACACTCCTCTGCTGTCTCACATGTTCTAATGCTGATAAACACAAGATGATAGTTTTATTCTTTGCACAACCACAATTTTTCGTTGATCTTCAGGCTCTTTATGCAGTTGTTTGTATCTCCCTTATTCATAATGACTCCCTCAAATAACTATTACAGCCTTTTTATATTAAGATTGGGATATTCTCCCTACAGTCCATCGCTTAATGTGCCGTTTGGACTAAATAAAAGAGGCCTTTGGTCAGTGATATTAAAAGTCCAGCCCTGGGGGCAGTTGCAGCCTTTAAAAGAGTGTTCAGTGGTTGTTAAAAATATTGGTAATAAAATGGGGAGCCATTGTAGTCTCAGATATTACAGAGAGAGAGACAAACTGAGTGAACTTTTCAGACAGTGCACAAAATATTGGTATCATTGGTGCAGTTCAGGAAAATTCCGCAGACAAATGTAAAATGTAGTCACTTTTTGGCTTCAGCTATGAGCAGTTATTCACGTTTAAGCTCTAGTTATCATTAAAAATCAAAACTCATATTTTGTGTCTCAGAAAGACCAAGGCTGCTTCAATATTTCAGCGGTTTTTAGATTTGCAGTACATTCATAGTAACTACATTTGGACTTAATTTGATTTTAATTAGGTGTAGTTGCTGGTCATATAAGCTTTGAATTGTCTTGGGATGTATTAAAGGTGCAGTATGTGGCATTTAGCAGAACAGACTCGATTAAAATAAGTATGTTTAAATCAGTGTTCGATCACTGTAAAATAAAAGCCATTCTCTTTATGTGGACTTAAAACAAGACTTTATATGTACACAGGAGCAGGAGGCTGCTATCTTGCACTACCATATTTCTACAGAAACACAGAGTGGACAAACTAGAAATGTTTGCATTTTTGTGTTTATGATTGGCAGATTTGCAAAACTGGCTGAAGAAGGTATACTGATAGATGTTAATGGTTGCTATAAAGCTCGATAAATAAAGGGTCATACAATGCACCATGGGAGCTTTTTGTCCTTGAAGGCTGCCGTTACTTCACCAACAGGAGGGGTGAGCAAGGGAGCTTATCGATCTTGAACCTCACCTTTTAAATGTTGCTATATATTCCCATTTGTATGCACCGAAGCTGAAAAAAAGAAAAACATTCATATAAAGTATTCATGAGAAGCATCTTAGAGATCTGAAATCTTAACTTCTGAGAATTAAGGTTTGACTACCTGAGCTCATTTTTTATATAATTTCATTTTCAGATTCAAATGTTTATAAAATGTTATTTAAGTTTTTTATTTTGTTGCAACCATTTTGGATTTCAGGCTCAGGGAACGTGGAGTTTCTCAGAGTTTCTGAGTAAAGAAATTCCAACTCATGAGGGTGTTTCAGATAGTTTTTCTCACAGGCATCTGAGATGAGATGTGCCAAAATTCCAGTGCTGACACTTAACTATTTCTGCATGCGTACCTGATATTCTGCGTCGTACCTTCAGCTGGGAAAAAAAAAAATCAAAGAAACTGAGAAAAAAAAAAACAGGAAAGCGCATTGTTTATTTTGTTTCTGTCTTGCCCTGCAGAAGAAAATTAACATAGTACAACCCGCGTATCTCACAGAGCTGCAGGCCCAAAACCCGCGACGAAGCACTGTTTTTGTTTAGAGTCACTGCAGGCCAGTCCTTCGTGTCAGCAGCCTAAATCAGGGACTTGTTTGACAGCTAACTACCCGCTGTGTGCTGCAGGCATCAGTCTTTCAAGTTCAGCTCTGACACAGTTTTTGCTTGCTTTTACTTCCACTCCTTAAAGCTATTTGTCTTGCATTAGCAAATATCTGAAGGTGCTCAAACACCTACAAGAAAACATCTACGACATACTTGTGAAACAGCAGCAGCAGAGTCTTTCATTGGGAAATATCTCGTCTAATCTTTACGAGTGTCACATAGTGTGTCTGTAGCTGACCCGTATTGAGCAGGTGTTGAGTTATTGAGGCGCAGCAGCAGTATTACTCAAAAGGAATGAGTGGGGTTGTCTTCATGCATGCCTGAGAGCTTGAGACGGCTTTAATGTGTCACAGACTGCCAGGACACGTCTGCAGATCTCCTCACATGGCTGATATGACGCTCGAACTGTTGGACTTACTCAACATTTTTGCTTTATTCTTCAGGATAGATCCCTTCAAGTGTTTGTCTTGGTGTTTTGGCGCACAGAATAAAAACAGAAATTAAAATAGAAGCATTAAAAAAAAGGGATATACATATATAAACTTAAATCACACAAATGAACATTTAATGTTTCTGTGTATGTGCTTTTTGCAGCATGTTGTGCATCGACCTGTGCATGCTCTCCCCCTGTCCCTGCATGCCTCCTATCTTATGTAAACATACCTTGTGTAACTATTTGCACGTGTGCATATATGAGAGGTGAGTATGCATGTAAATATGAGTTTGTGAATGGAGAGAACTATGAGAGCGTGTCACGTCAGCAGCATCTCTGTAACACTGTCCGACTGCAGACAGAGTTCTTCACTCCTCACCTGACTCAGCTGGAAATGACTCCACACCTCAAGATATTCTGGAGCAACAGCAGCTGACAGTTGTTCAAACATTATCAAACCATTATCCAAAGTGCAACACCTTAAAAAAAGGAGCACTGAGCTGATCGTCTTTTATGTGTTTGTAGGTTTTTCCTCACTGTGTGGGATGAATCTCTCCTCTTTTTCACAGATATGAAGTTAAAATATAATCGTGACGCTGACTCTATCTTGCCAAAAACTTTAGATGTTTAACCACTTAAGAGAAAATAAAACCACCAGGCATGACGGAAAATACCATTTTGGTGCAATTGTTCAGCAAAAAATAGTGCTGTGAGGTACCGTCAGATCCACCGCCAAATTTTTGTAGTTTTGACTCATCAGTGAAGTTTGGTGGTCAATAAATATGTTTATAAAATATTTCTGGGAAAATGACTTGAGCAATAATCAGGGTGAGCGGTGTTTACCTTTAAAGCTGATAAAAGTCTGACTCAAACTTTTGATTACAGCTGTTTTTTGTTTCACCACAAGTCGAGCAAAACTAGATTGTGAATTTCTTTGTTCCCACTTTGGTTTCACCCTCATGTTAACAGGTTTAAACAGCCGTTTGTGGATTTGTGTTGAAGAAGCTCTTCATACTTGGCCTAACATCTGCACAGAAACTGCACGGATCATTACAAATCATATAAGCCTAATTGTAGAATCATTGATTTTAAACAAGAAAACTAACTTATCTGTTGGAAAGAGAATCTCTCTATCACGTGAAATCATTATTTTCTCAGCAAGTCCAGTAAACGTGCCGTGGTTGTGTTTTAAAGTCAGGAGCTGTAAAAGCCTTTGTCAACAAAGCCTGACATGTCAACACATTAACAGTGATCTAATAGAGTTTGCTATTCTCTGCTGCCTTCCTGTAACATATAGCTGCTATAGCAGCTGTCACGGCCCAAAAAGTGCTAGAGGAGTTTGGCAAGTTCACACTAAAACTGAGCGAGTCCTAGGATAAGTTCACATGGCTCAAAATGACCTTGTCATGTTCGTTTTAGGTTTTTTTTTGTTTGTTAGTTTCTTAAAGCCTTCTATCTTTCAACCCTCAACCCCTAAATCACCAACATTACCGAAACTACATGAAAAACGGTTATACTTCAAAATTATTACGCTTAAACGCTAAGAGAAAAACATATTTTTGTGTTTTTTTTATTATTATTTTTGTATTAAACATATGCAAAACCTGCAGTTATAAAAAACAACAACTATTAAACACACATTTAACTTCACCCAAACATAGTAGTCGTTTAGGTCGCTGGAACGTGTCCTGTCAGTTCATAAAATTCTTTATAATGTTCAAAAGAGCTGCCTTCATGACCAGAGTCGTGTGCGAGCATAAACAATGATATAGCCGTAAAGCTGACTTCGGCAACACACAGCGCTCAGCCCCTGTTAGATCCATCTGTAACACGGGTGGTCTTTCACTGTCTTCAGAGTGACCTACACCCTCGTTCTAGTTGGAAACCGAGGGTGCCATTCAGTTCACTTTAACACAGTTACTTTTTGATGAAATTAATTCAATATATTTTTAAAAACTACTATTATTCTTCGGTCATCTCTAAACAAAGAAAAGTCATGAAGCACTGTTTCTGTTCATAGAAAATAGCAGAAAGAAAACCCCAGTGTTGTGTCAGTAAGCACCTGCAAGCTAAACACAACTCTGTACACTGGTGGTGAGGCCCGTTAAAGAGAAGGGAAATGAGCGTGGTTCTCTTGCTCCTAAACTGCAACAGCTAGCTTTTAGTTCAGCGCGGGGAGGAGAGGAAACTGAAACAACATGAAGATCCAGCTGCGCGCCATGATCTCCTCGAGTGGGACGCTCGACCCCGCAGAGGACGACAGTTTTGCATTCGGAACAGAAATATGGGCTTGAGTTTTTGGCCACGTATCAGCACTACTGTTTGCAATTCACACAAGCAAGTGAATCTTATAATGTGATGAGTTACTTCTGCAAGTAATGTTACCCAACTGTGGTCAGAATCCAAACGTAACGCTCAAACAAATGCTGCAAGAAAGGTTCAACACTGAAAACGGGTAGAGATAAACATACAAAGAGAGAATAGTAGAATAAGACGGGGCTTTAATAAAGTGGAGAAACCATTTCTTCAAAAGTGTATTATTATCCGGATGTTTGAAACGGCGTGGATCACTGTCTCTTAAAGAATTAAACCCTAAAAACCGAACTGCAGTCAACAAACCGTTTGGCCTAAGCTACACCTCCTTGAAAATGTCATGTTTACTGGGTTTCTTAAGAGTGGGACCAACTGATGGGAGCAGACGGAGCGTGACACTGAGCACAACATGGCTGTTTTGGTGAATAGTTTTTTGTCCGCCTGTTCCTAACAGAGTGCCTGATAGGAAGTGTGATACACCCTGAGCCTCTGTCTCCTGTTCATCTTGTGTGGTGACATTTTATTGGATAAGGACGGGGCTCTTTGGTGGCGAGACAGAGAGGGAGTGAGAAAAAAAACAAAACTGGAGAGCCATGACAAGAGAGGAGAAAAATCTTTAAGCACCTGTAGTAAAACACAATGCACGGTTTTGAAAACAGCAAAAGCGAGGAATTTTTCGCGAATGAGCCAAGTCACGTCTTCAAGGCATCCGAGACGCAGAGATGAAAGCAGCATGGAGCGGAGGAAATGGGGGTGGAGGAGGTGTCACCTGGAGGACTGCCTGCTATTGACAGGATCCCAACCAGGCGAGACGCCCTAAAAAACTGACGAAACAGACGCGCTGTGTTGTGGGGAAAGCAGAAGGTTGTTGGGGATGGATGCAGCTGCAGACAGCTGCTTCGAACCAAATCATCAACCTGCTCTGAGAAACAGTTTGGGAGCTGGAGCGGCCAGATGCTGTTGAAATCCCAACAAAAGGTACAAGACGTTCACCCTGGAGTTTTTTTCAACACATAAGTATGTCATAAAAGCTTATGAAAGGCATTCGTCAGCAGCAGGCGAGGCCAAGATAACAAGAGGCCAACAATAGCATCCATTACAATCCAGCAACTGCAGAGTAGGAGGTAGAACACAAGGAATACTCTGTTCTATACTCAAACAGGAGTGTGTCCGGCTACAAGGGCATTTAAAGGGATATTCCAGTGTAAAATTAAGTTGGGGTCAAACACACCGCAACACCGAGTTATACACCCCGTCGAGAGATGAATGTTGCCGACCGCTTGCTTCTCTAATTATACCAACTTCAGTAACGACCGCACAAAAACAAAACAGAAGTGCTAATAAATAAAACATTACAAAAGCTAAAACTGTTACTCTTGCACTGGGCTGCCATCTTGGATTATGACGTTGTCACCAAGTCGGGGCTGGTGAGGCTCGTCCGACTTTCCGAGTCAGAAATCCAACCTCAGGGGGGCGTTCCAGATGAATTTCCGACTCGGAGCTTGGAAATTCTGACTTCGGAGTACAACTGGAACGCAGTATAATTCTCATTAAAGAAAGAGAAAATTCAGGCTTCACCTCAAATCTTGTCTTTCTTATCTTCTTTTTTCCGCTATAAAGTAAAAATATGTTTCTACATCATCAGCAAAGAAGTGAAATAAGACATTGTATCGACCCCGAGGTGGAAATACAGAGAAAATAGAAGTGGGCCCAGAGTAGACCCTTGAGGAACACCGCATGTGAAAGAGGCCGTCTCAGAGAGGTCATATCTTCCAGATGGACTGAGAAAGTTCTATCTGTCAGGTAAGACCAGGACAAACTGAATGCTGCGCCTTTAATCCCAAAACAACTCTTGAACCGAGTAAGAGGATTATGTGATCAGCAGTGTCGAAAGCAGCTGTTAAACGGAAAAAAAGAGGCTCAAGAATCAACAGTTGAATGCAAATCATTAAAAGCTCTTAAAAGTGAAGTTTCAGTGCCGTGATGTGATTGAAAACCAGAAACCAAACTTAAATATGTAATGTATAACTACGAATGTAAACAGCTGAATAACTAACACTTTCTCCAAGACTGTAGATAAAAAAGGGAAGTTCAGAAATAAGCCCAAGAAAGTTGACCCTCATTATTTTCTCAATAATTTTTCACATTCCTGTTAAAGTTAAAGTTAAAATTAGTTAGATTGAATCATCCTCAAATTTGGTGCAAAGTTCAGTCAGAAGTGTCATATTTTTTATTATTGAGATCAGTCTGAGGTCACTTTCTGATCGCCCCTAACTTATACTTTGGTAAAGACACTAATTTTCACTTTGTGAGTCAACAGTCTTTATTCAGCAGAGTTTTTTTCTGCTCCTTTGCCAGCGCTCATGATTGGCTGTCACGGTGGGCGCGGCAGGGTCCATTTCCTGTTACGTCACACCCGTTGGAGGCTCATTTACGAGCAGAGAACCTGAATGATATGTTTACTGTGCGTCTGCATAGATAGGTGGCTTTTGTTATGACTCGGCTGAAAAGCATTTTACTTGATAGCGTGGATGTGGCGATAACAGATGTTTGACTGTCTGGTGTCTCCGTGACCGTGATTCACCCAGACAACAATGGAGGCGAGGACCAAAAATAGTGTGGGAGCAAACATCTGAAAAAGATACTGGTGGTGACATTTAGGATTACATAGCCTTTGTGATATTGTTGTTGTTGTTGCTGTTTGTGGAGGTTTCCATGCCTGCTGTGGGTGTTAACTGATCGACTGGAAACAGAGCGTAAAACAAAGGAGCTTCTACCAAAAATTATAGGTATGAATAATAATCTCTCCTTTGCAAAAGCTGTCCGAAGATAAAGGCAGCGAGGGGTTTTGTTGAGCAGGAAGTTTTGCTTCCAACAGCTTTGTTGATTCAAGCCAAATTCACCAGAAAGACGCTTTAATTCCAGATTCTACGTGCAAAAAAATAATAGTTCTCATGGCGAGAAAAAAACCTGCCAATGAAATAAGAAATAAGTTACTTGTCAGGTTTTTCAGATGAGACATTTCTCATTTCAATAACCCTGAAAAGTACATTTTCACCAATTTCACCAACAGACAGAATTATTCAGCAATTCAGGTCTTATTTTTGTTATATTATTCCTTGAAGTTGGACATTTTCATGGACTTGTCAGGTGACTTTGGCTCAAGCTAAGACGAATAATTATTTTCACACAAATTTGAGTCTTTGCAGTCAAAGGATGGATGTCATTTTCATCTCCAACGATCCCTCCTCAGATCCAGAAAAATAAAATCGTCCATGGCATGTCCTTTAGAGTGGAGAACTGGCCAATAAAAAAATCCCCCTCTTTCTCATATCTCTTGTAAACCAAAGCTGGGCTGCAACATCAGGACTGAATAAATGATGCCGGTGCTTTTAAAACCTCCTCTGCTGTCCGCACACATAAAACAGAGTTAACAAAAACCTTGGAAAGAGTCTGTCAGTATAAAATAAGATGGTAAAGGTAGGATCCAACAAGAGAGAGCCTATTAGAAAGGTCAGGACGTCCTTTACATGCAACTCCAGGTTTCAGTTTGAGCTCAGAAGGTTCCAGAAATATCCTCCGGAGTCTTCTGTCTGCTAAAGAGGACCAACATGAACGACTGGGTCTGAGGGAATTGTCACCACTTTTTACATGGACCTCAAACACAGAGAGTATCAGCAACAGAATCAACAGCAGCAGATTTTTATTAAAAGTACAATGTAGACAGTGAGTGGGAATAAAAGTTGAATCCTGGAAGAACAAAAAAAAAAGTGGTTCTCCATATACTTTGCTATAAAAACCTATTTGTGCTATTAAAAAATAAACAATAAAGACTAGACCTTAATCTAGAGGTTAGACAAGGATTACGAATGTCTGATTGGTCGGTTTTTTTAAATAAGGTCCTTTCAGACCGGGAGCGTTTTTTTCGTGCGATTATTTCGGATGTCAATATTTTTTTCGAACCTGTATCCTGTTAATATAAGCGTTCACATCAGCGACGTTTTCCCGTCCTGTGATGTTGCTGCATTTATTTTTTCATATCACGGTCGATTTTTCTTCTGACCAACCACATTTCGTGTTGTTGCAACGTCAGATTCAAACACTCAGTCTGCTGTTGTGTTAGTCTTCTTGCTTCCACCCGGGGCGCGTCTTTTTTACCCCCAGAAAGTCGCAAAATCTTGATGTGTATATTTCGTAATTTCGCGTCATATTGCATCGCACATTGCGTCGTTCCCGGTATGTAAGGACCTTAAGAAAGGCAAAACTTTGAGCCAAAAAGTCATAATTATGAAACTGAAAGTTGGACATCAAGATTTTGGATGTTCACATCAAACTCATAGTTAAGTCATTTTTTAAATCTCATTATTATGGCTTATTTTCTAAAAATTTTAACATTTTCTCTTCGCATCAAGACCCTGTAACTCAAACTTTTGACTTACTGTCTTATACGTTTGCCTCAATCTGGCGTACTATTGACTATTCCCTCATAATTCAGACTTCTTATCCCCAAATTTTAGCTTCATGTTGACTTTTCCTCTGATTTTTTTGGCTATTGCTAATTATTTTGACATTTTAACTTATTATTATGGCTTTTAACTCATTATTTTGACTTTTTATATCATAAGTATGGCTTTGTTATCATCAATATGACATTTTTATCTCTTAACTTCATCTTTGTATTTTGACATTTAACCAATCATTACAGTTTCCATCTTGTATTTTCAGCTTAGTTTTTTTTTAACTCGATTTTTTGACTTTGTATCACATTAAAATGACAATTTAACCAATTATAGTATTTTTTTCTCTTTATAATGACTTTTTATTTTTATCATTGTGATTTTATTTACTCATAATTTTGGCCTTAAAATACAACTGAAATTCAGGAGTTTTTGTCGCCCTAAGGCTCTAGGTTTTTGTTTGTTTATTTGTTGGGTTAGCCTTGATGGGGAAAATTTGGTTGGACTACCTAACTGGTGACCTACTGGGACAGTTCGTCATGTGTTAAGCTTCTGTCCATTCAGTGGGATCTTTTAAACAGGGGAAGAACTGGAGAGGACACTGAACACAGCATCCCCTCTGACTGTTGTTCAGTTTCAGTACTTTCCCATCATAAATAAGTCCTGATACTTCCCCCTCTGCACCAGGTCTGGTTTTTAAAGCCTCACACTCTGCGCTCTGTCTGTGAACAGAAATAAGATTGAAAATCAGAGAATTGCCCTTGGAAAGGTCCTCCAATGAAATCAGTGGAATAAAACAAAAACAGAAACATTAAAACCAGACCGCAGTTCAAATGCTCACTTGGCAGCGGCACAACTTGTACTCTCGTTGTAATTTGAGCTGGCATCAGTTTCCAAACCTTTATTTATCCAGGGAGGCCTCTGCTGAGCACATTCGCTGTTTTTTTTTCGGCAACGCCCTCCTTCACAGTCACACCTGGGAGCTGTAGTCATCAGTTTTTATGGATAAAAAAGGTATTGGCCTGTCTTTGTGATACACTTTGATGGTATCTTACCTTTGGGTGGTTTGAAACTTTAATGTGTAATCACGGTGAAATCCCAAGAGGCTAACTATCTGCGCTAAAATCATAAAGTATTATTGCATTGTTTTCATAATGGTGACAAACAAGAAAGAGAGAAGACCGAAAAGAGCCCAGGGAAGAAAAACACAGAGCTTTGTCATCTTTTCAAAAAGTCACAATATCATTTAATATAAAACACCTTTAAATTGAACATAATTAAGAGGAATTCATCATCAGGAGATCCACCAATCCTCTACCACTTGAACACTGCAGTCCACCTCCATGGCAGCTGACTTCAATGGTACGTCCGAGTGCACACAGAAAAGGGTTGAAACATGCATTTTACTACATTGTACAAAGTCAAAAGCGAAAAACAGGAGGTCTTTTTTTGCCATTGTCGGCAGAGAGTCTCTGCAGCCTCGTGGGGGATCCAGAGGCACAAAGAGGGGGGGGCACAGTCTTGATAGTTGGGCATGTACAGAGGTGTCCGTTTGTTTCCCGGCACTTATGGATAAAGTGCCCTCCTCTCTTTTAGACCGACAGCTGAAGGGAAAGCGGAAACGTGGTGTGAGGCAGGAAAATGACTCAACATACTTCAGATATTCAAGATAACAGTGGTGGACTCGTCTAAATTTGACAAACAGAAATGTCAGTGCGGCTCCTGAGCTGGGAAGTCCGCACACAGTGTTGTGTAGGTCTCGGCAGTTACCCCACCATGTTGCTGGAAAGGATCAATGAGTGAGGGAGCACAAAGTCCATCCATTATTCTGTACCTATGACCATCCCATAATGGTGCTGCGTTTTTGAACGTCAGACACGACAGAAATCTGCCTCCCTGCTGTCCATCCACACTTTGATAAAAACTCCCCCCTCTGTCTCTCGTCTCATCTACACACACACTCATGTACACACACGCTCAAACTACAGATGCCACGGAGGTGACGGAGGTCACCTTATTGTCGTCCGCCCAGGGCTGCAGGTTCTGCAGGGCGTACAGGGAGGAGTTGTGCAGGCAGAGCGGGTCCGGCTGCAGCGGCTGGCTCAACGTCTTCTGGAAAGCTTCCTGCTGAAGCTGCAGCATCAGCCGGTTGGCCTGCTGCCTCTCGGCCTCCCTCTCCTCTGCAGTCTGTCTCCTGGGTGGACGGAGGAGACAAAAGGGGGACAGAGGGGGGGATAAAAAAACCTATATGTTTGTTTTATAGAGGATTTTATGTGCACAAGATTGACTCATGTTGTGTACCACAGCATAAAAATACAATCTTAGTTCCAGACAGGATAGTTTATATTCAAACAGTGCTTTTATAGGGTCATTTTAAGGGTAGTAAGAAAACAATATTCCTGATGCACATAATTATAGGAATATCTTAGTTTTTTCTGTAGATGTTAAAGGTTTTGTTTACTTTATGTTTTCCTTTCTTAAGTCTCTAAAGAAGGAAGATATCACCATTTTCTCTCTTAAACGGGTCATAACCTAGAACAGCTTTGTTTGGATGAGAACAAACTTAAAAGCTTTTAAATGATACTAGACGGGGTCTCCTCCTCACCGTGCCACATTAACATGATAAAACAAGCTTTTAAAACGATTGAAAACAAAGGAAATGATTTTCTTTTATGAAACCCTGTCAGAAAAAAGGAAGAAGATTTATTGTCTTGTTGTTAATTCACTGCTTTCACACCTATTCAACTCCTGAGCTTGTTCTTCAAGCTTCATGACGGCTGATCAGGACGAGTGGAACCAAACACAGGGAGGGGAAGATATAACAGGTACACCCTGCGCCTCAAGGCGAGATTTGACATCAGCCATTTTCCTCTTAAAGAGTGGCACGCATTAAAGCTCCAGTAGGGAGTTTTCTTAAATGTCTGAGAAATAAACCAAAATTCATAGGGATTCTTTTTATGATACACGAAAGCAAACAAGACCATCAGCAGCAAAATTCACAAGTTTTATACCCTGATTTTTTTTTTTGCCTAAATGGGAGGTGTCGGCTGAGCGGGTTAAGAAGCAGCTTTAATTTGACCTAATTTTAAATATTCACACTAAATTTAAGCTTGAATGGACAAAAGTCAGCCTGAAGAGTTTTTGTACAAAGACATTAATGAAGCATGTAGAAGATGAAATACAGAAAGATTGATTTGTCCACAGGGGGCGCCAAAATCAACAGAAACTCAAAGTTCCTCACGGTTTATTCCAAAATGCATTAGACTCAGCAAATTAAATATTTTTAATATTTCTATAGGAGTAACCAATTTTGTTTGAATACATTTCTGTTTTAATTATGGTTTTTATTCTTGTAGAAATAACCTTCTTTAAGGAACAGTCCGTAGTAGGCATCATTACGGAGGACAATAATAATATTCATAAAATATGTTTAAACGGATGTAAAATCACCTAAACATATAAGTAAACTTGGGATGAGCCATTTAAACCTGCGCATTTTAAAGGTTATTTTTCAAAAATACTTATCACGTACCACAGCTGTGTCTTTCCCCGAGCAGGGGGGCCCTTGATGAGCCTTAAATACTTACATATATCTGTATCCCTCTTACTGTCATGGTCAAACGGAAATTGTCTGATTAATTAAAAACGTACTCAGATTCCCGATGTAGGGTTATGGTTATTTAAAGCTTTTATTTGGTTGTTTGCATGACTGAGGTGTGGTTTTGATGATTATGCTGGTTTGGCTCAGGCTGTAGTGTAGTGAAGTTTGTGTTATCAAACATATATTTGTGTCATTTAGATAGCAGAAATTTATATTTTCATCACATTTTTTGTTATTTCACATACATTTGAATATGAGCACATTCAATTCAAATGTGGGATTACTGATAGAAAAAGACAATTTACTAAATTTAGCAGGAAATGAAAAGACATTTATCCATCCTGAATGACAGCAAATTAAACCTTAAAACATTTACTGGTTAGGATAAATATTAATTAAGCTAAGATGTATAGAATAACCCAGTTTCACGTTGCTTTTGTTGTTAATATCAGCGTTATCTAATTCATTAAAAACAGCCTGTTACTAACACAAATAACCGTTATTACAAGAGTCTAATGAGTTTTGAATAGTAAATTTTGACATGAAACCCTTCTGTTAAATTTTAACCCAAATATTTACTTTTTTTTTCTTTATTATTTTAAACCATGAGACAAAAATCAAAGAGTCCTCAGTATTTAATTGAGCCAAGAATTGTCCCCCCAAATTTTATTCAATAAAATATTAACTGAAGTTCAGCCATTTTGTTTCTCTCATTTTGGTATTATTACATTTTTGTGTTTTGTCATATGCAGAAAAAAACAACAACAACATGAAATCCACATTATATATCAGACATCTGCTAACCTGTACTGGCATCAGACCTTTTTTAAGTTGATATCTGTCGCCTGCTAATGAAAATATGCAAACCCAAGTTTTTGAACAAAGTTTGTTTTAGTTTATGAACTCTTTGTGTGAGTTTTGGCGCCCCTTGTGGACAAAATAATAGCTTTAATTTTTTGCTGATCTTGTCCTTTATTTTTGAAGTAATCTTTTCAGACGTGACTTATCCTCTCTCTGTGTTTTAACAGTTAGAAAAATCACTCTCTGTGGTCTTGTCTACTTTAGCAGCTCATAGAGAAGCCTCACTGTTCATTTCAGCCTGTTTCAGAACCAGCTAAAAGTTACCTACTGGAGCTTTAAGTTTCACAGTTTACAATTCATCCTCATTGAAGTTTACAAAGAGTTCCTGAGATCATTTTAGCCAAGAAATACTCTAAATAGTCCTTAAAGGGCACAAAGATATTTTCCAGCCCCTTTCTATAATAATTTTATTTCTGATGAAACAAACCATCACGGACCAACACTGTCAAAGTCAACAACATACAAACAGCAGGTGGAACTCACAGGCGGAAACACACCTCTGAAACACTCTTTCATACACACCAAGCTCCATCCATTAGCCACACATTATTGTTAACAGCATTATCATAATCTGATTCGCCGGCTGTTGATTTGATCATCCTCTTGTTACTAGCGTAGTCGTCACGCAAAGACATCCCTCATGCTCATCCTATCAGGTGCACACTACAGGGAGACGGCATAAATCTGAGCAAAACTAGGAAATCAGAAAAACGGGTTACGCCGATTCCCTCGCTGCTTGTGACATGGCGTTGGATTCAGTTTGCTGGTGTTTATTTCACATGAATACATCTTTATCTCGTTGGAGGAGGAAATGCATCTCTGCTGGATCTGCTCCTGAATCCAAAGTCAAATACGGACCCGTATTTGCATTTTTAGACAACTCTCAGAGAAATGTCAAAGACATTTACCTCTTTTATAAAGAATAAGATGATAAAAAACACACATGAAATGTTCATTCACTCTGAAAAACTAAAGTTATTAAGCATTTTCTTTGTGCTTGAAACTGAAAAATCATTCTTAAAGTCTTAAAACATTAAACCCTAAGAGGTTATTAGCTGTTTGTAATGCGCTCTTGAAATATGCGTCCTGTCCCTTTAAGTATGGGCAGGGCTTCATAATTTGATTTCCTTCTCATTTACTTCCAAATGGCCATAAACAACAGCTAGAATGAAGTGAACGTGTGTGTGTGTGTGTGTGTGTGTGTGTGTGTGTGTGTGTGTGTGTGTGTGTGTGTGTGTGTGCTCTCTGTCTATGGGCTTGGCAGTGGATTCCTCCTGTGAGTGTTTCAGTATTGCTTTGGACAGCAGCTTTCTAAAAGGCCTTTCAGGACGCTCACGAGTAATTGTGCTTGGTCAAGTGAACTGGCCTCGATTGGCAGCTAAGCTAAGCAAAATAGGTGTTGTGTTTGTGCGGCGTCTCAGATTGTTCCAGCTGCAGGCCAACAATCGAAGCCGGGGTAGGAAAAACTCTCATTTCTGTCAACGTATGGAGCGAGGAGATAAATTTTAAAGGAGTCCTCTGAGTAAAAATCTTCCTAAAAAGCTTCTTAAATCACCACAGCCTCTACGGAGGCAAAGCGTGGCACTAAAAGAGAGAGTTATGGCGCCTCAGCTTTACTATCCCCCACTTTAATACCACATTAAACCGCCCAAGACAACACTCAAAGTGAAGGAGCGCCCTGCTGCAGCCTTACCGCCATTTTGTCCGTCTGTTCTGAAACCAGGTCTTGACTTGTGCGTCCGTCATCTTCAGGGCTTTCGCCAAGGTGGCGCGCTCGGCCGACGCCAAGTACTTCTGCCGGTGAAAACGTTTCTCCAGCTCGCAGATCTGCACCCGGCTGAAGGAGGTGCGGGGCTTTTTCCTTTTGGGCGGCGTCCGGTTCTGGTAAGGGTGTCCGATACGGCGGGTCACGGAGAAGGGTGAGAGGGCAGCTGGAGAAGCAGACAAAAAAAAGGGTTTATTAGACCGAGTTTGATGGTTCTACAGCTGTTTTTAACATCAGAAACTAGATTACTGTGAGTTATTCAGGTTTTTGTGAGTTTTTTATACGATCTGTCTAAACTTATTTCCCTGGGGCTTTTGTTTGTTCGCTCATGTTGCAAACATAATTTTGTTTTCCAGTCCTCGGCTAGATAAAATTATTATCCATTTTGTCTTAACTCTGGAAAAGGCCAGTGTGTTCGGGGAGTCTAAGAGAAGGCCCAGAAGCTGCCAGTTGAAGAAGATAAATGTGATTATGACTGATATTCCTCTGCCAGATTTTGAGAACCAAGCAGCGGTCTGATTCATGCAGAAAGGAAGTCCAAGAATACGTAGGACCAGTTACAGAAACTATTCAAGGAAAAATACGGCTCTTGGTTTGCATCCTAAAGCTGAGCAATGCCAATTCAACACGCCATTGATAGACGTTTTCACATTTTCTTCAAACAGGCACAAAAACATGTGAAATATTGCACATAACAATCATCTGTAAAACATTCAGGGAGGTTGTTTTGAGGGGTAGGGGGTCACTCACCTGGGCAAGCCCCCTTTGGGAAAGGATAGTCTGCTAGAAGGCCATTGCCGTCTCGCAGGTGAGCGAGCTCAGGGTAATAGCATTTAGCTAACGTCTCCACAGTGCTCCAGACAGGGACCCTGCCGATGTCTCCCTTGGGGAGAGGGCAGAGGGACCCGGCGACCCCCGGCCCCCCTGTGGCCTCTCCGGCTCGGCTCTCCTCTGCCTGCTCCCCTAAAGGAAAGGGAGACACATTGAGGTCCCACATCTGGAGCACAGCAGCAGCCAGCGCTGTGCAGGCGCCGACGCATAGCAGCTAATCACATGAAGGATCCCTGAATGATGAGCAGAGTCTGCTTTAACATTATTTACTGCCAGAGACTAAAGTTAGCGTTTGGAAAGGTTTACTTCAAAATGAGATATCTGCCATTTAGACTGATGAGGAACAAGGTGAATGAAGCTCATACCGACCACAAATCAGACAATCACAGTCAGTGCGAGGGTCAAAACAGAACTCTATCACCGTGATTATATCATAAACCCGCTCTAAGCAATGGCACAAGCGAACGATCAATCTTTTTTTATCATGGCGCCAATTCATAAAAAACGTTCTCACAAGAAAAAAGCAGATCCTGACCTTACTGCCTGATATATTATTTACAAAATACAAACATAAAGACGTGCAGAGATACTTCATTCATTTTTCCAGCAGAGTGATTAGATCAAAGTTATTCGACAATATTTAATTTCAGCACTAAATTTCCTCCATACAGACTTCAACATTTCAAAAGTGTTGAATTTTGTCACAGGTATTTTCCACATCCATCATAAGTATCGGCAGTTACAGTATTATACCTATTATGATGTTTACTTTCACATTAAAACCTTTGAAAATACTCAGTTTGGCACAAAATATTCTAAGTTTAATCAAACATTACAACAGCATTTAAATATATATGCATATTTTTGTGTAATTTTGGCTCAAAAGGCTTCCCATACAAGTGTATATTTCTCTGCAGAACTCAAACTTACCAAATTTTAAAATATTCAAACATCTACTTTTGGCTGGAAACATCTCTCACGTATAAATTGAGTATTTCCCATTACAATATCAGACATTTTCTCATTATTTGAAGTTTGTCCTTGAATTAACCTGACGAACATACACAGAAATGTCACTTTTACACACACAAAGCATTGAAACACCATCGACTGACAGCGTGGGTCATCATTTCTTCATAACAGACCTCCTTGATGATGTAAAATGATGCTTATTGTACTTCTCAGATATGTTTATATGCAACTGTGAGTGTATGAGCAAATGTGTGTTCCTATCATCTGCTCCTTACTGCCTGGGTATTAATAACAACTTATCCTCTGCATCATAAAATATCTATGAATCCTGTCTATTTTGTCAGCCATGGGTAAACAGAAGATCAATAAGTGTAACGAGATCGTTTTTGGCCATGGATCCACTCCCCGTCCACATTCTCATTTTGAGGGAGAATGGAAATCAACAACCAGGAGAGAAAAAAAAAAGAGGGAAAACAAGGATCTGAATCCGTGTGCCACTCCTCCCAACAAGCTGTTGTGCCTCCTGTCTTACAGGATGTTTATTTGTTGTTGTTTTGTCAGGGAAAAGCTCACCAGAAGCCAAAATGAATATGAAAACATCTGCATAGGTGTCCCTGGAGGGGGCCACGTGCTGCCACCGCTGCTGCTCGCACAGTTTCTGAAAATTCATTTGCAGCGCAGACGATGACAATTTGGATGGAAAATGGAACATGAAGCGATTATGCACTCGGCAGTCGTTCCCAGGGAGCTGCAGACGTCCCCTGATGGTGCTGAACACGAGTGGCAAATTGAGGCGTACACCAGCAGATGGTTTGTAAAATAGAGATGAAGAGCGGCGGCGTGCCTCACTGTAGGTCACATAAAGTTAAGATTACCTGAGTGTAAATTAACGAAGCAGATTTATGAAAATCCACCGCTCTTTTATTGTGCTTTTAAACTGGAGTCATCGTGACAGTGTTTTCTTTTGCTTCCTCTCATTATTATTTTTAATCTTCTGCTGTAATATGCCTTTAATATTATTATCAGGTTTCACATTATGTGTAGCTCTGATGCTCAGTAGTAGCATAAATGGTAATTGTATCTCACTAATATTCCTTATGGGACTCAGACAGGCATCTATGGTATTTAATCACAAGTTTATGGTAGCAAAATCCCCCTGATGTTTGTGATACTTCTGTGAAGCTTCCTCTCTAACACACCAGCACCTCTGTAACCCTTAAAAGTGAGATTAAAGCGACTCTATCTCTAACATAATCTCATTTTATTGGACTTTTCTATGATGTTTATAGATCCAAACATTATTATTCGCTCTTTCTCGGTTTCTCACAGTCCAAAAAATAGATGCAGCCTTATTCGGGTTACACGCAGAGAGCCAAACAGGCCTGTTGTTGCTCCCAGCAGCAGGTCTGGCTAACTAATACCGCATTAGACAGCTATTTCAGGCCATCTGCGGGGCTAACTAATGGACCAGGCGCATACAAGCACGTTCAGAGGGAACACAAGAGGAACACAGCACGCAGCAGGAGCGTTTGGACACTGACAACTGCAGAGAGAGTGAGCAGAATGCTGAGAAATACTCCACACAGCAGAGTGGTTTCACGTTTAAGACGCAGAACGTAAATATACAGCGTCTCAGGAATCAGATATGCTGCAGGATTATTGCATTACTATAATTATGTTGACTGGATGAGAAACACTGAAATCTTTAGGTTTGTTTTCAATCTAAAGCCTGGAATTCATACTAATTTCAAAATAAAAGACTTTCCCTGCACAGCTGCATCAGTTTTAATGAAATTACATGGATGGAAATAACCATTATCCATGAATTATTGTCATTTTAGCATGCAAATGTGTTGATTATTCCCTTACGTTAAGACAATATTGTCTTTAGAAGCAATTTATCCCACAACTATCCTTTTTAATGTTTATTAAGTAAAGGGACACCGATCTAAAAGGTGTAAAATGCATATTATTTGTACTTGAAATTTCAACGAATACTCATATCTGTTTTGCATTGATGAGGGAATTTAACACAAACAAGACATGTAGCCGACTATAGTTAGAAGATTTCAGTCTTTTCATCCTGCTGAGATAAACAAAGATCTATCATCCTGAACAGCGTGGATAACAGTGAAGCTGCTTATTATAACACCTCTGAGGAGAGATGATGCTAAATCAGTGCAAGAATGGAGAGAAAATCAGGTTCCTGTTTTATAAATAGAGAAAGGAAGAAGGAAAACAAAAGAAAGAGTGAAATGTTTTTTGTCCCCCTCCTCCAAATGAAAAACAAAATGAGCGAGTGTACTAAATGTGCAGCCCGGGTAATACAATTTAGCATAAGCACATGAAAAAATAAAATGCTACCGTGGAGGATGTGTTTCCCATAATAAAAGCAGCTCTACTTAATAACACTTGTGTGTGACAGCGCCTCCCTTCCCCTCTGCGGATATTACCTCTGCAGCAATCTAATAAATACAGCCGTGAAGGATTCTAAAGGGGATATTGAAATATAACATGAACATATATTGCTATTTATTACACTATACGGGACAAAACGCAGGGATACGCTGGCTCCTGTCAGAGAGAGAGGGAGAGAGAGAGAAGCGTGGAGCCACGAGGACAGCAGGAGCGCGTGCAGAGCGGAAATAAAAGCGTGGCGTTTGAGATGTTGAGAGAAAAAAACCCCAAAAGTTTAATTAGGAGTTTTATTGGTGCTACGTGACCGGAAGGAGAGAGTTACCAAACGATACACATTTATTATTATTATTATTATTATTATTATTATTATTATTATTATTATTATTATTACTATTACTCAAATGATTTTAATGAATTTAATTTATTTTCTAATTGTAGTTTTGCGTTTTCTTATAGTGCCTGGGCCAACACTTTAAAAAAATATATGTATTTAATTAATGGGTATGTATCAATTTTATCAAATAGTTTTTAAAAAAGAAGAAAAAAATAGGTTTCTATTAGCTCCATGTCGTGTATCAATGAGACCATCACCAAACATTACGCAGCTGATAAACAACATGAAAATAAAGAAAAATGTTAAATAAAGTGAAAATTTCAAAGTAAAAGCCCTGAGAAAAATGTTGCTTTTAATGTCATCTTACAACCACCAATTATCATGGCCTTTAAATATTATCTGTCTTAGCCTTTTAGTTGTTTAGAATGAGGAAATAAACTTGAAGTCGCTCGAAGATTTCAAAATAAAAGCACAAAGCAGACACGCTAATGTTGATGAACCCTCACAATAACAGATTCCCGTGGCCTTTTAATAACACTTGGCTTCTTTGAGCAGGTTTTAGATATCAGGGTTTAGAAATAAACATATTTAGGTTGAATATTTCAAAATAAAAGACTGGGGGAAAACGCTATTGATGAAACGATACGACCATCAATTATCAAGGCCTATTAATCCCTATACTCCCCACGGCTACTACTACTACTACTACTACTACTACTACTACTGCTACTACTACTAAAAAACAATAGTTTTCAGGGGTGGAATAAATAGCTCCTAAAATATTCAAACCTACTCCACGGAAATTTCAGTTACCTTAATTATATTTAACTTTGAGTAGAAATAAAACCACCAGTCTGTGAATCTACTCCAGTAAAAGCATTTTAACAGACCTGTACTTAAAGTGCTGACTACTTACTTTAATATCATGACGGTGGGAGTGGGGGAGAGTGAGATATGCTTCCCAAATAACGTACTAGCACCTTTCCTCAGACTTATTTTACCGACAGCATGAGTGTGTGAAGTGATTTGGGGTCTGAAGTTTCTGACAACAGTTACAGAGTCTTTTGTCAGTATTGTGACCTCTGTACAATGAAGTCATAGCTGGCAGTGCAGAGAGGCGTTTTATCATATGGGCCAAAAATGAGGACTCAATTGATTGAAATAAGTAAAAAAAAAAATACAACAGGGACGTTTTTGTTTTTTATTTTTTGGAAACACATCTTAAACTAAGTTTTATTTTGACTCGAAGTTAGATCAATACAACAAAATTGGCAAGGATTTACCTTTGTATTTACTAGTATTTTTAAAACATTTTTAGACATTATCCAATCAGTTGACAGCAATGTAGATAATTTAATAATAATAATAATAATTATAATAATAATAATAATAATAATAATAGTGTTTCTTTCTAAATTATGTTTTTAGAAAATTCTGTCTTGTCATATCTTAAAATAAATTTTATTTTGATTTGAAGTTACATCAATTTAATTGCCAAGAATTTATCTTTTTTTTTTTTTTTTTTTATTTATTTATTTTAGACAGTAACCAATCAGTTGACAGCCATGTAGTTCATGGGGAGATAATAATAATAATAATAATAATAATGATGATGATGATGATGATGATTCAATGCTTCTTTCTAAATTATGTTTTTAGAAAATTCTGTCTTGACATATCTTTAACTAAATTTTATTTTGACCATAAGTTTGATCAATTATATTGGTAAGAATTTAGCTTTTTCTTTTCCTTTTTTTAAAGACATTAACCAATAATGAAAATAACAATAATAACAATAGTAATAATGAATAATAATAATAAGAAGAAGAAGAGGAAGAGTAGTAGAAGTAGTAGTAGTAGTAGTAGTAATGTTTTTTTTAGTAGTAAAGTAGTAAAGCTTTATTTTGACTTAAAGTTACATCAATTAAATCAGCAAGAATTTACCTTTTTTTGTAAGACATAAACCAATGAGTTGACAGCCATGTGGTTAATGGAGAGATAATAATAATAATAATAATGATAATAGTAATAATAATAATAAAAACCCTCCAGTAAACAAACAGCTCTCCTCCTTGCTGTGGACTTTTTTAACATCTTTAATCCTCTTCATCAGTCTGATTAAATCCTCGTGATCTATAATGTGAAATTTATGCCACGAGGACTCTTGCCAGGATGACTAATGACGGAAGTGTGTTGTGCACAAAAAACCGAGCAGGTTTCGTTTACATCCCTGCAAAATAAATAAAATCACCATCACCTCCCACGGCTGAAGCTGAAGCTTGAAGCAAAAAAAAAATGTTTAAGCTGTTTAAAGCTGCACGAGGCCGTTTTTTCTGCTCCGGTTTCACCGTGGAGCGCGAGGGGGGAAAACACGAGACAGAGAGGAACATTGAAAAAGCTCCTGTGTCCATCAGGGAGATGATAGTGCATTTGATTTACGGCGTTTTATAGGAAACAGAGCAGGCTGGATGTGACTGTGTGTGTGTGTTACAGTGTGTGTGTGTGTGTGTGTTAGAGTGTGTGCTGCTGTAGCTGATCTTGGCCTGATCAATACAGTGGAAAGATATAAGCTGCGAAATAATTACAGCGACACAAAGCAGAAGAGAAATTAAACGAGAGGCCCTCGGTGACTATGAGGAGAATTGATAAGCCTATTTACACTGGATCTGTTTGCAGCTGACATATCGTCCCCCAGTATTTAATAATTCATCAGCGTAAAAGAAAGCGAAGAGTGAATATTTAATGCGTGGAGACGTGGAGGGAGGTGGCGCCAATCCATGAGGTTCTTCATTTTCAGCTTCATAACGATGAGGTCATGAGAAAAGAGCAGAGGGAACACCCCCACCACCCCACGTCCTATCAGAGGAAAGTCACGTTAAATAAACAACAACTCTGAGGCAAAGTTGTGATCAATTATCTTTACTTTTATTTTGAAAATGTTGATAGTCTGCGTGTCATCAATCCTTAATTCGCCATTTTCTTAAAAATCACGGCGAATTTTTACACGTGTGAGTAAATTGATGACCTGGAAAGGTTCTTCTACGTTAAAATTGTCTGTTTTTGTGCGCAAATGTAGATCTACCTTTCCAAAAATTGGGTTTTATTAACAAAATAAAATTACAAAAGTGGGGGATTGTTACAGCCAAACACTAAAGGTAAAATTTTACGTGGAAAATTGATACTTGGTAATTTTTATTCATGTAGTTTTTTTTTTCTTTTTTGCCTCATTTTACCCTTAGGGAGATTTCCACTGCTCTTTTTTAATGACCACACACACCTGAAAAAAATCACCTTAAAACTAATATAAATATATTTTAATCCTAACCTGAACGTTTTCCTAAAATTAAACAGACGGGAATAATTATTTGGATCATGCAACATTTGATTGTAATAAAAAAGTTCGAGTTTGAAAGATTGGGATCTTTTTGAATATTTTCCTCATGGATAAAGAATCAAAATAAATAAAATCTTCACATATTTAGGGTTAAAAATAACTAATCAATCCCTGTCATGTTCCACTATTATGGCAGTAAACAGAATTACGCACAGGTGTTCTTTCTTCTGCTTTCTCTCCAAATCTGCATTTTAACAGAGAAATACACGCAGCACTTAAATTCATATAAAAAGTTGTAAAAGCGAATCTGTGAGGTCAAAAGCCTCTTCCTGGGCTCCATAAAAGTAAACCAAAAAGTGTGAGTCGTTTGAGATTTATTTTAAGGTCTGTGCGTAATTGGAACATTAATTTGAATGTGTCGCCTCCATAGTTGTGATTTTGTACTAACACAATGACAGGTTAGTGATACCTGCTGTTAAGCTACATTTAAAGCTGCCATATTTTATTACTGTTATGACTCATCTTCCTGTTTTCTCAATTGGCTCCAAGATAAAAAATCATTCATCCTCATGAAAAGAAAGGGAACGTCGTTATCCGTCATCCGCTGTAAATGGAGAGTGATGGTCCAATACTGATTCATCAGCATGTCTGCGCCAATTTCTGCCCTCGTTTATCAGACTGCCCTTCCTGCAGCATAAAACTCACTCTGCGTGTGTTTGTGCGTGAACGATTGGATACGTATAACAACCTAAAGATGAAATCAGATGCACTCTTCAAGAGCTATTAGGCCCACTTTGGCGCACACACGAGAGGCCTGAATTTCAAGAGAAGTGTCAGAATAAGGCAAGACAGGGGAAGTGCAGTAATACTATTTCTCTGTCTAGGTGTTTGGTCTGTTTTTAAGTGAGTTTGGATGTGCGTTTAAGTGCCACAGATCCTCTGGCCTATAACAGAAACACAAATAGGACCAAATGAGCAGCAGGATGACAAGTAAACTCTTGTTACCTGTTAGTCTGTCCTTGGCAAACCTCCTACTGCTCTCCATCCAAGGAAAGGTGAAGTTCGCTGCGTTCCCCATCCCCATCCCGGGCACCGAGGCGATGCCGGGTCCAATGCCCGGCGGATGCGTCGCAGGGGGCGGATGCGGCGCTGCAGCAGCGGGCGGAGGAGGCATGGGTCTGTGCGCCGGCACTCTGATCACTCCACCTGCGCCTCCAGAGTTCACGTTAACGTTCATGTTCATACTAACGTTCATGTTCATGTTGACATTGTAGGACCCCGCCAGACCCGCCGCTGCCGCCATGGAGCAGGCCGGGTTGTAGACGCTGTTGTAGCCGTTGCTGTAGACGTTGGAGGCCAGCGCGTAATCCGGGTCGCCGGTCCGGTTGGGCAGCAAGCAGCCGCTGGACTGGTCCGAGCTGTTGAGGATCTGGTCGATGCCGAAGCTGATGGGCTCATGCTGCTGCTGGTGCGTCTGGTTCACCTCCTCGATCCCGGTGTGCTCCATACTTTCTGCCTCTGTTGTTTCTGTCAGTTTGTTCTAACAATTATTGGATTATTTTTGTCATGTAGCGATTGACGCCTTGGGAGATGAAATGTTTGTGTGTGTGCTGCAGATTTTTTTGTGGTCGAGCATCGACACAGGCCTCTTCTACTCCCAGGAAACCATCATCAGCGTGTCCAGCAGCTCTTTCCAAAATCTTTCCATCATTTTTGTCCAGCAGCAGGATCGGGTGTACCCTAAATTAAAAGCCTTTCCATCGGACTAAGAAAAAGCGTATCCATCTTTAACAGCGCGTTCTTACCCGATTTACTACACGAAGGTAGCCTAACAGCAGGCGGAAGATGCAGAATGGTTATCCTGAGTACTTACAGACAAAAATCCGCGTTTTTGTGGTTTTCTGGAGAGCTTGGATGCGCTTTGTTCCCCTTACTCTGCCAGCCACGATCCACACGCAAAGGGAATGGTGGGGTGTCCACGGCTCGTCGCATCAAAATAAAGCAACAGACGAAACAAAACAAAGCCGGAGAGGCGAAAACGAAGCGCTGACCTCGCAGGCGTGGAGATTAATTGGAGTTGAGAGCGAAAGATGGCTCTGTTGTGCTGAATGGTGAAGTGCGTTTCAGCAGGTGAGACAACCCTCTGCGTAAAAGCTGCCATTCGGTCATCCAGCCAAACCTCCCTCCCTCCCTCTCTCTCCCCTCCTCCTCCTCCTCCTCTTCCTCTGTAGGGCAGTTGTTTTGCTCGGATGTCTTAAAGAAGCCGCAGCTTGCTTTATCTTGTGCAGCTTTTTCTGCTGCTTAACAGGAGAGTTTGTTCCTTTTAGTGGCGCTGGAGGCACAAAACGGGTCAAGAGGTTTCCAAACAGTTTCGCGTCAATGTGCGTCCACATGATCAACATTATTAAGACCCATTTAATCTATCTATACAGGAGAAATCACTGAAATAGGACACTTGAAAGAAGAAGAAAAAACAGTCTAATGAAGAGTCAAAATTAAGTTTTTTTTCTTTACTATTTTAAGGAGAGACTTTGTCCCATTTTAATTCCTCTGTATTTTAAACAATGTATTCAACACTTGGTGCTACAAAATACCTCCCAGTAAATGTGAAAAACTCTGATTCATAGAGGACATTTACTCTATGATAAATAAAAATTATTAAAAAAAAAAAGGGAAATTTAAAAAAAAAAAAACATGAATTTAAAAAGAAAAGATTTGGCATTTTTTGTCCAAAAATAGATGAGAAGCTTTCAGATTTATTTCAACATCAAGTGCAATTTTCAAAAATTTTGTCCCCTTCTTTTTCCAACTTTTAACATTTTATAGTCTGAGTAGAAAATATATTTTCACAAGGTTAAACATTTACTCAGAGCTCGTTCATTTAGGCCACTGGAGGCTTTTCTACAGTGAGATTCTGTTTGGGATCTCTGTTCCACCTCAAAACACTCCTGCTGTTGCTCATGATTTGTTACTTCAGCTGACAGGAGGTTTGCAGCACTTTGTCTTCAAGGCTGCAATTTTGTGTTTACGCTCACCTTATCGCAATTATCCCCCCACCTTATAGCCACTTAAAAGCACACGTCTCCTACATTTGGGTCCACGAGCATTACGCACGGATGCGTATCAGTCTGGAAATTTGGCCTGAATGGTATCGCCCCCTTTTTTTAACACCCTGCATGAGACAACAAACACTGGATCAGATTTATTTGTGCACGAGCTGCTGGGGCAATAATCTGTTGCGCAATGAAGATATAAATCCACTGATATTGACGTGAAACGTGCAGAGTTTAGGCCTGATTCAAAGGCGCTGATTGGCCCACTCTGACGCACGACAACCCAAGTAATGACACTAGATAGATAGATAGATAGATAGATAGATAGATAGATAGATAGATAGATAGATAGATAGATAGATAGATAGATAGATAGATAGATAGATAGATAGATAGATAGATAGATAGATAGATAGATAGATAATTAAACAAATAAATAGTCAGCTCATGATCTGAGCCCCTGAGTTGCTGATTTGCACAAATTATTCCTGCTCTCTCCGCCCGGAGCGACGCCTCAGATCGCCCTGGTCTCAATTCAATAAAAATGAAAAATGGCTGATAATAAAAGCGCGACACGGGGAAAAACGAATTTAATATATCACCGTTTTATTACGCACTTATTTCACTTTCCCTGCGAATAAAGATATCTCTCCACTGCACAAGGTGGCTAGAGGGAAGCATAAAAATCAATTGTGTGGATTCAGAGCCATATCAATAACGGCGCGGGGACGAGGGCAGCGCGAGCGGAGCTGCTATTAGGCCTGTTTATATTTGCGCGTTACAATCAAATGAATAGAGACGAGAGGATGCACCGGGCCTCAGATCTGCTTACTGACACGGTAATTGGCCGTTTATGCAAAAGCAGGAAGATGTATGAGCAGGAAAGTGGAGAGTAATGTTTGAGAGGCGGGTTGGGGTATAACATCAGATCTGTGTCTACTACTGCTGCTGCTGATGGTGGTGGTGGTGGTGGTGATGTCAGCAGAGGGACCGTGAGGTGTGACTGTGCGTCACCTTTAGGCCCATAAGACAGACAGTGAACACAAACACTGGGGTTGTGGAAAAGGATCCACAGACTGAGTGCAAAACTGTGAGTCCCACATGATCACTATGATAGTTTCACATCTGTCCGACCTGATCCAAACCAGTCAGGTTCTTATAGTTCGACCAGGCCTCGGGAATCCTAGACAAACTGTTTCTTGTGCGCACAAAATGTTTGAGTGAGAGAGCTGATTATCTCGTCCACGCAACTTATTATCTAGTGCACACAACTCAAAGTTATTTTCTTGTGCGCACAAGACTGTAGTCCAAGCAGAGGAAAATGACGCACAATTAATTCATTGTTTATATATTTAAACTTGTTTCTCCGCCATTTCTGCACATAAATAAGACAAAGCTGCGGTACATCTACCAGAACAGCTTCAAGTGTCGATTTAAAGGTTTTAAACCAAAAGTTAACACTATAGCGAACTATTTTAGTCACTGAAGATCGGCAGTAAAGGTTTATTTTCACACGGTGTGGCCAAGGTTTCTCTCCTCTGCTGCACTGTGAACCTATACTAGAATTGCGATGACTTTTGGTTTACATGTAACGTGTTTGGTGCGTTTTTCCGGCCATATTTGGCTCTAACTTCTCTAATTTTCTTTGAAGTATTTTTAATTTGCTAAATCCTCCAGCCTAAATATATGTAAATAAATCATTTACATTAAAGTAAAGTAAAATCATCCACAGATCATAGGGAAAAACAAAAACATCACAGTTGAGCCAAGTCCACCAAATTCTCTACAACTGACAAATCAGTGGAAAAACAATCTAACCTGTGACCAAAAAGGCAGCAGACTGAGTGGAGTACAAAGCAGAAACTGACCAATAAGCAAAGATATCAAAGATCTTTCTCATTAATGCATTATACTGCAATTATGGTATTAAATAAGAATATCTGATCTAAGAAGAAATATTTCTGAATATTTCTAAACTGCTTGAAAAGATCCACGGGACAACACATGCAAATGAGGGATTATTACAGATTACAGAACTCTGCAGGATTTATCTAACACTATTAATGTTTCTTTGGGGCAGACACACCATCTAAACCAAGCGTTGAATACTTGGTATTTGACATAAATGTAACATATCCTCTTTGGCTTTTTTTAACATGTCCTGACTGACTCTTTCAGGGTCAGTGTGCATGTGTTCAGGGGCGCTGTATAAGGGAGACAAGCTGGACGACCTTAGAGGCCCATGACTGACTGAGGCCCTGACATATATGTATAATATTTACCATGGTGAAGTGCAGTGGTGCACACAGAGGGGGAGCAGGGCGGGTAAGCTGCCCCTGGTGTGTTAATGATGTTTGAAAAACTGAGCTGAAAATGAAAAATCTTGTTTATAGATAATTATTCTATTTGAAATGTTTCAGTCTTGGGCGACAGGGCAGAGCACCTCAAAGAGGGGGCGGCTGCAAACCTGCAACCAGTTCAAATGAACATACCAGGTGTGAGACAAGAAATTAAATAGAAAATACAAACATGCAGCCTCCCAGCAGATAAATCAAGTTCCTGTATTCTATTGCATTATTGTAAAACGATCAATTCAACCTGAAGAGACATTGAAGATTCATCAATAACCAACAAGCCCTTCCTGAAACGTTCCGAAACTTTTTAACCTTTTCATCCAAACTTCACCTGCACTCAACAAGACAAAATGACCATCTTTAGTTACCTTCCTGTCGCACTTCTAGTCATCAGTCTAACATCACTTTTAGAGGACTGAAACTGTGGAATAATCTGAAAGCATCTCTAAAATCAATATCATCCCTCAACTCCTTTAAAATATCATTAAAATCTCATCTGATCATGTCTTAAACACATCATCATCTGTTATGATCATGTTTCTTTCCTTTCTATGAATACTTATATTGTCTTTATCACTGTTTGATGATTAGTCTGTGTTCCATTTATGGTAATTTGTACCTGTGTGACCTTTCCCTAATCATTGTATATTTGTAACCTGTCTATGTCCGAGTCACTTTGCCGTCTGCACCTTATGCATTCTCTGCCCTGACGGGAGTGGAACTTTGTATAAGCCTATGTGCTAAATAAATACAAAGTACAGTTAAAAAAAAAGGTCCAAAATAAATAATAATCAAAAACAGAAATATGACAATCAAACACAAATTTAAACTTTTGATCTTTTCTTTCCATTTTGAAAAGTGAACACTGATGCTGTTTTGGATATAGAGACTTATTAAAAGCCTTCTCAGATGGATTTCTAATGTATAAAACGTGGTAAAATATTCTAAAAATTCTCTTCCAGTAGAAAAAATGTAGATAAATGTCCTTTTAGTAACTTTACCTTGAGTTTCACTCTTGTGTTAGAACTGCTAGTTTTACTTAATGCTGTAAAAATGATCGATTTGAGTTCTATTGTTTGATTGGTTGTATGAAATAAATCAAACCACTTGGTTTTAAAATGACTACATGAATAAAAAAATGATCAAATCTTACTTTAATGTGAACTTCTAATGTAGCAGGGGTCATCCGGTTATTTTAATAAACTTTTTTGTTTCACACAGTTTAACCTCAATCACAAATTTTCTGCGTGAATTTCAACCACAATATGATAAATGTACAGTTATATATTCAGTTCATTAATCTTAACTTTCTGCATACTGGTGGCCCCCTCTTGCCCCTGCTCCTCAAACAGCCTGAATACACCCCTGCTGAAGTGAAGGCGCCCAAACCCCTGTCAGCGCCCCTGCATGTGTGTTATTACTTTCAAAGCAGGGGATTCCCAGTCCAGTCCACATCACAGACCTGGAAGTGTTCACAGGCTGAGCTTTGGGTCGTTTCCTATAATCAAGTCACGGTGAGACGTTTTAATGTGGATATTTTTCCACTTATTAGATGAATGTGGATCCAATCACAGAGAGTTATTGATAAGCTTTATATCCGGGCAAATACTGAGCAGAATTCTTCTTATTTGATGTGACATGTCCAGATATGTCGAGTGTGACATAAACATTAAATACTCAAATATGCCTCTTTGTCATCTGAACACAGTGTTTGGCTAAAGTGGACGGCTGTTAAGTATAAATATGTGACTTCTAGATTTATGACAGTTTAGAATTAACACAGCTCATACAAAAACAAAAGGAGATCTTTAGACTCTGAGGTATTTTTCTCATTATTGCCGTTAATTCATTTCCATTTGTTCTTGAGTAAGACGTAGAACGACGAATATTCTGTAACTGCCACATTTCTTCATCTAACCACAGACAGGCCCAATGTGCTGCAGGGTTTATGGTGCTAACTTCTGTGAAAGCTGTAAAGTGATGAATCTGCCTCGTTCTTTCCAACTCTGTGTCTTAATGTGAAAGATTCATTATTCAGTTTATTTCTCTGTACTACAAGACACCGAAAGGTCCTGAAAACAATAGAAAAGGAAACCATAAAAATCTAATTTGCAAACTAAATTCTTACAAACACTCTTCGATTTATGTATTTCTTAAAAATTGGCATCCAGCAGCTCAAACGTTTAGAGATATTAGACTCAAAATGTAAAACTGTGACCGTCTCCTCTTCAGGCTTTTCTTTATTGAGCTTGACAACCTGAGCTCACTCCACCAGACACCAAGTGTCCCGTTTCATTATTCTCATTATTCTGACTGTTTACTGTGATTAGTTCCCACGAGCTGCTCCTCTAATGGAGCATCAGGGAGTTCGGATGTTTTTTATTTAAGTTATCTGATTTCTAATAAGTATTTTGGGACTCTTCAGACTGATATGTCACTTTAAACTCCAGGAGAATTCTGATCATCTAATGTGTTTGGGTTTTACTTTCACACATTTTTCTGTCTGTCATCTTCATTTGGATTTCAAAATAAAAGTCTAAGAAGTCCAAGAAAAGGGGATTTTGATGTCAATTTGGAGTCAAATCCAAACAATTCCTGTTTTTTCTCCATCTCTGTCCCTGATAGTTCACTCTGCCGATCAAAACACCGTTTGGAGATAAATGATTAATTTATATGAACTGCTTCTCACCCTGTGTTCCTGCTCTAAGCATTTCATCCGGCTAGTTTCAGACATCTCAGTCTGCAGCAGCAACTCCCCACTTCTCCCACAAGGATCATTAAATTCTTATCTAATAAGCTATAGCTGCAAAACGTGAGGGAATTTGAATTATTATTTTTTAAATAAAGATCCCTGACTTATTATAGGCTGCCACTATTAAACTGGTTATAAAATAGGCCAATAGGAGGTCTGCCTATAGGTTTCAGACGCAAACCTGACATGATGCTGTGCAGGATTGTAATCAGCAATTTTACTAATGCAATAAAAGCCTATTGCCAATTAAGATACCCTCCCCCCTCTCCTTTACACACTCAACACACACACACACACACACACACACTCCCTCTCTCTTCCTCAATATGAGCGCCCTCCTCTCTGCCTCATGTGCCCAGAGGCGTTGTCTTTGGTTGCCGGCTGTGCGTGATGAATCGTTATCTCCAGGCCATGCAGCTCGTCTGGGTAATAAAGTACCAGCAAAGCGGAGACAAAAGGAATTTGTCACAGTTGCCACCTCGATATATTAGCGACCTACTGGTCGGTTTAGCTTTCATTTGGGGGGCCAGGGGCCTGCACACCAAATTAAACCAAACAGAAAGAAATAAGAGGTAGAGAGGAGAGAGAGGAGAGGTAAGTAATGAGCCAGCAGAGGTTTGGTTCAGGGGCTGGAGGAGGCCATTTAAAAATAAAAAGGAGGATGTAGAGCTCCTGTTGGGCCTCATACAACACTGATACTACCTGCAGAATTATTCAGCTCCTGCCTCTGTGGGGTTGACGACACTTGACGCTATTTACGCTTAAGTTCACGTCTGATTCAGCCAATCGGAGCAGGTCTATTTTGTCTTTTCATTACATACAGGATATTCTATTCAGTGAGAGCCAACAGACCTATGAATAAAGACCAGTTATTTCATTTCAGGGACGCCTTTCCTGTTTCTACATATATATAGAAAAAACTGCTAACAAAAACAGGCAGAGCATGATTTTATGGAAAACACTCGTGCACGGATCATTAAAGTGTCATCCACAAGATTTGGATGATACAAATTTACACACACAGCACTGGTTACAATCATGCTTACTTCAACACTTGTGTGGTACTTCATTTTACTCATTTATTCCTTCTTTCTTCACCATATGTTTACACTGAAGAGGAAAGGTCCTTTTTTACATTTTATTTCTTTAGATTTTTCACCTCCATGTTTATATTTTTGATTAAACTGTGAGTTTGTGCAACTGCATTTACCCCTCTATGGATTGATAACGTATTTCTTAGTGTGACACTGCTTTGACACAGTTAGGAAAGGTATAATCACGAGTTTAACTACAAATAAAGCTGTGTAGAAAATCCCTCTTTGAGTATGTAATAGATCCAGGGTTGTATTTGCGATTACAAAAGCACAAATATTACACAAAATTAACGTTTAGACTTTGCAGCCTCTCTTTTTTAGAGTGTATTGAGACATACAAACAAAAGTATTGGTGTCATTATATTGCAATGTTTGAATTGTATTTTAATGTTAAAAACACACTGACTGCAAATTCAGGTTGTATATTGTGCACGCCTTCATATTCAAGCTATAAGTAGTTACTCTAATTTTGAGGTCACAGCTCTAAATACACAATATCTTATTGTTCCTTTTAAAAATAACAGCTTAAAATGGTTCAGTAATACTTAAGCTATCTAGAGATATTTTAAAACTGCAGCTCAGTCCAGCGATCGTGTAGAAACTCTCTCATTGTCAAGACGATTAGCTTTTACTGTTGTTACACATATTGCTAAACGTTGTGTGTTGTTGTTGTTGTTGCTCATTTAGGTTTTTACTTTTCACTGTCTGTGTGCAGAGAAAACATCAGGAGTTAAGTCATCTGAATATGACATTTTTAAGTATTTTAGTTCAGAGGTATTTGCTGAAATTTTGCCTGACCAGCAGATTTTTTTGTCTAATGCACAATCAGAAATGGAGCTGCATGCTTAAACTCTTTGGCCGGCTGTCAGCTGGTTGTTTATGGAGTCTTATCCGAATTTTGAATAAAAACAAAAACCCTTTGAAAGGCCACAGCAGACAGTAGGAGAGTCCGATAATGGACGTCTAGCCGCCAAGCTGTCCGATAACCTCTGCGTTTAAACTGACAGCTGAAATGACCCGCAGAGAGAAAGAGAGACGAGGGGGGAGAGAAAAGAAACTGCCTCAACAATCAAGGATGTCAGAGATTAGTGTGACGAAGGCTGTCATCCTCCTCTTCTGTGAGGTTCAAGTTCAGAGAAAAAAACAGGTTCAATAGTCGGGAGGAAGGGTTCCAACTTTCTTTATGATCTTTCTTAAAGTTATTTAAAATCTGCAGGATCTGAGAAGGTGCCCCTGTCCGTCCCCACCCCAGCTTTCTTCTACTTTTAAAAATCTCACTCACTAATAAAAACATTAAATTTGTCATTAAGTGAAGTCAGATAATGAATCCCATCACGTGTTATCTCACTGAACTGCGCTTTTCCTCTGCGTTGCTCTGATCCAATCACTGTTACTTTCTGTTTCTCACATGTAAATCTTCCTCTGTATTCTGTGGACTGTATGGAAATTAGCTGTGCTCTGCGGTTTCGTTCCCCTGATAAGTTTAAGTGTAGAAACCTCGGGCGTTCATGATACTTATGTTTCCTGTGATGACAGCTTCTCTGATGTTACAGAATTTCCAAAAACTGCAGTACCTTGAGTGTCCACTTGAGGCTGGCTCCAAAAGCCCATGAAGCTCATTAACACTCATGTTAAAATGACCTCCTTTAGAGCAGAGTTGAAGCCTGGTATCTAAACAGTTAATTCAGTAACACTTTCTTTTATGGTTCACTTATTACCAGGTAATTAACAGGTAATTACCAAGTGAAAACATGAAATTATCTGGTAATTACATAATAACTACTAAGTCAATACTGTCTAGCTACCAGGTACGTAACCTCCCATCATCATAAAAATTTGAAGCTGAATTGTTCTGGTATTTCCAGGATTTTCTCCACTTCCTGGAACTACCTCTTGCACAGTAGCATCGTAGGCATTCGGCGGGTGAGTTGCTGTTTAATTATCCGGGATTTCCACCGCATCCTGAACGGTGGCAATTTTTGCCATACGCCAACTCCTACCACATCCGTTTGTCAGGGGAATTTCGTGGTGGGTTACAGACAGCAGGAATCATGAGAACACACAAGAACCTGCAGATTCACGTGCAATCGTGCGATAATAAGTTGTCTTTAGCCACATAGGCTAACTATATAAGCAGTAGATTGTGTCCTTCAAGAAAAGGAAATCTACTTCTAGACTTATAAAATCAGCATCTCCTCATCCATGGTGTCATCGAGGTGAAATGACGTCTATAAACCTTTCACTTCTTCGTCCCCGCCTGTTTGCATGGTGTGAAATACAATCTGAGTGTTTTATTTTGAAAAGAAGACGGATGTTTTATTTTGTGTCTGTGCCCGACTTCCTTTCCGGCACAGACTAATCTATGCTGAATCTATCCGGCATGCTCCAGGTACGGAAAAATTTGAACTCTTGCGATCAACTGCGGAGTCTGGCAATCCACAGCGGAATGGAGAGAAGCCGGTGGAAATCGACACATAAACTTGAATAGTTACGATCAGCTACCATCGATTGACTTTTCGTAACCCTTCCGGACGCGGTGGAAATAGGGGGTAATGCTCTTTTTTCAGTGAATACATTCCAAAGTAAAATAAAAAATATATATAAATATAATTAAATCTGATTTTACTTCTACAGATGTCTAAATAAATAAAGTCTGTACATGCTAACACCAAGGAGAACCCTCCTCCTGCTGCTGCTGCATCCTGTAAAACCCCTTTTCTTCAGAGTGTTTAAAGCCAGGCTGCTGAGACGGAATAAGAAGCATCTGGAGGATTTCTCTACCCTCATAGTGTTGGGATCTGTATCAGACCAGAAAACCCACAACAGAGCCATCCCGCATCCCCCTGAACCCTCTTTCCTGAGAGTGTGGAATTACATTATTCTGCATTTGGAGGGCTCAGTCCTTGACTCTTCGCCTCCCCTCGGGGGAAAACCTGGCGCCTCCTGCCCGAGTCAGACGACTCGAAACTGGACGGAGTGGAAAGGAGGAGAGGAGGTGGAGGTGGAGGGGGGAGAAAGAAGGGGAGGAGGGGGTGAAAACAGAGAAAAAAAGAGAGTATGAATATCTGAAAAGCAGGCTGGGGACCGGAGGATGGAGGGATGTCATGTCGCTGCGTTGCAACGTTACAGGCCTGGAAAAGGTAACCGGATTTGATTGTTTTTATCGGTTTATTTACTCGGATATTGATCAGTTTATCACCGCTGTAAGTGTTGATTTGTCTTTTTATAAATCACCATTAAAATCTGAAGAGGATTCTTTACTTAATTCATACAAAGAAAGACTAAAAAAAAAACACGTTTAAACATAATTTCTTATGAACTCCACGTCAAATAAATGCGTAAAAATAAGAAATTAAACGTTTCCACTCCATCTTTTGCTTTTTTTTTCTCCTTTAAATGCAAACAGATCCGTTCGTCTCCAGAGTGTGAGCTGTTTGCCTCAGATAAACTTATCGATTAGACATCAGTCAGATTCCTGGCCGGCTCTTATTGAGTAACTTGGTGAACCTTAAAGTGAATTACAGGAACTGCTCTGCCCCTCCGGTGAACTATTTAAGCCCAATCGGATTTTCTTTGATAAAGACCATCTATTTTATTTACTCTGATCGCCATTTTCATCGAGGGGATTATTGTGAGGGCGAGTTTGTGCAGGTTTTGGAGAGGAGAACGAGTTCCTGTGGCGCGTAAATCATTTCAAATCCTTCCAAATTAAAATCATTTAATTCAGAAATAAATCGAGACTTGGAGTATTATATTCTTGTTGTTGTTCATTTTAATTCACCGTTTAATTTTGCAGCTGATGTTTAGTCAGTTATGAAACAAAACGTGTGCCATCACTGATTCAATATGCATTTCTCCTTTTTTTTCTGCAGGTGTCGAAATAAAAATCAACAATTTCACCTAAAGTGCAGCTTCCAGAGGATGCACCACTGAAGGATGCATATTCTCCACTTTAGGGTTTCTGCACCAATCTCTCACCTTTGCGCAAAAATTTCCCTTCGTGTAAATCAATAGTGGCGTTTTTCTTCACAGGTGCAGTAAATTATACATGTACAATCTCAAAAAAAGGCGTTTCAAGTGCAATAGAAAATGCATGTTTTGACGCTGCATGCAAAGATTTAGGGACTATTTACGTTCTTGCTGTTTGCTTTGGTTTGAGGACAAAACCTCTGCATTTGTTTCTGCTCCAGGTTTGTGCAAACTGCTCGAGGCCTATTCAAATATAAGTAGGCAAGTGAGGAAATGAGAAAGTCAATAGATCCTTGCAGAAAAGTACAAAAACAAACAAAACTGTCCGTGTATTTATCCTCCTTGTCCATCCCTGACTCCTCAGTCCAAACCCCGGGCTGCTCCTGCTGCTGCTGCTGCTTGGAGAGAGCTCATATTATTGGGCTACACATGCGTCGTATTGAAGTGTAATTGGCCGTATCATTGGCTTTTGTCTTGTTTACAAAGCGGCCAACAGAAGCGCTAATTTAATTTCCTCCGCCGCATTGAGGAGCCACCAGCCGCCTGTCAGGGCCGGGCTCTGCCTCTCCTGCCCCGGGCAGAGCAGGAGTCTGGCCCCGGGCGATCCTGGAGAGGGACGAGGGTAGAGGAGGAGGAGGAGGAGGAGGGTGACATCTGCCTCCAAATAAAAGCCCCCATGAAAAGACAACCTCTGCTCTCATATGGGTCAGCTGACAGAATTCATACACATTAAAAGTTAGCTATCCCTTTAATGCCTGAAACCACGAATTATGGCCAGAAAATTCACATTTTTGTGGAGCTGAAATGTTTATTTCACCTACTACTGAAAACCAAAATTATCAAAATGTTCTTAAAATTTCAATTTCAAAGTGCCTGACAGAGACTAAAAACAACAATTAACAACAATAAAACACAAACCTCCCACCCACACACACGGACTCACACACACACAAAGACAGAGTGTGAGAATTTAAGATATATCGTTAAAGAGACATGGCCTGACAGCGAGGAAAGAGCTACCTTTGGGAAACACTGGAGATAAAAGATAAAAAATAAAAAAATGGTAAAAGGAAAGAGTAAAACCTGATGGACTAAAACAAGAAAATAATATTAAACGAACAGATGAGTAAGGGGTAAAAGAAGTAAAAACCTCTAAAGCAGGAGTTAAAAAAAGACTAAGAACAGAGATGATTAATTAAATGACATTGATTAAAATGAACATTTGCAATTAGAGGAATATAAAAAGTCAGTTAGTAAAAAGCCTGGTTTAATAAAAAGGTGAGTCTTGAGCCTCTTTTTAAAATTTAACAAATATATTTATTTATCTCGTTTGATACATTAGATGTTTTTGGAAACTGATTAACTACAAGAGGACATTTTTATTATTCATCAGACTGTATTCAGGTGGTTTTTTTAGTAATTAGTTGATCATAGTGATTTGACAGAAGTATATAACAGTATGTATCAAATATGACACAAAAGGCATTAAAGGGTTAAAAAGTTAAATTCCGTTAAAGAAAACTGGAAGAGTTTATTTTAGGAGCATCTTCGTCAAATTTCTTCTAAATACCTTAATTTGTTTTCATTGAAACAAAAAAAAAAATCCAGTTTATTTTTCTGCATATGTTTAAATTCTGACTACAAAACTGCAATAACTTCATATATTTTCATCATTTATCAGAGCTCAGTCCAGGTTTGTTTCTTCCTGTTAGTTAGTAAGATTAAAAAATAAATAAATAAATGGTAACACTTTACTTGACGCCTATCTCTATAACACATTATAAATATATGTATAATGCATTATAACGTGTTACGACTGTTAACAACTCACTGACAATGTCCACATAGATAATGCATTATACATATATTTATGATGTGTTATACTTTCTTTATAAACTTGCATAACTATCATCGTAAACACCCATTAATTATCATAAGGCTTTATAACTATAAGCATAACACATTATAATACCTGACCTTGTAAGTCATGATAAAATGCTTTATAATGTGTTATAATCATTGCTATAAAGTATTATGATCATTTATTAGTGTTTATATCTATAGTTATACATTGCTATGATGTGATTATAATGTATTATACATATATTTATAATGTGTTATAGAGATAGGCGTCAAGTAAAGTGTTACCCAAATTTTGATTATCATTCTTTCTGTTGTTTGGAAAACAGCTCAGACGCTGTAGTGATAATAAGCCATTATAAACTGCTTTGAGAGTCCTCCAGAGCTGGATTCATTGATCATGTTTATGTGGCTACATTAGGCCTGATGGATTAACCGAATATGAGGAGAAAAAGGAAGAAGAAGAAGAAGAAGAGGAGGATGGACAAAAGTCGATTTTTGAAACACTCGCAGTTTATAATGATGATCACCGACTGGAGCCTGTTTGCCTTTTCATTAACGGATAGTCCATTTAAAACACAAGAAGAAAATGATCGCAAATTATTGGTCAAGTGGAGGCCATGAAGTACTCCAGGAGTATAAAGAAAAAAACAGCAACTAAAGTCAAATTTTTCATTTTTTTATTTTGTTGGTTTATTTTTTATTTTTTTTATTTTGGAGCACATGATTTCATTATCTTGTTGTAACAAGTTTTTATCTAGTGTACACATCCTGTTTTCCATGCACCAGTCTTAATCTTGCGCGCTAAAATAATTCTTTTGAGGGAACAAGAAAATGTTGATATCTTACAAGTACAAGATAATAAATTGTGGACATAAGATGATTATTTTACGAGTTCATTCTCTTGTGCACCGCATATATTATCTTGCAACTTCTTAATTATCTTGTTACCATGCTACAACTATCTTGTGAAAACAAGTTTTTATCTTTTAGCAACATCTTTTGGAGAAAAAAAAAAATTATCTATAGTATCTGCTGCCAAAATCAACGTAATATCTTGTGCCCCCAAGATAAAACATCGTACACACAAGATACTTGTTCTGTGTACAAATACATTTATTATCCTGCGCGCTCACTTTTATATTGTGAGTTAATAATGTGTGGGCAAAATGTAGTAATCTGCTTCTGCAGTACGTTGATCTTGTGCGCTCAAGTTAATATCTTGTGTGCACAAGTAATCTTGTTTGAACAAATGATAGTACTGTGTGCACAATGCGTTTATCTTAAAGAAAAAGTGATTATCTTGTGTGCACAACATGCTGTTTTGTAGGAACAAGTTAATATCTTGTGCAAATAATTGATTATCTTGTTAGAAACAGTTATCCTGTGTGCATTATATTATTATCTTGTAGGAACAGGTGAATATCTTGTGTGCACAGTGCATTCATCTTGTGGGAGGAAGTTAATATCTTGTGCGCAAAATTAGTTATCTTGTTGGAAAAAGTTATCCTGTGCGCATGATATCATTATCTTGTGGGGACATGTTAGTATCTTGTGTGGTTACTTGCCATATTGTGGGAACAAGATTATCCTGTGTGCACAATGTGTCTAACTTGCAGGAATGAATTACAACTCTTTGTATTTATTTTGTTGCGGCAGGTTAATCTCTTGTACAAGTTATCCTGTTTGCACAATCTTGAGAGAGCTAGGTTTTCTCTTCTGCATATAACACATTTGTTTCATGTACACAAGATAATAACTAGATCGCACAAGATCGTCATTTTACGAGAACAAGATACAATAATTTCTACTAAGAGGCAGTAACCTTTTTAAAGTCACACTCTGCAGTTTTTAGGCCGTTTTATTCCTTGATTGAGAAAATGAAAATCTCCTTTCTAATCTGGATCCTTGCAGAAATTAAATAATGAGTGAATGTATTTCAAACATGAAGGAAAAGGGCTTTTTTTTTTAAATTAACTCTTTGTTGACAGTGTACACAGCCGAGGAAGAATGAAACACGCTCAGCTGCATGTCCATCTGTGTGTGTGTGTGTGTGTGTGTGTGTGTGTGTGTGTGTGTGTGTGTGTGTGTGTGTGTGTGTGTGTGTTTGCCAGACCAGAGCACAGATAGAGAGAAAGAGATGGCACATTAGGCCTGAGGGTGCATCATTATTAGACAGCCTGGCTTCCCTCCCTCTCCCCCTCTCTCTCTCTCTCTTTCTCTCTCTTTCTCTCTCGTCCAATCACAGGAGCTGTTGCAGGACAAACAGAGCCTCGCTGAATGTTGCACAGCAGCAGCAGCAGCTTCCGTGCGGGCTCAGCTCAGTTCCTGCTCTCTAATTACGCCATGATACAATGCAATATTCCTCTGCAAATATTCCCACATAAATTCATTTCACAACCCATTAAAGATACAGCGGGTGAGATCATTTACATCGCCGCGTCCCAGTACGATACAGCGTGCAGCCGGCTTTTACAACACCGCCAAATGCGCCAAGTCCCCTCGGTTGTACAGCAACCTGGTAGGCATTAACTCAACATAATGTCTCACAAATTAAAGTATTGCTGGGGCTACCACTGCGGCATCAGATAAATGTGCTCTATTAGGAGGCCTCATGCTGTGAGCAAAACAATTGATTGCTTGTTTGTGTTTTCATATGGCGTCGGTGAAACATGCAGAGTGATGGATGAGGGCCCGCCATCTCAAGTTGCACTTAGTCAATCGCTGCCGGTGCTCTCCTCAGCTCAAAACGAAGACTCAGACAGTAAACGTGCACGCGCTTTTATTTTTTTTAACCAAGTTTGGAGGCAGGAGACGGTGCGGGGAGGCTGATGGGGGTTGAATCTGGGCCAAAAAAGGCAGATGTCGTGGAAGACACACACTGCAAGGTGTTAACTGCAATCTTGCTCACACTGCAGGATGTCATGTTCAGTTTATTAATGCTGCCTGAGTAAGAATTTTATTTTGTTAGTTTATCTCAGTTTCTGAGTCTTACTATGATGAAGAGTCACTGGAGGTTCATCTCTGTTTGACAGATTCAGCTGTACCCCCTGTATAGAGCTAACAGGAGTCCAAATAAAGTGGGAAAAGTGTTTTTTTTAACATATTTGTCGCCACAATCTAGTGAGAATTAACCATCTATAGATAAATAGACCATTTGGAGAACAAGGGAGGCGGGTCTGTGTATTATCCATCCATTCAATTATTCCATTCAATCTAGTAAACGAAAGAAACGAGTCAATATTTTGTTCATTTGTTTTTCTATGTTGCTACAGGACTCCTGCGTCTCCTCTTATCTTCTGTATCTTCGGGTCATGAGCAGAATCAGTGTTGTGACTTTCAATCTGTGATCCAGTAATGAATACCTGCTTGAAGCTGTAATCATCCACTTAAACCATTTGGATTCAGCAGCTCAACCTTGTAATGGGATTATTTCCTTTTTCCACTGGACTGCTCTGCCTTTAAACTGGGTTAGTTTGGAGATAATTTAGTAAGTACATTGAGTAATTTGACCATTATTGTTGTTATCAGCTGCAGACATGAAGGGTTGGTTCAATATCAGGAAGTTTACGAATGAGAAAATAAAAAACAAAACTGTGATAATAATGTAAAACACTGACCTTTTCAATGTTAAATAAAGATTACTGGAAAAGATTTCTCAGTTATTTGGAGATTTTTATTTTTGACTTACTAAAATACAAGACTGTGAATCTGGGTGTTGTAGAAAAGAACTAACATGTTTGTGCATCAGTCTCAGCATTATGTTTGTTCAACTTTGTTTCACTCATTAGTAATATTTTGAAAGACTCCACTCATGGATGATGGGCTGTATATAAACTACATAGCTACACCTCCAGTTTTCCTCAGTCGGAAAAAGGTAGATTGCCTTCTTCAGGTTGGAGGGGAGATCCTGCCTCAAGTGGAGGAGTTCAAGTATCTCGGGATCTTGTTCGGAGCGGCATCAGCAGTGATGCGGACGCTTAACCGATCTGTCGTGGTGAAGAAAGAGCTGAGCCGTAAGGCGAGACTCTCGATTTACCGGTCAATCTACGTGCCGATCCTCACCTATGGTCATGAACTTTGGGTAATGACCAAAAGAACAAGATCGCGGATAAAAGCGGTTGAAATAGGTTTCCTTCGCAGGGTGGCCGGGTTCATCCTTAGAGATAAGGTAAGGAGCTCGGACACTCAGGAGGCGCTCAGAGTAGAACCGCTGCTCCTCCACGCCTGGAGGAGTTAGCTGAGGTGGTTTGGGCATCTGGTTAGGATGCTTTTTGGACGCCTACCGTTAGAGGTGTGCCGGACATGTCCCACCAGGAGGAGACCTCGTGGCCAGCCCAGGACCAGGTGGAGGGATTATATCTCTCACCTGGTCCTGGGAGCTCCTGGGAATCCCCCAGAGGAGCTGGTGGAAGTGGCTGGGGTGAGGGCCGTCTAGGCTTCTCTCCTGAAGCTGCTGCCCCCGCGACCCGGACCCGGATGAAGCGGAAGAAAACGACGGTGAGCTAAACCTCTAACCGGGCTGCCCTGATAGGATATAAAGTACACTGAGCTTTCTAACGAACCACCTGGCTTTGTTAAATACTTGAAGCTGATTGGTCAAACACCTAAGCAACAAAAGTGACACTATAGGACGACTGTATCACATCAACTTTGGCGCCCCCTGTGGACAAAGCAGTTTTTGCTTTTCTTGTCCTATACAAGCATAAGACGTGTTTACAGACAAAAAAAAATCTCATCCAGCTGACTTTTGACTATTGCATCTTTTTTCCAACATCTAGTATTGACAACAAAAAAAAGACACCTACTCCCTCGCACCAGCTTCAGGCACCAAAATAACAACTTTGTACATCGTAAGAAAGCATCCACATAAACTTGAGCCTATTTCAGAAATGTCACAAAACTCCTCAAAGGAGCTTTAAATATAGAGATAATACTGTTATTGTTGAGTGCTCCTTTAAAATGTGTTATTTTCATGTTTTTCTTACAACCTTGAGTACAGTACCACAGACGTGAGATGAAATCTGTTACCCTATCATTTTATACACTCTGTAGATACAAGGAGAGGCTGCATGCATGCACCAAGAGTGAAGCACAGCACCTAAGCGGCATGTTCTCTGTGAGCGTCTCATGCTTGATCGCAGTCATTACTGTAATCTGCTGCTATGAGTCCAGGTGAGAGCGAGCAGAGTCTCTGTGAGGATATCACTGCATTAATTGATGTTTAGCTCGATCAGTCTCATAGGTGCTGAGTGCAGGTGCAGTGGCAGAAGTGATGAGAATGCCCTCCCTTTGCTCTCAGCCATAACTCACTTCCACCTCTAAAATCACCCTCTCAAAACCTCCACTCCTAAAAATATCTCCGCCCAGTCGTAAAGGCCAGCGTGATTTAAGCACTCATATTACTCTGAGTGATTAATATTTGGCACACAGCAACAAATAAGAACAAAAATGAAGCGTACCTCATAAGAAATAGGATTTATACATCATACTTATGGGGTTGCAGCTGTCACTTCTCTTTAAAAAACGACAGTCATTGTCTGTGCACGGATTTAGAAACTCAGGATAATAGAGAAAAATGTTGGGGGTATAAGAGGAAAGGATGTGTGACCAGCTGCAGGTTTTCGTGCACTCCATACTGAGTATCCTGCTGTAAGCTGGGTGTTTTATCCCGAGGAAGAGAGCAGCCAAGAGGAGGCCTGGCCCGGCCAAGGCAGCTAATTACATTTTCCATCTCGACAAGAATGGAGGATTCCTTCCTATGTTATTAATCATAATGAGGGAATATAATAAGCTACCATACATCATGCTGTTGACAGTCGTAGTTTGCCATTTGCAAGCCCAAGCATTCTTCTTCTTTTAATGGCCGTAAACTGAATTAATGTACGCTGAGTTCGATGCCCGTAATCAATTGTGGATGAGATTTAAGGCCTTTTAGCCTCACCCTCCAAGAGTCTGGACCCACATCAAGTACGTTACCGGACAAAAAATCCCCTGTAGGTGTTTGTACGGTGTGCATGGATCAGAGTGTGCACACAAAACTGTTCTCCTCTGTGCTTCAGAATATATTTATATGACTCTACTGCGCTCGCTGAATGCAGTTTGGGGGGTGAGTGTCCTACTCTGATGCCTTTTTGACAACTTTATAAAACATATCGAACATAATTGTATTTTAAAAAAATCTCTACATGAAAACCTTCAGTCATTATCACTCAGTGCCTTTAAAATGCATTTAGCTTTTCTTTTAGAAAGTTTCCTTAGAAACCATACACCGTAGGGGCTTTTCTTCTGTCTGCATTCGCACTGCTGTGATATGAAATTTAAGTGACGAGTCGACCGACAGTTATTTGCAACGTCACTCACTCATCCGCAGCAACTCCGTCTCCTCTCTTTTCTTCTACGCAATAATTAAAGCTTAAATTTATCAGCTTACATTCAGAGTCTGTCGCTATGATTTCCTGCTAACGTTCAAGGAGGGAACATCCAACTGGCGATATTACACGACATGTTGATTGAAGTATGGCGGAACAACGCAAACACTTTAACACTGCACTATGTATGCTGCATTCTACTTGTACTCGGAAGTTGGAAATTTCTGAGCTCTGACTCAGAACGCCCCCCTGAATACAGATTACCAACTCGGATAGTCAGACGATCCTCATCAACCCCGACTTGACGACAACCTCACAATCTAAGATGGCAGCGCAGTGCATCAACAGTAAAGAGTAACAGTGAAAGCTCTCGTAATGTTTTATTTATTAGCACTTCTGTTTTGTTTTTGTGAAATTAAATAGGTGGTTTATGTTGTGCTGCCCAACTGTGAACACGGTGCTATGGTGTTTGAAGAGTAAAATACTGCGTTATGCATTGTTTACAACTGGTACAGCTAACAACAGCCAACAGCTGACAACAGCTTACAACAACTGACAACCGTGAACAACAGCTAACAACGGCTAACAGTAGGCGTCCATCTTGTTTTTCTGACTTGTTTACTGGAACGCCGTGAACTCGGGTGTAACGTCATTCCCAGCTCCAACATCTGACTTTCGAGGTAACTGGAACGCAGCAGTCGTCCTCATGACTACACACTCCTGAACCAGGCTGAGGAAGTATCTCCTCTGATGCAGACTTCAGGAACTAAAATAGTTCATGGTTCCTGCAGTGCAGAATCAGTAAGAGGGGAAAGGTCCTACAGTTCCACTGTTTCTCTGCCGATGGTACTGAAGGGAGTGTTTTGGTCCACAGTGTGACCAATATTCCCATTTCATCTACTGTACCTTTAAAGTCATGCATATTTTACGTTTAACAAAAACTCTGAAGAGTCGAAAGTGTTGTGAGAAGCTGGTGAATGTATCTTCATTACAGCCTAGGAACTACTTCCATTAGGGGAAAAGATGTGCTGAACAGATTCAGTTGTATGGCTGCAAAATGCAGAAGTTTCCTTTTTTTAATGATGCCAGGAAGCATCAGTCACATTTGCAAATTAGCTTCAGCTTAACTTAGTTTTTAGAGACTTATAAGTGGAAATTTACTGGGTGGGTGTTCGTTTATATTAGTAAAGTTGTTTACGTCTCAGATCTGATGTTGAAGGCGACAGAAAGCGCCACACAGTAAGCCATATTTCTTCCTCTGTTGTCAGCCTCAGCATTTCTGAGTCAACTAAAGGGAGCCGATTCTATCACTGTGTTTAATAACAGTGAGAAAAATGAAAAGATCCTGAAGGTAGCTATACCTCCTGAACGGCTATCTGGAGAGAGAAACAGCACTGCAATGTAATTTATCGTGACTGAGCTCGCAGCCCCCGGGCTTCTCCTCTCCAAGAAAAAAAATCTAAAAAACTAACAAATAGGAAATAAAGGCTTTTCTCCTCTTAATCCTGCTCACCTTAAGGGTGAGAGACACAGGTTAAAGACTTCACAGCCGTCTACAAGCCAGACAAGGTCCAAGTCAGTCTGGTCAGTGTTTCGATAACTTCATCAATCCTGGAAAATGCAATCAGATACAGTCGGACTCGAAGCCGCCGCTGCCCTCTGGGAGGCTGAGAGAGACATTCATTTTGGCGAGGAGGGCACACAATCTCCCTTTTGTAATTAAGAGTACCCAAATAAACTGTGTGTGTTAGCCCTGAAGTGGAACAGTTAGAAACAAATAAAAGGCTAATGAAGAAATGATTGCTCTTTTACAGGAAGAGGGAAGAGAAGGAGTCTGAGGGCAGAGAGCCTCTTGGACGCAGCGCTCCAAACTGGCTTTGCTCACGGTTAAAATCAAATGAGGACGAGTGCGTGCACGTACACGTGCATGTGATTGAGCCTTATTTAAGAGCTTATTAAACTGAAATATGTGTGGCTGTAGAAACGGAAAGACAAGTAGACGGTACAAGAAGTGGTTTAGATCACTACAGCGGTCCCCGATCGAAGCTCTTGACTTTTTCTCATGAAGAAATCTACACGATTGAAACAAGGTAGATTGCTGTAACATGTGTGGATCTAATTTAAAGTCCTATGAGTTACTGTTGTCATTATTTTTCATTATTCATCATATTTTCATGAACCGAAACGAGCTCAACAAGTCCGATTTTACAGCCTTCACATAAACATCCTAAAAACCTGGTTCACTGACTTCCTCTCATCATTAGTCTCGTACATCCCAAACCCCCTCAAAGAACACATATGTCTTTGCCAAATGCTGTTGCCATGGCAACACCGCTTTTTACATCAACACAGGAAGTAGTTTTTTTAAGGGGCTTCCAATACCTGTAGAGTCATCAGTTGCAGTATAGAGCGGTCCGGTGGAGCAATGACGCATTTCATACAGGGATGGTTGGTGGGTGGGTGTGGCCTAAATAGAGCAATAATGCTGCGTTCCAGTTGTACTCAAAGTCAGAAATTCATCTGGAACGCCCCCATTAAGTCTGATTTCCTACTCGGAAAGTCGGACGATCCTCACCAACCCTGACTTGGCAACAACGTAATAATCCAAGATGGCAGCCAAGTGCATCAACAGTGAAGAGTAACAGTGAAAGCTCTCGTAATGTTTTATTCATGAGCACTTCTATTTTGTTTTTGTGAAATTAAATAAGTGGTATATGTTGTACTGCCAAACGTCTAACTGAACACGGTGCTATGGTGTTTTGAAGAGTAAAATACTGCGTTATGCATTGTTAACAACTGGTATAGCTAACAACCAACAACCGCTAACAACAACTTACAACCGATAACAACAGCTGACAACAGCTAACAATAACTGACAACCGCTTACAACAACTGACATCAACTAACGACAGCTTTCCGGGTTGTCTACCTCCTTTTTAAGCGCCTGCTATTCCGCCAGAGTCTCCGGTATTTACTTTGTTTTCTTGCTTTTTCAGACAATTTTCTGTAATTTTCTACTGTCCGATATTGTAGCACGTTAACTTTGTTTGGGCTCATGAACGACACGGGGGAGGAGCATCTGCCTCACAACCAATCAGGTTGAAGGAGGTCGGAGAACAGCTTTGTTTACAGTCAGAAAGAGCGGGCTGCTCAAAAAATTTAAAATGTTGACTACACAGACATAACAAAACACAGCAGTATTGTTATACTACCAAATGTCATCAATATCTAATAACTATTGAATGATATTAAAACCTTTTTATATATACACCACAAAAAGATGCTTCTTTAACAGAATCCTGTCTACCCCAACTTTAAGTAAACAGTTAAAGGAGCTACATCACACTTGTGTTTCACTACTTTTTCAAATTAGATATTAGTCACATTTTTAGTCCCCATCAGCATAAACAAAAATCAGTGCCTTTGGTCTCAGATGAGGTAAATCATAAAACAGTATTTACTAACATGATGCCTTTTTTCAGTATAGAGTTTAAGAAAAGTGCTGCACTTAGTTTACAACAATCACCCACCCTGACATTTGCTAATCAATAATTATCAAAAATAGAAGGGGAAAAGCAGAGGATTGGGCTCGATACAAACTGCTTTATTGTGGGGTAGGTTATAAACTTTGCACGAAACAAAGTTCTGTCATGTGTTCTTAACTGGATCATCTATTTTTCAGAAATCCGTTCACTCTGATGCCGCCCTCAGAGTTGTTCAGTGCCTCAGCATCTTCAACTCGAAATGTTAGTAAACTTTACTTGATCAGTGTGAATGTGTCACATCGGACTCTGACGTCACAGATTAGTCCCTGAGGTAATACTAAAGCATATGTAGGTACTACTTTAACTGGCTGCAAAATATGATGAAAAAAGAAATGCAGATGTGTCATGTAAAAACTACCTTTTCACATGCGTTAAAAGCTGTATTTCACACATTCAAAACAGGACTTGATATACACGAACTGTTAATATTTGGGACATCCTGAGATCCACTTCCATCCATCGTACTTTTACGTTTCAGACTCACATCGATTTTGAGAAGAAATTTCGAGAAGAGAATATTATTCGTGTTGTTGTTTCTTCTAAACGATCTAAAAAAACCTCTGTCTAGTCACGGTCTGGAGCTGTAAATCCTCTAAACACATTAGGCGTCGGTGAGCTCCCCATAATTAAAATGTTTCTCAGCGTCTCCGTTACTCTGTATTTCTTTAAGTGTGTGCTCTGTTTACCTTTCTCGGCAGATAACTGACGGCAGATCAAGACGCCGGGCCATTTGCGATGAAAGGTTTTGACTGCAGAGATGAAAGTTTGTGAATTCCAAAGTACAACTACGTCTCGGGTTACAAAGCGAGGTCAATCCACTTGCGGTGACTAAGATTTTAGCGGTGAGGGCGCCATAGGTGGATGAAAACACGCAGCCGCACCAGACGTGTCAGCTATTTCAAGGTGTCAGCTGTCTCGCCGTGTCGACCCTTCGAAAGATCCATTTTTCCTGGTGAGGAGATTTCTCTATATGTCATTAAAAACTTGGAGAGTGCGTCAAAACCTTCACACAGAGCTGCTGCAGAGGTTTGTTTTTCTTTCGTATATCAGTGCTCATCTGAAACGCGATCTTTCACATCTGCTGCAGACAAATTCCCAGCTACTGTATCTAAGGGGGTTGTTTTGTTCCACCGCGGTGCAACTTTGACTGTCCACCCATAAAAGTGTCAAGATTGAAATATCTGGATTAAGAGCGGGTGAAACGGCTGCTATTTTCAAGAGCTTGTGTGAAACGTCTCTGTCGTCGGCAGCACGGCCTTCAGCAGGAGGAAAATGCATTAGTCCCAACAGATCGCCGTCCTCCAGAAACCAGATATGGCGCTTTTATTAAGAAGGACACAAGTTAATTTATGTCAGAGCTTAAAATGAGCCTGTTGCTGCTTCGTATGTTAATGATGAAGCAGGTGTTTTGGGGGGTTTAGCCTCAGAGCAACAACTGGCCCTGCCTTAAGGTTGAGTGCAGCGCTCGATCATTCGCCGTTTTTAAGGTAATCTCAGCAGGAAAAGCGTGTTTTTAGAGGAAGAAAACCCAGAGAATTATTAGAAAAACAAACTCAGACATGCAGTGACATGTTTGTGATGCCTACAAGGCTTACTTCAAGAAACTGAACACAAACGTTACACAGCAGCAGAGTCAGAGCGGGAGCATGACACTGTTGAACTCTGCATGGCGTGTCCGTGCATGCAGAGGGCCTCCGCTAATATCGAAGCATTCCCATCTGCCATTGTCTTGCCAAAGCAGAAGCCTGAAGATCACAGCTTGGAAAAAGGAGAGAACACCGTCCCTTCCCCCTCACTCACTCACTCACTCACTCACTCACCCACTCACAACCAGTGATCGACACTCTGACTCGAGGAATGAACGCTGAAAAAAGGCATCTGGACAGCATCTCCTGCCTCTGAACCATCGAGCCTCTTGAAACGTGTCGTCGCCGCGCTGTCCGGGCCATGCCATTTTCATTCCAGTGCAAGCCGCTCTGCTCTTCCACCTGTCATCTGCACTCTGAGCGGCCTGCGCCCGACCTGCTGACAGCTCCTCAACGTGAGGGGAGTCACAAAAACAGAAGCAGGAGCAGGAGCGCCGGGGGAGAAGAGTAATGATGAGGCCTGTTGTGTTGTGTTTAGCTGTCATTATGTTCCTCTGCTGACAGAGAGCTCATTATTCTTGTACAATTAAAACACACCTATGTGGGGACTTCTCCGAAATTACGGCGCAGAAAAGAACCACAATCACGGAGTTAATGATTGTTGAAGTTTAACGTCACGGCAGGTAAAAACTGTCACTGAGGGTCTCATTTTAAAAACAATAACAAAGGACGAAGATGAAGTCGTGATATAGCAGGGGATCATGGGAGTTGTTGTCGAATAACTGACGTTGTTTTGCCCATATCAATATATTCTGTGTCAAAAAAATAAATAAAAGTTGATTTTGGATGTGTGTAGGTAGGCTACGGTCTCATGTTTAAAAACAATAACAAAAGACGTAGATGAAGTCGTGATATAGCAGGGGATCATGGGAGTTGTTGTCGTTGATATTTGACAAACAGTGTTGTCAATAAAAACCTAACTGACATGACTCAGGCAGCGAGTTCATGGATGAGGTAACCAATACGCTTAGATTTTACGCTTAGACGGGGAACTCACCAGTTTGCATTTCCTCCAAACTAGGGCAGGGTGATAAACCAAAAATTCAACGATACCAAAATTTATGACAATAACTGACGTCGTTTTGCCCATATCAATATATCCGGTGTCAAAAAAATAAATAAAAGTGAATAAATAAATAAAACGCTTTTCTGATCTGAGTTTGTTTCATGATAAATACGTGGATTATTACTGAGTTACTGAGTAATCAAAAAGGATTTGAAATTAGTTTTCTACCTTTAATTCTTTGAGGAAGTTTCTGAAAGGCTTAAAAGCAGCCATTTGTTAAAAAAAAAAAAAATGTAGATATATTCCTTAAATTAACAAAATTTTAATACTTCATGATACTGTTTAGTCTCTTATTTAATCTTTGTAAACATAACAAGTCACTTTTTGTGTCAAACTGGGAAACAGATTCTGTTTAACTTTCTTAACTCCAACAAATCCTCAGATCATCCCGTACTTAACTAATCGTCGGCGACCGCACCTGACACAAAAGATGCAGTGATTGAAAGTTCTCTGTTTTAAGCAGGTATTTCATTCATCGTTCTAACATGTTATCAGTGTATGTATATTATTGTGTTTTTCGTGGGTACTCTTTATCTTTTATAGGTATTTTCCACCTCTCCTGTCTCCCTGCATGTAAAGCACTTTGGTCAACATTAGATGTCCCTTATATAGAACTGTCGTGGTGTTGTCAGGTCACTGATGGCCGCTGTCACTACTCACCCATCATTTAAGCATTAACACAATTTGCAGCTAAGGAGCTCACAGTGGTGAGAAAGAAGCAGGTAGAAACATCTGAAAAGAGGCTTTTTCAGTCTTATTTGAAGCCACTGCCAACTATTCTGCAAGTATTGTGTATTTCAGACAAAAACTCATATACTGTGAATGCATACTTAAAAAGTCAAAATCTTTATGCCTCCTCCTCCTCTCAAAAGAAGCCAAATGCACACAGTTCATCGATGCTCAAACAACACGACTGGTTTTCGTCTTGCAGGCCGGGTCTACGAGGGGCACTATGATCGCTCTCGCACTGCAGGAGACAGGAGAAATTTCACTCTTAAATTTCAATTTGTATCTCGCTGTTTCCTCCAGCGCCCATACATGAGGCGATAATTACATTTGGGCAATGGGGGTCTACAGTATTTCAATTAGGAAGGATGGGGCATGTCTCACTGTTGCAGGCCTACTTTGTGATCCAGGCTGACATGTCATGTGATCACATGATAAGGCCAACCGAGCAGGACACCCACCTGGGTGTAATTTTGCAGTAAAATATTGCCCAGTTAAAGCACCACTGCAGCGAAAATTTACCTTGGTGCGAAACTTTAGTAATGAAGAAAGTGCATTACGTGGCAATCTTAATCCAAATGTTCCATGCAGGACTAATTAGAAATAGAATAAGCAAAAATTTAATGTCTGTCTCTCTGCAGGTGACAGTAAATTGTCTTTGCCATGGTTCCTCGGTGAAAACAACATATCAAAGAAGAACGATTAGACAGAAAACAAGAGCGTAAAGCATCAGTTTCAGCTCACTTGAGCTCTTCATACAGCGAGGACAAACTGCAGGGGTCAACCATAAACCCAAGAATCTCATAAGAGTAAATTTAACAGGAGTGGCACTTGATAATAATACGACGAGATCAACAGGGAAATAAATTTGACCCGTTGCAGTTTTGTTACTTTTCCAGAGCCGCGATACGGATCTGAAGTTTTCACAGGATGTCTCCTTCACAGCCTGTGAGAACGCCCACAGCCAGCATCGCCCAGGAGGTGATATATGGGGTTCAAACCATTGATGTCGGCCCGTAATAATCCGCAGACAAAGCTGAGAGTGTTTGAAGAAACACAAATACTACCACCATGTCTTTACTTTCAATAAGGCGGGCCCTGCTCGGTTCATTCAGCGGTTTATCTCTGATCTCGAGCCGGAGCTGCAGCACCCTCAGCCTGATGGATGCTGAGGGGAGATCAGGTTAATGGCCATTAAGAGTGAAGATGATCAAACCGATGAAACCTTTTAATCTTCAGTGATAAGAAAGAGGATTCATGGTGCTGCAGCTCTTCTCCTGCGACAGCTGTGTTTTGTGAAATGTGTTTTCACAGCTTCTCGAAGTTGTAAAGAAAATGAAACAACCTTCAGCTGGAGGACTTTTTAACATGTTCAAAGAGCTTATTGTTAGAAAAGCTTAGGTAAAGATTAAAGCGGAGGTTTGTGTGTTTTACTTATCTTATTAAACAGGCATTATCTGCAGATATACATTAAGACTTGATTTCCAAAGGTCACAAAATAATCGAATCTGGTCACGTATTTTCTAATCTTAAAGCTCCAGTGAGGAGTTCCTGCACATACACAAAACGCTGCTATTATCATGTTGATGTAAGGGTTAATAAATATCATTTCGACCAAACATCACTGGCCTCTGAACTCTCTGGTACTTAACATATTGAATTATACTCAGTCTCCTCAGATTGCTCACCCCTCTCTCACTTGTTTTTCCTCCGGATCGTCCAATCTCAAGAATCGAGATAAGAGTAAAAGGAATACTTTTGGAGGAAGCACCCTCATGAGGCGAGCAGCCAGCATCCTCACACTCTCACATCTCAGAGTCTGAGAGCAGATAGGGGCCAGAGGAAGACTGGTTGAATTACACATTTGACTTATGACTTTCCCTAATCGTGCAATCTGCTCTGTGAATGATGGCGCTTAATGGGCTGTGGACGGTCGTTTCTCACTAAGTGCCATCATTCTTACATGTTTCAGGCTCCAGTAGCTTCGCTTTAGCTGTCAGCAATGAAATGCTTAATTATGGGATGCTCCATTATCTAAAGGATGGGTGACAATTCACTGCAGGGTGCATTCCTGTATGGGACAGCTGAGGAAAACGGGCTGCTGGTTAGAACGCTCAAAGCGTACTGCACTCGACAGGGTGAAGCAATAAAAACATGATCAACATGATCAACATGACCTTCAAACTAACATCAATAGATCAAATGAGGTCTAGACACATGCACATGCATGATGTATATAAAATACTGTAAAGTCTATATGATCACATTTATCCCCAGTATTTACCTCCATTATTATATGAAGGAGTATAACAGTGCGGGGGACTCTCCTGCTGTATTTTGTTTTGATTTTGCAGCCATGATCGTTTCAAAAAGTTAAATTCTGATTTTACTGGGAACAAAATATGCTTTCACAAAAGGACGTTTTTCAGCGGATCTCTGAGTTCCAACAAACAAACACAAAGAAAATTTGCTTGAAAAACAATAACTTTGTGTAGAGAAGCATCAACAGTCCCGGCACAAACGGGGCGACAACATCATGATTATCGGGCTTGTTTACGTGGCGATGGAGGGAAGAGGGTTTTTTAAAAGAATTTGCACTTTCAGGCTACCAAAACGCTATTTCTGTGTAAATAAACAGCCAAACAAAAACAGTGTTTTACTGTTTTTATTGAATCTTAGCTTGGGTTAAAGTTTTTTTTTCAGTGTGTGCTCTGCTATCCTTGGTATTTGACCCACAAAACAACAATTGTCATTGAATATTGAACATATTTGATTTCAAATCAGCGTGGCTTCAATCCCCCTCTGAAGGAAGGAAAATCGCTCTTAACATGATTCAAAACACAGAATAGTCAGGGATCTCATCTTTAAAACCATCAACCCTGGATTATCAGGACTTTTCTGACTTTTATCAAAGGAGGGGAGCTGGACCTAACATTTTTGAGTGCACTACTTCAATTTGGATTTTTGGTTAAGGAAACTGAAAAGACAAGCTGGATATGTAAAACTCAAACACCTAAAAAACAAGAGCTGTGGAAGTGAACTGGGCTTAGTCTGTTTCTCCTTTTATACGACGATGCCAGCCTCCTTTCCAAGTGCCTCTCTATCCTCCTCTATCAAAATAAAATATCACTCAACTTTTATAATATCACCACAGATTTTCTTAACACAATGGTGCCGCTAAATGGGTGACTTTAATGTCAAAGATGCACATTCAAACTTCAGTCTTTATTCATTTTTAGAAACTTGGGAGTTTAAACCGTGAAATGCGAATCAGTGTTTCTCTCGAGCAGCTTCATTCTGCACAGTTATAAAGTTATATATCTGACAGCATGAATGTGAAGCAGAGTGTTTCCAAAAGTGAGAATGCAAAGTCAGCATAAATAAAAGCTGAACGTAAGAAAGCAAACAGGATTTTGTTCATCCATATTCTTCGTATTTCATTTTCTCTTTCTTAGCTGTAGCTGTTAAACCACATATCTTCAATTACGCCGTTTGTCATTTGTTTTAGGTTGAAAGAATAAATGAATATTTTTCATTCTTCAGCACAAAGGGTGAAACAAAATGCATTAAAGTGACTGACAGTAGCGCAGTGTTTCGAGTGCACAGAGCTGCACACTGACTGCTGTCATGTAGACAGAAAGTGCAGAAACCAGTTCGAAGGAGATGGAGGTAAAAACCACAACTGTTACCGCATAAAGAGACCAATACAGCTGCAGGTAAAGCATACAGAGGCTTCCCCTTTAAACATGTAAAATTTAACAACCCTTGTACTTTATTTAATTTTGTAAAACTTTAGATTGAAGTTGATGTGACTGAGTTTATTTTCAGTGTCTATGCTAACTAAAAGGGAGAGAAAGTGAAGATTTTCTTCGAAAGCAGCTGCATTTACCAGAAAATCAAAAGTTCAGCCAAACAAACTCGAACAAACTCAAACAAACTTAGCTAACTCAACATAGTGAAGTAGCATCAAACACCAGCAGCAGTCCACTGTGAGCTAGCTTACCTTGCTAAGAAGATGGACGTGTGTTTGCTTGTTTTCTGCAGCTCTTCACCTCAGAAGTTTCTGCTTCTTCTTTTTCTTCTTATCCTATTTCTTCTTATATCTTAAAAAAAGAAGAAAAAGGTGAGTTACAAGATGCACTTATGCTAACTTCGCTAACAAATATGCTACTGCCGACCGCAGCTGCTGTAGAAACAACAGTGAACTCATGAAGCCTAAAGTTGGTTTAGCTGCAGTCTGCTTTTTTTTCAGTTTATATCTTCTACTATCAAACCACAGAAGAAAGAAAGAGATACGAGACTGAACACAACAGATGAAGCAAACAAATCACCAAACTACACCTTTAAACCGGCCTGTATTTCTGAGGTCAACACGGTAACAGAGAGGTCAGTATTTGAAAGCAAACATTTCGCTGAATGTGGTGGTCAAAGGTTCATCACAGTGGTTGAGGTTTTGTTCGTCTTACCTGCTTTTTAAATGTTTTTCAACAGGCCTCTGCTGAGTCACCCGAGCAAAAGTTGAGCAACTTTTTGAATGTGCCATTTAAGCTAACAAGAGATGGACCGAACCAACTTCCTGTTTTGGGTGGGGGGGTTAAATCTCAAACTTCACAACAGTCTGGAAACCAAATCTACTGTTTATTTAATTTGTGAGTATTGTCATTAAAATAACACTTGGTTTTCTTAATCCTTTGTTATTACTGGCTGTTGGGTTTATTTGGAGTCTTTTAACATAATAAGGTTCACCCCCCATTTGTGTTCAAGTAGGCCGGTCTTCAGGTATTTAAACCCTCTTTTTAATGTTAGAGGTGGTTTGTCAATCAAGGCATGTGCTCCCAACTGTTTGGTTCACCTAAATCAAGGTAAGACAGCTAGTTTTAATATCCGATCTTCACTTGAGAAACTATTTTTCCTCAGGTTTGTGTTCTTTGCTTCTTTGTTCAGACTTTTACGAACTAAAGCCTCAGTTATTGAAAGTACCCCAACCTTTTTGCTTGGTAAAAATTCTAAGCTTTGAACTCTGTTAAAGGTGCTTGGGTCAGCGTCCCTAAAAATGAGCAAAATAATGTACATAAAGAAACATACCTGTTTCTTCCAGCAGAAAAGGGGATGTCGCTTTAGCCAGCAAAAAATACAGTGAGAATGAAATTAATGTCATTTTAAATAATGGCTAAGTTCGAAACTTCGTACAAAACCAGCTGCATGACTTTTTATATCTGATACATGCGCCGACACTTCGTGCTAAAGTCACACTGTTCGCTTGAGTGAAACAGACTCTGTACACTGAAGACAAATATAAGCAGTAAATAAAACTTTTGGACCACATTGCAGCATTTTGACCTCGTGGAGTTTGAAAGCTACGTAGACTACAGCTGCAGCGACAGTGAGCCTCGTTCAAACCTGTATGATTCATAATCTCCGACACAACCGAAATCTCTGAGCAGAATAAGTAAAAGCGTCCGTCCCCTCCTTCAGTTTCCTCACCGCTCAGCGCCACATCTCCGCTAATTGAAACAACAACCAAGTAACTTTTCTGTCAATGTCAGCAACACGCGGGCCAAACCCCCCTCATCAAGTTAGGTTAATTCGCATCGGGCTGTGGTGGCGACCTCACGCTGAGAGCGTCTCCTTGTTTAAAATGAAGTCTGAATCCATGCTCAGCCTCCTTTTCTGCTCCTCCATGATGCACTGCAAGAAATGTGGGCTTCAACCCCGTTTTTCAGCTGTGCCTGAAGAGATCGCCATTGTTTCAATAAGTGCAACACAGATTTTCTTCTACTCAAAAATGCTAGAAGATGTTGAATTAAAGTACAAGTGTATTGCACGCACATCAAAGGTAATTGTAGCTAAACTTTATTTTAGAGTTTTATATCCCAGAAAATTATATCGAAGGGATATTCCGGCGTAAAATTAATTTAGGGTTAAACACACCGTAACACCGAGTTAGACACCCCTTGAGAAATGAATGTTGCCGCTTGCTCCTCTAGTTATACCAACTTTAATAACGCCCACACGATAGCGATATACAGCGGTCTGAGGAGCCATAAACAAACCTCAACCAAAACGCCACTCTATAGCCACAAATAATGATCAGAACAGCACCTAACTTCATCAACAGTACATATAGGGTCCCAGCCATAGTACTAGCCACCAAACATCTTTTTAACTTTGCCTGATTTCTTCAGCAAAGAGACTAAACACAACTCACCTACTCTCTTCCAGCAGCCACTTGTTTGGCTCCTTAGACCGCTGTGTATTGCTATCGTACGGTCGTTACTAAAGTTGGTATAAATAGAAAAGCAAGCAATCGGCAACATTCATCTCTTGTGGGGGTGTCTAACTCGGTGTTACGGTGTGTTTGACCCTAAATTAATTTTACGTGGGAATATCCCTTTGAAGCTGATAAATGAGTGTTTCTGTATGTCTAACAGCAGCATGAAACAAGTAAGGTTCGACGTGTGTTTTACAAGAAAAATTAACTTATTTTTGGAGATATTTTTTGCAGTGTGTTTGATACAGCACAGTTGCTGCCTAAGCAGGCGGATCCTCTAATGAACCAGCGGGTATCAGCAGATGTGGGTCTATAACTTAATTTGCCCCCTCAGCTATAGAGCAGATCCTATGGCGTGTAAGTGGTCTTGATGGATGAGCACTACAGCTCATCATACCCCCGCCATCAGCACCAACCCCCAGGATCCAGCACCCATCAGCCCTGACTTCACAGGCCCAGTATTAGCATGTAGCTGCAAATTTGAAGTGATTTCTTGCTGACTTATTACGTTTAATTTATGATCTTTGCAGGGGCATGCTGTCAAACACATCAACAGTGAGGTTAGCCCGTGTAAAAACTTGATTTATTTCTCTGGATATTTGGTGTAAAATTCAACAGCACAAATGCCAAGGGATAAAACTGTACTGACTGTAACATGAAGTGTTGAGATTGATCAAAATAGGTCCTAAAGTAATGTTCGAACAAATCCACACAACATAAAAACCAGGTCAGAGGATTATTTTCATCATTATATATATATATATATATATATATATATATATATATATATATATATATTTTTTTTTTAATTCAAGCTATTAGACAAGGAATGCCAGATTCATTCGCTTAGCATTTTTGGAACAGATTAAATAAGAGTTAAAATAAGATGGAATAAAGGATTTGAATTCATCCATTCAGACATCCATGAACAAGGTTTTTGTTTTTCTATAGCGGAACACGTAACAATTACTGTCTGAAATACCAGCATTTCTATGAACCATTAACATAGATATTGTAGCAGGAAGAAGAAATACTTCTTTTAAACCTATAATTTTAAAATAAATGAACAATATTAGTAATTCAGTTACTTTTGGATAGAAGTTACTCGGGATTCTAACTCATTTTCATCAACTTGCATTAAAAATGCTCATGAGCAATTCAAGCTGTGTTTTCAAAGGATACAATAAATGCCTTTAGGACACAATATGATTTGATACAATACAGTGCAAACTGATATGATACAATATGAAACGGTAAAATGCGATACGATACAATACAACTCAATACGCCTGTTATTGCATTGATTTAAAATACTTAAACAGTTCAAGTTAATAAAGTAATATCTGTAACACTTTGACGCCTATCTCTGTAACGCATGATAAATATATGTATAATGCATTATAATCACGTTATAGCATCATATAACTATAGTTATAGACACTCATTAATGGTCATAATGCTTTATAGCAATAATTATAAAGCTTTTTATTATGACTTACAAAGTCAGGTTTTATAATGTGTTATAACCGTTAACAAATCACTGACCATGCCCACATAGATAATGCAGTGCAGCTGTTGTTAACAGTTATAACATATTATAATACCTGACCTTGCAAGTCATGATAAAATGCTTTATAATGTGTTATGATTATTGCTATATAGCATTTTATGAGTGTTTATAACTATTGTTATACAGTGCTATAACGTGATTATAGCACATTATGAATATATTTATAAATGCGTTACAGAGATAGACGTGAAGTAAAGTGTTACTGTAGTTTCCTGTATGGTGACGATATCCTGAGAGGTCAAGAAAAGACAGTAACTAAGCAAACAAACGAACCAACATACACAAATCTACATGGTGACACACGTCTCCTGAACATATCCTCTGTCCCTGTGAAGGGCAGGGGTCTGTGGTTGCCGCTGGAGGCCCGAGGGGACCATGTGGCGAGGCGTCCATCTGTGGTAACCTGAGTAAACGCAGAGTAAGGCCACAGTGCGTCTGTGCACTCTGTTGACTGTTTCGACAGACATGTTTTCCCAAAGCAAGAAAAAAGTACACTAAGAGGGGTGCCTAAAGTCATGGCTCAGTTCACGGAGCGTCCCCGCTCCAGGAACCTGATCTTACACACTTAAAGACCGCAGCCTCTCCCGGCGGCTCTGACTAAACCTGCTCTCCTGCTGTGGATTTAAACTGTAAGTTTTAATGTAATAATAAGACAGGATTTGTCTTTAAACTAGGAATTAAGCTTGCCAACTTGTCTCTCTTTATAAAAAGCTATTCCTGGAGCCGTGACAAGATTTCTGAACATGCTGAAATGCAGTTTGGGACTTCCCCCTTCTTTTATCTTTCCCTCCCTTCAAATCACCTGTGGATGCTATCGCAATCAAAAATGCTAATTACCCAAGTGGCTTAATCAACATTAGAATAATTACGCCATTAGAATACAGCAAGCTGTGATGAATATGGGAAGGTAAACTCATGTAAAACATGTGCCGTTTATTGGATTAACATCAGGATGCAAAGATGGCTCCCCAAACGTCGTAACAGGTGATTGATTAAGACTGAAAAACACAAGCATGGAAGACGCTGGATCTCTTCTGTACCGACCAAATGAGCTAAAATCTGTATTTTGTTTAGCTATTATCTTTATTTCTCATGTTTAAGCAGATCTGTAACACATATTGGTTGTGAAAAATACAATAACAGCGCCCCTATGTCATGAGCGTTGTGTTTTTTAGCAGGTTTCATCATCTGCGTATGAAAATCATTTTTTGTGAACAAAGAGTCAGCCCTTTCTATCTTCATGGGACCGAGTTACCTGCCTTGAGGGCCGCCATCTTTCACCACCATGTTTCTAGAACGGACAAACTGGTAACATGAGTGCTTTCATAGTCGGCGTGTTCGGTGGTGGCCGATTCCCGGTGGCCTGGCGTCGCCTGGCCTGATGTGATTGCTTCGAGTTTAATAAGGTTAATAAGGTCGCCGACTGACACTGAGACGGCTATGATGCTAGTGGTGCGTGCTAATCCAAGTTTTATGCCTTTCGAGAACTTTGCAGAACAGCAGTGTGGTAGGCTACATTCTTAGTTAACAAATAGGAGTTTTTATAACCATTTTGTTTTTGCTTCATATTAAATTTGCAGTTTTGTAGCCAATGTTGAATTCTTCACATCAGCATTATATTCACTAAATCTGGCTTCAGATATCCGGTGATGGCATTTCTGCGTCAATGTGTATTGGCCTGGCCTAGATGGAGTCAAACTCCTGGCCTGAGTTATGGTCCCAGTCCACCCCTGGGCGTGTTGCTGTTAAAATGCATCAGGTGGAAGATAAAGAGAATGAAGAAGAGAGGTTTTTCATTATGCCCGGTGAAGGTTTGTATTGAAAGGCGTTTAGTTACAAATGAAGGATCATACTTTGGATGCATCACAGCAGCTTCTTGTCCTTAGAGGCTTCCATCGATTCACAAACGGGGAGAGCAAGGGAGCTTTTTTTAACCTCCAATCTGACATTGCCAAATATTCACATGTATAAGTTTTTTTTATAATATTTTGGAGCCATTTTTACCTTTTTTATTTTTAGGAAATATGAGGTAAAGGACCGAGGTTCAAATGAAAACTCAAAGCCGCCTGTTGGAAGTCTACAGCATCTGCTGTCGCCGGAGCTTTAACTGCTGAAACAACTGCCATGATAACTCAAGACATGTCAAATTTATTCCTTAACACAAAAAAGAAGCACTGAGGTCTGCAGAGCGTATAACAGTATTAGAGAGGAGGTAAAACTTTGTCCACAGGGGGCGCCAAATTCAACCCTAACAGCAGCTTTAATGTTTAAGGGGAATTCCACTCCTTTTTTCTACTTCATTGAGGAACCCTCTCTTCTGTTGTTTTTAGAAGAAGCTTAAAGTATTGATTTCCAATTGAATGAGAACCGAGCCACTCGGATTATCATCAATATTTAAGTGGGCTGTGAAGAAGTGGTATTTAAGGATTGTTTTGCTGACGTTTTGACCTTAAGTGTCTCATTTTGGAGACGAGCAGGCGAGCGTTTTTGAGGGAAGCCGGGTCAATAATGAGACGCACACAAGTCAATTAATGCCGTAAAGTGTCTTTTCTCCTCTTTCTCTGTTCTTCCTGAGTGACAGACTGAACCCTAAACACCATCTGCTAAAAAGCCTCCCTAAACTTGACCCCGCCGCCCCTAAGGGGTCAGCTGACCTCTGTAGTCAGATCCTGCTCTTCGGACAGGCCAAAAAAAAACACACAAGCTTAGATGTGACTCAACAGGGCATGAAGAGAGGATTCAATGAATGATCACGATTGAAGCTGGGGAGTCAGCCCTTCAAAATAAAAGCAGCAGGAGTACGGTGGGTGAAGGTGGAGGACTTTAACAGCTCATAAATCTGCCTGAGAGGTCCACAAGTGTTCTGTCTTTGCTGCTATTTAAGATGACGGACATGAGGGCCAGACAGCACGTTACCCAGAATGCATTCCACACAGGCGTCTGAGTGAGGTGCACTTGCTCTGACTCGCAGAGGGCGTCGTTGATTATGCAGGATCTGTTTTTCATCTTTTCTCACAGTTTGAGACGATGTCTGAGACACCCAGAGGCTGCAGACCAGCTTTTAATTATACAGGCAAATCTTTTATTTTTCTTTATTTGAAACAGGGAAGTAATTCATTGCGTCTTTCATATTGTTTTAGACTAGACGGCGACAACAGGATACTCATTAAATGTGCAAATATTTGCATTTTTGTCTCCTCTGGGAAAACCTGAGGGGCGGTGGTGTTTATATACGCATTAATATACAATTCTTTTATTACTTTTGTTGATGAAAAATGAGGGTTAAGATGCATTTTGCACACAAAAAACATTGTTTACTGGGGACTTTGCCCCCATGAAGCCTGAATAAAGTTTTAATTCCCATCAAAGTTTTAGTAAAAAAGAGAAAAATCCTTCCTCGTTAGTTTTCTCACTTAGCCTTTGTGGACTATGACGGTGTTTTGTAGCTTCAGACAGACCGTTACAAGCATGAGTGAAAATATTGCAGTTATTCGACAGTTAGCAGATATCAGAGTCCAAATCCACCAGAGAAATGTCTGACTGGACTCAGAAATATATTTTCAAGTTTACAGACTTTATTCTTAAATTGGAGTGATTCTGGCCAAGCAGTTTAAGACCCATGTTCAAAGGGCTAAACAGTCGTTCAACTCCCATTCACGCCCACTTGCTGCCCACATTTCCCTTCTCTCTTCAGCTGACTTATCAAAGAAAGACAAAAATGCCCCCAAAGTCACTTTTGGTGAATATCACTGTTATTGTGCATATAGTTAAAATGTCCACTTTGACTCTGGGGAGGGGTTAGTCCTGTTCAGCCCACGTTTTTGGCCTCCATTTGACCACTTTATGAGATAAGCATGAGTGCGAGATGTGCAGCATATCTCTTCAAACAAAAGGTCTGTGGTGGTTCAAATTGAACTGTAGTCTAAAACAGTGCTGTGCTGGCTTTTGTGTTGATGTTTCCCTGACATACTGTAAAGCCGAAAACATGGATCTGTATTGAGCGTGTTCTTTATATGCTACGTAGAGCAGATCTGGGTATCGCATACAGGATGTGTATTTGGAGCGTAGCAGCAGCGTAGTGCAGCCCCGGTCAGCTGGGCTCAGTATAGAGGAAACAACATCCTCACAACAGGTTGTTTCTCCTTTCTGTGGTCGATTTCCTGCTAATTTGGATATAATTCAGTGACCGTTGAGCCTCTACTATATGTGAAAAAGCAACGTAATTTTACAGCTTCGGTTTTTTCAGGTTTACTCGTGTTTAATAAAGTAAACTATGATCCTTTATGCTGTGCTGTTACCTTCAGACAAAGTTTGCAATTAAAAGTCTTGTTGGCGTCCACATGGATCAGGGATTGACCATCAGGTTGTTAGGTGTTACTGATAAATCCATAACCAGGAAGTATCTCTCATCTATACGAACTGATACACAGTCGGGAGTTTGCATATGCTGTTTTATTTTGAAATACTGGATGACGCGCGGTTTTCATGCTTGACTTCCTGTCTGGAACGATCTTCTCTGTGGGGATTGACGCGCATTGGAAGCGTAGAGCAGCAAAAATAGACTCGTCGCGTATCTTTAGCAGAGCTGCTCTCGACACGATGCTGCGGCGGAGCTGCTGCCACGCTCCAAATACGCATCCTGTATGTTTTGGCCTTAAGTGTGAAGAGCTGCACCTGCGTGCTCCAAGTACATTAAAGACAGTTTCTTGAAGTTTAATTTGATCTGCGTTTACAATTACTCCCCACCAATACACAAAGAAGGGACTCGAGTGATTTGGATATCAAACTTGTAAAATAAAAAAGAGGCTGAAGCTCAGGCCCAGTTCACAAATCAAAAATGGTGTTACAGGTCAGAGTTACAGGTTTTGAAACCCTCAGTTTTGTGTCTGTTAAGTTGACAATGAAAACAGAAGTTTAGGAAAACACTAAGGTCATGACATGATATTCACATAAAATTAGCTGTTGTTTAAATGTGCTGCACATGCCCAAAGTCCGTGGGCAACTGTTGTATTTCTGCTCAGTTTTACTGCATTTTCACAGGGAAAAGTATTTTTTTTATCACCGGTAGGAAAATGTTTTTGATTTACGACTCCATACATAGTGTAAAGATCACAGTTTACTACATATTTATTGTTCTTTGGACCACAACATCTCATGTAGTTTTTACTGTTTAAGTGTTTCCGATATTAATAACTGTCTAAATGATAATTAAAGACATTCTGTCAGTCACTGCAAATCAGCATTTAAATTAAACTTAAGTAGAAGATTTAATATCTATTTAAAATCAGTGGTTGAGTTCTGACCTCAAACTGATCATCTGAACTGATAAATCGAATCAACAATGCCGACTTTGGGGTTGATCTGACCCCACTTAGAGATCTGTTGTCGACGAGGAAGGTTTCTATCTGTCTCGGCTGAAACACGGGGAGCGGTGCGACTCTGTGCTGAACAATAGATAACATGCTGCAGCTATTGATCTCTGCTGGTATTTTAAGTTTTGGGGTGAGGGGCGCTCTATCAGGTTTCCAGGCACAACTGCTCAGTCTGCCTGCTGGAGCTGCGTCCATCTTTAGAGGCCCCCCCGTCTGCTGCTGCTGCTCTGTGAGAAAGCTGTGAATCCTTAAGAGTGTCGAAACAGATGCAGAGGTGGCTGTAAAAGCGTCATATGAAGATATCCGCTCCACCGGTCTGTTTATTTATTAGAGTCTTCTCCTTACTGATAGATCTATGACCCCTTTACCGCGATTATACTCTGTTTTTCATCAACCGCTCAAGATGCTTTGAATAATATTGACTTAAATGCCTCACCAGCCCCTGCTATGACATCCAGTTTCACAATCATATTAAAGAGAATGGGAAGAATAGATGTTGTCTAATTTGAACCCGCCATATTAGCCACCATTATCACAGTGAGACACAGAGGCCCTTGCAGCGGGGCTGATTACAGATACTGTTATTTGAGAAATTGCTCATTTGGCAAATGCTTATGTTGTCTGAGATTTAAATCTTCATTTTCATGGATGCGTTTCATGGGATTTGTTTTTTAATTTAAACAGACAAAAGAAATCGGAAAAAAAAAAAGAGACTATATAGCGGGACAAATAATCATTGACACAGAACCGTTCAACAGTACATTTGAGCCTCACATCGACCTTGATAAACTCATCCCTCAAAACAAAAACACACGACTCACATGGGAAATAAGCAACAGTGAGCCTAATGATGGAAACAACTTAATGTGGCGCCAACATCACCCAGACTCCTCCCTGACAGCGCGGTTTGGCATTGTGTGCGTGCGTAATGTCCATTTGGGACGGGCGGGCTAATTTAGCGCCAGCGAGAACAGCACCGTGCGGTCCTAATCATCACCAAGCCGCCAAAATCGTCCCCCAGTCGCCATCATGCTGTGGTCCACTCGCAGCGCAGACACGGCTGCAAAGCTAGGGGTTCGTCTGAAAGTCAAGCTGAGATTTTTGAAATAACCCGAGTTTATGAGACACCCCGCAGCTGTCGGGTGAACCCGGTAAAAGTAACTGCTTCAATATCCTGACCTTATTTACTGTCAGGGTTTGTCTAACTTTGACTTTTTCTGTCTTTGTGTTAGCACTCAGACTGAATCGGATGGTTTTTGTTGGTAGAGGTAGATTTAGTCCGTTTCGTCCTCCTAATCAAGGTCATTGAATTTTGCTGCGTATGTGCAGAGTTGGTTGGGTAGACTGTTGTGTGTCGCTGAGTTTCTCCAAGACGGTCTCGTTGCAGGACCCACCTTCAATGAGCCGACCAGAAGTTGATTTGAAGCCTTTCAAGCAAATAAACCAGAAGTACTTTTTTAATTTTTGTTTACGTTGGAAGTTTTCCTCCCACATCCCAAAAACATGCAGAAGTGGGTTTAGGTTAATTGGCCATTTTCAAATTGCCCGTAGGTGTGAATGTGAGCGTGGATGGTTGTTCATATTTATATGTCAACTCTGCGATGAACTGGCGACTTGTCCAGGGTGTCCCCTGCCTTCGCCCGAAGAACCTAGGATAGGCTCCAAACGTAAATAAAATGCTGCTAATGAGAATGGTGCATGTAGTTTATAGATGGTTGTTTATCAATGCGCTTCATTAACTTATCTGCAAAAGTTGAAAAACTTTAACTCATGCACATCGCTCTCTTTAAAACTCTTCATTTTGTTACTGTTTGGGTTCAGGTCCTCTAATTTTTGAGAAACCACATTTCAGCGGAGAATCTCAAAGGTGCTCATCCTACCCGCTGAAGAGATGCACAAGTTAACTCGCTTGATTTAAATAAACAAATATGCATATGAAGGGAATTAGGTTTGGGTGGCGCTGAGGGAACTCCTGTTTGTTTGTGATTTTTTAAATCTTTGCCAAACCTCATTTATAAAAATGTTTTTTTGTCAGAAACTTTGCTTGCTCTTGGTCTCAAAAACACCTTCTTACATACCCACCTAAAAAAAAAACAGAGCTGTCAGAGAAAGTGTCGTCACATCGATTAACCCACATGAGAGGATTCTGACTGACAAACTGACTCCTCAGAAATGGGTCCTCGGCTACATGAGGGCTGCTGTAACTGATCGTGTGAACGATGAACCCCTGGACTGAAGTTTCGGCTGGCGATGGTGGTGTGTCTCCAAAAGTCTTCCCCGGGGAAACATCTTCCCCACCTCGTGCCGCTGGCTTTCCCGGTAACGCTATATCCACATCAGAGAGGCTGGCTTCATTGATTTAGCACTTAGCTCCATTGTCCCATATGAACAGTTATCATTTTTGGCCGGGGGCCAGAGTCCAGGCGTCAAAGTCACCGATCGATGCTCCAAACTTTGAAAATGGGGGTGGCAGAATTTAGACTGAGGTATAGATTACGGGAAGTGGGGAGATATATGAGGGGGCGTATACGGAGGTCAGACTGAAAAGGGAAATATTAGTCAGATTGGTGTTAAGAAAAATAAAAACACACTATTACAAACATCCTAAAGGCCAAATCTGTCATTTTAACCATATTTTTACATTTTAAAATTGAACTTTGAGGAGTTTAAATAGTCTAATTTGATTTAACTGTGCCTCTTTCAAGCCTATCAAAGGGTTGGATTTGACAAACTACTTTTTCTAGCAGCATCGGTCATGTCCAAAGATGATCCAAAGATCGGTTATAGCTTTAAAAAACTAAGACTGAAGTTTCTGAAGTGTGTATCAAGTGCTTCAGGTGGAGGAAGAAGGTGAATAGCTGATAAATGAATGCGTGTTTGGGTCATTTGCATTCACAAACAAAGATTTAACTTTGGTCTCAAATACAAAAACTAGTTTCTTTTTACAGACTCTCTAGACTCACTGCAGTTGCTGTTCAGTTCATCAGACCTGGTGTTTGAGGTCTTCAGCAGGCCAAAGAGAGTTGATACAGTCCTTCACTGCTAAAGTATCAAACCTTCAAAATCTGCTCATAATTTTGCAGCGAAACAGTTTAATTTCATCAATATTTATCGTCTCTTTCTTGTAATGACATCAGGCGACGATCCTCTCCAACAGTCTGGTGACTTTTCTTTAGGAGAGTTTGGATTGCACTCCTAATTTCTGGACAGTCTGTTTAAGCACTCTCTTGGGAGTGTTCGGCAGCATGAAGAGCAGATGGGAAGTTTAGCTCAGAGATCATCTGTATGAGATTTGAGATCTGACCCCGTTCACAGGGGCCACAGTTTGTCTTCATGTTTTCATGTCTGAGCTGCCGAGTCACAAACTTCTCAGGAGTTTATTGCAGAGACGTCTACATATAGTGGCAAAAAGCTTCTTCATGAGACCGTAGTTTGCATCAAGAGAGAAAATGCCGACAGTAAGAGCGTGCTGATTCAGATTCAGGTGTGCAGGTTATTTCCACGCCAGTCCGATGTTTTCATCATCCTTTCACCGTGCCTCTTTCTGTACAAGCACTGACTCTGCATTCATGTAAGAATAACACTGATTTGCAGGAAGGAAAAATATCATTCCTTATTCAGTTTACGAACAAACACATTTCTCAGCCTAATATTTTCCTCCCTAAAGGAAGCACGTTCCAGTTAATCAAACCTAATTACCCTTTATTGGAAATACTATTAACGCCGGAGCGGTTTCTGAGCGGAGTAATTTAGCTTCTTCTTCCCACGTTGTCTAAAATTGGGAAGGCTAAATGATGTTATCATTGCCTTGTTAATTCACCTAATAATTTCTCATTTATTTAGATGATGAGATCAATAACTCAGCTCGCCCGGCTAATAGTCTACCTGTGGATTAAACAAATAACACTTCTGGACATATAATCCTCCATAAGGCTTTTTTCCGCTTTAGTTAAGCAGCCTGCAATATTTTATGTCTCCTCAGCAGCTTGGAGATGATAAACGGATTCATATAAAATTTAAATATTAATTATGCGCCTTTTTGCTTTCAGCTGTTTCCCAGCAAAGCCTCCACCGTGCTGCTGAAGATTTATCTTTATTCACCAAAGCAAGAGCTTTGCATTCACAAAAGGATCCGACTCGAGCACAAAACGCTGTCATATGAAGTTAAGCGGACATTTCGCAGCATCATTTATAAACAGCAGAGGAGGAAGGTTACATAACGCTGCACAAAGTTACTCGATTACAGCCACAGAACTCTCCGGTTGTTCGGCTGTTATATATGTTTCTTACCGTTTAACTTGTCAGATCACCGACATGCAGCCCTCGGGCCATCATCCACCAAAACAGGAGGACTCATTTTAGATCTATGAACCCGCTTGAAATCAATCAAATGCCGATTCAGACAAGAGTGAGTTATTTTCTTAATGGTTAGGTCATCCTTTATGTTAGGACGTAACCAGGAGAATCTCCAAACATCAGCACAAAGCTTTAAGAGAAATCGCTTCTTATTTATTCTACTGTCAGGACAGCTCCGAAGGTACAAGCTCACCTCACTGAGTAAACACATGCTGGCATTTGCTAGCATAACACCATTAGTACACACCCTGTCTGTCTGGGTTACCACTTCAAAGCTTTACTACACATCATTAGCTTGAAGAGTTCCTTCAGTAAATATGATTAATGGGGCTTTCTAAGTTCAGTTTGACATCTTCAAATTTAATAACAGCCTGCAGGCTAAATCAAACTGTAATCATTTGCTGCGACTGCTAGCTTGTACCTGCTGTTGTGCTGATAACAGATGCCGATTAGCATTTCATCAGAGTTTGACGCTCTGCGCTTATGTCATGCATATGTTTCTGCATCACCTACAGACTTGGATGTCATGAGCAAAGGAGCATCTGGGAGTTTCTGCTTCAGCTGAAACTGGTGCTTTTATTGTAAAAAAAAACATTTAGTAATCAGACTTGACCAAGTTCCTCACAGACAGTTCAGTCAATCAGTAAAAGCAATTAAATTAATTACAGACTAATATTTATCATGCGGAGATGATGCGATGATGATGCTCTGCGCTTTTTCAAAACTTTTTAACCGTAATGGTAACTTAATTCAGCTCCATGACATCAAATGATTAATACGCCGCCGACTACATTCAGAGGGAGAAAAGCAATCCCTCTGCCTCAACATGTCCACTACTGAGAGAACAGTGAGTCATCTGTCAAAATACTTCTTCGGACTCTGAAGGCGGACCCGCTAATTTATCAAAATCCAATCACACAAAGCAAAGTCATGCAAAGAGAGAAACGATTAAAACCTCGCCAAGCACATGAGTGACGGGACACCAAGACGTCTACGGGGAACCGAAACACATCAGGCCAGTAAACCAGGAACACTTTGACGTAAATTTACACAAATAAAAATGCCCATAATGCTCTTGGATTAATACCTTAAAAATTTTCTGAGAACTGTTCGCCTGTTCGGACCGGGTTTTGCTCATAAACTAGGAAGTCTAAGCGTGCCCAGCGCTTACAGACATCCTGTTTATGATCCCCAAACAGTTAATGAAGTCAGCACTGAGTGTGAGAAAGCAGCAAGGCTCAAAGTCTTTCTTCTTCTGTGAAGTCAAGTGCTTTGTAAACAAATTTATCCATCAAACATTTAGAGTTTTACCCTTTACTTAGTCAGTAACTATTCACCGCAAAGTCAATATTTGTACCAAATTTGCATCAATTTGGCATCATGAGTATTTTCACTGTCCACATTTGTTCACCAGAGAAAAGATGGTGTTGGTATAAGCTTCTGACTACAGATTAACTATAATCCCTTATTAGAAAGGGATTAACACGTGTATCAACCCTGTGCGCACAGAGTGACAAAGTGTCGATTCAGAACTAGACTAGTGTCCAGTTACTCTTCATATGCGTCCCTCACTTTTCCTCTTTTTTTCTGTGCAAGTTTGAGGCTGAATTAAACCTTTAAACACAGAATATTTCACATCATTTCACATTATTCAAAACTGTTATTCACACATCTTTTTTAGACTTAAATTTCATGCTGCAAAACCTTTTATGTGCACAGATGTTTTTATTATTTTTCACCAGATGCAGTTTTTGAGGAAACTTACTTGAGTAAACCTACTTTGAGTAAACAGCAAATCAACTTGTCCCACAATATTGTGTTGGCTTGTGTTGGTTGTGTTTGCTTTACATCGAGGTGTGATCAGTTGCAAATGTGGTGTGTTGTTTCCCCCTCTATTCTAGCCAACAAGACCCTTATCTGAAGTTAGAAGTTCACAGTGCACAACTTTCTGAATATCTAAAGGGTGCCTCGCAAAGATAGTAAAATGGGAGCAAGAGTTAACATTACTGATTCCCCTGCTTTTTAAAGATAAACAATTTTGGGCTCCTTGCTTTTATGAAAAGGATATTCCAGCGTAAAATGAATTCAGGGTCAAACACACCGTAACACTCAGTTAGACACCCCCTCGAGAGATGAATGTTGCTGACTGCTTGCTTCTCCAGTTATACCAACTTTAGTAACGACCGCACGATAGCAATACACAGCGGTCTGAGAGCCGTAAACAAACCTCAACCAAAATTCCACTCTATAGCCACAAATAATGGTCAGAACAGCACCTAGCTTCATCAACAGTACGTATAGAGTCCCAGACATAGTACTAGTCACCAAACATCTTTTTAACTTTGCCTGATTTCTTTAGCAAAGAGACTAAACACAACTCACCTACTCTCTTCCAACAGCCGATTGTTTGTGGCTAGACCTCGGGCCAGTCCATTACGGACTACAGTGGGGTGACGCAACTCAAGGAAGAACATTTATGATCATTACTTCATCATTTCCTTGAAGTAATAATCATCATATTAATCATTTTGCACTACAAATGCGGTGGTTCTAATGCAATAGTGTTTCAGTCTGATTGTATTTCAATAAAGAAATGATCATAAATGTTCTTCCTTGAGCTGCGTCACCCCGCAGCAGTTCGTAACAGACTGGCCGAAGATCGAGCCACAAACAAGCAGCTGCTGGAAGAGAGTAGGTAAGTTGTGTTTAGTCTCTTTGCTAAAGAAATTAGGCAACATTAAAAAGATGTTTGGTGGATAGTACTATGGCTGTGATCCTATATGTCCTGTTGATGAAGTTAGGTGCTGTTCTGAGCATTATTTGTCTGTTTACTTAAACATGGTTGACTTACTGACCTACTTTGTGAGGATTTGTTGTGTTAGCACAATTCATCAGATGATCAGACCTCTCTATCCACTTCAAACTGCTTTTATTCCTTTTTCCACAGAAGCGACAAATCCTCATGGTGTACCTGTCTCTCATCATCATCAGTCCTTCACCATCTGGATGAATAAACCACTGCATTCTGCACAGTGTGAGTGATTTGCTCTGATTTTTTTTTTTTACTTTGGCGATTGATGAAACATGTCGTGAATTTGCACCATTCATGTCTATGAGTCTCCCAGTTAGTGCAACGTCATTCAGGTCACCTGACAAGAACTCACGTCTGATCATGTCTGCACATTGACTTCACAATATATTTTTTTCATGAGTCTGGTGTGAATGCTACATAAAATCTGTCACAAATCTTTTCAAACTGAGTTTGTCCCAGTTTTAATTAACTGATAAAGTTAAGCTTATTGTGTCTCTTGCAGAAGTGGTATGGTTGAATTTAGAAAGTCCCTGCTAAGAAGGTGTTTCCAGTATTTTAGGAGTGCAGAGGAAGAAAAGGTTAGACATGCCATCTGAAGCCCATCGTGTTTGAGTAGAAAGGCAGAAATCTGCTCTGTCTCCTGTAACACACCTGCCTGTAGTAAAAGTATGAGTCTGCAGAGCTGAAGCAGCAGTTTCATGATTCCAGGAGATTCTTGTCATGAATAGTCTGCAGGCACACTTGGCTCAAAGAACGAGAGCAGACACAGTGATTGGTTTGATACGTATTGTGTCCAAAACACACTCGTGAATAACTGAGGGATTCTGCGCCACATTATATGCAGTCGAATCGGCTAAATTTGGCTCTTTTACTTTACACTGCTGTGCGTTTTATACCGTTTAAGTAGAGCCCCTTGAGTTTTTGTGTTTTAAACGTGTTTTCAGGACATCTTAAGATGTTAAATTATGATCAGCTCTTCTTCTTCTTCTTCAGCTGGTGTGCATACCTCCGGCTCTCTCCTCAAAGCTTCTGTTAGGGTCAAATGAAAATGCTTCTTTGCACATGTCCTACAGACACAGAATAAAATACATGCCATTTAATATAAAAGAAGTAATTCCAGTAGTAAGAGGTGACCAGGAGGGAAACAGCATCATGCAGTGCTCCTATACTCTAGCTGTAGATCTCCACTTAAGAGGCCTCGTAAAGATTTGCAGAGTTTTTCGCTCTAAGCAAGGAGAAAATTGGGTGCCATTGCAACAAATGAATTTCACCATGTCTTGGAGGCAAATGAAAACCCTTCACTCTGAGTGGATCTGAGCAGCCAGGAGTCATCGCCGGCTCTCCCTGGTGTCACCTCGAGCCTATTAGTCTCTATAAAGGATGATGAATTAGAGACAGAGGGGGAGGAAAGCTCCAGTACCGACGGCAAAGATGGGGGTCATAAGAATGATAAAGTGAACAGCGTGAGCGCTTTAATGGGCGACGCCAGCAGAGAGGGCGGACAGGAGGAGGAACATGAAATCTTTAAGAGGGGATTTCCACGCTCTTCTCTCAATTGTACACAACACAAATTCAGGAGTGTTTCATATAAATCTCAATCAATTTTCCCAGGTAGCACACGTACTATTTTACTTGGCAAGAGCTGACATTGTTAAAGTTTTGCTTCTGCTGAAATATCACTGACAGGTTTAAAAATAAACAAAAGTTATTAAAGAGAACGACAGGAGCCATCAATCTAAGTCTAGATCAGACCGACTGATAATGATTTCCCACTCCAACTTGAATACATGCAGACATTTAGATACGGAGCTGTAGGATCGCACTAGCGTGGTTATAATCCAGTATGGTTTACACTCTGCTGCAACATGTCAGAGTTTCATTATGAGTCCAAACCGAGTGTGCGTCTGTAATTTTCGGCCTGTTTTAAGCCTTTACAGTTTGATTTTGTTTTTCAAAAAATGTGATTTTTTATCATCGTTTTTATTTTCTATTTTTCTTCCATTCATACGCTAAATAAATTCCTGCAAACGTCAGTAAGACCGTGTGAACACAAACGATCACATCTGACCTAGCTGGCGTAAGGTTCAAAACCACAGTGAACTTACCCGACCTGCACTCGTATGTAAAGGTGGCGGTAAAAGTATTAGTCCTCAGGGGTTGTTTTAATGTTAATCGGAGCGTTTCCATGACCACGATGATAAACAAACGCCGTGAATGTGGACGTACGTGCGCCGCTGCACAGAAGGAACTAAAAACCGTGGACAGTTTTGTCAGAATGATGAGTCGACGAATCGTCAAAAAAATCTGCTGATGGTTACCGACATGTTGAGCTTAAACTCTGCCAAGATGATCAGACACGGTTTCTCGTGAGAAACGAACCCCAGAAGAAGTCGGTCTTTTTATGATGAGGAAGTGCAGTAGAAATCCAAGAATCTACCTGTACGTGTGGAGGACAAGCTCTTTTTGTCCGATGAATAACGGACCTGACTGAAAAAGTCGATCTGAAGACGAACTCTTAATGCAGTTGGAAATGAGTCCAAGCTAAAACAAACCTTGTAACACAAATTACACAAGCATTATTGCTTCATATGTGTAGTGTTCAATTTGTTTGACTGCTTATCTGCTGGAAACCGGATTTATTTAACACTTTAGCGCTTTTGTAGAAACTTTCATGGTCTTGGAAATCTGTATGAGCAGCGACTTTAGTTCGGGGAAAGCCCTTTTTACCGTGAGTGCTGCAGCTCTTGGTGAGACTGGCATCTCCTCATTGGTCTTTACATTAACAGCCGATTCTGGCAGATCAGTCCTGCCTCAGAAATAAACCCTTTGCCTCCCGAGACGAGAGTCAATCAGAGCTATGCTGTGTGAGACAGTTCAAACAAATTGCTATCATATAATATTCTGAAAGAAGAAACACTTAGTCTGAGCTCTTAATGGGTCCTTGTCTTGAAAAACCTTCATCTGACGTTGACAAACGAGGCGCAGTCCTACCTGGAATAACAGCTTGTGCATTACTTCAATGATAATAGCTGGACTGAATGAGGTCATGGCGTATTTTTCTTGTATAAATTTTCCCCATGCAGGCAAGAGCTGATTTTTGTATCAGTGTGATAGTTTGTATTAAGCTAAAATCTATAGCCTCTCAAGTTTCTAAATAACAGCAGCTGCTGGTCAATACATGAGATTGTACGCCATAAATCTGCGACTGCAGTCAATATATTTAAATATTCAAAACAAAGAAGAAAGCCTGTCAGGGGTTTTGATGAATACTCTAAAGGGTTTGCCATTTTTCATCCGGCAGCTGACATTTGTTTTGCTTTTCAACAGAGATTCATCAATAATAATTATGTTTTCGCTGTTATTATCAGACATTTATCATAGCTAGTGGGCTGCATTCATGAGCGGGCATTTTTAGTACAGTGGGGGTAATTTCAAACCCTTTAAGTTCTGCAGTTTCGGCGGTGCAGTTGAAATATTTAAGGGTCAGAGGCGATCCTTTTTTCGGACATGAGGATGGAGCTTTAGAAGAGTGAGGACTTGTAAAATTTTAAGCCATTAAGGCTATGACTGTAGCTACTTCGTTAGCACGCAAATTAGCAGTGGTATTACCAACAAAAGGAGATTTTACAAGTGGTGATTGCAAGTCATAGTTTTACATATTTTAGACAAAAAAGCTAAAAAAAACTTCCCACCTATAAACTAACCAGGCAGGTATGATGGTTAAAGACACCAAAACTTGCTAGCTGGTGCTAAAATGCTGATAAAAAGGTCCTATATAGACTCACTAAAAAATGCTGAGTCATATGTGCTGCGTTCCAGTTGTACTTGGAACGCCCCCCTGAAGTCGGATTTCCGACTCGGAAAGTCGGACGATCCTCGCCAACCCCGACTTGACGACAACGTCATAATCCAAGATGGCAGCGCAGTGCATCAACAGTAAAGGGTAACAGTTTTAGCTCTCGTGATATTTTATTTATTAGCACTTCTGTTTTGTTTTTGTGAAATTAAATAAGTGGTTTATGTTGTACTGCCCAACGTCTAACTGTGAACACGGTGCTATGGTGTTTGTAAGAGTAAAACACTTTGTTGTGCGTTGTTTACAACTGGTATAGCTAACAACAACTAACAACAGCTGACAATGGCTAACAACAAGTGACAACCGTAAACAACAACTTACAACGGCTAACAGTAGGCATCCATCTTGGTTTTCCGACTTGGTTACTGGAATGCCTTCAACTTGGGTGTAACATCATTCCCAGCTCCAACATCCAACTTCCGAGGTAACTTTAACGCAGCAATAGTTGGTCAGCGTGTTAGCACAGTTAGCTCTGCCCAGCAAGCCATGTTTCTACTTCTGACCATTTGTCCAAAAAGAACAAATAAAAGGTTAAAGAGATATTTTCGCTTTGGCGTAGAGTTGAATGACCACTTGTCAGTGGTAATGATGATAATAACACCCATGGGGGGATGTCAGCCAGCCGTGCTTGCCCATTCTTTCGCATCTTGCTGGTTCACAGTTTAACACATCTGTAACATGTAACTAGAGATCGCTCCTCTTCGCAGGTCTCAAGCCGTGTAGTTCACAGTTTAAGCTGGACTAACCCAGCACAACAAAGAAGATAACATTATAAAAATGATGTCTCGGAATAGCAGGATGGAGATTGGTGGGAAACTGAACATCAGATGACCAGCAGTGAAAGAGAAGTATGAATCCTAGTGAGACAAGTTTGTTCATGACCCTGATAGTTTAATGTCCATCATTTTCAAAAACAGATCAAGATAAAGCATGAAGATGGATTAAGGATTAAGGTGTCGTCGTTAAGGCTTGGCGTCTTATAAATGGAGGAATCAGAATAAGTATAGAAACCACAAGTTACGCATTTTAACATGGGACTGAATGGGGAGTGATTCACTCAAGGAGCCAGCCTCAAGTGGTGACTCAAGGAACTGCAGTTTTTGGTTCTTCAGCACTGACTTCACAGGCTGTCACTTTGGTATTATTTCTTCTGTTCAAGACAAGCTCTGAGCTATGAGGAGAAGTTGCTCGAATGGACACTCTGTAATAGAAACAGATGGGTTTAAAGTGACACATCATCTCCGCGAGTGTATTAACCTCTGCTTCTGCTCCTCTGCCATGTGAACCTGCAGTATCCTCTTCCCGGCATGGATCGCTGACAGCTGAGAAGCTAAGTATTGTGTAATTGCAGGAGCCGTGGCAGCATGCCGTGCAATAATACGCTAAGTGACTATTAATCATTTTGGTGACAAATAACAAAATAAAGGCAAGACGTGGGAAGAGACGGAGATTTGATTGATGCTCGGCAGGAAAAGTTATCTGTCTCCTAATTGCTGATGAGGCACTGTTTTTTTTTTTTTTTTTTGGAAGTGAGTGTGTGAGTTTTTTTAATCCTCTTTGCACAGGCGCTGTTTGAAATATTGGACAACAGCTATGACAGTTTAATTGCTTTTACAAAATTTAAACCCATCATTAAATCTGAATAGGCGTCTAAATCCTCCCTCTTTTGTGGAGAACTTCTGGTTCTTCGGTCTCTTTGTTCAAACTCTCTGACATGTTAAGAGGTTGTTTTGACAGTGATGACTGGTTGAGTGGCTTTAAAAGTTCTGTTGGATTTTCATGTGGTTGAAATGAATTTATTTCCAATTAGTGTCTGGCATCATTTCTATTTTAACCTCAGATAAGCAGCAGTGAGGTTTTTAAAGCATTATATATGTATGACAGTTTCACAAAATCATGTTAAGAGATTAGGAAATACTCCAGGCGCAGGACTTGGTGAGCCTGCTCGTTCAAGATTGTGTCATTTTAGCTTATTATAGCATATATTTCAGTACACAAGCGCAGTTTTTTTCCTTTTAAGCTTATCTTGGTAGATCGCGTCAATGGCACAAACTGTATGATGAGAGTCTAAAAATATCTGTTTCATAAAACAAATGATGAGGGTACATTGAGAAGATCATAGAAGCAGTAAGAATGTATTTGATCATACTCAATCCTCAAATGTAAGACAGGTCTTGTGTTTGCTTTTACTGAAGAAGATACCGGGCTTTTATTTGAAGCGGACTAGTATTAGAGGCAGGTCTTATACTGTATATATCAGATTTTAGCTGTCTGAGAATTGTGCAAAAGGTTAATTGCAACACAAACTGCACAGCTGAGCAAAGGTTGTCTCCATGTACCCGTGTTGTTTGCAGAAATTTAGATGAGCATAAATTCATATCAGCCAAATAGATACATGTAATTAGAGTGACATTTTTAACAACTGCGTTTAAGCATTTATGCTCTGGATGGCATGAAAATAATATATCTATACATAATAGCTGTTAACATACTCTGATATCAGAACGTTGGTGGAGTTAAATCCAACTGTGGCTCATCCTCTCCACATACAAGCTGCACCATAACAAACATTAGAGTATTATTTATTCCCAAACAAGCTGCTTTTTGTCAGGTTGCTCCAGGAGATAAGATGGATGTAAACTGTAAAATTAGTCACATCCGTCATGAATCAACTCTGCAATAAAATGATACAGACACACTCTTTCAATACAGCTTGTCAGAATAAAGCACCGTCAGGATTAGAGTGCACGGAGCAGCTCTGTGCAGCAAAGAGCAGGAATGCTTGCAGTGGTAAATTTAAGCTGGAGCGAACTATGCAGAGATGGTCTGAGATTAATTTCACTCCAAATCTGATGTTAAATTGTACAGAGCATGTGACTGGTACATGATCACTGTGAGCCTACTCGTGAGCTGTGAGCATTAGTGTTGTGTCGTTCATGAATTGAATTGAATGATTCGTTCCTTTCTCAGTTCAGTTGAGCTCAGCCGTGAGCGTGGCATGCCAGTCGAGAGTGGAACTGCCGCCTTGACTCTTTGGCAAACGACAAAAGAGTCTTGTGATTCACTCACAGCGAATGAATTATATGTATCAGTCAGTGAATGAAATGTCAGTGAACGAAGATCTTTTAGAAGTATCAGAATCCAAGCTACAGCTGCGATGTTTATTTATTTTTGATCTCTCCACTTTTCCGCAATATAAAACAAAAATGACTTGCGCTCGTCTAGGGGGCATGCTGCTGTATTGTTTCCACCGACGGCGACACACAGAGGTGAGTTTTTCAGGGCAGGGGAGTGATTCTTCCTTCACGACTTGGCGAATGAACGACATGTCACCCAGTGAACGACGCTGTGACTTCAGCAGCAGGGGAGGGGAGGGGCTTGTTCAATGAACGAACTCGCGGCTGTGTCACTCACTGGTGTAATGCACCGGCAGGACGGGGCTCTGAGGCACTGACTGATTCAGTGAACGAATCTTTTGAACAAATCGTTTTAATGAACGGATTCTAAAGATTCAGTACAGTCAAAAGGACTGATCTTCCCATCACTAGTGAGCATGATATGACTCTAGAAGAGCAGCCATGACTCCAGTTATAGTAAGGGGCCCTGTTGCAGGTTGAGTTCTGTTTTTTATTTGTGTATTTATGGTACTTTTGTAATGCAGTAAATCAGTAAATGATTACCAGAAGAACTGCTAATTTTCAGTTACTTGCACAATGGCGTTGTGATCCATTAAATGTTGTGAGATCAAATCTTTGTTCAACAGGCTGCTCTCATAACGTAACTTTTTAAGACAGATGAGAGATGAACACTGATGATAGTTGAGATGGAGGCTGAGCTGCATAAGGTGGAAAATCATCTTCGCTCCAAATATTTCTACTGTGTAAATAAAGCAAAAGAGGAAAACGTTTTCTTAGTGGATAATAGCATTTTCTTTGTCGTGCAACAAACGTCCTTCTTCCAGAAACCTCTCCCCCTCCACCCTGTACGTTCTCCATCACTGGGTGATTAGGGCTCACACATGATGGATGGGTTCAGAGAGAAGAGCCTTTCTGTGCTTCTTCTCAGGCCTGAATGTCAAAGACACACTCCCCAGCGGCCTCTACTCTACTACCAGAGCCTTTCAAACCTGCGTCCAATAATGCGACGGCACTTCAGACTAAAGCAGAAATAAGAAGCATGTGAGGGAGAGGGAGCAGGAGAGAGGGAATCAGGGAGAAAAGGAAAACAAGCTGTTCACGCTGACATCAAATGCACCTCAGAGGGTCGTCAAGAGGAAGCAGTGAGCGAGCGTCGTCCCGGTATGAGCGCCTACAGACGGGAAGTGAGTGCTCAAGCCGGGGGGGTGGGAGTCTGCAAGAGGAGGATGAGCTAATGCACAAGGGAGGAAGGGGGAGAATCACCTCTTCATCCTCTGGATTCAACTTGATTTATGTGACAATTTGAGAAACATTAGGCACAAATAAAATCACACAGTTTCATTTTGGTAGTAAATCACAGAGGTATTAGCGTGATCCTCGGGATGAGATTGAAATAGAGATGGAAGGAAGCGTTTGTGAAACAGAGTGATGAAGTGAGGATACATGCAGATGGAGATTGAGTAGATTCCTCATCAGAACACAAACGTACATCAGCGTTTACGATCCAATATAAAGAGGTGATCTGAGGATTTTAATAAAAGCTTCGATATGTTATTTCTTGTGCATGTTAAAGCTGAGGTAGGCAGGAATCCGTTAAAGAGGCATCTTTTTTTGTGGTGTAAATACAAAAAAAGCTTTTAATATCAGTCAATAGTTATAAGTTATTGATGACATTTGGGAATATAACAATATTTCTGTGTTTTGTCATGTCTGTGTCGTCAACATTTCTAAGATTTCAGAGCGCTCCGTCCTCTCTGACTGTAAACAAAGCCATTCCCCGCCTCCTTCAACCTGATTGGTTATGAGGCAGACGCTGCTCCCCCGTGTCGTTCCGGAGCCCCGACAAAGTTAGCGTGCTACAATATCAGACAGTAGAAACCAACCAGAAAGTACAGAAAACTGTATGAATCCTCCTTTAGCCACAACTGCCGACACAAGTAAGAAAACAAAGTAAATACCGGAGACTCTGGCGGAATAACGGGCGCTTAAAAAGGAGGTAGACCGGACAAGAGCTGAAACCCGGGTCAACAATGATAGGGGATGCTTCAGGATCTTACAGACCCGTAACCTTTCTGCTGGACAGGTAAACCGCTTTAACAAAGTAAGACAAGTGTCTGTAACAGAAGTGTTTCTTGTCAAACGGACCTGCTGTAGCGTGTTGTAGCGCCATCGCTAAACTGTCCTCCCTCGGGTCCTGGACTATGTCACTTTATCCTAGTTGTAGAAGTCCTGCAAACATTGTGTTTGCTGGTAGTCTGTTGGCATCTACAGTAGCACCAATGCTGTTTACTTTCATGTTGACTGGGCCCCATTTGTAATTATCTGAAGTATTTATCTGCATTATGTCTGAATTTAATTGAAACGATACGAGCGAGCAGGAGCATCTGTTTGTGGGCGGGGCTTGCTGGAGCAGAGAGGAGGAGCTGAGGAGAAAACTGGTTGGGAGGGGTAGAGTTTACATTCAAGATTTCTCCCAGAAACTGCCTACCCCACCTTTCATTTTTGCAGTAATAATACTTTCATTTATCTTATAATGCTCTTCACCTCCTTCACAGAAGAAACAAATAATTTGGTGCAGTCCGCAGAGGGTAAGACACTCTGATCAGGGTTAAAGCTCCAGTACAGAGTTTTTAGCTGTTTGCAAAACAAATAAGAATTGATATTGATGAATCCTTCTGCGCTATCAAAGAGTATCGTTATAAAGACAAACTATTTCTAATTTTTTATTTTTGAGCTCCTGTGAGGAACTTTTTGTCTGTGTTGATTTTGGCGCCCCCTGTGGACAACACTATAACCTTGATATTGCTGCTTAACAAAAAAGTGTGCAGCTTCACTTATACTTATTTGGATGAGCAATTTAATTACAAATACTCTCATAATTAGCTTATATCTACCGTACAAGGTAACCCCAAAACTGCCCGGCTCACACCGCAAAAGTCTCTCGGATTTTATAACCCAAATGTTGGCAGGTATGGTTTGTATATTGTATTGATTTTTGCTTGATCCAAGTGTAACCAGGCTTCATTAAAGCACCTGTAAAGAACTTTTTGTCTGGGCTAGCTTTGGCGCCCTCTGTGGACAACTTAGCCAGTTTTGTCTTGCCCATAAGAAAGTCGAGTTTTCTGACAATTGATGCTTTTAATCAGTGAAATGGGTTAAATGGGTCACATAGTGTGAAAATAAGAATATATCTTTAAAGAACTGTAAATCATTTCCCCCCATCAGAAGTTACAGGCATAAAAAACCTGACATGAAAATAATAATTGTCCTGTTATCGGTGGCCTTGTTTTCCTCTGTAAGTCACACAGAGCCATCACTGTTAATTTCAGCCTGTTTCTAAACCTGTCAAAAACTCTTCACAGTGGCTTTAAAGTAAAAATTATATAAAATCTTTTCACTAATTATGTCCTAATTATGTGAAAGTAGAGTTTCCTAGAGAAAAATCTCATTCTGCTTTCAGTAAAGAGTTAACAATGGCTGGTCTGGCAGAGCACAGTCAATATCAAAATCAGCGATAACAGGCATAAATAAAGTATAAACTTTTAGTGTTTTCTGACCAGTGAAAACTCATATAGTAGCTTTAAATAAGACATTCTGAAACTTACATAAATTTTGAAGTTGTTACATAAATGTGCCTAACAAGATATTTTTTCTTTGAGGTTTACAAACTTCATAATGTTTAAGTTTTTGTCATGTTGTAGCTTGATGTCTTAAACCTCGATGTTAAAAAGAGAAAGTGCATCACCATCTAAATTCTGAAGCATTTATTTATTTTTAAATCAGAATAGCGTCTTTAGATGTTTTGATTCATTGACTCGCCTTCGAAGACTTTTCCACTTAATTCAGTGGCAACAAAAAGCACCGGAGGACAGAGCAGTGACAGCTTGACTGACAGCGATGTCATTAATGCCCTTATGGCAACTGTCATGGACGTGCCTGTCTCATCCGCTCAGCCTGAAGACACTGCATTTAATTGAACTGTCATCTTTAGGTCAAAGTAATACCGCTCCAAATGGCAGGACACTGACTAAGATCACCTCTGACAGCAATTACAAACCAATCCACATCCACATCAGTTACATCGCTGATGTCTCCCACTTCAGATTGATTGTCCCTTATCAATCAAACTGTCATTTGCAGGGAAAAAAATTGGATGTTAACATGATGAATGGTTTGATAGTGAAGTAATAATTCACATTTTCAAATGGATAAATGATGGTTTTAATCTCTGCTGCTGATTGACATGAAACAACAGTCATACAAACTCTGTTTTTCTGTTTGTTGTCACATGAACTCCACATCCGAGAGGAGAAATCCTCTTCAGCACATTCTTATTTTATTTATGTGTTGGTGGGAGGAAAACAGAGTGGTAAGGATGCACTATTTTCACTCGGGGACGGTTTTAAACTCTTGAGTTGTAAGACTAATAAACAAAAAAATGCACCAGACAACAATGCTTTGTTAATTACACTGCAAAAACTGACAACTAAGCGAGTGTTTTCCACTTATTTCTAGTTATAGAGGATCAATTAGTCTTAATTTAAAGGCATGGTTGACGATGGAGAGATTGGTAATTATTATAAACCTCGTTTCTATGGCGATAATGGTCCTATAGCGCAATCTCCACAAAGTAAAGAGAAAAGTGAATGGAAAAAAATCTGTTCACCCGAGCAGGTGCGGGCTGCAAAAAACATTAACCAATGGGAGCCATCCGTCCCAGACAACTCCAATTGGTCAATATCCTGCTCTGAGAAAAGAATATTTAGAAGCACCACAGAAATGTCAGACTAAAGGTCCTTACACACCAGGAGCATTTTTTCATCCGGTTATTTCGGACGTCAGTATTTCTTTTCCAACCCGTATCCTGTCAATACAAGCGTTCACATCAGCAACTTTTTCCCGTCCTGTGATATTGCAGCATTTATTTTCTTGTATTACAGTCGAATTTTTTAAAGTTTCGCATACTGTGTGTCCACTTCTGACCAATCAGATTTCATGTTGTTGCAACGTCAGATTCACCGGTATATCCAACATGGCCGACCGGCTGATTGTTTACGTGTTGGAGAACAGAGTGATTTTTGATAAAAGACACAAATATTACAAAGATAACGACCTGAAGGACAACTTGTGGAGAGTCATAGTGTTGGATCTCTTATATGACGATGGTTTTTGTGCTTTAACAGTTTGATAAACGTCTTTGTTTTAACTTTCATCTGTGCTAAGTAACTTTAGCTCGTAAGCTAACCTGTTCAGATTCAACATGCCATATGGATTTTTACTGTCTCAAACTCAATCCCGTTGCTGTCACAGCACCATTAGGTCTCGGTTGTTACCTTACGTTTATGGATTAAAGTTTAATGTTCTTATCTGGTACTGGCCCAGACTCAGTACATGCTATCATGACAGACAGACATCTCAACACTAGTGTCTAATCAGAACTGAAAAACTCTCAGTCTGCTGTCGTGTTTTCTGTTTTTAGTAACTGTGGCATATGGTAGCTCTTATTATTTTTAAAAGGAGTACCAATTCCCCATCACTTAAGTTGAAGTAGACTCCATTTTTGTCTTCTCGCTTCCACCCCGGACACGTCTTTTTTTTCCCCCCGCAAAGTTGTAAAATTGTATCGCGCTTGATGTGTATAGTCAGGAAAGTCAACATTCGCCTCCAATTATTTCTTAATTTCACGTTGTATATTTGCGTCATTCTCTGTGTGTAAGGACCTTAAGAGTTGAGACAAAAATCTGCGACTGCAAAGCGTCTCAGAGAAGTACTTTTAATGTCAAACCCACAGTGTCAATAGACTAATAGAGGATTAACGCAGTAGATTGATTTTAACACCCTCCACTGATGCCGGATCATTGAACCAGACGGCAGTGACAATAGCTAATACCCAGAGTGTTGGTGGAGCTGGATGGTCTTCAGTAATTGATGGTCGGATGTGTTTTCCCACCGATAATGTGTCTTTGCTGTCAGGGGGTTGCTGCTTTCCTTCCTCTCGCTCCGTCAGAGCCCTTACTGTCAAAACAGCACATGTGTCTCCCCAATGAAGATGGATGACTCTCTGTCGGGTGGATACTGAGGGATGCAGAGGAGGGGAGAGGAGAGGAGGATGGAGGGAGAATGCAAAAACAGAGGTGAAGGAGGAGAAACAGGGCAGAGAAGGAGAGGGAGAAAGAGATAGAGAGAGCAAAGGCTAATGGGAGAGAGGAGGAGAAAGTGAGAGAACAAGATAGGGAGACACATGAAGGAGTTAAATGATGGATTAGTGATGGAGGAGGTTGGGGCACAGATTGAGGCGTTTCCTATGTTAGATTGAACCTTTAATATGTTGTGTTTCCTGTGTGGGAGTGTTGGCCTTGGACCAAAACCAATGAATGGGAACTTTTATTTTGATAGTTTCCCAATACACAGGGCACCGAAACACGGCAACTGTCAGCAAATTTTCCCTCTAAAGATGATTAATAACTGTCACAACTCTTTTCTTTATTCATTTTATTTGATGAGTGTTGAAAACATGGCATGTGTTTTTTTTTTTTGGTGGAAGCACAATTTCTACAAAAGAGAGTTTTGTAACAACGAAGATCATCAGTTTACAATGAAAGTGTTGTAAAAGTCAATACAAGGTGTAGTTCGACAACAGTTAGAGAGTTATTTCAAGAAATGGATAACAACATATAAACATAAATCAAAGTGAATCACATTTCTAGAGCAGGTAATCCTGGTGTACCACAGGGAAAGGTACTGGGGCCTAAGTTATTCATGTTTCATTTCAGTGATTTTTGTAGTTTGCAAAGTTGAAATTCATTGTTTTTGCAGATGATTCATGTTCGTTCTGTTCTGGGGAAAATGGTCAAAACCAGAACTACTTGAGTTGAAAACATATTGTGATATACATAAGTGACTTTATCTACTAAATGAACATGAAGTATCTTGGTTAGTTTTAAATAAAACACGGTTTTAATCTAGATGAAATTATATTAGTTTATAAAACAGAATTTCTATACGGGACTTGGGATGATGCAGTCTACCAGTGCAGATTATAACGTGATTGATAACAATAGTGAAGCACTTCAAAATAAAAGCACAGTTTTATATTGCATATAACGCAACCTAAAAGAATATTAAAACAAATAAGCAATAATTAAGATGTGAATATGTGATATCGTGACAGCCCTAGGAGTGACCGTAGACCGTTAACTTTGTTGGACGCCACATGAGAGCCAAACATTTTTCCACAATGACGCAGTTTTTTTTACTATTTCTCTATTTGTCTGCCTGGAAACAGTTTAAAATTTGATTTAAAATAATGAAAATAGCATAAACAGATATACACACAGGCGTTTCAGTACCTAAAATTTTTTCAAACTTTAAATTAAACTGAATTTACAAAGATAATAAATTCACCCTTAAACGCCCACATCGCCACTTTGACTCATTACAGGCGTTTCACACAGACTTTACGAGAGTTTGTCCTTAAAACTGCGGCACACTCGTACACACACTCAAGCTGACGTAAAGCTGCTTCCCTCTCCACACCATCCATTAGCGTTGACCTTTGACCCGAGCAGTTGTGATCATGTGATTGTGCAACACAGAGGTCACGCTGCCTTGTCAAAACAGCAGAGCTGATGCGTGACAATGTGGCAACCTCCCTGCCAATCTGTTTGAGGAGATGTTTCTGACTCACTCACTCCTGCCGTGGTTCTCACACAGACCAACAAAGGAAGGAAAGTGTGTGTTTGTGCAGCGCTGTGAGTTTGATTTCAGGAAACTGAGCGATTGATGAAGCAACGACGTGCCGTTTCGAAAAGCCCTTCAGTTTCCATTATTCATCATTCTCACCTGTGATTTATGACTGTCAGCTTGGATTTCTCTGTGATGCATCGGTTAATATGGGGCAACATATGATTTATAAATGTACCATTTCTTTAAGAGTCATCATGAAGCATGCAAAGAATCCAATCCAATCCACTTTATTTATATAGAACACTTTAAAAAACATTCAAGCTTACCAAAGTGCTGCACAAATAAATTAGAAGAACAAACACAGCAGAAAAAATCAAGATGAAATAAATATAAGCAGGTAAAAAACATTTAAAATGAAATAAAATAAATGAAATAAAAACACAAAAGCATAAAAAGAAATAAAAGTGATAAAGGACAGCGATCACAACAACTCTCATGCTGAGCTGAAATGAGTTTTAAGATACGATTTATAAGTAAAAAGAGTGGGGGATGTTTTCATCTCGAGTGGCAATTCCATGATTTGGGAGCCACAGCTGAGAAAGTTCAGTTGCCACGGGTGTGAGGTGTAAACATTTAAGAGGTCAGAGATGTACTGTAGTGCTGATTCATTCAAAGATTTAAAAACAAACAATAAAATTTAAAATGAACGGGAAGCCAGTGGAGGGACGCCAGAATAGGCCAGAATACAGTAAAAGCAAATCAGATAAATAAGAAGGACCAAGACCATTAAGAGCTTTAAAAACTAACAAAAGAACCTTAAAATCTACTCTAAAAGGTAGCCAGTGCAGAGATGTTAAAATTGGTGTGACGTGGACTCTCTTCCTGGTCTTCGTCAGCATGTGTGCAGCTGAATTTTGTAGGAGCTGAAGCTGTGAGATGTTCTTTTTAGGAAGACCAGAGAGGAGAGCATTGCAATAGTCAATTCTACATGTGATAAAAGCATGAATGAGAGTCTCTGCATTGGCTTGAGAGAGAAACTGGCGCACTCTGGAGATGTTCTTTAAATGATAAAATCCCTTTTTGGTAACATCTCGTATGTGTGGCTCAAAACTGAGGTTTGAATCAAATGTAACACGCAGATTTTTAACTTCTTTGCATGGACTAAAAGATAGAGCTCAGAGTTTTTGCTCCAGTTTCTCTCTCTCTGGACCTGTACCAATAACTAAAACCTGAGTTTTGTCATAATATGGCGTAACTGTTACTGTATGAACATGGCGATGCATGATGGCAGCCTCTACAGAGAGGGACAGGCTCCTTATAGAGATGGAGAGATTTGCCTCATTACACTTGACCCGTGTCTACACAAGTCCACATGCACCCCCTTGAAAATGTAACTACTCATTGAAAAAATGCAGACCGTGTGATTGGTCCACTTGGGGGGTGACGTTACAGCCATGACAGTATCACCGCCGCCCTCTGCCCTCTGCCTCTGCCTCAGCTGCCATACAGTCAGTCTCCTCCATCATCTTTTCCCCCCTGATCTTAATTGTAAAATCTGAAGTTTGTTGTGTTTTTTAACCTCAGTAGAGTGAGACTCACACACAGTAAAAAACTAAGGAAATTGATATTTATATCGCCGGCTTTCAATGCCTTGCGCACACAGTTGCAGATCTCCGTTTTTGATATGTTGTAGTCGAGGTAGACATCATGTCTGCGCCTTGATCCAGATACAAACACAGAGTTCCTGTCCTCTTCGTAGAGTGCACTGTAAGTGATCTGAGATTGGACCTGAGCGTGTGTTGTTTACCTTGTCAGCCATGAAGGACAAACAGGATTTGTTTGTGTACCAGCCGCTGATTCAGGTAGCGTATTAGTCGGAGGAGATTGGAAGCAGGGAATATTCCCTGACACTAATGAATATCAGTTTTATTAGGATATGATTGCGGCCATCAAAAAGGTTATTGCTTTCATAACATTGTATATTAAAAACAATTTAATCTCATCCTTGTAAACAGTAATTCAATCTCTTTCGAGTTGCATCTCATGTGATGGATGGCAAAAGAATAAATATCGTCTATAGGAGAACTGCCTTATTTCACAAAGCAGGAACTGTCTCTGATGAGTGAATCGGCTGCAGATAAAAGGATTTTCACCTCTTTGCGGCTGCATTTCTGTTCTTACACTAAAATAAATACTGAATATGACTTAAAGGTGAGAATATTGTATTTTTAGGGGGGACACAAGGGTCATAAGGCGACAAACACAAGCCATTTAAGGTCAAACACACCCACAGCATGGAGTTAGACGGATTGTAATGATCCTTGTGATTATTAGAAAATGGATGTTGACCTCAGTTGTCCTCATTTCTGTCACCACCATTGATCACAGCGCCTGCCTCCACTGGTGGCATTAAAAACTCTTGTGATAAGAGTTTTATCGCTGCAACTGTGTCCCAATTTGACCAGAAAGAAGAGGGAAGAAAGAGATTAAGAGAAAGAGTGAGAGACATGGGGAGAGAGAGAAGCTTTTAAAAGGATTTTGTCGGTTATTGACTGGTTGCACTCTTCAGCTAATAGCCATTTAAAGATTATGGGCCTGCTGGTGGAAATCAAGGCCTCCATTGTTTGCCTTATTGCATTCTGGCAGATGGGGGCTGACACAACAACACGCAGCATCCCTCCGGGCACACTCGCCGAGCACCGACCCTCCATCAGCAGATCTCCTATTGAACTGGCCCTAATAACTGGCCATGAATTATTAATCCACGTACCATATTGAAGACAGAGAGGGAAGAGGGAAAAAAACAAGGGAGGATTGTGGGCCGGCTGCAGCGAGTGTGATTGGCGTACAGGTGCCAGTCGGAGGAAAAAAGGTCCGTTCAAAAGAGTCCCAGGGCGGCTATTTCTCGGAACGGGGAGGACATTCCGATAACTGGCACGGGAAGATAAAATATATATTCATTAAATGTCAGATTGCTGATGAAATGGGTCCGATCCATTAGTGGGTAGCGGAGCGGCCGGTTAATGTTTCCCGGTTGTTCTTGGGTTGGGTGGCTTTTAGTGTTGCTCTGCGTTGCTGCTGGAAAAAGGATCACTCTCCTGCTATCTGGAAAAAAACTTTGCCAGAGTAAGAGCAGGTGCTGCTCAGAATAAAAAGGAAACACTTTGGAAATCTGAGTCAAATGCACCTGTTGGTGAAACCTGATAACTTTGTTGTGTTTGTAGTGGGGCGAACCCGGTCTCTGATTCAGAGTTTATTGGCCGTCTCTGCTCCGGTCAGGTGATTTATTAGCAGGGATTGATTGCTGACTTTGGCTAGACTCGGTCTCTTTTCTTAAGCCGGTACTTAAAAAGCTGGGAAACAAAGACGGGTCGCAAATACCTTTTAGTAAATAATGTTGATTTTTAGCAGATAAAAAGAGCGCCAGTTATTTGGGGTGATCAATACCTATATCCATCCAATCACCGCATCTATCCAACCATCCATTTTTCTGCTCATCACGCATCCTGCCTTTCAAATCATCATCTCCATTTTCATCTCCCCATCTATCCATCTTTTCTTCAATCCAACCATTCTGTCGATCCATCCATCCATCATCTCCATATTCTTCCTCCGAATCATCCACATTTTAATCATCCGTCAATCCATCAACTGTTCCAATTATTCATCCATTAATCTTTCCATCTAACCAATCAATGATCAATCATCTCTGTATTTGTTTTTCAATCTCCTCATTTTTCCATCCATCTTCACATACATCCAACTATCATTTCATCCATCCATGCTGCATTCCCAATACATCCATCCATCCGGCTGGCCATCGTACATCTCCATCTTTTCATCCGTCAATCTTTGTACCAAATATTCATTTTAATTCTATTCTATCATTTTTGTTTTATCCATCCATCAATTCTTACTTTTATATCCCTCGACTCAACTTTATCATCCATTTTTTATGACCAGTACCTACTCTTCTTTTTTAATTCTGTGAATCCTGGTGACCTGGGGTTTGTTGACAATACATACAAAGACGAAATGCAAAGAAAAGGCTCGTCAAAACATGTCAGGTTCCCCGTGTTATGTAAAGCGTTTGTGTTGTATTACAGACCACAGCGATAAAGACTTTGGTGCAGGCTTATTTGATCTTTATTTTGACTCGCAGCTCTTTAGGTTAGTCATAAGAGTTCATAAAAGGACATGTCGGCTTTAGGGGAGTTTTCAGTGAGATATCAAAGAATTTTATATATCCACGCCATGTCTTAACAAAAACTCTTTAGCTTGTAAAACTGGTGAACTTTTGGAATATTTCATACTCTCTGTGCGAGTGTGAGTGTAACTGTGTGTGTGTCAGCCGTGAGCTCTCGGTGAATTAAAAAGCCTTTGGCAGGGCTGTTTTCTCACTTCCCGTTGATTCAAAATGAAGTCTACCCAGCGTCTGATGAATTGAATTTCCTGTGTCAAAAGCCTACGATTTCAAGGAAAATAATGAACAACGCCCGAAGAATCCCCTTTCAGATTTCATTATGAGGGAGAGGTTCTAATTGCAATGAAATTAAATTTCCATTGCTTTCTCTCTCTCTCTGCGAGTTACTTCTCGGCTGCTGATGATAATGCGGTGAGGTTTGTTGCAGTTTGACGCTTTGGATCCTTTTAAAAGCCAATCATCTCATGTTAACCAAAACCACAGCAGGAATAATACAATCAGCTGGAATCAAACAGAAGATTATGTGTCTGTCTTCAGCTGCTGACCGCTCACTCATTCAGTCAGATGATGATGAAAGCTGCTGCAGGTTCACAAACATCAAAGAGACTCTCGGATGAGTCTCCCCTCATGTTTCTGCCTGAAAGCTGCTGTTTGAATGAGTGCCCCCATTTCATCAGATGCACAGACATAAAAAGCATGAAGGAAAACTGCAATAAGCACCTGACAGAGAACCAAGAGTGAAAGAAAACAGACTTGGATCCTTTCCAATGCAAGTGGCCCGTTGCTTGCACTGACTCGTTTGCTCATCCAGTTGAGCAAGTTGTGGAAAATAAACTGTGAACTTTTATATAAACTTTAAAAGACGTGTTGCTTCGTTTTTTTTGGCTTTTTCATTTACTTTTTTTCTGATGTTGCAAAAGTGTAAATGTTTTATCCTGTGATGACAAGTATTAGCAAAAACTACATATAATACATATAAAACTTTCAAACCAAGTATCAACCAACCGGTCTTCAGACAGAAAGCAAATGCACAATGAGATAAAAGTTGCAGTTCCACGAGTGTCCACTTGAGGCTGGCTGCAGAAACACTGGAAACCGCATACACATGAAGCAAAAAAGGCAGTTTTTTGAGAAAATTTTGCACGTTTACAGCCTGGTTCAAAACATAGTCCTTGTCTGAGTAGCTCTAGGTTCCCATGCCACCCACTGTACAGGGAGTGAATTGTTGTGTAACGGATTTAAGTCAAAGTTATTAAGGATAAAAGATCAGTGAATCAGAAGCTGAAAGGCAGGAACACTGTGAGGAGGCCAAAGTCCTGCTTACAGTGGGTTGACCGTAGACTGTAGGGAGAACAGCACCCTCTGTTGACAGGCTGCAGTATAGGCCATAAATCCCACCTCCGCCAGCAAAGCTCATGGAAATGCCAGAAATTACCAGAAAATGAACAATGAAGCTCAATGTGATGTGCAGGAATCGGGTTTCTACAATTTAAAGCCGAATCCTGGTGGCTGAGGACCCCTGATCCAATACATATTTTTGCAAAGAAAGTTTAATGTTGGAAAGAACATTGGGATTTAAAATGGCACCGATGACTGCATTTTCTAATTATCATAAAGGTGTGCAAACTTTTGTAGTCCGTTTGTCTTCTACCTGCCTACAACCTTACAACAATATCATTTGTTTTCAGTTCCCCCTGGAAAGCTTGGCCATTGTACACCTCCAAATCATTCTTCTCAAGCTACCAGTTTCAATAAAGCTCGATAAACTTAATGAAATGTTTGGTTAGTGTGTGAGCAGCTATAGGAGGCCTGAGCAACTGTTGAATAGCTCATTAAATATTCACCACCAGAACATATGAAGTGTACTTTGACATTCAGATGGGATTATAATGGCAGCGCAAATAAATCATCCGCACACAAAAAGTGAAAGAGCTGAAATGAGCTTAATCGTGTGCCATGACACAATTATATGGGTGAACACCATGAGTGTGTGTGTGGGAGAGAAGAGAAAGAGAAGGAAAACGCCTGCAGGCAAAGAATGAATGGGACGTGGAAATGAGGAGGAGGGGGCAAACACGGAGCAGGTCAAAATGAACACCATCTGGGTACATGAAAGGAGGCGGGTGAAGGTGGGGGCAAACAAAACAAAAGCACCAGTTCTGCCAGCATGTAGCCCACGACGCCACAACACCGCCACCGTCAACATTAAACCCCCCTGATCAGGTGGAAGAGGAGTAGTAGGGCTCGTCATCACTCATGCAGACCCTCCCCCCTCTTCTCTTATCCCCCCGTGGGCTCAGATCATTGCCAAAGGAGCCACAGGCCACTTGCAGGCTGACAGTCAGCTCCTCTAATGGGCCTGGCTGTTTATTTTGTACCGCTTGGAAGTGGATTAGCTGGAGGTAATTATGGTTAATGATCTGCCCGACTCACCCCGCTGATCTGTAGTCACCCGTTTGCTTGGCTAGTAGCAGCGCGTAGCCACCGGCACCATTAATATGGGATAATGTTACCTATTAGAGCTACAAAAGGGGTGGGGAAGGGGTCTGTGTGAAGGGTTTCAGAGAGGGATGACGTGGATCCATTTTGAGTGGAAGTGTTGTTCAGTGAGGTTCAAGGAGCTTTTTAAATTACAGTTTGATTACATCCTCGGATATACAGGCCTCAGAGCGAACACTCTTAGAGGGGCTCGCTTTGAAATCAGGATTTCTTTAGTAGACCGTGGTTTTTGTGACTCTGAGTGGCTGATGTTGGAGGTTTGTTGATTGAAACATGATTAACCTTTTGCATGTAACGTCACAATTGATGTGTTTTCACTTGGCCCCTGGATTTTTTGGGGCCGATGCCGTTACCGATTATTAGGGAGGAAAAAAATCTGATTACCGATTAATCAGCCGATTTTTTAGATTTTTTATTAAGTTTTAAAAATTTATATTTATATATACTGTAGATATCTAAAGTATACTATACTGTAGATATACTGTAGGCTACTGCTCTTCACGCCAGGAAGTCATTGTTGGGAGTAAACTCTTCACTGACATTAGCAGCCATGTTGTTGTTGTTGTTGTTGTTGTTGTTGTTGTTGTTGTTGTTGTTGTTGTTTGTGTCTTACTTTGCCGGAGGTGAACAAGGAGGGAGGATCAGCAGCGACAGGAAGACCAACTGATCAAACTTGGGCCAGAAATGCATTTTCAGTCCAAAACCAAACTGGGTTTCTTCATGGGAACACACCAAATGTCTAAAATGAATACTCTTGAATAGAAAGGCATGCATTAATCTCCAAATTCAGCCATGATTATATCTTGTTTTTCAGTGGGTATCAACTGTGCGCAAAAACAAAAGAAGTGAATCACGGCAGAAGAACTTTCAGCCATTCTGAAGTCCGGCGGTTGATGTGTTAAGCTAACAGTTGCTAAGTTATCAGTGAGTATTCACAGCAGTTTACGAGTCTCATCTCCTTTCTATTGCAGAAAGTATGAAAAATGAACCACAGTCGCTGATGAAAAAAAGTGAATGTGTTAAAAAATAGTGTTTTTAAAATGACCAAATTGGATTTTGTCTCCTAATCCTGTGTGGCTTATACGCAGAAAACTTTGCCCATTTTCACTTTACCTGAAACCTTTGCAGGTTTTTTTCATAAATATTTGAATTAGGACAAAAACACAGACCCATATTCTGCATTAATGTAAGTAACTAATCGGTAACGTTGCACCTCATTGGGTTTCATTGTAATTTTCACAGCTTGGATTTTAATGCCGTTGTTTGGGAGTCATAAAATGTCACCTTACAATAAATGCGGTCCTCCTGAAGATACTTAGTATGTTGAAAGTTAAAATGGCTCAACTCAAGAACTCTTACTGATCATATATCAAATAATTAAACCCAGAGAGGTTGTCATAGAAGTAATGTGATTACCTGCAATCAAATCGAGTCATGGCAGATCAAAACAGGGTTGACTATAATGATGTATGGACAGAAAGAGCGCTGCAGACATTTTTGAACCCTGATTTTAGAGCGGATGTTGTTAACTGTAACATTTAAGGCTAAAATGAAATCAGGAAATGTTGCTCGGTTATGATCAATGTAATTTATGGTCATCCTCAACACTTTTATCTCATATTGCAGCATTATGTACTATGGGAACATGAAACTCTCCTTTAAAACCAGAGATGCACACACACACACACACACACACATATATATAGACCGTCAGTCAAGTAAACCAGCTGAGAGGGACATAAAATAATGACGTCTTTGAGCAGCTCGCTTTTTTCCCCTCGTTCATCCATCTTGAAAATGCACCAGTAATAGCAACAAAGTGGTTTTTCGGCCCAAAATGAAGTTTTACTTTATCAAATCAGGGGTCAGAGAAACATATCTGCGCGTGAAAAGGACAGGACACATCAGGGTTAAACCGATTACGTCCTGTTAAACAGGCATTTCAGAGTCTCCATCTCAGACACATTTTCCTGCCTTTTCCAGTAATTTTTGAAAGCCTTCAAGCTGTAATAAAATATCACTTTTTGTGCATTTGTGCATTAAACACTCTTGGTCTCATTGCTTTTTTTCTGATGATAATCACATTTCCCCCGAACCCTCCCCTCTGGTCTATTCCCATCTCCCCTTTTAAAGCACTTTGCTCCTGTTTCAGTGAAGATGACACTGTCTTGGGGTGAGGAAGGGGAGGGGGAAGGAGTGGGGGAGGGAGCGGGGAAGCTTCGGCTAAAACGGAGAGCTCTAGCTGGGGCCTTGTTCTGCAGGTTACATGGCGTCACGTCTCATTTTGACTGAGCCGGAGAACGGCCTTGCCACCCTCTTAGGGACCCTCGTAAAGTGCTCTGATGCTTCATAATGCAGATCATTACCCAGAATGCTGCTGAGGACCCCAAGTCCCCACTTAGCTGCCTAGCCTCCCCGAGCCCCCGCCATGTTATGTATCCCTGCAGATCCCCTGCAGACGCTCTGATTGTCCATTCCTGCCCGCCGTCGCCTTGCCAGCACCGGGGTTTATTGACACTAAGTTGCCCCCACAAGGCGATGTTAATACGCACGACAAAGACGTTTCTTTCCCTCTGTGTCATCCTGAAGGTGCTTACAAGCCGCAGGTTATTGAAACACGCCGCCATAAAGCTTACAGAGATATGACTCAAGATGTGATTGCACCAGGTGACCGATGCATGTGCGAAATCAAGTCATGGATGATGATTTCATGAGGAGACAAGAGGCTGCAGAAAGGAGACTGAACCAGGAAGACCAAGGCCTTCAAGACGCTTCATTCGTCTCAGATATGATGTCGCCTTCAGCCTCATTTATTCTCTCCAAACCCAGAGAAATAGATCTGTACGTTTAAAACTGTGTTTTCGTCACAGGCCACATACTTTCATGTGTCCTTTTTGTTGGAGTGGGTGTTAAATAATACATCGAGTTGGACAGAGACTTCAGTTCGTTAGGTTTGTGTAATCTATGGTTTGAACTATTGGCTTCATTGTCCCCACGACTCTCAGCGGTTGCAGTCCCACCCTGTAACTCCAAATTTAACAGCCTAAATGCTACAGGATGTTTTTTCGATGGCGTTGATTCCATTATTTCTGGATCTTGTTCAAAGTGCGGAGAAATCTTCATTTGGTCTGGTTGTCCAAATGTATCTGGTCTTCGTGAGTTATCAGATAATTTTGAGGATACAATTATCTCGGCCTCCACCACATGAGTATTCACACTGTCCTCAAGCAATCATTTATTCATCCACACAATTAGAAACAACACAGCCTTTGATTTATTAACTCTTTCCCTACCTGGACTCTGTCAAGCGAGCATAAAGAGAGCTTCAGGTGTTGAAAAAGAGCGAGAGAGAGAGAGAGTGAGAGAGGAGGGGCAGATTTAATGAAAGCTCTGGCATCTGTATCCGATTCATCTTGTCAATGTTGCTCCGCCATCCCTGCCCCAAACCAAACCCCCAGCATGCCTTGCCAGCCACTTTAATTACTTTTCCTTTTTGCGTGGAATGGCGACCCGCAGAATTGACAGACAGGTGCAGCAATCCTGATTAATTAAAATAATAAAGAGCGGGAGAAGAGGACGAGGAGGGGGAATATCAATGTGTGGACGACTTCTCTTGATGGGCAAGCGGTGAGGGGACGTCAGGCTGGGGCGGGAACATTGATTCACTTTGTGACAACAGGGTGGCCTTCAGGCCTGACAGGGCTGTATAAGAGAAAGAGTGGAAGTAGGGGGAGGGGAGGGGGTCCCATTCATGTCCTCGGGGCAGATGTGTGGCTCCCAGTGTGGGGACATGAAACCCCTTGGCGCCTGAGCAGCTGCAATGACCCCCTCTGAAAGGACCGGTGCCGTCACATCTTTCCAACATGAGAGGAGTTAATAAAAACCACCTCCAGGGATTTATCAGCTTTGATAGCCAGATATCATTTCAGCTGACAAAGGGCACATCTTTCCGAATGATACGCCCTAAGAGAGCGCATACTTATTGTCCTTTAAATTCCTCTCTACATATTGATACCACCACAAAGCTTTAGTTGACATGGATCAGGAATGACAGACTCCTGAGGAAGTGGACTCTTGGCTTTAAAGTGGAGCAAGTTCAGGAAAGCCTCTTATTTGCAGTCTGTCTAATGGGCAACAGGGGGCAGCTCCACTTAACTCATAAATGAGGAAATGAGCCTTTTTGCAGATGATGCCCTTCTATCTTCCTAAGAGTGTATGGCCTCTTTCACTGGTTCCAAGTCTTCTTTAATACACCATCAACATTAATTTGTAAAATGCGGTCTTTTAAGTGAAAAACTCTTACTAAATAAGATCTAGAGTGTGACAAGTTCACACTAAAGTGACTATTGAACTAGCACAGAGGCCTGAAAATCTCCATAAAACAACTCATCATGAGAAAAAAGCCTCTATTGAGAAGAAAGACAGAATTTTAGGTGCAGAGTTGTGTTGTTTTGAGTGTATCTACGTGCTTTGGTTGTATCATAGACGGAATAAGATCCATGAAACTGAAACTGGGGGTTTCATGGGGGAGTCAGTCATGTCAGCCATCTTTATTCATAACACTTTAGGTCTTTACACACCGGGAACGACGCAAATATATGACGCGAAATTACGGAATATTCAGAGGCGAATTTTGACGCAAATTTTGACTATACACATGCAATGCGATTTTGCGACTCTTCAGAGGGGAAAAAAGACGCGTGGAAGCGAGAAGACTGACACAACAGCAGACTGACTGTTTTTCAGTTCTGATTAGACACTAGTGTTGAGTGTTGAGACGCTATGACTCTCCACAAGTTGTCCTTCAGGTCGTTATCTTTGTTATATTTGTGTTTTTTATCTAAAAGCACTCTGTTCTCCGACACGTAAACAATCAGCCGATCGGCCATGTTGGATATACTGGTGAATCAGACATCGCAACAACACGAAATCTGATTGGTCAGAAGTGGACACACAGTATGCGAAGCTTTAGAAAATTCAACCGTGATACGGGAAAAAAAACCGTCAATATCACAGAACGGGAAAACGTCGCTGATGTGAACGCTTGTATTGACAGGATACAGATTCGAAAAAAAATTTTGACGTCTGAATAATCGCACGAAAAAAACGCTCCCGGTGTGAAAGGACCTTTAGTCTTGATAGTTTACTATCTTGACTTTTTACAGTGTGTGCCAGACAGGGGCATTGCAAGACTTTTTGACTGGGGTGGCCGGGTATGCCAGTGCATACACTCAAATTAATAACACTGACCCTCAATTGACTTTAAAAACTATATTTTTTTGTATTATAAAGCTGCTCAACACCGATGTAAAAACTTTGATTTTTAAAAGAAACATAACAGAATCGTGTGGCAGAATTTTTCAGGTTTAGTTCTCTAGATGCATAAAAAAGGATATTTTTTCCAAGTCAGATTTGAGGGCCTCAACAACAACAAAATAAATTCTACATTTAAGTAGAGTAATCTACTGCCACTCTGTTAACACATCTAATAGTTTATTTTGCTCTAGGTCAGTCAAACAGCCAATCAAAGCCCTAGATTCTGGAATAGCTCTTGCAGTGGCCAATTAGACTTCAAAGAGTGGGCAGTGCCACCCTTGATCGATCCTCTGGACACACCCCTGGTACCAGACTGGAAACATGTTAAGTTTTGCTGTTTGAATGCACATTTTAACATGGGTGTCAATGAGAATTCTTGGCTTTTGGAGTCATCCTCAAGTGGACACTCAAGGAATTGCAAAGAAGCTCTTACATGTCTGCAGTATTTGGGCTTTTTGTCAATCTTGGTTAACTGAAAAATGCATGTAAGTGTTGCAAACAAGCTAGTTGCTATTGCTATCATCTTTCACCCAGATCTTAAGGTTTTGTCTTTTGGAAAAGAGTGACCAGTGCATGGAAAATGAAACCTCGCCCTGTATTTGCGTGGTATACACTTATACATTTTAGTGTAGTTGTTTCACAGGCAAACAACTGAATAAAGAGCTACATCACATACCGTAACCGAGTTAGTTTCAACTTGTGCAGTGCGTCAGCGTTTTCAACCAGCAAGGGGACACTGGCAGTAACATCCACCCATATTGTGGGCTGAAAGCTGAGAAGTGTAAGTTTGTGTGTGTGAAAGCTGACCTGCAGAGCCCACATCCTCAAGCTGACACTTTAGAGCTGCTCTGTCTCAGCTGAGCGTGTCAGAACAACAGAGATGTGGAAAAGACCGGCATGTTTACCACCTCTCTGTGAAATCAAATACAAGCTGCTCGCAGCCGTGTGAAAGCAACAGATTGAGTCACTCACAGATTCAAAGGTGCTCTGATTCACTGCAGACAAATAAAAGCCTCTGAAATGCCTCTTTGTGTTGTTTCCCCGGGTTAATGTAAATACTGGTGAAACGATGTTAACAGTTGTGATGAAGCGATAAGATTTCATGTTACCAAAATACACTATAGGCTAAAATCATTGGTGAAATTTCCTCTGTAATTTTACTTAATATCATCTTAAATGGAGGTTTCCTCTCACTGATCAGCATAAGTTAAGGATTTAAAGTCATGTTTTTAGTCTTGCTTTTAACTAAATTTTATATCATTAACTTAAGTGTTTTAGCATTTATCTATTCTAGTTTTAATCACAGGATCGTCTCTTATAGAGCTATTTTGGTGCTCTTATTTTAGTATCTTTTACTGTTGTTTTTATTTCATCTTATTTATTATTTCTTAAATTTCATTCTTTGTTTCTTTGTTTTTAGATTTAAATCTAAACCTCCAGTGTTTCCTTATCTTGAGTTTTAAAATGATGTTTCCTCAGTGCGCACACTCCTGTTTCCACGAAATCAAGCCCTTTTTGAGTTTATGCATTTTAATACTGTTTCTGTTGCAATTAGATCGTGGGGTGGGAATAAGGGGTGTGGCTGGGGTAGATTTGGGAATTCCTTTTAACTTTGGGTTGGGGTAGATTTGGATATTCTTTGTTTCCTTTATTTCTTTTTCAGTGTAAAGCACTTTGTGCTACATGTTGTGTATGAAAAGTGCTATATAAATAAAGACTGATTGATTGATTTAGAGACTCATACAAAAATGCCTCTTTTTCGGCTCTAAGTTTTTTATTTCTCCTTCATGAAACTGTTTTGAAGTGCAACATTTGTGGTTGTTACTTTGCTTCAGCGTTTTAGATTCATGCTAATTTGACTTTGATCACAAGGTAATTCACACTTGCCACTTTCACAATTAACAGTTTAGTTATTCAAAACTGTTCCTCTTTGTATCATCAAATAACTTCTGTAATATATGATATATTGAAGTATTATACAACAATTATCATGTTGACTTATTCCATCAATTATTTATTTTTTATTTTTTGTATTTAAAGTCATTCATTGCAATATATTTTTCTATTAAAGCTCCTGTAAGGAACTTTTCATTTGTGTCAGTTTTGGCGCCCCAAAATCCAATCCTTCTGATTTTTGACGGTCAAATCTTTTGTTTTTTTGTGAATATCTATTATGGAAAATGTAAAAGGGGCTCCACACCACTTGCTCCTATTTGAGACATTTAAAATCAGGATAAAAAAATCATTAATCTTGTCGCTGATGGTTTTATTTGCTTTCGTATTTCATTAAATGTAATCAGGATGAATTTCAGTCTATTTTACAAATGTCAAAAAAATCCCTCACAGGAGCTTTAAGTGAGTGTTTTTCAATTCATAAGAGAATGGGTTTACCTTGGTGAAGTGCAGTTTTTAGAGACAGCCGAAATTCACTTCTTTTAGTTGTGTCCTGACCAAGACAGGCAGCAACACTGTCAACATGAGCAGCTCTACATAAGAAACATACAGACGCAATTAACTAAACTGGAAAATGAAGGATAAGTTTATTTCTGTTGATGATTTTAAAAACTTGGACTTTTTTTTACCTTTAGATAACTATTACCTATAAAGTCAAATCTTTACAGACATTCTTTTAAAATTCAACTGTAATGGTCTATAGCTCATTAAAATAAGAACAACAGCTTCTCAAATAAACAGAATATTATTATTTTTTTTAAGTGTAGAAAAGCACAGCATCTAAGAAGTATTATTATTTATACACCTAACACTTTGTTTTGGCTCCTTTTCTAAGAATCCAATGCAGGTGTAGTTGGTTAAAAGTGTGAAAGATTTTACAATATCCTGATACTTTGAGATGCAGCTGTAATATTTATTTAAATATTTACCAAAATAAAACACAGTAAAAAAAATCCTGAAAAAACGTAGTCTCACATATGAATCAGTGCATTTGGCTGACACTTAAAATCTTATCAAATGTAGAAAAAAAAAACAGATGATTAGCCGTTAATGCTACTATTCTTGCTGTGGTTTTTCTGTTTGTCACACTGCACAGATTTGTTTGTAATTGAGGGTCTAATCTGGCAAATACAGATGTTGAAACTCTTGATAGCATTTCCAGGCTGTGTAAGACCCTCAAACTCTGAATAATGCTCTTCTCTGATACTGATATTTCTCTTGGATAGACTCTAAATACCTCCACCACCACTGGCCTTTTGGGTATCTGTGTCAACCAGGCAGTATTTTTTGTGACAGATCCGTGACACTCAAACTGAGTGTGTCTTTACGGTGAGAACATCACCATGCCTGGGCAACTGAGAGCGTCATACGCCACCTAATGGGCAAACGATGCTTAGCATGGTCAGCGACAGTCACTCATAGTCAGTGAGCTGAGAGCGGCTGAACAGGATCATGATGACTGATGGTAACCACGCACTCCGCTTCAAGATAAATGGATTTTTCCACTTCGACTATGAGACTTTTTTTCTGCTGCTGAAGAAGCCTTTTCTTCTTCTCTCATTCAAGACATTTTTGTTTGTCTGCAGCTCCTTCAGCCGAGGTTTATTGCACCATAAGATATGCATTTGCAAATGTCAGAAGTTTGAGGGTATCATGCACCGAAGCTCGTCTTATTAGACATGTAAAAAGGATAAAAGCATGAATTGATGATGCGTTTTCATTCTGCAGGAGCTACAAGCTAGTTGGAAAGAATATCTAAATGAAATACATGTCACTAAATCAGATTTAATAACCCAGTTCAACATTTTTATTCTTTATAGCACTGCACCATTACAGAGAAGAAATTGATTTTCTCTCTTCTTATTAATGCAACAAAGTCAAAAGCTCTCAAATCAGCTGGCTATTTGATATATTCATAATCAACTGCACTGATGTACTGTATGATGGTCCTGAACAGCGATGGATCTGGCAGGAAATGAAACAAATTCGATTGGCTTTCTCCTTCGTGCCTGAAGATCGGCTGCTTTGTTTCCTTTTGATTGGTCAATTAAAAGTGCGCTTCCACTCTCCGAGCCCTGGACCCATTACAGAAAGTAATTTCAAGAGCCAAGCTGTTTGCCCTGCGCTGTCTGCAGCGAAGAATTCCCTCTACACTTTGGCCAAGTCAGGCCGAGGGAGAGAGGGAGAAAGAGAGAGAGAGAGGGGGTAATATTAGCTCCCGTTTTATTGAGAGATCCATTAATCGCAGCCTTCTGCCGCTGACCTTTTGACCTCTGCTGACCTCTGGACATCATGTTACCAGCCGGGAAAACCGGACTCATAGCTACCCTAAAACAAAATCACCAGCTCTCAGATTTTTCCACTTTGTGAGACTTGTCTTCAAGTTCTTAAGGCTGTGGAGGTCACCGAGAATAAAAACTGTTTGTCAATTATTTCTCGGGTCAAATTAACTTAAACTTCCATCGCATCTTCATCAAAACGTGTGGCCTAAAGTGCTTCAAATAGTAATGATCAAAACAGCACAAACAGAAAATATGTATAAACTGAAACAGCTAAAGACTCATTTATGCAAGTTAAAATAATTCTAGTCTAGCCTAGTTAAAACACAATCTCAAATCAAAAGCTGGTTTTAGGTCGAGTCTGTAATTTGTTTACTTCATACAATCTTTTTGGTTGTATTATTTTGTACATATGGAAGATAACCCACAAAAGCTATATGCTGATCTTTGAGTTTCCCAAGATCATTTAAAAACTGTCCCATAATAAAAGTGCAATTAAACACACACAAAAAAAGATCATTTAAAATCTGCACTTGCATACAAACACCCCAAATTATGACTTTTAAAACATTATAATCTGGAAAAACTTCTCATAAATAATAATAACAACAAAATCATAGTTTTATTATTTGTTATATGTAAAATGTCATGTCTGGGACTATAACAATATGTTCAGATATTTTTCCAATCAGACTTCTTTGAATGCCACACAAGTTAAATGTCTGAGTATTCTTTTGTTCCTATGACAGAAAGCAATGGTGTGCCCAAATCGTCAACATATATCAAGATATAGCATGGAGACATATCTGGATATCTTATTCGACACAACATTTGGCCAATCCAGAGTCACTGTATGTTCTCAGCTCTTGTCCTGATATAAATCATATTAATAAATCTATACATGTGCTCCAGATAAGATCAAGATCCCTGCAGGAATTGAAAAAAAAAATCTCTGGAAGAGTAATTTTCAAGAGTAAGTTTTAAAAAACGTGGTGCCTATCACTATTAATTAACGTACCGAAGATGTCAGCGTTCTCAAAAATGATGAACTGTTTCCAAGGAGCTGCTTAAGCGCATGTTATTAAGGCAGAGAGCACATGCATTAGCCATCCAGCCAGGAGGGGCGGGGTTATGAACAGTAATATCCCCCCATTAGGTATCCTACCTATCTAATGCTGCCATTAAGTATGTTGTGTCTTTAGCAGGAGCGAGGAGTTTCATTGTGCTAATGCTGACATGATTGCCGGGAATCTATGCTAATAATACATTTTGACAATGTGGACTCCTTGCAGAAGAATAGATGAGCTATTTCATTTCCAGTTTCTTGACAAGCTGTTTTCAAGGATGATTGCTGAATGCATTTATTGTAGCTTCATGACGGGTCATTTAGGAAGTATCATCCCTGCAGTGCTTCGCAAAATCTCTTTATCAGCTGTCAAGCGCCCCACAGCAGAAGACTAGTGTAACTTTATATAGGCCTTTGTCTGATGGCTACATAAACTGCACTCTACCTGTTTTTCGACAGCTGAGGCTTGGGCCCAGGACGGGCGTTGAAAGCAAATACCTGATTGTATTAGTGTCTCCCCTTTAAGCTGTTGTCACCTAGCTGACCGATTATGGGCAATTACCTGCTCTGTCGGAATCCTAGCCGAATAGATTGAATTCAGATTGATTTTTGCCCAGGAAAGAGGAGGGAATTTAAAGCCTTTTTTAATTGGGTATTTGGTGTGTGCTGATCTGAACACCGTGGCCTTCCCGAGGGATCCTTTATGGGCCAATAATGGCATTGGAGTGGGGGGGTTGCTGCAGTCTCGTCTGCTGACTCCCTCCCAAGGCCATAACCCTGCATTTGCTCTGAGTGCTTTTCTATTATGCATTGATAGTTGAGCATCAATCAATAAGAGGGGAAACAGAAAACCCAACGAAACCAACTTCTTAAGTGTAAAATGCCTCTTAATACCCGGGGCCTTTCAAACAACTTAACCTGGACGCTTTTTACCCTCGCCCTTCCTCCCTCTGCTCTTTGAGGGACACTTACCGGCGCCTGGCGACACAATGTTTTATTTAGGAGGGCTGGAAATGTGCAGCTCTCAGGTGAAAATGTACCGCAACCCTCTGGTTATACTTGGGCAATACATCACTGTTTGTGTGTTTCTGCGCATGTGTGTGTGTGTGTGTGTGTTTGCAGGCACAGGCATATGGCAGCAAAATAGATCTGTGCTTTCATTTTATTTACAGGTTTTGTTTTTATCCTGCTCTGGAAAACAGTCTGAGGCAAATCCTCTGAAACAAATCAGCAAAGTAAGAACAGGCGGTGGTCTTTCATTGACTTAGTGAATCAAAAATAAGTATCCACACAAGGTTGATAAGGTCAGCAGAAACCCAGTTGATTGGATTATAAATCTAGCATGTCTTGAAATCAAATCCCAGACATGATTTAAAGATGATATGGAAGCATGGCCTCTTTACGTGAACTTTGCTGTTGCTTTGATGAGACAGAAAAAGCAAAGACAAAAAGAGTCGCCTTACATATAAGCACTGCGACAATTCATAAAACGGGACGATTCCAGGAAAGAAAGGGGGGAGAGACTGAGTCCAACCCACAGATAAGAGTGGCGTTGGAGATCGGTCTCCCACAGTGGAAAAGATAAGAGGAAGACAGTCACAGCAAAGGCCAGCCACATAATACACAAGCCCACCTCCAGCCGTCCAAATCTCCCATCAGCACCAGTCCCCACCGGCCCTCCTGTCATCACTAATGCACCTTTTCCTATAGGACGAAGCCCCAGATGCAGTAAGGTTATCTGTGGCTTTGCAGGTTTTCTCGGAATTGGGAAGTTCACCTTTCCTTTAGTCCAGATGACAGGAGATGATACAGTCGGAAAGATCGATCGTTGGTCGCATTTCGCGTCTCTGTCGACATTTTCGATCTTCATCAACTACTGATCGCAGTTTTGTTTAACACCAGGTTTGGACCAAGAGTGTAGATGGTGATTTCAGACACTTAGTCCGTAAGAGATGAATATGGGTAAAACTAATCACCCAGGAAGCCTTTTATATTTCTCGTCACTCGTTACAGTGACTTTCTCGTGCTCTCAGATAAGTTCTCATGACATTAGTATGCTGCTTTAAGCCTATAAGTGGAAAACACACAAGCACCACAGCATGCAATTTATTCCTCATATTGAATTTATGTATTTCCCCTGACATAAACACTAATCTTTGACCATTTTTTACGCACGCCAAAATTTCCACGTCCCATTTGTTGCTTATTGTAACACCAAATTCATCACCAAAGTTCTCTGGATTTTCAAGTCTTAAGTGGATTTGGCATAAATCTCAACTGGATACTGATTTTACAGATTATTTTACCATTGAGTGAATGTCAGATACGTCCCAAAAATTTGCAGCCCTTGGTGACACCATTGCCTCAAGATTAGTCTGTGAGTGATTAATTACACTATGAGGAAATACCACATGCTAATGGCCAAACCATTTTGTAATCACTGTTCAATATATTAAAAGACGCCATTGTATCCCCTGAAAATGTCATCATCGCCACTAAGACAAAAATATTAAGCTGGTTGGGGGGTGGAGGATGCCCCCGAACTACTTCGGTTACACAAACTTTGTTTTCGGCCTCTATGCATCAGAGCCCTTTCCCTCCGTCTGCCATCTGCTGCTGAAGAATCTGTTTCACTCGATGAGCCAAGCCCAGCCTTTATTGGTCCTAATGGCACTATCAGCTGAGCCGCCAAACCCAATTACCTTTTAAAAAGGGAGGCCACCCCAGCTAATCATGGCTGCCTAACCTGATTTGCCTGTGATGAAGAGACGGGATAAAGAGCAGTTAATGGAGGGAGAATGATCTCACAAATACAAAAAACTCAATTCATTTCTCCGGGAGAGCAATCTGTCCGATTCAGCTGTAATGGAGTGGAGATTCATTAGTCCTTGGGTCTTAGTAGTAGCACCGTCCCCTTATCAACTGGATGACAAAATAACATTTATGTTATTTATATTTTACACATCATATTGGAAAGGTACAAAGAAAGACTGGAAAGTCTGGAAGGGGCGCAGAAAACAGGTGGTGCTTTGCATGTTTCAATCCCGAATCAAATTAGGCTACCTTCTACTGAAAAAGGAAATTTCACCAGTTTTACATAGCTGCTGTTTCAGCTTCAAGCTTCAGTGTTTGTTTAACTCCTTTATTTATACACAACAGAGAGATAATCACTTGCAACAACCCAACAGGACATAAAGAAGGACAAAATATTACGAAAAGCAGGTTAGTTTGGCGTTCAGCTACGGTTATTGTTTGTTTGAGGTTTCTTTTCCAATCATTTCGTGCCAATGAAGAGGTCTTTCATTACCCTTGATCCAACAGCAACTTACTGTTCATCTTAACTGAAGTTCAATTATATTCCCCAGTCATCCTCCTGATTTTCCCAGTTCAGTCGATCGCGAATCAATGTGTAACCTACAACAAGAGTTTTAATATAGATGCCCTGTGTATGTGCAAATAACAAGCACAAACAAAGCAGTAGGATAAAAACCCTTAGCCTCTCATCCAAGCATGATGGGACGGCAAATTTCAGCCTTGATGCACAGATGTTCATGAAAATGCCAAACAAGTTGAGGTTATTGTGATATGTACTAGTTTTAAGTATTGCTACAGTTGAAACTTACTGGGTGCCCTCAGCGGTTTTGACGAAGGATCTGCCCTCTGGACATTCCTCTCTCATGGACAAAGGATCAAGTACTTAACATCTGTTTGCTGAGAGTGACCCAGATCTCAAAGGTCCCGCCATTCAGTACCAAGGCCTCAAATGGAGCTGCTTGTCAGTTAAAAACATCCAACATCCGTTACGTGCTCTCAGCAGGCTCGGGTCTCGTTCACACGCGTGTTCCCTTGATGATGTAAGTGACACGCATGAATGACCGATTCATGCCAAGAATGTCAAGCAGAGCTTGGGGCAACAGAGAGAGCGATGACTCTGGTGAATCCATACACCCCTGCAGCTTCAGCACGGCCTGGCTTAGATATGATCCAGAGGATGTTGGTTGGATGGGGCATAGGGCCATAGCCAGGGTTTGCAGACGGACATTAGGCCAAAGCCAGAGTTAAAATCCTATTAGTTTGAGTTGGGAATCGGATTATCGTCGTCGAGAATCACTCGTCTGGCAACTAGGGTCTAATTTACGCCAATCAACGGCAATTATTGAGGGGAAGGGAGCCCCTATTAGAGAGCCTCATCCACTTAGTCTAATGAATGGGGAAGATTCAATCTTGGCTGTGGAGTCGCATTGGAGAGCTGCAGCTGAATGTGACTGCACCAGCAGGCTAAAGACGAGCTGCTGTTATTTATCAATGGTGGGCTGCTGTCAGAGCTAACATGCGTTAGCCATAGGGGGCTAAGGTCTGGTTTCCAATGGTTTGGGGCACTATGTCCAGTCAAGAGGATACTGTAGCTCTCTATTAAACTTATAGGCGGGACCATGCCTCTGTGTACATCATGTGCCAAGCCCAAAGAGGATATTTTTAATTTTCATCATAAATCATCAACTCCGGGGGCAACAGTGTTACCTCAGAACATAATTTACTGTTTATACTGAGCTCAGTGGGCATAAATAACCTGAAAGGCATTAAACAAAAAGTTATTCCATTTAAATTTAGTTTCTAGCTCAGATTATGACCTGAATGCCATAAATGTAACTTTTAACTTTTAATTAATTTTACCCTTTTCAGTTTGAACAATAATGTTTTTGGAAAAAGAAGGAGGTGTAATTGTCAGCAAAACTGACAGTCTGCAAGTCAAACCCAACCACCTAATATAGCTAGCTATGGATAGCTAAATACTTATATTATTTTGTTGCCTTTACAATTCACAAATATGTCTCACTGAAAACTTCATAATACTGAATGGGGCTTTCAGAGAGGGCTTAACCTCCAGTTTGCATCCTCTACTTTTTCTTTATCTCCTTTCCTGCACTGCCCTCTGCTGTGACAAAAGGGTAGCACTTACACTTATTTCTGTTAAACTATAACCTATATACAGCACAGACGTAGGCATGGTACAGATGTTTCATGAATATAAATACATTGAAATATGATTCTGTGGTCTTAATTTTTTTAAGTGGTATTAGGTCTCTACTCATAGAGAACTTATTACTAGACTTTTGGTGAGATAGTATTTTGGTCATGACATAAATTTGAATGAAAACCATACATATGTTTGAAGACTAGTCCCCTGACTTCCTGATATTTGCCACTCAGGTGCACCCGTATAATTCACCTCTCTGGTGCGTTTGTATCATTGACCTCTCTTGTGAATCTGTATCTCCTGAATGCAGATTCAGGACTTCCGTGTTTAAATAGGTGTTCAGGTCCTGAAAATCTCACTCTTTGGGGGAAATTCCCCTGCCCGTTACGGGTGTCGCAGAGTTCACCATTTCCCAATAGGTGAGAGGGTGCAGACATGCTCAAAGCTATTATTAACAGCAAATATTTCCAGAGTTGAGGGTTTCATTTCCTATCAGCACTTTTCCGTGCCTATCGAACAACCTTGCAACCTCGAGAAACGTTTTCCAACCGTCCCTCCAATGCGACAGTTTTTTCATGTTTCATGTGTTTGCACTTGTCAGTGAAAAGGTAAAATTTTGTTTTTAACTCACCCTGATCATTTCATTGTGTTTTTATCATTACCCTGGCTGTTTTAACACTATCATCGGAGGTACTAAATATAACTATCAGATGGATTTTGCTTACAGTGGTGACAGCAATCCGGATTTAAAATCTGTTTCTGCAGATAATAAAATCACCTGTTCTTCTTTATAGGGAGGCCATGTTACTGTTAAAACTGTGTTATTGTTCAGGTTAAGCAGTTGCCTTAAATTACTCATCTTTTTCCATTGTCTTAACTGCTCATGGGATTATTGACAGGAAGATGGAGCATGCAAAGTCATTTCAGACTGTGTCCTTTCCCTTTTCAAGTGTGACAAATTAGAGGACTCAATTTAAACTCCCATAAAGTCTGCGGGGGTGTAAGATCATATCCGTTCCTGTGGTGATTTTCACTGCTTGTTGGTCATGATCTGCTTGTTCCATTTCACTTGTTACACTCTCGTTATTGATAAGCACTGCTGCCCCCAATGACAGTAAGATGGGGGGGATTTAAAAACACAGAGGCCAGTAACCTTTTATGGCAACCCTCACGCATGCTAAAAGTTTCGATTCTGACTGTGTCCTGCATGTAAGCAGAGTCAAACCCCAAACCACAGCCAGTCATCACCTCCCACCATACGTGCAATATTGTGACTGTAGAGCATCACATTTTGGTTGGAAAATACGAAATCTGAATGTCCAGCTTCGTGGGTGATTGTAGGTGACTTGTCACAAGCTTTTTCCGTATTTCTATTTCTATGTTAAGCTTCACAGTCAAACGGTACATTTATTAGTACTTCAGGTTACAGTTGTGACCACTAGACTTACAAGACTTACAAGAAAAAAAAACTGCCCTCTGCTCCCATTTGCTCCCACCATCTTGTGACTCTTAAAACATACAAAAAAAAAAACAAGATGTGAAACATAGATGTCAAAAACCGCGCTGTAAAGGGGCTGAAGCTTTTAAAAATAGTTTCTCTTATCAACCAAATCAGATATGTCATTTGATATGTACATTTTGAATCATTTAAACCTTAACTTAAAAATAGTGTAAAGAAAACACATTCACTTGCATTTCTGGATCATGCTTGTGTGTGGTTTCCTCTGTGCATGGAGTAGCTTTAACTTGCATTTGTGGATGCAGCACAAACAGTGGTCTTTGGGAGTGGTTTTTAGCCCATGCAGGGATTTACACAACAGAGTCATGTCAGTTTTAAATGCAGTGCCACTTGAGGGTCTGAATATCACAGCCATCTAGTATTAGATTTTTCATGTATTCCTTTTGCACAGAGATTGCTCCACATTTTTGAATAATTCATTGAGATAATGTACCGTAAACTCTTTGCAGTTTTATGCTAATTGTGAAGTTGGATGCAAAAAAGAAGTAATTTTTCAGATTCAGCATTTGATATTCAGTCTTTGCAACTTCTTTAAATTTGTCTTTCAACAGTGTGTTTTCAAAGGTGCTCGAAGAAAAAAACTTGGTGTGTGTTTTCAGATTATAAAGACAAAACTTGGTGATAACATAGTCACTTCTTGTGTCTTGGTGGAATACTAAACCCTGTGGGAGAGGCCGAGGGATTTCACCTTGAAATGCCACGAAATGACAACACAATGCTATAACACTGCAGATGCACTAATTTCCCATGATGTGTCCTCTCTGGTACAAGAGAGTAAGTGTTTAAGATAGGTAAAGAAAAAATTACTTCACTTCCTGCATGTATGCACAGCCACTCAGTTTGAACTTGTAAATTAAGTTAAGAGAAGAGTATTTTTAGTTTAGCACGGCATGGCGTCTATTTTGGTGGTGGTAAACTTATAAGGCCACATGTTCTCTGACCTATTTTCTTTTTGATTGTCTGTTTTCCATAAACAACAAAAAGGAAATTGTAGAAAAGAACTGAAAAGCATCAGTGTGAGGTGTAACAAGACAAAGTTTTAGGTGATCTGAGTAAAGGGAAATTCCTGATCTACAAAACTAGTCACTTTCAGAACCCCGACAGGGACTTAAAAAGATAGAAAAAAATGAAAACAAAAAAACAAAAGACTGCTTGAGGATCTGTGTGTGAGAGGATGCAGACTAAAGTGGGAGTCTTTTTCGTCACCAAATGTGGGTCTAAGAGTAGGAGGAAGCAGATGCGGTGCACAACTTAAGCAAAGAGTGTTACATCCTCTATTAAAACAGCTTTACGTGGACTGTGTATTAAAATCTGAGTGTTGTCATTAATTTAAGGACATGGCGGCCTTCAGTGAGGTGAACCACTACCTTTATAGTATAAAAAGACTTTTTCTTCTTAACCAGAAATGAAAGGATTATGATACTCTGCTCACATTATATATGTTTAGAGGCAATTCAATGTGCTTTACAAAAAAACAAAACATTTAAAAAACAAAAAACAACAACAACAACAACAACAAAACACAGTTAAAGGCTTTTTCTTCTTAACCAGAAATGAAAGGATTATGATACTCTGCTCACATTATATATAAAATGATCTTTTTTGGTCTGAACACAATTCTAATAAAACTTATGACAGACTAAATTCAAACCGAGGCAATTCAATGTGCTTTACAAAAAAACAAAACATTTAAAAAACAAAAAACAACAACAACAACAACAACAAAACACAGTTAAAGGCTTTTTCTTCTTAACCAGAAATGAAAGGATTATGATACTCTGCTCACATTATATATGTTCCATTTCTTTGGGAAAATGCTGCTAAATTATACAACATGTACCTTTAACGGCATGACTCAAGGAAATCCTGTGGGGGCCTGAAGGTAGCCTATCTGTTTCACAAATATTAAAGAAAATACTTTTATCAAAGCCATTACATATAATGCACATGAGAAATTTCACGACCAACTACTTTAATCTAAGCCAAACATCATCCTTAGTGCAGATAAATGAAAAATGAGATCCATGGAAATAATTCATCCCTAAATTACAATAACCCATCTGCACCATAGGCTGTATACCGTGATATGGTATTTATGGTATAGGGGAGGGTGGGGTAAGATGAGCCATTTTTTCATATTTCGGATCACTACATCAAGTCAATCATGGTTTTGTCTCTAACTAGTGTATCTGCATATATTTCAAGATGTTGTGCATCCCTGCAAACCGACAGAATGAGTGTAAACATAACTGTCTTCATAATATAGCATGCCAAAAACAAAGTGGTCTCCTTTGGTCAACTTAACCCTGTGTATGGAGTAAGTTGACCATAAAAGCGGGGTAAGTTGAGCCGTATCCCTACTACCCTCCCCACTCTCCACCCCAGCCCTCCCTCACCTTCTCTTTCCCTAAATAACAATCACTTCTTCACATTCATGTGTATTTTTATCTATTACAGGCTATTCGATTGGTACATTAATTGTTTTTTATTATTATTGCATATAACTGCTAAAAAGCTGTTTTGTAAAAAAAACATTTTAACATGAGAATGCCTTTAAGTGATTCAGAACATTCACAGCTGTATTTTTGAAAAGAAAAAGTAACACATTTCAACAATCTGAACTGAAACTCTGATCCTCTCAGCAGACTACTTTACTTTCTCAGTTGAGTCACTGGCTCATCTTACCCCAGGCCAAATGGGTCAACTTACCCCAGAACTACTATGATAACTTTATTACTCCTCAAAGCTAAAATGGTGGACTTCATGTTAGTTTTTTTTTTTTTACCTCATGTTGTAGCTCATAGATACCACAACTGATGTATAAAACAAATTTAAAATGATCTTTTTTGGTCTGAACACAATTCTAATAAAACTTATGACAGACTAAATTCAAACCGAGGCAATTCAATGTGCTTTACAAAAAAACAAAACATTTGAAAAACAAAAAACAACAACAACAACAACAAAACACAGTTAAAGGCAGAAGCAATAGAAAAAGTTGAAAAATAATTAAAAAGAGCTCAGCCATACGCACATGAAAAGAGAAATGTTTTTAAACCTGGATTTAAAAGAGCTTACAGATGGGGCTGATTCCAGTTCTACTGGTAGTTTGTTCCAGTTGAGTGAAAAATGTTTTTTTGGAAATAAATGTCTAACCCCTTCATCCATGTGCTTCTAACCTTCACAGACTCCATGAATTGATGCCTATCTCCTAAATACTTGGTCACATGATCAATTTCTTTTACCATTTCCAAGCAACAGGGGGTGGCTCAAGTTACCCTTTGGTTCAGCTGTCAAGGTAGAGAACATTATGTTGCTATTATTTTCGGCTTATCTGAATAGCCTCATGAAATTATTAGAGGCACGCGCTTTTGAATCCATCCAACGGTAAGGAAAACTTGAATTATTTCGCCTTGATATGTACTTTCAACCGTTAGGGGGTGCATTCTACGGCAGGGGTGCATTCTACGGCACAACACCTGTTAGTCACGTTTGCTAACGGTCTTTGAACGCTGTCAATCAGTGGACAACTTCCAACGCACTTCCGTGAGACACGCCCACGATCCCTGAGCTTCTCTTGAACGGTGAGACACAGTTCGGAACCTGTTGGAAACTCAACATGTTTTTACTGTTACCTTACTAACACGAACCTTCCGGTGAGTTGGTTTTTAAATTACATTTTCGCCTGAGAGTAACCGGGGCCGTGAATTTGGCAGCGTTAAGTGTTTGGTGAGTGTAAATATTTAATTCAAAAGCTAGCTAAAACTGTACTGTATAACGCCCATGGGCTAATTCAGTTAAGAAGTTCGGACATACTTTTATACAATGTATTTTTTTCCAATGAATTTAATATCCTGATACGAGGGAATTAGAAAATGAGAAGTCCTGTGCTGTTGTGTAACGCAGTTTATGTAAATTGAAAGAGAAGAAACGGACATAAACTTTGGTTGAACACGGCCAGTTTGCTTCAAGTTGTGTCGGAATGATAGAGCATCTTTTGTCTATGTTTAAAAGTGTGATTGAAAAAGTTATTTTAGAAAGGAAAACCAGAGAAAAATTATCCTAGGCCCTGCCGAGTTGACGAAAATTGACGTTGTGTAACTAAAAATGGCGGAATTCAATTTCCCCCCAGCTGTAATAGCTTAGAATTGCAAACAAGACCACGTGTCTTAAATTGAAACCGAGAAAACTAAACATCCGAGCAGCACGTAAATGCAACACAGTTACAGCACCTGTAGTTGAAGCCTCCTAAGATGTCCTGTGGAGGGGCTGAGTGAAGTTACCACCTGGACTGGAAGGAACCTGGTTTTGAGATTCACGTTTTTTAACTAGGAACAGGGAATCATCCAACTTGATGCTTTATTTATTTATTTGGAGCATTATTAAAAGTTTTCTTGTTTATTTTTCTGTAGTCCTTGGAGCTCTCAGGATGTTTTCAGCTGGCAGACCAATTCAGCGCTCTAGAGGTGCCTCTTTTGCTCAAATCCTCACGAGGAATTTGCAGGCAACTACAGGACCAACCGAGACAGACGCTTCACCAAGTTCCAGTGGTTCTAACAGTGACAACAACAACAACCAACAAGTGACAAGGACAACCGCACATGGTGAGAAATTTAATTTACGGTTTAGCAGAAAAGTAGTAAGATAACAACCTCCTAACTGCATTCATCTTTGGAGATGTTTGTCTTGTAATATGTTTAAATAGCTACATTATCAGATGTAAACCTGCACATGTAAAATTAAACCAATTTCTTTGAAACCTCTTTCTTGTTTCACTTACAAAGGTTATGCTGTCAAGCCCAAGATTTCCCCCAAAACACTGATCGACAGGTACAAGGAGGGTGAGACAAATGCTTTGTCCTTGCTCCATCAGCTCGCCCAGAGTTTTCAGCTTCACCTGGAGATAAAGGAGACGGTAACCACAGGTAATCACGCCCGTGTGCGTGAAAATTCACACAGAGGAAACCTAATATTTAGTGATGCTTGACAGTCTACTTTTAAGATGAATACGTTGCTGGTGTTCAATTTTTGATGTGGGTATTTTGTGGGTTGTGCATTTGTTGTTTTTTTTTTCAGCCCAAACATTTGCCACATTTGATGATCATGGATTTTCTTACTGCATGGATGCTGGATTGTTTAGGATGGAGACCTGCTGCAATTTAACTCCTAATCTAATAAAAAACAGACACATGTGCAAACGGAGCCAATCATTTTCAAACTTTGAACCTTTTCAATCCAGGTAACATATCAGGCTTTTACTTTGCCTTTTGTGTGGTGGTCGACGGGGTCCAGTACATGACCGGCATGGGTCTAACCAAAAAGGAGGCTCGGCTCAAAGCAGCAGTGCTTGCCCTGGAGGATCTGCTGCCCACCTTGGAAAGTCAGAATTCAGTCTTCCCTGAAACATCAGGTGAGGTCTAGTGCTGATTGAATTATATGTTTCTCTGCATGATTCTGAATCATGATCAACAGCTTGGAAATGTCATTTTAATGTGACAGTATATGACGTTTTAACTTGTCCAGCTAAACCATGACCCCTGTAGTTAAAATGTATCATACCTGATCAAAAAGAAATAAGCCAAGAGTTGAAACATCATCCTTAAAGGTAGTTTTCTTTCGGTAAAATCACAAAAAAAGAAACACATTAAGTATAAAATGATGACACACTATTTGTAAACACAGTGAGGGCTGCTTTCTCTCACATGCATACATGGTGCATGAGAAGCACAGCGGAGAAGGTGATGACGGACTGAAATTATATCTTTGAATTGAACTTTGATTTGATGATATGAAGCCTAATTTACCTGGGGCCTGTTCTACAAAGCAACTTAGCGAGGTAACTTCGAGAGTAAGTTTGGGGTTTCCTGTTCCACGACGCGGGTCCACTTATTAGCGAGGTGAGTCTCCATGGCAACGTACGCTGAACGGCTAACCTGCTCCGGGGCAGGTTAGGTTCCAGATTGAACTCACAGAGAATAAAAACCCCGCCCACTGACCAATGAGCTCTCTCAAAAAATTGCTTGTCCGTTCTTGGAGGATCCTATAGACCTCGGTGCTCGCATTGTCCGAGGAGCACTCCGGCGCACAAGAGTTTTCAGGGACCGCACAGACCCACTTACTTTTCCGCATGACCACCTTTATGAAAGGCTCATATGGCCGACATATCACACAAAAAATGTAAACACGATAGGAATGAACAAATTAATGAATTCATCTTGGGAATGAATTAGACATGTCTGGTGCATGTTAAAAGCACATGTTGACAGTGCTATTTCAGGGTGATAATGGCAACAAAGGTTTTTTGCACACTATACTTACACATTGAGACTGTCAGCAATTTTCTGCCAGCATTCCTTCCGTGCTTTTGCAGCGGCGACGGTGTTGCTTTTTAGGTTTATGATAGATTTGAATTCCTTATACTTTCTCATGATCATCTCCTGCTCCTCGTTTGTAAAGTACGCAGTCCATCGCTCTCTGGCCTGCTCTGACGCTCCAGACTGGTCCATGTTCGCGATTGGTCAGATGCGGCGGGCTCCGCGTCACAGGCGTGCATGCCCTCATAGCAAAGCTAGAGCCACTTACAAGGTTGATAACCAGCGTTGTAAGACCGTTAAGCGAGACCGCTGGCTACCGCACTAAGTTGAGCTTTGTACTTGCTTTGTAGAATAAAGCACTGCACTCTGCAGTTTATCTGTGTATTAAAACGGCAGCAGTGCAGCCTTGAGTCTCATTCGAGTTAAAAAAAAAACACAAACTCGTCATTAACACACAGATCCCTGTAATGTCACAAAAAAATGAAACGCTTTTTTGTGTGGCAAAATGTTCTGAAGCAATCTTATCCTGAAATAACCTGTCAAAGTCAACACCTGGTACCTACAGCAAGCATGACTCCGTTTTGTTTTTTGTTTTTTTACCTAGAGGGTTTGATGTGCTGTTGCAGACAACAGCATGTGAACAGGTACCAGAAGAATACAACAAATGCAAGGCTGTCAAAATGATGTGTTAATTTAGATAACCTGTGATTTATGGATTAGTCTGCTGTTTTGACACTAATGTATGAACAAAGTCAGCAATTACTGACTAAGGTGAGGCCTTTTTTTCCCTCAACTTAACTCTAGCTGCAAACCATAAGAACTTGTGAAAAGGTCCTGTGTCATTCAGACTTTGCTTTTGATCACGCTGATACTTCATCAGCAACGACCCTCCTCCACACAGCGCTCACAAAAAACAAACAAAAATGCTGACGAAGACGGTTAAAACTGCAACCACTTGAAAGGGGAAGACATAGATGTGGGTAGGGCAAGGTGCAAGTCTATTTAGGAAGCCTGTTTGTGTGTGGGGGTGAAGGCAGAGTGGAGGAATGATGATTAGAGAAAGAGTAGATTATATTTGAAATGTGGAAGTTCGTATAAATCAAATGGAAGTTAGATAACACAGCGAGTCTACTGAGAGGAGGGAAAGGACCTACTGGCTAGACGTGAATCTGGGTCGACAGCTTAAAGCATTACCTCCATATATGAGGCACACGTGTAGACCACTAGGCCAGCAGCGCCTCTTCAATACTAATTTCAAAGAACAATTACTGACAAATACAAACTCTATTCCTAAGACCTACATCAAGTCCTCCATGTACATTTGCTTCATGCAGACACAGACACGCTCAAACGCAACCACAGCAGCAGGATAAAGCAAGAGTCACCCGTCGCTTATGCAGTGTTGACTCTTGATAAAGCAACTGTCCAAGCACAGACATCAACATCATACTTAAGTCTATCTAACGGAGCCCTGGATTCTTATTTCTGAAGAAACATTAACAGGTGAAGATCCGTAGGCCTGTTTTGCTTTCAGATGCAAATCTTGCAATGTTACTCAAGTGTGGCTTTGCTGTATGCATGAAACTTCCTTTAATTTTGTGAAACCTCAAACTTCAAAACCAAACTCAACCTGTGATGTTGCAAAGTGTGTTCTCATAGTGCTTTCAGACGCTGCCTTTGTTCGCAGGCACAGTCAGGACAATAAGCCCTGAAATTGGTCAAATCAGGTTGAGAGTGTGCTGACATGCCAGAATTTCACGCCGTGACTAGCCATTGTGACGAGGAACGACAGGCGTGACCAGGTTCTGAGTTGGCCTGACTTCTAGAGCAGTCAGTTGAGTTTAATATCGGGTGTACGGCGTACACCAGCGTAATGTCTTCCATTGTTTTATTCAATGAGCAGTCATATGCAGGTAGAGGACAAATATCGGGAATAATGATCAAATCCACAACACTTTTAAGTAGAGTGCAGTGTCTTGAAAGTTTTTTAACATCATTTATGTCTGTGCATTTCATTTTCCTTTTAGATTTCACTCCACCACTTCCAGTAAAAGAGGAGCCCTCCATCCCCGAGCCCTCCCATTGTAGAGCTAATTATGGTAATTCTTTGTTTCTTCTTTCAAGTGCTTTCCTGTTTGTGAGATACCAGTTTATTTAGCAAAAACTTCTCAAACACAGGGACAGAAACATGTTGCACTTAACTGTTTGAGATTGAAGCACATGAAGATGTGTGGAAGTCTGTTGTTTCATGAGTGTCACTTATAAGTTTTGCAGCCACAATAGTTGGTCAGCTCAGCTCCTTCTACAGGAAACTACCTGTTGAAACAAAAGGCGAGGTTTGCTGCCTTTTAATTCTGTCAAACTTGCTAGAGGCATGACAGTCATTTAATGTTACTTTAAAAATATTCTAATATCCTTTAAGATGAAATTAGTCCAGCGCAGGAAATCATGGCAGGGAAATTATTCTCCTTGTGAACTAATTTTTATGATAAGCCCGGGTTAAGTCACTTTTCTCCCCTCTATGTTTTTGTTGTTGTTTAGAAAGGAAGAGTCTAGTCAACCACCAAATCCCACAAGCCGTCAAGGATCAGCTCAGTAAACTGATGGGGAGCAATTCAGAGTTCTCTGCCTGTGCCGGAACGACAGCAGCATTCATCATCCAGACCTGTGAGTGAGCTCCAACTAAAAAAAAAAAAAAACCTTTAGAATAAAATGCTCTCAGAGCTGCTTTTTGTAGGTTTTACTCAAATAAGTATTTATTAGTTTAAGTGCAAGTTTAAATTAGGGCAAAAACTAACATTGCAATGTTTTTCAACCCTGCGTTACAAAAAAAAATACAGGAATTTTCACCAGATGACCTGAATAGCACTTAATGCTATGCTGCACTGCTGAAATCTTGTGGACAATTCACCTGCACTGATCTTACCTCTTTTTGTGAATGTTAGTAGAATGGCTTCTGTCTGTCTTGGAGATATTTTAAGCATGCTTTTTTTGTGCTGGGAGTTATCTCTCGTTGTGGCAACAGGTGAAAGGCACTGCAGACACAAAACACGTGTTCGGTCGACATCATCCCTCTTGCAACTGAAATAATTCCAAATAACTGAAGTTGCTTTTCTTTTTGGCAACAAGTCTTCATTTTTGGTGCAGCAACCTGCAGTGTATGATTTTTAACATTCATAAGACCAAGCTCATTTTAAATGCAAATGCACTCACCCAAATAGTTTCCATTTAGATATATAAGATTGCAATGGTTTGAAAGATTTATGGCAGTTTTTTTGCATTAAGACTCTCACAGTTTTATTGTTACAGCTGCAGGTGGATTCTGGGAAGTGGTGGGGATAGAAGTCTAAGTGCAGCACTCATGCATGGCAGCAGCAACAACGGCAGAACAGAGGCAATGACAGAAAATCTTGCAGCTTAGATAGACAACAGAATTGGGAGGATATGTTTGTCGTGTCATTGTGCTGCTTAGTGACACGCACAGTGAGCTCAGTTGTCTGCCTGAACTAGCTCCAAGGCATTTCTCCATTTTAGCCTGTAACTGATCGCCCTTAGTATCATACACTGTATGGCATTAAAAACAAAAATAAAAGCTCATCTCAGAATAACATGTTATTGATGCTGTTTTTGAAGGTATTTTGTGGTTTAATACGACATCACCAAGCCTTTGTACAAACCCCTCTCTCTCCCTACAGCCAGTGAATATGAGGTTGTTGCTCTCGGCACTGGAAACTTCAACACCAAAGAGAGTGCTTCATCCAGTGGACGCACAGTGCATGATTCACATGCAGTGGTTGCTGCGAGGAGATCGCTCATGAGGTCAGTGCTCTAAAATTCAAGCTAGCTAAAAATTTGTCAACAGTTTTGAGGTGAAATTAAGTTTTTATTCTCGAGATATGGAGGTTTAGGATTGAGGCGCAATAACGTTTCAGTGATGCTCCATACTTTGAATGTGTAAGTTTGAGCTTTTCTTGAAATAGTTTCAACATGACAACCAGCCACTCTTATACTCTCCTCATAGGTTTTTGTACCGGCATCTGCTGATGTTCTTCAGCAAAACAGTCAATCTGACCCAGAAGTCCGTTTTCCAGCAGAGCAGCAGCAGCGGCCTTCTCACCCTGAAGAGCGGCCTCACCCTCCACCTCTATATGAACCAGCTGCCGAAGGGTGCTGCCGTCCCCTCACAGCTGTGAGTGTTTGATAATAGCTTCATGCATTTGAGATTTTCTCTCCTTAGTTCACATGGGGAGTTAGAGATCAGGTGTGATAGTATTGAAATTTACACAAAATTCAGTGGTAAATAGATTTACATTCCTTTTTTCTGCTCTGTGCTTCTTTCCCAGCCGGCTGAACCCCCTCTCAATTTCAGCGTGGCAAGTCAATAACGAGATCAGCCTCCACATGGCAGTGGAGGGCAAGGTGTTGTTCTGTTTTTACGGTCATTTTGAAAATTTTTAGTACTGCTTTGAAACTCTACCGTGAAAAGTGAAACCGACTATTTCCTCAACACGTCGTCTGAATGCATTGTCAAGACTTCCTTTCACTGCTGCAGCAGAACTACAATCTAATGTCTCTTTTAAAGGTGTTTTCTGTCTTCTCATCGGCGGCCACCAGTCAGTCTGCTCCTAAGGTGGTCAGCATGTCTGCCACAGACAAGCTCACTCAGTGGCAGGTCCTTGGCTACCAGGGAGCTTTGCTCAGCCACTTTATAGAGCCTGTTTATGTGCAGAGCATCCTCATAGGCAAGTAAAGAAGTCCAAATGTGTTTTTAGATAAGGTTTATTTACTATTGTTCATGTTAGGAACTTTTGTACAATAATAATACCCTTTCCATGTCTCACCAGAAAGTGATGTGTGAGCTTAGTTTTTCCATGTGAGTTTTTCCTGTATTCTCTTTCCTGTCATTAAGACTTAATAACCCACATTTGTCTTTTTGAAAAGAGAGGGAAAGTCCGATATTCGTGATACTGCATGCATGTTTCCGAAAAAGGAGTAGGATTTGCTGTGTGACACAAATGGGTACCTCCCATTCTTTGAACAGGTTAAACTTCAGGTTTCACATAATGACTCACCGTTGAACACCCTCATCATACAGAGAAAGCTCTTTTATTTCTAGAACCTCCATGAAAACAGGCGCCATCAAAGAAGTCCCAGGAAAAAAAACCAAAAAAAAACCAGACTGATTGGCCTGATTTTGTCCCAACCTACGACATTATTGCATTAAATTTTATACTTCCATAATCAACACAACAACTTTCAAAACCCACAGGTGACTCTGGCTGCAGTGACATCCGAGGGATGGAGATCTGCATTAACCAGCGCGTTGAGGGAATCACCTCCCAGCTGCCCATGTTCTTCTGCATGATGAGACCCCAAATCAGCCTGGGGCCGTCTGTGGCTGCCAACAGCCCGAACAGCAGCGAGTTGACCTACAGTATCAACTGGAGTGAGGGGGACGGCTCCCTGGAGGTTCTGGATGGCCTTGAGGGCAAGACTGTAGAGGAGTAAGAACTTCATGAGAAAATGAGGAGCTGGTAGCGGGGCAGAAATCAAGTGATTTAAATCCAAAGAATCCCACCTATAACTAAAGACAACATCATGAGTTGTAGCAGCCATTGCACTATAATGAGAGATAATTTATACTTTTAAATGAATGATGGTTCTTTTACACTAATTTCAAAATTAAAACGATTCAGCCTGCACCTCTGACCAGCTCTAAATTCTTCGAACTTCATCTGTAAGCAGTGTGTCCTTGTCTGTTTGCTGTGTTACGAACCACATACTATAAATTTTCTGCCGTTTTGGTCACACTCAAGCTGTGTGCTTACCTAAATGTCTTGTGGTAGATCTCCCTTTAAGAGTGGCTCCACTCTAGCAAGTCGTCTGTGCAAAGCTGCGATGCTTCACCGCTTCAAGTTGGTGGCCAAAGAGGCCCAGAGGCAGGACCTGCTGGCCACGAGCTCCTACAGGGAAGCCAAGGTAACCTCCTCATGACTCATGACTTTTTTGAATCCAAGTTTTCTGCAGCAACCACCACTGTTCATCTCATTCCTGTCATTTGTTTGTGACTGCAGAAGATGGCGAAGCCTTACCAGGAGGCCAAGAGCGTCCTGAGGGCGTACCTGAGACAGATGGGCTTTGGCTCCTGGCATGCCAAGCTTTCGGTCAGTGAAAACTTCCGCATATGAATAATAATTTTGAGGGAAAAATAAACAGTTTGAGAGAGTCACTTATTCTACTCTGCTATTGTGTTGCACTTTTGTTGTGTTTTCTAAGAGGATTGAGTCAATCCCTGCTCTTGTTTGAAGAGACGTTTGGAGTTTGTGAGCTCTGTCTGACCCTCAGGGTTTGGTCTGATTTTCACAAGATGATGGTTACTCCCAATACCCATATGTGGTTACTTTTTCAGTGGGCAGTTTGCTTTGTAGCCCCGTATGTACCTTTTTTTCAGGGTAAAGGTTCTACTTCCTTTAGTGGACAAATTCCTCTTTATACTGTAGAGGATGTATGGTGATGAGAGCATGCTGTTTAAGTAACTTTGTATTTTGAAAATGATGTTTCATCCGTCTCTCATCCCTGCTAAAGTGAAGTTATATTATTATACTTGTTGTTACTTGAAATATTTGAGTTGTGTCTCTCGAAAGTTACTGTTAGCATTTTTATCGCACCAATAAATCCTGTTTTGATCCATATTTGTTTTTACAATGCACGATTTCACTCTATATTAGCCATGGCCAGAATACAAATCAACAAAATAAACCAATCCAAGATCAACTTCTAGAGAGCTGAACATTTTTATTTTTTTGCCAACATTACCCAGGAAACCCTCTCAAGGTCAAAGTAACCTCAGTAAACTAAGCAAAACTATGAGTTCATATATTAACCAGATTATCAGGTATATTTATCCTTCCCTTTCCTATCGCCAGAAGACACTGTTCAAACATTAGGTTATATAAACACATGTCTGTTTCTTCCCTAGATTGAAACTTGTTGACCCCCAGTGTTGTTGCAAACTGTTGTTCAGCATCATGCGCAAACAGGAAATACTTTGGTTTCCTGAGCATGCACTGCAGGGGATCATTTACTCTAAAGTGTTGAGCAGTCTTGTGAATGAAGATGTCTGTTTACCTTTTACTGGATCAACCAAGAGACGGAGTAACCCGTGCATTCATCTGATGCTCAAGGATGGAGTGTTTCAATTGTATGTGCAGCTCCAGGTTTTGTATTCATTTGTCTTTTTATCTGTTATTGTGTGCAAATACAGAGCACAGTGTAGTTGTAACATGCATTACAGTGCAGCATACTCCTGCTTGCATCCTAAACTTGTAGCATCGTCAGTGCAGCCATTCTTTATTATGCAGATTAGTTTAATTGCATTGAAATGGAAAGGTGCTGCTTCAGATGTGCAGATCATCAGAACTGATATCTGCTGGTGTCTTTGTGATTACCCTATCAAGACGGTCATATCCCCCTACTTATCTGATGTAGTGTTGCATAAAGGAAATTAATGGCAGTGCAGTATTATTTCATGCATTTTATTCTCTCAATATTGTGCATGTTTGTAAATACACAGTGCATTTGTGAGCTACCTCTCTGTCTTCTTCAGGGAGAGCATGTTACGAGCTCTGATGTTGCGTATTTCTGCACTCAAAGTTGTTAAACAAAAATTAGATGAAAACTCACACGCTCCTTTTAAATTTGATGCCAGCAATGTGTTTCAAAACAGTTAGGACCAGGGGCACAATTAACCGTTGTCTTTCTGATAGCACTTTTTTACTACTTGGGAACCAAAGAGACGAGTTTCTGAAATGCTGTCCTATTCTTGCCTGAATCAAGATTTCAGGAGCTCAACGGTTTGGGGTTTCCTTTGTCATGTCTGTGTCATGATGCACTGTGTTTTCTAATGAGTGACTGCAGGCAGGCCTGTTAAGCACCCAGGCTCCTTTACTATAAGCCATGCTGCTGTGCAGAAAGAGGCCTATCAAGTTCTTGATGAAGCATGCAAGGTCCACCCTGTTAAAAGCACTGTCTGGATGGCAGCACGAACCTGCATACGCTGCCCAGCATTAATGTTGACTTCCCAGATGTGTTCGATACCCATGCCATTGTTAATTATGTGTTCTCACACCATCATGGAAGCCGGTTTTTGGACTGTGCCAGGTGGTCCTTCTTATCTTTGATCAGGGTGGAAGAGTTCATGATTTCCAGACAGAAACACTTTCAGTTTTGACAAACCAGGTTTTGACAGATCAACCATGTATCCTGGTTGCTGGTGTGTTAAAATATGGTTTTTGTCTTCACTTTGTGTTGTGTTATCCTGCATTTGTGTACACAACAATGAGCGGTGGCTCTTGGATGTAATTTTGAGCTCGTGCTGCGATTTCCACTGCAGAGTCATGTCTGTTTTGAGGCATTGCTGCCTGAAGGGCTGAAGATCACAGTCATCTGTTTAACTTTGTGTTGTCTCTTTTGCACAGAGATTTCTCCAGATTCTCTGAATCTCCAAATCTAAATGATATTACGCACTATAGACATAGGTGTGTTTCTGACAGAGTGGTGAAGCTTCTCCACGTTTCCCACGAGAGACTCAGCTGGTCCAGAGTGGATTTTTGAAAATAAGCTTAGTCAGTTGGCAGATTTTCCCTCAGGTGTTTTAAAAGCATTATTAAACCTTTTTGAAGTGTTTTGTTGTCCCTGCCCTGACTTGTATTAAAATGTGTTGATGGCATCAAATTTGTAAGGAGTGTGTATTTTCCAGTTGACAAAGTTTTTTGGTTTGATCACTTGGTTTGTTGTTTTTGCACTATTTTCAATTAAATCTGAGGTTTAAATGATCTGAAAAATATTGACTTTTTTATGTAGAAGGATAACATTGCTTGGTCAAGGCACTCAGATCTGAAATAGTGATATAAGATTTAATCTAACACATAAAAGTTGCTGATTTTATTCTCCTAAACAGATGCAGAAACCTACAACCAAATGTATAAATGAACCAAACCTCATTTTTTCAGCATCAGCCACTGAAGTGACACTCGTAGTTTTAGAGACAAACAGGATGCGCGACTCTATTGATGTGGTAACAAAGCGAAAACATTTGTGACCTGAGCCCTCCGAATATGTGACACCTGTGCTGAGGTGCTCTGCAAAAAGATGTGTAGTGTTTTTTGTCAACCTCGCTAAACTAAGATCTGCATGGCCTAGCTGGATCGCTTTTCACATTGAAAGTATTGGGGAGTGCATTTTATGGCTTCCTCCAAGATATGAGAGATACTGAGAGACTCGTATTGTTGAAAGTCCTGTGAGTGTGTGTTTGTAGCTTTGTGTTTGTTACAGCCTTGCCTGAATGAGTTATGCATCAGTGTTAACTCTGTGTTCCGTGCTTAGATGGAATCTTCATGAATGCCTCAAAGGGTAACAATATCTACCTAGATATATCCTGACAGATGGTAATTACATCCATAAAGCTGACATATGTACACACCTTATCAGCCTTACAAAAACAGTCATATCTGGCCTAACAGATAATCAACTTTTCAAGCTTTTCTCTACTTTTGTTAATATTGTGCCAGTCATATTGTGCAACCCTCACCATAACTAAAAGATTTAGTTGGAGACGCTTTTGCCCTGAAGTTCATCAAACTTTACAGTGTCAGTGTAATGGCCCAGATAACCACTGTGCTATATGCTTTATATCTTACTTTTTTATGTAAATACTTCATTTATCTGATGCTTTATTATATCTTTATTCTTCATATACATTGCATTTATTTGATCATCTGTGTTTTTTTTTCTGATGCTGATGGAATTTTAATTTTCTTGAGGTAACCTTTCCAAAAGGATCAATAAATCTATCTAATCTAATCTTATCTAATCTAATCTAATCTGTTTTTCTGATGGAAACATGATGGAAAGATAAATCAGCTACAACTTGACTCAGTGGCAAAGCAGATAATATGAGTCAACAAGCCACACTGTAGTTCAGTTCAAATGTTCTCATGTGCCTTCAGAAATACCTAATACAAACAGCTCCGTATCATGGGATTCAGATGAGCTTGTTCCTAAAATGGCTCGACAGTGACTTCACTTTTACTTTATTTTCCACCTCAAGCTTGTTGCAAACAACATGATGAGGAAATTTCACCACCTACGGAGCACGCATTATTCCTCTCCCACATGCTGTACGTCACAGCTAATGTTCATTAGAGGAAACTGGCCCTGACAGAGAATTTGTACTATTGTTAAATCTTCCCCTCAATGTATATACATATATGTTTGTTATAGATGATGTTTCCACCGAACAATAACATGGTAGAGGGTAAACCAGTAAAGGGACACCCACTGAAACTCTCAATTGCCACATTTTTTTTTCTATTTTTTTCACATTTCTTTTTTATTCTATAACTTGCGCCCCTCTGATAAGAAAAACTCTTTCAGATAACTTTGGTTAAATTATATTAGTTTATTAAGTTATAGCTTAAGTTCTATGCCACCATGAATAGCATTTAAATAATGTTAAATATACAGTACATCAATATAAAATCACACCTACAGCAGCTTAGATGAAATACATTCTCATTCTTTGAAATCGAGAACTTAGCACACTAAACATTTTCTTACAGTAAACACAATATTGTAGACATTCATTGTAATATGATAGTGAGATAAAAACAGAATATGTCAAATAAATATTCTTATCATTCTAAATGTACATATTCCAAAGCCTTAAATTCAACGTGTAAGGCTGTTGATTGCCCACTTGATACACACCGGTACGTGCTGTGATCAGCTGTTGGCCGTGTCATCATGCGCTTGATGAAATTCAGTCCTCCTTTTTTTTGCAGCATGTGCTTGCTGCGGTGTTTCCCTGGTTAGCTGATGATGAAGCTTTGACACTGAGGTGTCCACGGCCTTGACCACTCTTGACCACTTTTTTCGTTACCATAAAGCTGCAGCATTTTCAGACTGGAGTAGGGCTTCCACTTTGTTCAGAAACTGGCTGAAAGGAGCTTGAGACCAGCTTTCACATGCACATTCACTGGAGTTTGTCATCATCTAAAAAGCAGGGCAAATAAGCACATTTTACTTTGAGTACTCCATTTTTAGATTTTAGTTTTCAAACTAGGCAGTTTCAAAGACTTACCTGGCCTTTCGACGTTCGTTCTTCGATTTCTATCTGGAAGAAATCAATGGCCTGATCGATGTCTTCCTTGGGGTCCGCACATTCCTCTCTTACTGTTCCATTTAGTTCTTTCATGATGCAGTCCATGGCTGTAGTAACACATTGGCCCTGTTCGTATAAGAGAGAGATGTTTTTACTTCCTTTTGCTGTAGCAACTGAGTCAGATCTGTGGCTGCACGCACACAAGTCAGCAAGCAAAAGAAGCTGTAGATGTGTGAGGTGTTCACACCTGGCAAGCCCATTTCCTGTACTAGAGAACCTTTACATGTGGTTATAGAGGCTCTACTATACAACCCTAAATATTGAGCTCGATGTTGGGGAGCCCCCAGTATTGCCTTTTATTTGTCTCAGTACATAAATCAACTTTATGCCGTTGTTACATGATGTCTTGAAATGCTTCATAAAACTTGAATCACCTGTAAATCACATAGCAGTGTAGCTCAGACGGATCCTTACCTTGATATTTTTCGGAGTGTAGAAGGTTGAATCAGAAGGCTATGTGGATAGAAGAAAAAAAAAATTAGACTGTATTAGCAACTAACAGAAAATGACCAAATAGATAAAGCTGACTTACACATTTGACATTATCCCGCATAAAGCTGATCTGTGAGTCTTCTATAGGTAGAGATCTTGCTTGAAAACAACGAAAAAGAATAACTATCCAGAATGTAATCCTAGTGAAGTGCTCCATATCAAGCTTAAGGCTTTGTCAGTGTCATAAACCAGTTTCTCACATGAGGTGTTGTATTGATCTGCTGAGCCCCTGTGCTGCTTTGACTTTATAGAGGTGTGGAATGGAAAGGGTGGGCTGATAAAGTTGTATTTTCACCTAATGCATCTGCGTTTATTTTCCTCTGCATGACACTTGGAATTTTTTTTTCTCATTGCTGCTGCATGGTAAAATCCCTCCAGTGGCTAATGCAGTGCAGAAGTTCAAGCGGTCTGAAACTGGTTTACTTTCTCTTGTTTGTGGTGTAAAGGGTTTGTACTTCACCCCTCTTGTTAGCTGACACTTTCTACTTTTATGAAGGTTTGTTAAACTTACTCCAGGCACTTTGACTATTTGTGTTTGTAATGCACAACTAAATAAGGCAGAGCTCATGACACGAAGTAGTTAGAATATTCTTGTTTTGTTTTTGTGTCGTCTTTTCAAGCAAAGTTCACCTTGAGTTCCACCATCAGCTTTGCAAGCACACAAGCAGACTTAATGTAAACATATACGGCAGGTTATGGAAATATGTGACTAAATAAAGCAGGTGAATGGAAAGAAAAGAGGATAAGGATTTTTTAAAGCTGTATCCACAGTATTGCGTATTATTAGATGATCAGTGGCCCAAATTTACCATAGTTTTTGCAAGATATGAAAACCTTACGTTGACATAAGGCCACTTAAAGCAACTTTATTTGTATTAAAACATAAAACATCAAGCTACAGTTAAAAGGAAAAAATGCTTGGTTTACTCATTAATGGTTTGTCAAATAAGAGGTATGGCACTGTAAACTGTAATAATCGTAAAGTAAACGTCTTCCTTGGTGGTGGTGGTGGGTGGGGACTCCTGAAATCCACTGTCATTTCCACAGTGTTAAGGTGGTTAGATAAATAGGTTGAGAAATTGATTGGTTGGTTCACTGGCTGATTGATTGGTTCATGGGCCTATTGGTTGGACAAGTGGTCGGTTGGTTGATTGATTATTTGATAGGTTGATTTTTGATAGATTGGTAAGTTGGATGATCGGCCTTGTGGTTGATTTGTTAAATGATTGGTTAATTGTTGGTTGATTAATTGATTGGTTGGTTGACTTGTTGTTTTGGTTAATCAGTTAATATTTAGTTTATTGGTGGGTTAATTGGTTGATTTGTTGGTTGAATGGGTGATTGGTATATTGATTTGTTGTTTGATATTTCGTTGAGAGTTAGTTAAATGGTTAGTTGGTTTGTTGGTTGTTGATTGGATTGTTGGTTGATATTTGGTTGATTTATTTGTTTTTTGGTTGGTTGATTGGCTGATTGGTTGGTAGACTTGTTAGTTAATTGAATGATTGGTTTGTATTTGGTTGTGTGGTTGGTAGGCCTGTCACGATAGCGAATTTTGCCGGCTAACTGGTTGGTTGATTTGTTTGTTGGTTGATTGGTTGATTGACATTGATTGACATTGATTGACATGCATGCATATTTAAAGAAAACCCCACCGACAACAACTGTAGTTAATCACATTTTATTTGCAATATGGCACCTTACAATAATAAGTTAAGTTGATTTGAAAGAAAGAAAATAAATAAATAATGTGAGAACCTTTTGCAGTGTCTTACCAATAATTTAAATAGAATAAAAGTCACATTTGAGTCTAGTGTGTAAAAATAGATATTGATAGGATTAGAGGAAACATCTCTTCTTCAAGTGTTGATCACACATTCCCGGCCATGTTGAGCTCCTTCACAAATTTCTCCGTCGCCTTCACAAAGCCTTCAAACTGCTGGAGGTATTCCTCGCTTTCCCACTTGCACTGTTCCTGAGAAGAGATGGATGGTTTAGCATTGGATCATGACAGAAGAGATTAAGATCATTATAAGACATGCTGACCTCAGTGCATTCACGTTGTTCTATTTTAGGTGTATGCGACAGACTTTGCTCATACGAGTGCCTTTTTCAATAATGCAAACAAAGTGCATGTAAAGAGAACAAGATGTGGGTCAACAGGTGCCAGGTGTGAACAGCTGAGCTTAGAGCGGCCCAGGTCTGAAAGAATCGTCTCAAACTCATTGTCAACGCCAAGTATACACCCCTTTGCGTTTGCATTAACAGGCACTGCAGATGCCAACCTTTGAGGTCCACTCTGGCCTCCTCACCTCTCTGGTTTTTCTCTTTTGATCCACATTGTGAATAACCTCCTCATTATTGACCTCATCACACATACTGTGCACCCGTTATTTGAAAAAGGATCAACAGACGTCTCTCAGCAGGGAAAGTTTAGAGGAGACAGCAACTTGGATGGTGCCAATTGAAAAAAAAATTACCAAAATGTAGCATACATCTGAAGTAGAACAACAAAAACAGAGTCCCTTTTAGTTCTATGAACACAACACTTTCAATACTCACAGGGTGTGGGCACTTTGTGTTTTGTGGGTACGAGTTCCTGATAGCATCCAGTGTGTCAGTCACCCGGTCAACATCTCCTGTGCAGCTTGCCTCGGCCCGTTCCAGTCCTTTAATGAAGCTCTCCAAGGCTGCAGTGTAGCAGATCGGCTGGTAGTGACACAGAAATCATTTAGGTCACACACAGCTCAATAAACACATCATAACAGTGGCAAAATGTAATTTCAGATCAGAGTTCATTAGTGTTGACAAAAATATTAAAATGCTAGCTGTAGTTTTGGTGTTAGATGTTAACAAACAGGCAGACTAGAATAACCCAGGACTTGGATGTAGAAAAAGACTAAAAGACTGAGAAGAGAAAATGAACAAAAGCAGCAAATTCTGTGTGATTTCTTACCTCTACATTTTTTGGGGCTGTGAAAGTCATTTTCTTCTCCTACAGAAAGGAAAACAAAACAAAGAAAAGTTAGAAATATGAATTTAAACCAGGTTAAATCATCTCTTTTCTTGGAGCACATAAACCTCATGTTTATGCTGAGTTGACTTACACATGTGACCTCTTTATGAAGAAAGTTGAAGCCCAGGTCACCCAAGTTGAAATGGAGGTGCTGTCCTGTCTGGCTGCTGCACTGCGTAGTTCCGTCAGTGGGGATGGGGTTTGCTTGAAGGTAGCCGAGGAGGAAAAACATCCAAAGGGCGATTCTAAGGCACTGCTCCATGTTAGACCTTTGAGAAGCTTGACTGCTGTTTGCTGATCAGGTGTTCAATACCTCTGCTCTGAGTATGTGTGACTTGTGACGACCCCTCACGCAGCTTTTATAGGCAAAAGAAGTGGGTGTGTGTTCTTGTTGGAACATCTTTTTTCTTTCCCTATTAATCATGAAAGAAATTTTCCCTTTATCATCTGCGGGGTGAAAACCCAACAAAAAGATTAAGTGGGTACAGATTGATCTTTCTGATAATGATTAAGAAACAATTTAACATATTTTAGCAAAAACCACAGGATGTCTAAAGGATATTTTAGGAGCACTGAGTTTTACCCCTTTAGGAATTAGTCACATCATATTTGTTACACTGCTTAAACTATAATGTATATAGGAGATTTGTTTTTTTGTATGTTTACCCGCATTTTAAAGTGTGCATTTCAGAAAAAACAGCCGCCGAAACGACAGGTGTCAAATGTTTGGTTTCCTTTTTTCAGAGAAGCTAAGAGACCACAAACTTACCTCTAAAACTCATCATTCATCAAAAACAAAATGTGCTTCATTTTTGTAGTTATTTTTTTAATGCAACTTTGTTTTGATAGTTTATATGAAACTATGTTTGCTTTTCATTCATTTCTTGAAAATCAGTAGTAAAATCAGTGAGATTAGTTGTACTTAATAAATGTTTGCTTACGAACTACATTAAAATAAAATGACAGTTTTTGAAGACTTGAGTTCTGGAGTTAATAAATGCAAAAAAAGAAAAGAAAATGTTTTTAAAATTCAAAGTTTGACAGACAGGTTGTACAAGTTTTTTCAAAAGTAAGTGTAAACACTCTGAAAGTAAAAATAAGGGAAAAATAAACATTGAAATAAAGTTTGTAGAAGATTTCAGTTTAAAAAACACAAGCAGGATTAGGAATGGTGACTTTTTACGCACGGTGTTGCTAAAAATAGAAGCTTGGAAGTGTGTTGTAACACACACACAGCAAAAGTGATAACGCCTACAGATTTGTGGGGATCCCCCACAGGAATCCCAGACCACTGAGGTTGATGTGCCAACATCACTGCTCTTCACATCTTGTCACACAAGGTGTTGTCATCAGTTACTCTTTATTGCTCAGCTCGGAGTGAAAATCAGTTAGGTTTCAGTTTTCAGAGGTGTTCCCTTAGGGTCACTGTAAAAAGAAAATATGACAGGATTTTGACGTGAGAGAGGAGGGTGGGGAAATTTCTATCCATGGAAATTTGTTGCTCTATGGGGGCATTCCTGCTGTTGCCATATCTGTGAAGTCAGTGCCCACACGAGAAAATAACTTCTGCTCTCACTTAACCTTCATGAACTTTCACCAGATCGGTCAAGAGAAAGTTCTTTAGATGAAACAATGACAAGATAATCACAAGCTAAACCAAGATTTTACAATTCAACATTTCAGCTTTAGAAATTTCAGGTTGAACTCAAATTTAACTCTGTGCAAACTTCCTGCTTGAACATATCATCATGCTGTGTGAAATCCTGTTGCAATTTTCTTTCATGTTCCCGCGAAGCACAAACTTTAGAGAGTTGAAGATGCAGCTGCCATAAGCCTTTATTTCTAACATTACAATACCTTTAATTTCAATCCATTACAGCGTGAATGACGTTTGCCTGGAGTGTTGTGCTTTTGTTGTGTTTAGTTTCATTCTTGTGAATCTGATGCAATAATATACATGTCAGTCACATGAAATGAAACATGCCGTGCTGCTTTTTTTGTGTTTGCTTGTTGCAAACAAAAACTTGACAGCTTGACTTTTGTGAAAAATCAACAAAGAGCGTGTGTGATATCACGCTGGTGCACCTCTTCATCAGAGCTCGCTGACCACTGTGCACGCAGAGGCTTGACTGTACCATCACAGAGGAGTGAACATGATGCTTGAGTGTGGATATTCAGGTATATGTGTCTGTGTCCACTCAGTGATATGTTGATAAAAACAGAATCTGATGGTTTGCAAATTAATTAGCTTGGCATATGATGGGTTCTCTTTTGTCGTATTTTCAGTTTTATGGCATTTCCCGAGCATGGTGTTATACGGTTTTGTCTATGGGTACAGTGATGGTCTCTGGAGGTGATTTCTTCCAGGGACTTCCACTTCAGAGTTGTTTTATTTTCTTATTTTTTAATCTAGTGCTGTCTGAAGGCCCAAAGATCACAGCCACTGAGTATTCAGATGATTACTTTACTTTACACTTTTAAACCAAGGAACTCTATTAAGGAATTGTCGAGCCGACACCCACACAGTCTCTTACTGGCTGAAGGTTAAACCTCGTGTTTGATTTGTTGGTGGAAAACGACTAATAAACACCTACAAGGTGGATTCAACCAGTCGATGACAGTTTAGTTAAAAAGTTCCAGCAGGTACCTTTCCTTTCCTGTCCTCCTACTTTCTCTTACTTTCATTGTTGAAAAGCTCAAAAAAAGTTTCTGTGAATGATTTCACTTTCAGGAGACATGATATGTATGCTTCCATGTGTTAAACTAAAATTGTGTAAGATAGTAAGATGAGAGCAGACTTGAAAGTTTCGATGAAAAACGTCTTGGTGATGGTGACATCTGCTTTCCTCCTTGGTGCAATCTTTAAAACTGAAAAAGGAACCATCAGTCATGTTTGCCACCAGTTAACATATACACACACCTACAGCACAGGACATGCAAATCACATTGCTCATATTGGGGAGCTTTCCCCTCTACTTTCCATCAGTTATTTTGTGTTTCTTCCAAATTTCCAAACTCGACCTTCTTCTGTCTTTAGAAACATTTTAATGACCGCTTATCTCGTATGTGTTTAAAACTATATCTTATCACCTCTTTATTATTGAGATGCTGAAAAAAACAAAAACAAAAGATGTGTTTATCTTGAAAAAGAAAGTTGTTGAAGTTGTGGGCTAAGTGTGAAACTGTGGCTCCATCTGTTATCAGTCTGATGATAGTCCAACCCTTGTGCAGTTATAGAGAATGGATTTAAATTCTGAAAGTTTTACCGCTTCTTGCTGACAGCTGAAGGAAAACAATCCAGTCCTATCCAGTCTACTTTATTTGTACAGCACATTATAGAAAACAGCGACATTTAGCAAAGTGCTGCACAGTGTCATAAAAGAGGAGAGTTTGTAGAATTAGAAATATAAAATGAGTTAGGACAGGGCATTTATTTGATCGTAATTAATGATCTCGATAAATCTCAGTTCAATCACGGTGCTCAACTGTGGGCATATTTACTCAATCAAACATGGCGGAAATGTGTGTGACAACAGCCAATCAGAGTCAAGTTTTTCCTGCTCACTTCTTTAAGTTGCCGGAGAAGTACACAGAATAACAGAACATGGCGCTGAGGGCAGCAAAATAGATGTCAGCCGTGACTTTGAGTCATCCTCTGAAGATTCCATTGTAGAGAAGAAAAGTTACTCAACATTGGTTGAGTGGCAGTGGTTCGGGTATCTCCGACGTGATGTGGAACAATTATGCCGAGGTATGTCGGCAATTTGTGCCCTCACAACAGATCGGTGTAACCATTTGAAGAAGTTCTTCCCGAGTGATTATGTGGAAAACATGAAAATGCGAGCGGGGTCTGCACAGCCTGCCACTGGAACAAGTAGCATTAGCAGTTCAGCCACAACCAACCGACACAACAGAGCAGCAATCAATCGTATCATCTACGTTTACATCATCTAATGTTTACGTTTTAAAGCGTCTTCATCATCACTGAGGGGGTAATTTGTTTATTTTGGGTCTTGCATACCTGCAAAAACACTCAGGACTGTAATAGGGGTGTCCCAATACAACTTTTTGACCTCTGATACAATACCAATATTGTAGCCTTCAATATTGACCGATACCATTATTGATCAGATATTGGCACAGAATTGTGCATGACCAGTTTTCACTCAGCTGCAATGTCTATTTGGACTTTAACAAAAAATACCGCCACAGAGCCGACATCACTCCTACTCCTTGATTTTTTGTTTGTACCTTAGTACACACTGTTGTTGTGATTTTGTGTGCTCAGCTTGCTGGATCAGGGTGCTGCTAGATAGAGGTGCTGGAGCGGAGTCTGGAATAGACTGCTTGTATCAGAGTGCTAATATCGGAGATTTTCGATGCAGGGTATAATCTGATGTTTGTTTTTTTGCTGATATCGGACCGATATCCGATATCAATATCATTTCAGGACACCCCTAGACTGTAAACTAGTTTCCTGAACTATTAAATATTTATCTATATTTGTTGTACTGTTGAGTAAAAATGGTTTTTATATTTTTCAATGTTTATCTTTTTTAATTTTTTTATTGACTTTGTATGTTATTAAAATGTTGAACTAATTTCTAGTTTCTTTAGTTTTCAGTAGAGATGCATTAAAACAGAGTTTAAAAAAAGTTTTAAAAAATACCAAAAAAAATCGGGATAATAACCGAGATCAGACGATATGACAAAATATATCGTGATCATTTTTTGGGCCAAATCGCCCTGTCCTATAGCACAAAAAAAGCAGGGCACCCACAATAAAAATGACATGGTCGCCAGCTGAGAGATGGAGACAGTTTAAGGCACAGTTTAAAGCAGGTAGTATTGGAGACATTAGGATATGAGGGGGACGCTTGTCCACATCCATAGCTGAAAAGCAGTTTTTGAACCCGGCGTTAGGGACCCCAAAAAACGGGGGTGCGGGTTGCAGAAAGTTAAAAGATATTTTGTGGTGCTGTACCTGCACCTGAAGACACTTAATAATCAGATATTGTGGTTTAAACCTTTCGTGTGTGTCAGTTTTCAGTTGGCCAAGGTTTTATGGTTTTTAGCGTACTCTAACTCTACCTTTTTTAACTTTTTTTTATCAGTTTTTAAAAGTTCAGTTAATTTGTGCCCTTTGCATACCGCTTTCTATATGACGCTCTGTGTGGAGAGTGATGTCATCTGAGTTACACACTGACCATAAAATCCACATGTCCCAAAAAACGAAATGTCACTCTTGTCACCACGTTTTCTCCAGTCAGAGAGAAAGAAAAAGTGTTTCCGTGATAGTAGTGATGTCAGTGGAGGTTTTGTCACCACAGACTACCACAGTTCTATATCACACCCATCTCGTGGCTTTGCAGAGTATACGTATAACACTTGAGTCAGCTTTTAGCTAAGGCTTATCAAATATCTGTAGTGTCTGGTATTTTATATTGTCCCATTGTACTTACAAGCCTTTTATGTTGGCAATGACGCATCTTATTTGTAACAGTGGTACTTGTCAAAAGGGTGGGGAAAAAACCTGGATTTAGCTTTTTGGCATCAGTTGCGATAAATTAATTAAAGGGCGATTTCAGAAGAATTAAAGCATTTTTTTGGCGATCACAGATGCTTGTCGGTTAACTTTTTGTGACCGCCATGTTGGAGAGCCATTTCAACCAGCCCCAGTAAATTGACTTCGGACAAGGCTCAGACATGCATGTCTAGGGCTGGACGGTCTGGCCTAAAATTAGAATCCTATATTTTTTACATCAAACTCGCTCTTTGATTCTAATTGATTTTTAAAAAGAGAAAAAAAAATGATATGACAAAGAGTTGACTGAAAGGCAGTTTTAGCCTTCAAGTGATTAGCTCACTTTTGCAGTCATCAAGATGGGAAGCTGTTGCTGATGAAATGCACCGCCAAACACACCTCAGGCTGCACGATAACAGGACCAACAACCTGTTTTAGTCAACATAACCACGGCCCCTACAGCTTCTTAGCTATGTTTGCCTTTGCAAGACAAATGCACATAACAAAACTTGAAGTGTGTTCGTGCGCCGTTTACCTACTGTAGTGTCTAAATAAGTGATCAAACATTCATATACTGTATGTGTGAAAAACCAACAATAGCTCCCCTGTGCAACCAAACCTGGCGCTGCGGCTCAATGGGAGAGCAGGGTAGGCTCTTGGGTGCGATCCCAGGTCCTGCTGTTAACACACTGGAGCAGGATACTCAACCCTAAAAACAGTCAAGCGGTTAAACCTGCCGGAGACAACATTTGTCAAAATTGCAGCCCTAATGTAAGGTAAAAGTGCTCTGAGTGGCCAAAAGACTAGAAAAAGTGCTGAATCCATTTACTGTGTGCAGCCACACAGATGAGGGTCAGGGCTACTTTACACTGGGAGGAGATTTGAAAACATGTGGCCAAACCTCGGCTCATCCCCGGTGTTTATTGGCACCATATCTTTAGCGCTCTTCAGCACTATTGCGTATCCCAGTCATAGGGTGCAGTGAGGTGGTTGTGGCTGCTATAATCTGGCTGGCTGTACACACAAAGGGTCAGGTACTGTTTCTATTTCATTGAACGAAACCTTGGTTTCACTTTTTGATCATAGTTCCCAATGATTTTTAACCCTGATTTTAATATTTTCAAATGTTAAAAAAAGATTTAAACAAAAGTAAGGCTGCTTTTATTTTCGGGACATTTGGGCTCTCAAAAGTGAACTGTTACCAGTGATAAGATGTGTCTTTTATTCTTCTTATATGAAAATTTCTCCCATGATGTGACATGATGTTACACCGAAGCAGCAGGTCCTGGCAGATCAGTAAAAGTTTATGTGGACTGCAAAATTTTTACTGAAGTTAAACTCTGTAAGATTTTAGTCGCCGTCACGAGCTGAGAAGTGGAACAGATATAAATGTGCGTCGTCAAATCCACAAATCTTAGAAACATGGAGCGAGTTCCCAGTACCTAAAGCCCATGCACATGTAGTCGCAGCATAAATTTTTTATGGAGTATTTATGAAGTGTGGTATTATAAGTTACAGTGATGACCAGCAGCCGCCATGGCTTAATGAAAACACTGATGCTTCTGCAGCCCTGTATTTTGAACATGCTACAAGTTTTCTTCAGGCCACATGTGAAAAAACTCCAGACCCACAAGAAAACAAACCAAGAGGAATTCCCAAAAGCGAAAAACTCTCAGTGTGTTGTGTTGAAGACCTTTGTCAGCTGCTAAGCTCAAACCCGCGGGTGCAGCACAGCTGGTTCGGGTTGACGGCTTTCATCACTGTGTGGTTGCAGCTGGTGGTTAGATTTTTTCAGAGCAATATAGACGTAAAGCACGTTTTTGCAAAGGATTCACACCTGCAGTCTGCAGTAATGTACGACCTCCTCAAAATCAGTGTCCACCTCAGATGTTAACTCACATATGCAACACCAAACCTGTGTACTTACAGCACATCTTCGAGTTGTCTTACACAGTCTGAGACGCTGGGTTGCCAGAGGTTTGCTATAAGAGGATCAAAAGATAAATATTGTATCTTCTGATGTTACTGTTGTATTCAGCCATAAATCAAGATGACTGTAGTGTCTCTAAGTCCAGTAAGCTTTTCCACAGAGACCAACCCAAAACATTCAGGGGTTCAGAAACCTCTTTATTGACACTTCTTTCACTGGCAGCTCACTGGTTTTTCTGATGTTGTGCTACTTTTGAGTAAATCAGTCAAAATCTAAAATAAAAACGAACATGTAAGTCATTTCACTTCATTCGGGGAGAGAGAGAGACGAGTGCACACGAGCAAATCAAACACAGTCGCGCAGAGATTAACTCAAAGATGACCGTATGTAAAAAAAGGAGGAAGAGAAGCGAGCAGACTCCAGTTACTTCAACTTTTCCTCGTACTTTTCTGTCATTTCTGTTATCAGCATGTCCAATTTGGTCAGTGTTCAGTGGCTTTTTCCGCACGAGCAAGTAAGGATGCATAGATCCAATCCTGGTATCGGGTATCAGCCAGATACTGACCCAAGAATCCAGACTGGATATGGGTGACAAAGGGCCGATCCGGACGGCTCATCCTTGGTGTGGATCTGTTCAGCTCAGTGGAGGGAAAGAGGCTCAGCAGTCCAAAGGAAGCTAATTTGAGCTTGGGATGGGAATTGAAAACCGGTTCCTGAGGAGAACCGGTACCTACTAGTTAGAACCATCAACATTATTTGCCTTTCTTCTTATTAATGTCTCAGTTGAGGCCGTATGCCAAGTCAACAGAATGTTTCCCAGCAGAGCGGTGAAGGTAACTGCGTTTGTCCCATGTTTACAATAGCACAAAGCATAGAGACTATTAATTTGATGTAAGACGTAAATGTGAAAGAACACAAAAATGTTCTTATTTGGTGATAGTGGTTCACAAGAATCGTTAATGTTTCACAAAAGCAGAATTGATGGTATCGATGTCAGAATATAGGAATTAAAACGTTGTATTGGTGCATCCATACCAGTAAATGCTCGAATCAAGTAGAAAATAAAAATGAACTTTAACTGGTTTCATATCAAAGTTTTAAGTCCAAGCACCCTGACTACAGTGATCAGCATTTTTGGTTAGCATGTTTAAATGATGAACTCAAGTAAAGGGACTGAAATGTTATGATAGATCTAGATAAAGGTCGTAAATTGACTTCGGACAAGGCTCAGACGTGCATGTCTAGGGTTGGACGGTCTGGCCTAAAATTAGAATCCTATATTTTTTACATCAAACTCGCTCTTTGATTCTAATTGATTTTTAAAAAGAGACAAAAAATGATATGACAAAGAGTTGACTGAAAAGCAGTTTTAGCCTTCAAGTGATTAGCTCACTTTTGCAGTCATCAAGATGGGAAGCTGTTGCTGATGAAATGCACCGCCAAACACACCTCAGGCTGCACGATAACAGGACCAACAACCTGTTTTAGTCAACATAACCACGGCCCCTACAGCTTCTTCGCTATGTTTTCCTTTGCAAGACAAATGCACATAACAAAACTTGAAGTGTGTTCATGCGCCGTTTACCTACTGTAGTGTCTAAATAAGTGATCAAACATTCATATACTGTATGTGTGAAAGACCAACAATAGCTCCCCTGTGCAACCAAACCTGGCGCCTTTTACAAAGGGACGGCTGCGGCTCAATGGTAGAGCAGGGTAGGCTCTTGGGTGCGATCCCAGGTCCTGCTGTTAACACACTGGAGCAGGATACTCAACCCTAAAAACAGTCAAGCGGTTAAACCGGCCGGAGACAACATTTGTCAAAATTGCAGCCCTAATGTAAGGTAAAAGTGCTCTGAGTGGCCAAAAGACTAGAAAAAGTGTTGAATCCATTTACTGTGTGCAGCCACACAGATGAGGGTCAGGGCTACTTTACACTGGGAGGAGATTTGAAAACATGTGGCTAAACCTCGGCTCATCCCCGGTGTTTATTGGCACCGTATCTTTAGCGCTCTGCAGCACTATTGCGTATCCCAGTCATAGGGTGCAGTGAGGTGGTTGTGGCTGCTATAATCTGGCTGGCTGTACACACAAAGGGTCAGGTACTGTTTCTATTTCATTGAACGAAACCTTGGTTTCACTTTTTGATCACAAAGCATAGAGACTATTAATTTGATGTAAGACGTAAATGTGAAAGAACACGGTGCAAAAATGTTCTTATTTGGTGATAGTGATTCAAGAATCGTTAATGTTTCACAAAAGCAGAATTGATGGCATCGATGTCAGAATATAGGAATTAAAAAGTTGGATTGGTGCGTCCATACCAGTAAATGCTCAAATAAAAAATAAAAATAAACTGGTTTAATTAAGTTAAATTTCCAGAAAATGGGAGCGTATAGGACTGCAGTAGAGACGAGTTGTTTATTTGTTTCTTGTTGTTTTTCTTGAGTACTATTGAGTCTTAACCCCAGTGTCACCACAGCTTCAGTGCTGTAAACATGTTTGTTAACAGATGTACACATGTACACACGGTAAAATCCCACCTCGACCTGAGCGGTGTTGCTGAAATCCCCTGTCATCTGGGAAGTCCTCAGCAGTGGTGCTCATAGAGGGGCACCTGCACAAAAGCTTGTTTGCAGCTGTCATTGTGAGAGTTGTTTGTGGTTTTCTGAACTATGACAGCTCCTGTAGTAAATCCTCCTGGTTTTTAACCACTGAAGACGCTGGTGAAGTGGGTCACAACACAGTTTCTTCCCCTTAGGCGACCACTAATGCTTTATTTATTGAGTAAACAATCTAACAAAATTAGACAGCTAAGAAAAATGAAATAACAACAGTGACATTAAAAACTATTTAATTTTTTTTTTTTTTTTAAATAAGTCAGAACTTTCTAAATCTGGGATAAAAGCACACGTCTGCGTTTCGGTTTGTCGCCCTCTAGTGGTTAGGTACAGCTACAATAACCAAGTTAACTTGTCAACAATTACAGGCATGTGTATAAATATTTCAGTGACATTTAATTCATTTTGTCAAGAACAAGTTTTTAATAAATAACTGCTGATTGAAGTTAAGCCACTTTGGAAACCCTCTGGTCCTTTTTGGAGTTAGTGGCATCTTTCATGGCATCTTAAACAGGTTGACACTGAACCTCAGTCTTTGTTCTTGGCTAGTTATAAAGAGTTTGAAGAGTACAAAGCATCCATAAATGTAGCCAAGAAAAACCTTATTTTCATAAAATTAACACATTTTGAATCAACAGTATCAGGCTCTACCAAGGATACCTCTTTATTATAACTCTCCCATCTCTAAACATTGCATTCAACATATCATACATTCAAAAACAAATAGAGAAAGATCACGAGAGGACCCCTAAAGAAACAATAAAAGTAAGGAAAGGCTCAGAGTCGGGTGATATTTTCAGATTTTTGTTTTCAACCTTTTTTTTTTTCAGACTTAAGATGTGATTTTCATGTCGCTGTTAAAAAGAGAAAATGAATATTTTATATCAGGTTCAACAGTCATGGCACCATTTCAGTCTAAAAAAAAAAAACACATTAATACATCTTAAAACACAAAGCTGAGCACCACATTTTACACGAAGTCCAAGTTTGTTTCTAGTCCAAAAAGATGTCTTTTGGCTGCAACCGCTTAATTGCTTAAGAAATACAGGTCAAAACTATGAGGATTAACATTTTTCTGCAGTATAACACCACCTACTGGTTGGACAGATAACAGTCATTCAGGAATACACAGGTGCAGCTCAAAAAGTGAGAATCTCCTTCTCTCTTAATTTGATTCAGTAAGTGAAACTAGATCCACCTCACACAAAGTGAAATAATTGTTGATTACAGATAAGTTGAAAACTTAAGAATATCTGGTTTTATTAGAGAGAGGCCAATAAAAAAACATCAGTCACTTGCAATCAATCATCAGGAGGTAGAGCAAGCGAGTAGTTTTAGATTTCTGGGTTCATCGTCTCTACTCCTCTGAAATAGACAGATGACACCAAAGCTATTATCAGCAGATCTTACTTTGAAATCAAAGGTGTCAGCCGAGGGCTCGGTCTTGTAAAATATATCATATCAGGCCAACATGACTGTGATACGGTTATCATTGTGGTAAGGTCTGGCTCAGGTTAAACTCTTTGTACAATACAAATAAATTCAAGACATTTATTTTTGAAAAGAACAGTATAAAAAAACAGCTAATGTAATTTAACTAAATAAATCTAGGAATAATTATTTAAAAAAAATTAAAGTGCAGCCACAATATTTTTAAATAAAATTAAATTTAAAAAGAACAGAGCTAACAGTAAATAAATTACTTATTTAATAAATTATGTGATATCGAACCGGTGCCTGGACTCCAGTACTCGCCGACACCGATGTCAGCATTTTCAGCAGTATCTGAGCAATTTCCGATACTGGTATCGGAATTGGAACAACTCTACACTCACTGATATTTATGAAACACGGTTGGAAAAAGTGGCCCTAAAAAGTCGTGGAAGGCCACACACAGCAGCTGTAGTGCAGCAGGGCTGAAATTTCAGTTGATGGCGATCACAATATCGCTTTTATTTAGATAAGATGATATCTAGACTGTGTTCGGTTAACCCAACCAGTTGTTCAGCCATGTGGGTGTCAACCTGTAGGAAAGATTGAGTTTTTTTTAAGAATGTAAGTTTCTTTGGAAAATCTCTGTTAAGCAGCAGAATACTTGTGTCTCTTATGTTAGAGTCGATGCTCAACAACAAAACATGAAGTCGGTGTTTTTCTTGAAGTCTACTTCTGACTACTTCTGCTCCTCAAACAAACTCCTCAAACCAAAAGCTCTGGATTGCAAACTTTTTATTTTTCTCAGATAAATACAATAATTTCAGTAAAAAAAACTCCTGAATTATACCACATCATACATAGTATATATATTTATATGTATATGCCATTAAATACGCTGAATTCTTTGAGAACTACCACAGATAAATTAACTTTCACTCTGAGTGAAAAAGAGGGAGAAAAAAACAACAAACTGTCACGTCCACTAGGTGGCAGCAAAGCAGCTTTAAAGAAAAACTTTCATAGCTTGAGTGGGTTCACCACAACAATCTAAATAAATATTGAATAAGTTAAACATTTAAAAGTCAGTCATTTTTTAGACATTCATCAGCATAGTGTCTTCTTTACATTCAGACTTGGTCTTCAGCAGATTCTCGTCTTTTTCAGTTCATTCTCAGTCGCATTATGGCCTGAAAAAGGACAAAGAGATATGAATAAATTGAACAGAGAAGTGTTAAAGTGTGGCACATGTGTGTGAATATATACTTTTTAGAGTATTTTAAAAAGTGTCCTTACACTTTTAATCAGAGTCTCCAGTCTGTTGAAAAATACTGTTGCGTTTTGTTGCGGGTGTGCGGAGCAGGCTTGGCAGGTAGTCTGTGGAGCAGAAAAGTCATTTACTACAGATCAGCCAATATGATTGTGACACACAACAGTACCTGACACATCAAGAAAATCTTATCACAAATGCTGAAGTATGTCTCACCTGAGCGTTCTCAGAATCACAGAAGTTCAGACCCTTTACCTGAAATCAATAAAACACATTTGTGCGTTTTAGAAGTGGAAAATCCTACAAAGCTGACTTCACTCTTACACAGAAAGCAAGTCTCTTCTGCTCTTTTCTGAGGTACTCACAGTCAGAGGATCTTTCAGGCTCCTGTAGAGTTTGACTCGCTTTTTCCCTGCACCGTCCGGCAGGTTATCCCGAAAGCACTGCAAGGCTGACAGACAGCAGCAGTCCTGATTTTGGAAAAGACAAAAAAGTTTGTGAGCCAAACAACCGATGCAGTAGTAAAAAAAAAAAATTGCTTATATGCATATCTTTTAAAGTTTTAAGCTCTTTTTGGAACATTTTGCCTTTATTTGCCAGTGAGGACAGCAGAGAGTTGGGGAAAATGTGCAGAAACTGGCCATGGCTTAGATCACTGGGCTAACAATGCTCTGACATGCACATCTTCATAGTCTTTGTCTAGTTTGTCCAGTTTTTGAGATATTTTTATGGAAATGATGTCACACTGACTTGAAAAATGCTAAAAATGAGTACAACTGAAATTGCATCACTAAAATGAGCGTAATTGATATTAACCCTCTGAAACTTGGAGTATTTGAACAAAAATCTGTGTTATTCTCATCCATGTTAGAGATAATTTAACTTGGAATAGATTCATAGAAACTTTGCTCTTTCTTCTTGGTTTTGGCGTGCTGTTTAGTAGATATTATATGAGAAAAATTTACATTTAAAGTTATGGCATTTTCAAATATTGATCAAAGGTATTTTAAAATGGTGGTAGGACGACTTCGACAATAATGAGGAGAAACAATTTTTACAGCTTTAAAAGTTGCATCTTCTCAACCTTCTGTCTTTTCAACTTCTCCAGGTCTCATACAGCATTGTTTTTTTCTAATTGGTGATATTTTATTTTATGTGACATTCTTGTGTCAGCTTAAAAGGGGAAAAAAAGCTCCACTGAAGAGGACATCAAAACATTTCCAAGAAAGCAGATCAGGTTTCGTGTCATGACTCTATCATTGCTGTCAACTTTCCAATCACATGCGTTCTTGTCACTTTTCCCTAAAACTGAAACTTAACCAAAAAAGGCTCCCTCTTGTTTTACTCTAATCTGTTTCCATGTGCCATGTGTAATACTGTCATACTTTCATGTATCAAAAACCCAACAAGCCTCACAACTTAGTGTACAACACAGTATGCCACGAAGGTTAAGAGAGTTTGTCCGAGTTAACGCTCCAGAACACAAACTGTGATTTATTTTTCTCGCTTTACTAATTCATCCGTATTTTATACAGTTTAGCACAACAGTGTCAAAAGTGTCAGCAAGACAGGAGTTCTCATGTATCAAATTCACGCCGGTGTACGTTTTGAGCGTATGCGGTGTGATGAGGAAGTGTGTGAGTGGTTTTGTCTGCTCTCTGCCTGATTACTCATCACATTTCGCTCGAGAGTGCAAAGGAAGTTGTGAGAAAACAGTGAGCAAGCTCTTGACTTGACTCAACCAGGAGGGCTGACAAGAAACAGCTCTGAGTTTACAAGCAATTTACAAACACACGGTGTGTGTGTGTGTGCGCTCTTGATTTAAAACGAGAATGTGCATCCGTAATCGGGACTGTTTAAGATAAAAGAGGTATGTCTGAAAAGTCCGAACAACACTTCAGTATCTTACAATTAAAGTTTAAGTGAGTGTATTTAATTTTAACTGATGCAGAGAGTTGATCTAAACAGGTAGTTTGGTCCCTGGAAAGTTAGAGAACATTCAATTTGTGTTTGTCTTACACTTTTCAAACAGTGAATTTATTTTGTATAAAAACGTAAAAATAATAGTCTAAAATAAAGTTTGATTTTCTCCTGAAACTGCAAAGAAATTATGTTTTTAAGTGAAGTTTTACTGCACTTTTTAAGACCAGAGAGTACCCTCAAAGATTAACCATGAAGAAGTCATTTCAAATGTTTTTTTTTCTTTTCAAAATCAAATGGCAACAGATGTCAAACTAGATGATAATTCAGTGAAACAAAATTAAAATAATAATAATAATGATAATCTAAATGTAGATAACCCATGAGTAATCAACCACAGATATTAGGCATAGCCGTGGCTGTAACTGTGATGTGAGCTGAAGTTAGTTTGGCTTACCTCGATATTCTGTGGGGTGTACACCAGCTGCTGGCTGTTCTGCAGGACAAACCAACAACATCGTATTAAGCAACAGTTAATGAGACAGAAAAGGGCAAAAAGTGAAAATGTGAGTGTAGAAGAACGTACCTGCAGGCTGTCTTTAAATTTCTTTAAATCACTCAGGACTTCTTCTAATTTTCGGCTCTCCTGTGATCTTCCAAACCCGTTTGTCACCGAGCTGGCCAAAGGGTAGCAACAGAATGCAAAAAGGCAAAAAACAATCAGCTTCATATTGTCAGTGAGAGTTGCAGGTGCCAGATCACCAAAAGTGGCTTTTCTGAAGATTTACTGGCAATGCAGACTGTTGGCTTGCTTACCTTTTTATACATATCCCTGAGGACACAGGAAAACCACTTGCACAGAGCTGGAAAGCTGCAGAAACTGATGTGTGAGTAATGAAATTTTCTTTTCCACTGGCAGTCACCGCTACGTGATGCGAGAGTGTCGTCAAGCGGCGCGTGCGTGGGGCCCATACATACAAGTGTGTGAACGTAAAGCTGTTTGAGTGCACCCGGCAGGAAACTACAGGGAGACGCCACTTCCCATTTTCATTTTGAATCAGTGGAGCCACGGCTGTACCGTGTCATAGGTAGTGTTCGTAGGTGTGGTATTGACAACCTGAATGCATTCACTGCATCCTGGCCGCCTACACAAACACACGGGCCCGTCGCAACAACAGGAAACTATTTTGAAGTTAAACAAATAAACAAAGGGAGAAGTAAAGGAGGAAGTCCTTATCTCCGATGTCTTTTGGGGTTTGAGGCCTCAGCTTCTCTAATTTCATCTTTTCTTCATCGAAAGAAGACAAAACTCTCTCTGTGTGTAAAGATTAGGGAAGTTTGTCAAGTTTCATGCTCAGCCGTGTGGGTGATGCACTGAAACGCCGATGACATGAGAGTCATCTTGATGACGTTATCCTTAATAACGGCCACTGCAGAAGTCCGTCTCTCTCAGTGAGGGTTGAAATGCAACATTTGAAGTAGTCTACGCTGATGATGTTTGATTTATTCAGTCTAAAGCTCCCGTGAAGAGTTTGCAGCTGGATATAAAAACTTAAATTGATATCTGTGCCTTGTTATGACTCCAAAAGGGAAAACTAAAAGAGCATTAGCATCAAGATTCAGTCTTCTGTGTAGTTCTTTCCAGTGATGCAGGGTAGATGTCATGCAAAGTGATAGACTGTTGCTACTTTTTTTCACATTTTCCTTTGCAAAAGTCGCCCTTAGTGATGCGTATGACTGTCGATAGAGTGAAGAAAAGGTTGTTTTGCTGTTCTTTAAAAAACTTTGCTTTAAGGCTACGTTCACACTGCAGGTTTTGATGCACAATTCAGATTTTTTGTTAAATCCAGTCTTTTTGTCATTCACATTACAACAAAGAACGTGGCATCTAATGTGAACGGAATGCATCCGTAGAGTGACGCATGCGCACAAAGCAGGATGTGTCACAGTGTGACGTGTCCGCTTCTTAGGTTCATGTCCTTTGTCTCTTTATATTTAGCGTGAAGGCTTTTGATTTTCCGCTGGCACTGCAGACAGGAATGCTTGATGCCTCGCTCGGCCAATTCCTTGGCAATTTCCTCGAACAGCGCCCGGTTACGGTATGGTATATACAGTATAATACCCCTATATTTTGGCTTGAACTGTCCGGTCTCCCCATATATTCATCAACTCTGTTTCTTCATTTCGCCACTGGCTGTTCTCCGTTCCCTCTTCCGCCATTGCTCTCCGCGCCTGATGTATAGGTCGGATAGACGTGACCTGAGCGTCCACACTGCAGTCACATCAGATACATATCTGATTTATATCCACATACAAAAGAGGCCTAGGCCGGATTTGAAGAAATCAGAATTGCACTGTTCACACTTACATGAAAAAATCATATCTGTGTCACATATGGTTAAAAAATCGGAATTGACCTGCAGTGTGAACACAGCCTAAAACTGGTCGATATGTTTATGTACCAATTTCAAGCATCCCCATTGTTTTTGAACTTTTGGCAAACAGTGATTTCCACTGTTGAGTCATGGCTGTCTTTAATGCAGTGCCACTATAATCAATCAATCAATCAATCAATCAGTAAATCTCCATTAATGTAGTGCTAATTTATCCTGTGCAATCACAGGATAAGACTGGGACCCACTCCCATCCCATCTTTAACCACTTGAGTGAAACACTTACGAGCTTTTAGGAAGTTACAGTGGAGAGGAAGGATGTCCTTAAACAGGCAGAAACCTTGGGCAGAACCAGACTGATGTTAGACAGTCATCTGCTGAGACTGAGCTCGGTTTAGAAAAGAGAAGAGAGGAAGAGATGGACAAACTGATGCATATAGCTGGACAGCAGGCAGGTCCCCTGAAGCAGCCCACAGCTGTGATCCAGAGGAACTTGGGGTCCTTTTTTTTTGGCCTTGTCGACGGAGATTATTAGTCTGAAATTGTAAGGCTATTTGCCGACACGGTCTCTCACAGATTGAATAACCTTCTTATCTGTACTTAAGAAGGACTCAGCCTCTCCGGAGGATACTCAATCACATCACTAATTTGGTAGGAAATTAATCTGATTATTCTAAAAACGTTTCCCTGCACTGCACAACTTTTTCAGAAAATAAATCCATTTTCAACATTTGATTTTACTAAAGGTTCAAATGATCTGCCAACCATTGAACTCTGTTTAATTTATATTTTACAGTGGGGCTGTAATACTTTAGATGTTATCTTTGAAAACCCAGTAACGAGAGAGAGGGTCCTAAATCTTGGCAGTAATGCATTGATGTGTCAGCTCATCTGACCTACAGACGTTTAACCTTAATCAACTATTTTGTAAACTTGGTGTTTCCAGCGTGTAAGTAACGTGTCAGACAGCCGAGGAAATGAGGCCCAGTGACCCAGTCAGTGAGGCTGTAATTTAGACTTTTTCATCCTCTTAGTTCTTTTTTTGTTGTTGAGTGCTAGTGCTTTAGTTATCTCAAAAGCCTGTCTCAAAATGACGTTTTCCCCCCCAAACATTTTGAAGATTTTGACTTATTGTTCTCACAAGCTAAATTTCAAATCACAAGATATAAACTAATATTTAAAAAAGTACAGTCTTGGCACTTTGCTCTTGAACCTCAGCTTTGAATTTCTTTGCGTTAACTTGTTAATTCGAAGTTCGTATGGAAATGTGACTGAGTAATTCCTCTTAAACTGTCATTTACTCCAATCAGCATAAGCATTACACATTTGGGAAACCCAGGAGACATCATATGTCAGCGTGCGTGTACGGCACTGTTTTCTCCAGCGCGCCCCGTCAGTGTGTATTCACATGTTTTCTTACACGCTCAGTCTTGACAAAAGGGAGGAAGTGAGAGTGAAAGAGAAAACCCCTCTCGTCTGCTCTCTATCTCTCTCTGTCAGCGTAAAGGAAAAGGTGGGTGGGGGCCTCAAATGGTCTGAGAGGTGCTTCACCTCGGGCTGCCATCTTATCAGGAGTCCCTCCTGTGATGCTCATACAGAGAGGAAAATGTGTCCTCAGGTAAATTCAGAAGAATTTTCCTCATCGGGCTGCTCACAAGGACACCCTCCTAACCCACTAGTGGTGTGGGGACGTGGGTGTGGGTATGTGTGTTAAAACCAAAGTCTGACGAAGCAGCTTTGTCAAAATAGAACCAGACTGAGGTCGCTACATAAACTGCTCTACAAAGGGAAAAATGGGCATTAAATTAAAGGGCAGACACGTAACATTTATAAAAAAAATATTTGTAATGATTCATCCATAATTGTTTGATTGAACATAAGAAATGTTTTTTAAGAGTTAAAGGGACTTTGTCTTTTGTTGCCAAGTAGTGAAAAACACTACCTGATCATCCCTCCTTTAGTATGACAACTTCTCCTGACAGTTTAACCACAAACCTTTTAAGAAACCAACGAATCAAACGTCTCCACCAAAGTACACCAAAAACTTTAAAACGCCATTTTCATAACTTAATAGAATATAATTTATTAAAAGAGAAAAAAATATCTTCTTCAGTAACAACATTCAAGTTGGTTTGCTTGGTTGTGTGGAAAAAAAACAAAGTTTATGTGAGTTCATCGTTAAACTTTTAACCCCAGTTTTGACCCTTCAGTTTTTTCCAAAAGCAGAAAAAAAGCCACTTTCACGATGGAGAAACGTCATCAGCGTGAGCATCCTGTGTGCTCTGACTTTTTTCCATTAAAATTAAGTGAAACTCTTCCTATCTGACACATTGTGGTGCAGATGACAGAGGCTCTCGGTCAGGGCTGAAGACATGTCTCAACAGAGAAAGTTGCTCTTTGTGGTCAGCCGGAGCGTTAAACGCAGTCAGAAAAAGTGCGACCTGAAATTAGGCTGTCAGACAAAACTGACACACGGCTTTTGTGAGAACTTCGCCACATCGTGAACCAGCTTTGAAAACACAGAAGCTGTCGACAGTTTCACTGCAGTTCCCCTTGAGAGTATTCTCTTTTAAATTTACATTTGATAAGTATTGGTTTCACTGTCATTTGTGCTGTTGTAATCTATGAATGGTGTGAGCATCTCAGCTTTGGCACAAATTAAAGAAAGCTAAATAGGAAAAAAATGACAATCTAATGAGCATGACAAGTCATCAGCAAATCGTCAGAAAATGTAAATTTAAAGGCAAATTTTATTGATTCATAATAGTCTGTATACAAAAAATATAGCCCCTTTAATAAGAGTGTGTTATTAACCCTACTAATGACGGTTTTAATGTATTTGTAGTGATTGGTAACCAGTAGATGCACTCACTTTGGATGGATGGATGGATGGATGGATAGATAGATAGATAGATAGATAGATAGATAGATAGATAGATAGATAGATAGATAGATAGATAGATAGATAGATAGATAGATAGATAGATAGATAGATTTAAATTACTGTAGATAATATAGATAGATAAGTGTAGACAATAGATAATATAGATGATAGATAAATATAGATATAGATAATATAGATGGATGATAGATAGCTAGATAGATAGATAGATAAGTATAAATGATAGATAATATAGATGATAGGAAAATGTAGATGATAGATAATATAGATAAGTAGAGATGATAGGCAATATTGATGGATAGGTAAATATATAGATAATATAGATGGATAGAAATAGATAGATAAGTATAGATGATAGATAAATATAGATATAGATAATATAGATGATGATAGATAGATAAGTATATATGATAGATAATATAGATGATACGAAAATGTAGATGGATAGATAATATAGATAGATAAGTATAAATGATAGGTAACATTGATGGATAAGTAAAGATATAGATAATATAGATGGATAGAAATAGATAGATAGATAGTTTGATTGATAGAGATGATAGGTAATATAGATGTATAGGTAAAGATATAGATAATATAGATTGATAGATAGATATGTACTTTGGTAATCCCTGTGGGGAAGTTGTCATGTCCAGTGGCCAAGACACAGCTCAGAGCACCCCACAGACACAAAAAAAAAAAATCAAAAGTCAAATAAAAACGATCAGTGTGTAATTACTGCTCATGGCAGGATTAAAGACAAACGTTACCTACCAAAGCATGTGGACAGAAACTGACGCTTTAGCCACAATCTTTACCAATGTGATCATATCAGAAAGTAAAGTCTTTGCCTCAGTCGATCTCGTCGGCTGTCTTGCTCTTGCTATTCTGCATTAATTACCATTTTTAAGGGATTTTGAATCTTAAGAATAAAGTCCTTAACACAGCAGGGGGATGAGTATCAAACCAGGTAAAAATGTCATCTGCTTTTCTTATAACCCCTTAGTAAAAAATAAATTGTGAAAGCTTTGATTTACACAGACTGACAGTCACTTAAATAGATAAAGATAGTAAAATACACAGATATTTTGTTGTATTGATGTGAACTAGGATAACACAAAATCAGGATTAATTTTGTTGACTTTTGAGGAAGTTACTGATTAAAACAGATTGTATTTGTGATAGGTGCTGACTGTTATCATTTTAGTACATGAGACAACCTTAATCCCCCCAAAATGCTTTTACTAGCTATTACAATGAGAGATTTTCATCTCTGTGTGATTCAATTAAAACTGATATTTCTGGTTGTTATGACCCTCATCGTCTTCAATATCAGGACAGGGTCAAACCTTCATTTAAAGTGAATTTCCCCGCTCTGTATTTCGATATTACACAGTCTCTGTTATCATTGCACGTGTCCTGGCCGCAGCTGTTGCTCATCTAAATCAGTTTGTTTTGTTCTTACTAGCAGTCGCCACTTATTCATATTGGGATGTCATTTATGTTTTGTTGTTCACAGTTTGTTTTCAATGCCACCGCCTCACTCAAACTCAACAAGAGACACATCTGAAGAAGCGCTGGACGCTCTGCTGCTGTGAAATCTAACAATGATACGAGTATGTGGGTGACTTAACAGAAGTATTACTCATCCTTTTCTCTGTGTCTAACAGGTGAACATACATACAGAGCATTAGTCGAAGTATTTAAAGTCATCATACTTTACAGCAAAGTTTTTAAGAATACGCTTAACTTCCTCCTCTCACTTCAGTAGTGAGTTTCCGATGCTGCGGTCTCTGTTTCGTAAACTCTTTGTCTTTTCAGGGGTATGTGGGTGGGTGCAAGGTGAATAGTTTGCATGCAGCTCAAACATAAATTAGATTATTGGTAAAAAAGTTTAGCTGCACGTCCATGTATGTGAAATCCTTATTTATGGTGCAGTCTTTCATGAAGCTGAAAAAAGATAAACGACGGTGATTTAGTGTGTCTGAAAAAAGCCAGCGTGCTTGATATTCCTGTAAGTGTGCAGAGAGGAAACAAAGGGTGTGGGTGGGGAATTGCCCTCTTTTTGTCCTCTCTGTTGGCACTGCAGCTGTATTGACACAGCTTCTTTATACCTTTATTCTGTATTCACCTTCACTGTCATCATTCTTGTTTCTCACCGCTTTTCTTGCAGTTTTGATTAAATTTGAGATATAAAGTGCAGCTCCTTCCATCATTGCTCGGCAGATTATTCACTTTAAACCGATAAGAATTTATTTCCCATTATAGAGATATCACGAAGAAACATACTCTGTGAAACGATATCCACAACCGTACACTGAGGAAATATGATAATTAATGGGCAAAACCATTTTTCCACATCCTGTTTTGACAGCTTTATCCGCCCAGATTTTGATCTTGAAATTATTGTGGAAAAAAATAAAAACTAAAGTGCTTCAGCCTCATGCATAGTCAAAAACTTATCAAACTAAAGTGATAAAACCGCACAGTAAAAATGATGCATGTGCGAAATTTCACTGTTGAATGTGTAATCACACCCACAGTTTCTTTATTAGCTTTGAGAACATCCTCACTTACGCAGAATTTGACTCAGATTCGAAGTTGCTCTTGACAACTCTTGATTTTTATTTTGCCCTTTAAGTAACAACAGAAATGAAATCTGAAATCAGGGATAATGACGAAAAGTTTACTTTGCACCTTTGTGTGAGGTCTGATTACCAACTCAGAGCCTCTTAGTTCAAAATACAAAAAAGTGAACACCCGTCACAGGAGGACACGAGGGCAGCCGTAAATAAGACACTGACATTGTTCACAATATTATCAAAACTTACTTGACTTTATATAGTCTGTGGGCTCAAATGTCTTGTGCTTTGGGCTCAAAAGTGTGGCCATCAGGGTTCAAGAAATCACCTGTACATGTGATGGAGGAACACACAGTGCATGTAGGGGGCTTGGCCTCAATAGCCCTGCAGTAATCAGTGTGCGGTGTGCATGTGATTGAGGAGTGGACTTACATTAAATCTGTTTGTTTTAGCTAAGATTATGCTACAATATATTTTCTCAAACTATATTGAAGTTCCCTGTCGAGGGCCAACCTTCAATTTTGTAAATTTCAGATTAATTCCTGTTGATTCCCACGGAAAGTTTCCAACTTTCCAATTCCTGGAATTTTGCCACCCTATTTTTCACACACTGTCAACAGGGGACGGTGAAGTCCGAGCTAAATGTGCTGTACCTCTTCCTGTTGATTAATTTTATATGTGTGGTGTTTAGCAGACTGTCTCTTTAGGGTCACTTTTCAGAATGATCAACCCTTTTTCGAGGAGTTTTGGCCAATCATAATACAAACACAGTGTGGTGATTAGGAAAAAATTGGGTCGTAATATTGAATGAATTATAATAAAAATACCTTTAATTTGCAGTCGCCAGAGTTTAATTGAAGAGCAGACTGAGATGCTATTGTCAGTGAATGGTTAGAGACTATCTTGTTACCCGATAAACAAATTGAAAAGGTACAAAAGCAGGTAGTTAATATATATTTTTTTAAAGCAAAACCAGAAAACCAGATTATTTAGACCAGAAGCAGGAAGCGGCTGAATTTATTTGCACTCTTGAAAATTTGAACCTGTTACTCAGTCTATAGAATCAAACTTCCTAACATTAACAGGACCATCTCTCAGTTTCACTCTGAACTTCTTTAGCCACAATCTACCTCTGCTAATCCATAAGCATAGATAAGAAAGAATTAGATATGATAGGAAACAATAAGACTATAGAAGAGATGAAGAGGACACTATAACTTTCAACAGCTCCTTCAACACTACGCCTCTTATTTCCCTTCATACCCAGCACACCTAAATTACTCAGATGCTTGAAGGTGATTGGTTAACAGGTGGAAACACTGTTCTCAGAGCAGGTAGCAGGTAGCGGTAAAAAAAAAAGAAAGGCATATTGACGAGAGCTCAGAGAACATAAATCAGCAGCTCTTGACCCTTTTGTTAAAAAATGTTGCTAATCTAAAATGTCCTCATCTTCTCTTCTGTGTTTAAATACTGGATCAGAAATCGAACACATGATGTTAACTGGTGTTTGTTAACCTTTTCTGGCACACAGAGGAGAAAGAGGTAATGATATTGACTGATTGGAAACAAAACTACTCTTAAACTTGAGATACACTCAACATGAAGTTATAATAGGAATAGTGAAAACAGCTACAAGTACACAATAAAAAGTCTCTTAAAAATAAAACCAAAGTGAGATCACGTACCAGTGATGCAGCCACTCTCTGCTCCTTCAAGGCACAGTGAGGGTTATTAGTTTGTCAACAGCCTGACTGACTTAAAGGGGGCTTGAGAAAATAGGTCTCTTACACAGAAGTGACGCATCCCTGACCTTTAAGAGTTAATAACGAAATCCCTCTTTACCAGCAGCGACCACACTTACAGCGCTTTGTTGTTTTGGAAAATGATCACTTTTATTGAAAGAGAGAGGCAGCAGCGGAGCAGTGGGAGTACTGAACAGACTGTGTGAAGTGAATGTTGTTAAACCACAACAGTAAGGGGAATAACAGTCAGCTGAGGGGCCGAGGTAACAAAAACATCCAACTCCAATTGGAAACTTTCGGTCTTGATTCAATCGTCGGACGCCTACTCTTCCAAAATGACTGCTCTGTGCAGTCGAAACAGCCTTTTGCTTTTTCAGTGTTAAAACCATAAATTTCATATGTTTCCATTTACTACTAAAAGGGAGCTAACAAGCTTTATCATCTTTATGTAATTATTATTTTAAAACAGTATTATCTTGAGCGTAACGTCTCTGAGTTTTAACAGGAGCCACAAACACGTCATCTTAAAGCCATGACTGAACGTTGATTAAAAACAATAAAAAGCTGTTAAAACTAAATAAAAAGCCTTCTGTTTAACTATTTCACAACGTTTTTACAGTTGGACTTGAGGAAGTAAAACAAACTTACAATAATTAAAGCTCCTGTGAGGGGATTTAAACTGAAATTAAGAGTCTCTTTATGTGCTACAAAGGAAAATTTCAACAATTAACACAAAGATCGACTGTACTGTATTGTTATGTTTACAGGGTGTGACCACTGTAAGTGGTTAGGTGTCAGGCTATCTTTGTAGCAGCCCCTCTTTTATATTCACAGCAACAAATATTCAAAATGATGGATTGGTAGAAAAAAAGATAAGAAAACTCTGTTTGAATTTAACTTGATGCAGGACAAGATGTCAGAGTTGTGATGTCCACAGAAGGCACCAGAAATCAACCTGAAGTTCCTAACAGGAGCATAAAGGAGACAGTGAGTCCCATTTGATCTCTAGCGTTTGAAAATATGAGAAGACCACTCAGATTGTCCGCTGAAGGCAAAATTCCCACTTGGAAACTCTACTCTTCTCTGTGTTTATCAGCAACTTAGTTTTGTTTTGTGGAATAGAATCAATCACACTGATAGTACTTTGCGAGTTTTATTTATGAACATGTTGCCATGGGGATTTCGTCCACAAGCTTGTCATTGCCAACTTGGATTTCAACTCAACTGGAACTCAGTCAACTTGAGTCTTTCCCAGCTCCAAAGTCAACACCAACACATTTCGGTTTGAGTACGAAATTGTTTCCTTGTCATGAACGCAGTCCTGTACTCCACCGTACCGATGCTGCACCCGAGCATCCATCCATCTTATCGTCATGGTGAGGAAGAAACTGAGAGTGAAGATTAAGGACTTGATCTGCAATACATCTTTTAACCCTGTTTGCTATCTTTGGGTGGTAATAAAAGGATCCAAGTGGCTAAAAGAGGTACTGCCAGAAGTTAGCTGGGCACAGAGTAATAGGGCGCTCACACCAAGCGCGAGTAAAATCATCTACTCGCTTCATTCGCGTGTCAAAAGTAATTTCAATGGTAATCCCTGCCAATTCAACCGGCGGGATCAAGTTATAGACAAAAGTTTTTTACAATTTACCAGGTAATTCAACCTCCTCATTTACTTGCCTCCAGGCGAGCTCCTTTTCATTCTGGTTTCAGTAATTGAAAGAAAAGGTATCATATTATTCGTCCTCCATTTTAGATACCGGTGAACAACCATCCGTTTTCATACATCACCTTACAACCTTCGTGCTGATTAGTAATCGTTGTGCAGATATCCGCTGAAGTTGAGACATTTTCAGCTCCTGCCCAATGGGCATCATTCGCGCCGCCAGAGTAGTCGCATGGATTTAACGTATAATTCATTCGCGCGAATGATTTTACTCGCACTTGGTGTGTGGTGACAGTAAGGGGTTCAGACAGCCTCTGGAAGTACAGAGCAGAGCTGCTACTCCTCGGCATTGAAAGGAGTCCGTTGGATGGTTTGGGCTTTTGGAAGTGACGTCTCCTGTCTTGAGGAGAGGTTTGTCTCGGGTCAACTTGCATACTCAGCTGCTTCCACATACCAGCCCTGGAGACGCAGAAGCAACTGCTGTGGTGGCATATCCCTGAAGCTTCTATATGGCTACTTTTCTCATCGGCTAAGCAGTCCTAACATCCTCAGTGAGCATGTGATATTGATCACTCAAGATCAATAAAAAAGGCATCATGAAGTAGATTCAGTTTGCTCAGACCTCAAGAAGTTTCTCCATAATATCAGGTTATAATTCCTGAAATACCATCGGTACTTTCAGCTCTCACCTGTACTTTGAACTCTGAGAAGGATTTGAGTCACGGGAGGGCCTTAGTGTGTATCTCTGAAAAAGCTGACCTCTATATATGGCTCATCTTTTTCAATTCCAAGTTTCAACTCAACAGCCGTACAAACCGCTCGTATTCCACTGTCCACTATTCAATGAGGGCATTTCAAACTCCAGCAGTGAAGTTATCACTGTGAAAGCAAAAGTCATGAAACCATGTTTGGATATACAGAGAAAAAACAAACTTTGAAGTTTCAACATTGTAAGTATTGTGTCTATGAAGGTTGCAAGTTTAGTCTTTTCAATGTTTTACATTTCTTTTGTCACAACACCAAACATTTTAAAGGTAAAAGTTCCCCCTCCTTCAAAATAGATCATTTATCTTTGGACGAAACGTTCATAGTTTCCATTTCATGTTCCTTTGTGTCTAAAACAGGTTGTAAGAACTTTCGAAACCGGCTGCAAGCATCCTCGAAATAATAAACAGCCGTCTGACGGCTCGGAAAAACACGTCACTACAATATCCTGTTTATTTCTACAAGGTATGGCATTTTGGTCAAAACCAAACCTCACTTTATATTACAATTAATCAAGAGCATCTTTCCTCTAACATGTAGGTAAATCTGTGCTCTTTATTTTACAGATAATGACTTTGTTCAGTCTCAAAGCATGAAGCGAGAGTGACATTTACTGAGTCACTCATCTCATGTCTCCTGGTGTCATTCCTGTATACAATCACATATTTCTGGTCAGCTTAGTCATCTGACTTTCACTGTCTGACACTAAGTGTTTTTATGTCTGCAATTTAACTACAATACAAGCTGAAGGCATCTGTAGAAGTAAGACGAGAAGAATTTATTATTATGAAATATATTTATTTGTCTTGCAGTGTAGAAAATCTGTGCAAAGATAAATCAGGTTGAAGTAGTTATTTACACACGAGACAAGTTATAAAAATGCAACTGCAGAATTAAAATCAAATCTCCAAAAGGTCCAAGATAAAAACAGGAAAACACTCAAAGGGTTCAGTAAAGCTTGGTCTTCTTCATTATCGTCAAAAACTCCTGCTCGTCGACCTCGCCGTCGCCATCTCGATCTGCCTCATCGATCATTTCCTGAAAAGAAAACAAGAATTTTAAAAGTTTGTTTGATTCAAAGGGACTAAAGTTAGAAAAAGTCAACATCGCTCGTCATCGACTGGAAAAAGAAAAAAAACCCTCACTCCTACTCGGACTGAGAAAAAGTGACACAAGGCACCGCGGTGCCCGAGTTCCCCCAGAAATAATCACATAAGAGAGGGCTATTGTTGTATCATTTGTAAAAACATGATCAGGTGGGAGAGACTTGTCTGCCTATTATGATACAATTAAAAAGAAAACTACTTTTTGGGGCACTAAAAAAAATACTTGAATTTGTTTGTGAAAATCTCTTCGAAGCCCTTCATCTTTTTTGAAAAGAAAAAAAAAACCTGAGGTATCACACTGACATTGGAAAAATACGTTTTGAAGCTCTTTTGACTCTTTACGGTGGTGAGTCGGCAACTATGAGTGTCTGAGTCCTGGGTTCTTAAAATTGTTGCTTGACAATGAGGGTAAGTATAATGATTGATTGCTGCCTGTGTTGTCCTGTTGGTGTATTTTTCTTAAGACGTCAACTACCAGAACAGTCAGTAAATGTTGCACAAAATCAGAGACTTATGTAGAATAAATCTATTCTTGACAGCTACTTCAGTGATTTATGTGTGTTTTCCTCAATAAAACATGCAAATAAAAAAATGGTTTTCCTATCAGCACCATCAGACAGAACTATGTCTGAACCACTAGGTGGTAAATCTTCAAACATTTGTCAACATTAGTTTATGATTGTTAGTTTTTGGGATGTTTTTGTCAGTTTGAATTTGGCAGAGGGAGTAATGCACTGAGGCCTACATTTTTCCACTGGGCCTGTAATTATGTCTCATGTCATTTTAAATGTTTCATGAATTTTTTTTATGTATTTTACAAGTGAATAACTTCATTCAATCAATATTTATTCAAAGCAAACTCGAGACGTACCTTTTTAGTCTTGCTTTTAACTAAGTTTTATATCATTAATTTAATTCTATTAGAGTGTTTTAACATTTATCTCTTTCTAGTTTTAATGTCAGGATCGTTTTTCATTGAACTATTTTGGTGCTCTTATTTCGTATCTTTTTACTGTATTTCATTTTTATCTATTGTTTTGTAAATTTCATTTTATGTTACTTTTTCTCAAGATTTAACGCCGCCTCCAGCGTTTCCTCATCTTGCATTTTAAAATGGCGTCTCCTCAGTGCACATATTCCTGTTTTTACTAAATGGAGCTCTTTTTAATGCATTTTTAAACTTGCTTCTGTTGTGCTTGGATTGTGGGTTGGGGATGAAGGGACGGGGATTGAACGGCACTATTTAAAGGTCTTCATTGTATTCCTTTCTTTAGCATTCACACTATATTCTTTAGATCACATAGAAGTGTGGACCTATATGAGGTATGAGGACAGGTGTGCGTGTGTGTAAAACCATGCAAACAGACTAAATGAGCTTCTTTTTTCATTAATTTTGAACAGGAAAGTTCTGTTTTTTTGTTGCCACTTTCAAATGAATAAAATGAGTTATGAGATAAAGAACGGTGTGTTTTGTCATATTCACCCTCTTATTGTTCTCTTTATCGTTATTCATTATTCCTATGTGTATTCATGTCACCCTAACCACAAAATAATGTCCAAATGATTCAACTTTATAGACTAAAATATATATTTTTTTGACATACATCTTGGATAAAAAACAGTTATTGACATGACTTTTGACTTGTTTGACCCAAAAAAAAAAGAACATAACTTTATGATGTATTAACTCATACATGACAGGGGTTGATAAATCTTAGAGATGTCTTAATTTCAGTTATTGGATTTGGGCCTATCTGTGCATTTCTTTTCAATTGATCAGTGATTAGCATTACCATCCCCAATCGGTCGGTTACAAATGCACAGCAGCCTAACATAACCGTGCATTATGGGTTCTTCTGCCCATATAGAGACACTGGTGTGAAATTCTGGCCACAGCTTAAACTCCTGTGTGGAAACTTTCATGAACGACCAGCCAGATAACGACGACATTGGGGAAGGTGTTGGTGCGTATGAAGTCAGAAACAAAGTATAGACTATGTGGTACTGTGTGCATCATGATGGACTACTGTACCTGTAATTCTACATCAGTGAGGTTTTCACCCAACTCTTTGGCGACTCTCTTGAGATTTTTGAAGGAGATTTTTCCTGTGCAGTCATCGTCAAACAGCCGGAAAGCTTTCAATATCTCCTCTTTGTAGTCTTTTTCAGCCTTTTGGAAATTAAGACATGACAATCTCAGCACGATTGACGCAATAAATATCAGTTTTTACACTTTTTTCACCCACATCTTGACACCAAAAGCCTCAGTATTATCTTGACTGTGATGACTTGTGATGAATTTCTGCAACAGATTTTGTGGTTGAGATAACTGGAAACAACAAGTGAAGTGTTTTCTCGGGCATCAGCTGTTGGTTTCTTACTCTCTAAGAAGTTTCCAGGTTTTGTCACATTGCACAGGTGTATTTCACTCACCATTTTCGGTGCCATCATATTGAAAAAGGTGCTGAACTCAATTGTTCCAGAGCCTTCTTTATCAATGTCTGCGATCATCTGCTTGATTTCTTCTTTCTTTGGTTCAAACCCAAGAGCTCTCATGGCAACCTAGGGCACGAAAACACAACAAAGCTGAAGTTGCAGTGATTTTAAATCACTGAGCGCTGTGTTACAGTGAGAGGAAAAAGTTTGTGAAACAATCTAAACAAAGAAACTAAAGAAGCCAAATCAAATTTTATCTTCAAAAACTGTGTCAAAGCCAGTATGTTGAGTAACTACAGAGAAACATGTTAATCTAAGTCTTGGTGTGTGCGTTTTGTGGAAAAATGTGAATTAAGGTGGTCTTTTCTGTTTGATTTTGAAAAATAAGAAATAATGAAGTGTTTAGTTGATTTATATCTTGTGAAAGAGAGGCAGACTAGAAGATTTTTCTTCTTTCCGCTCCTCTTCATTCACATGTGTGAGATTTTTCTGATGAAAATAAAAAAAGAAAAGATCACATTCAGAGCAAACACACAGGATCACACCTTTAGCTCCTTCACGTCTATAGTTCCAGTCCCATCTGTATCAAACAAGTCAAATGCCTCCTTTATTTCTTGCTTTTGCTCCTCTGTCAGCTCTTTCTGAGCCGCTTTCTTCCTTTGGCTGGCGGACGGAGGCGGTTTTCGGTAGCCTGAAGCCTGAAAAGTAAAAAAAAATCGACGAGTTTGAACACAGGTGCATCATCCTGGTGATTTTTTTAAAGTCAACTGTTACCAGAATGCTAGCTAACTGTAGCTTCCATGCTGCACCACGAGACCAAACTAAAACACATTTTCGTCCCACATCAACAAATTCATACAAGTTTAAGCGAGCTTTAAACACAATTCTCATTAATCATATACAGGTTTCTTAAAAGACTCGTTAATAAGATTTACCATTTCATCAACGCCTCAGAAGGAAAAACTTCCAAAGTTGGGTAAGGTACTCCGATGTCAACAAAACAGACAACGGTTGAACTTTTCCGCGGAGTGACACACGGGTCGGCCAATTGTAACACTGAAAACAGAGCGAATCATATATTTCAGCCAATTACAAGAAAAATGGGCGGGTGCTACTGGCGTCCCCCAATGACTGTACTCGTCTTTGGTTTCCAAGCAACAAGGGAACACTGCGCGTGCGCAGTATCGTAGTGTTTGTACCGGAGCGGCTGAGCAGTTGGAGTAAACCTTTACGTTAATGTTTATGAAATATTAAGGTAACGTTTCCTTTTTACTCTGTATACATGCTTGTGCAGTAGTATTTTTATAAGGCACCCGCGTTTTTATATGACTAATTCACAGGGTAAATATACGAGCGAAGCTTTTCTTCCTCAAGACATGAGCTCGTTATCCTGCGTCCATTAGTGTTGTTTCCATAGAATGTATATAGAATATAAATATATATTCATATTATATACAGTCTATGGTTGTTCCTTGGCTGAACACAGACCTGTTGAACCGCTCTAGTCAGTGTTATTTGCTTTTTAAAGTAGGATATTTGTTTTTGAGGGTGATTGGAGGTGTTTTTGTTCCACTTTTATCATTGTTGTCTAAAGTTCAGAGCGTCAAGTAGGGGAGAGTGGGGTAAGTTGAGCCAAAGAGTAAGTTAAAGCACCTCTCTGTTGCTTGGAAATGGTAAAAGAAATTGATCATGTGACCAAATATTTAGGAGATGGGCATCAATTCATGGAGTCTGTGAAGGTTAGAGGCACATGGGTGAAGGAGTTAGACATTTATTTCCAAAAAATCTATTTTCACTCTTAAAAGTGAATTTAGTCCGTCATAATTTTTATTAGAATTGTGTTCAGACCAAAAAAAGATCATGTTAAATTTGTTTTCTACATCAATATGGTATCTAGGAGCTACAACATGAGGTCATAAAAGTCCACCATTTTAGCTCAGAGGACTAATAAAGTCACCAAAGTCATTTTTCAGACAAAAAAAAATCTAAGTTCCAAGTGCCTCACAGCAGCTAAAAAACAACAATTAACAACAACATACTGTACCTGAACCTCCCACCCACACACCCAACCATGGATACTACAGACACACAAAGACACACACGCCCACCCTCACTCACGCACATAAATATAGGTAAATATATGCAGATACACTAGTTAGAGACAAAACTATGATCGCCTTGATGTAGTGATCCGAAATATGTCAATAGGCTAATCTTACCCCATTCTCCCCTATTCTCCTTGTACATGTATAGTAGGTAGAAATGTGATTATGTAGTCATAATCAGCAGTCAGATTTGCTTGAACTATTCCCCTGCTGCACTCCAGTTGGTGAAGCGATGGCGGCCTTTGAAGAAGGTCACTGAAAACAAAAATGTGCATGTTACTGAGCTGTTTTTTTCTGTTCTGTGCTACAGTAGAAACATGATGGTGCAAGGTGACAGCCACTGTGGAAAGGGACCTGCTCCCTTGTCAGATATAATAAGCAAACCCAAAGTCAACAAAACTTTTAGGATTTATATGATTGTGTGATGATGATGATGCACCAATTTAAACATACTCATGAATATTAGATTTCATTTACAGTCTTTTCTGCAAAATGCTGCTAATTACAACAAACTTTACCTTGAAAGTTACCTACACTGGCTCTGTTTCAGTGGGTGCTTTTCTAAAAGAAAGTTAAGCAAATGTTGATCTTTCTATCCCTTTCCAGTTAAGGCATCTCATGTAATGCTGGGAAGTACGATTATTAACCATCAACAACATGTGGGACTGCAGAAGCTCTCAGCACTGGCGGGACTCGCACACTCCTTTTTGGGTCCCAATAAAAAGTACAAATTCATTCAAGATGACACGAGTGGGGAGTCAGTGATGGTGTGCTCATGTTTTCGCATTCTGGAGAACTTGGAGCTGACCTGCTCGGTGGGTCAGCTGATTTACGAGACTGTTCGAGCCCACCAGAAGGTCCATCACACCGGATCAGGATGTCTCCTGTTCCTCGCTGGAGTGTGGAGTCGTGTTGCTTTGGAGTTCCTTCACAGAGGAATTCCAGTGGCAAGCATCATCTTGGCGATGTCTGAAGGGATGGATATTTGCATGGATGTTTGCAGAAAATCCAGTGTGTCAATTGATAATCTTGATATGGAGCATTCACAGAGCAGCACTGCATTATCGGGTCTTCAGCTGTCAAAGGAACCCATCAAAGACACTTCACAAGCACCACACCAAAGCAAAGGGACGATAAATGTTGGGCATAAGTCTCTTAAAGCAAGCGCACAAAGAAAAATAAAACTCAGTCGACATTTTTGTGAACCCAAGTCAGAAAATATGTCCACAGAATTTCAAAATCCGCAACCCAAACTTCTAGATATTGCACACATTGCTGAGTGTCTTAGTCACGGTTGTGTGGAGGCAATGAATCTGGTAGTCGAATGCAGCAGAATACAGTCAAAAAGCAGCCAGCAAGATAGCACCTGTTCCAAGTTCAACGTCTCCAAAGTCATGACTTGTGTGCTGCCTGGTTTACCAGAGGAAGAAGCATGCACTGTACAGGGCTGCATCCTTCTCTTATCTGCTGATCAGGCTTCAGTGGCACATCACTTGAAAGATCAGCTATTGAAGGTTGTTCTTATTGATGGAGATCTATCGGGAACTTATCGCCATCTTGGCTTTAAAAGACTATCAGGTATACAGTTCATGAGCGAAGACACTGATCTGTCGAGCTCAAGCAAAGAGGAAAACTGGATGGAAAAGGTTATCACAACTCTGATGAACCTGGAAGTGAACCTGATACTCATCAGCGGGCTCGTAGGTGAGAAAGTGATTCAGCGCTGTTCTAGCCATCACATACTTGCGGTGGAAAAAGTAAAGGTTTCCGTTTTGAATGCATTCGCTGATTCAACGGGAGCTGTCCCAGTGACTTACGTCACACAGTTGAGTAAGAGCTGTGTTGGCGCTGGAGTGAAATTAGTGATATGGAGGGACCTCAGCAGCTACAAGAGGAAATCATCGTTAGCTGTGAATATTTCCACCGGAAGAAACATCGAGTTGGTCACAGTGGTTGTTACGAGCTGTATAGAGGGAAAGCTGCAGGCTCTGGAGGATCAGTTCTGGACTTGTGCCTATCGTGTACATCATGCGCTAAAGGACAGAGCCCTCCTGCCTGGTGCTGGAGTAATGGAAATGCTGTGTGCTCATCACCTTCAAAATCAAGCGGAGAGAGACCCTCCCCAACAAACCAAAGCAGCAGCAGCAAACCCTTACAGGAGTGTAGTGTTGCACCACATGGCAGAAGGTTTAATAGATTACATATCCACGGTAATGGTTAACACTGGAAAGTTTTCCAAACTCCAGGCCAGGACTGCTGTGAATCAGCAACTGCAAGACTGTAACAAAAATCTGGGTGGAGCTGCATTTTTTTCACCGCTTTTCTCAGAGGCTGAAAAAAAGGACAGGCTCATTTCCTCACCTGTAAGGTCCACTAATCCACCAGCAGTGAAAGTGTACGATAACCTCAGTGTGAAACAGGAAGCATGGAGGAAAGCCTTGGATCTGGTTTTCCTGGTCCTGCAGAGTGATGCAGAGGTCATCACGGGTATCGATCAAACCGAAGCCGTACAGAAAAATCTGATGCTGTTATGACCGACATAAAAAAATATGCGTTGATTAATTATGATTAAAAAAAGAATAAAAATGTGAAGTTTTATCTTTTTCTTGTCATCAATTTATTGCAGTATAACTATATCATTTTTCGCAGATGTTTAAGTACCTCTTTACTACCACGTGAGGGAGACAAATAACCATATCATACAGTAGTCCATGTGACCCTGAAACACATGGACTAAATTCTGATAAAAGTTAAAGTAGGACTCAGAAACGTTACTGTTTCAGATCACAACCAATCAAAACTACAGTACAAAGCAAAATAATCATAAAACAAACCAATAAAACCACACAATTAACCAGTTAAGTGATGGGTCAATGTGATATAAATCTGATTTGTCCTTTATCCTTTGCCATGATCTCAAACACAAGAGCCTTACTCAAAGGTAAACGATCGTTTTCCTAATGTTTACCCGGGGATTTAGAGTTGGATTTATCAACCGGTGTACAGGTAATGCAATACCCAGAAAACAGTCAAAATTGAGCCCAATTTGTCCAACACAGCTAAACATGATCGCAGAGTCTGAGGGTAAATTAAGCAGAGCTAGCATCACCACCGTTCAGTCCTCAGAAGAGTGCATCGCTCTGGCAAAGTCAACACAGAATGTGACAAAATGTGCCGTGCTGCAAGGACGCTTTCTTTCATGCGACCACCACACACTGACTGAATGCTGTGTTGGTGTATGTTAGGATTATTCTTGGAATGAGTTGGTTTAACATAATTAGAGTTAATAATTAAAGTAAAATTCTTGTACATTGTCAATCAGAGGTCCAAAATGACCTTGAATGGCAAACTTTTACAGAGCTTCTGGCAGCCAAAAGAGGTGGCATGTGTTTGAGCTGAGCAACAAGAGCTGCTCACTAAAATGAACTGCAATTCCCATCATTATATTGTAGTAGTACTATCTAGTGATGGGGGCTGCACTACAGCTGAGACTCAACACATGACTGATATTTAAGGCCTTTGGTTGTGTAGTTAAAAGTTCTTTATACCGTCATAACCCAGCTCTATGGCAATGACAAAAGGACGAGAGGAGTGCGAATCAACAAAAGTAAATCAATTTATTTACAATTTAAAGTTTAACAAGCGAACAAAAACTGCAGGTATGGGGTGTATTAGTCTTTAATATCAGTAGTGTGTTTGTGGTTGTGTGAGAATGATGTGGTGCAAGAAAGAGAACAGGCCACAGGGAGCCAGTATATGTAGGAGGTGGAGCAGCAGGCCCAGGTGCTCAGAGCAGATTTCAATCTGCCACTCCAGTTACCTCAAAAGAGAACAGATAGATATGTCACATCTCCAGTTTAGACATCTACACAGGGGCTGTCACAGTACTAACTTGTTGGTTCTGGTGCTTTTAGCCAGTTATGAAACAGACTGACATTAAAACTGATCTGCAAAAGCAAACCAGACCATTAGTGACAAGACTGATCACATCTATATCTGTTGAGATACAGCAGAATAGGACCATGGAGTCAACTCAGGGTCATATATAACTTTAGCTTATAAGAGCGTGCTTTACCCAAAGCAGCATTTTATACATGTGTGGAAAAAAGTGACCAAAAATATTTCAAAAAAAGATTCTGTAGTCGTAGAAATTATTCATGTGAGCTCAATACTTGTGTACTTGAAATCTGAGCCAGAAAATCTTAGCTAAAAGATTTTATTATTGGTGTATTACACACACTGATTTTCTACATGGACATAACCCTGAGGTTGCAAGCACAGATTTTTGTCTCCAGAGGAGGCGCCAAAATCAGCAGTGTGGCCAACACTAGCAAAGCTAACACCACTCTTTAGCATTATTTATATTTATTGTCAAGACAGTGCTGCACGCTTTGCTTGAAATAACCTCAATCCAGGCAAAAAAGATGAACATGTCCAAAACCCTGGTTACATTTCTTATTTTGGAGCATGTGAAGATTCTGGATTAGCCAGTAGATTTTTTAAGTGAAGCACTTTTTCTGTGCCCACGCCGCTTCATTAAGTGTCTTGGCCTGGCCTTTCCCCATTGGACATGGTTTCCCCGCCAAAGGTGGTGGTTTTATGACCTCCCGTGTCACAATGGGAACGACTGATGTAGAAGGAACACCGCCGGATACAGAAAATAGTTTTGCTTACAGGTCTCATTAGGCTCCACTCTTTTTGAAGGGGAAATGAAAGTAATAACTTCTAGGATTTATTAAAAATGATTGGATCCTGGAAACTTCTAACAAGACCTCTGAAAGGTCAAAAAGATAGTACCAAGAGAAATGCCAACAGGGAAAGTCCGAAACAGAAATGGTCATTAGTTATTAACTCTTGTTATCTTTAGATTTTTCCTATTATACACTCGAGACCTTCTGTTTCCTCTGAGATCAAAGTGAGCTAGCTTTGTGATGCTAAAAATAGTAATAGCGAAATTAAGAAAGGCTTCTACATGGAGCCATAATGATCTTGACTCAGGCATCAGTCAGCAGTGGTGAGAGGGTGGATTATGACATAACAATCACAACATGGAGAAGGAAATTGGAAAGACATAATTAGAGAAACATCAGAGAGTTCAGGCTGAGTTCACACTCCGCTGTTAGCCCTGTGCTTCTTCTGCCCTGAAAGAGCCAGGAACTGATGCAACTCTGCAACTTTTTCCAGAGTCAGAGGTTCACTTTTGGTGCTCTTTTCATCGTATTGAAGAGTCACCCTCCCCTTTGGTTGTACGGTTGGAAAAAAGTCTAAATTATACTGGTATTAATGTAAATCAAGGTTTCATGACACAATGGTGTCTATCAGGTATTTAAGGCAAAGACATCCGCGCAGGGGAAAAACACCTGTGACATAACTGATACCAAGATGTGTCACAGGTGTTTATTTTTAGAAATAAACCATGTGTAAACCATACCGTTTTCCTTCAGACAGAGCTCACATCCTCTTGCGTTTTGTACATGTATGTAAACTGATGTAAGAGAAGGTCAAGTTGGTTAAAACTACTGCTATGATAATCACAAACTGTATAATGACTCAGTTTAGCCTGCTCAAGGTTTTACGCACCAACTTGCACCAAAGTTGCTGACCAGCCACTTCTAAAACGTTGTTTTTGTTTTTTAATTTAGATCAATTTAAGATGGATACTCATGGAGAAATTTACTTTGGTAAGGATGTACAGTTGGTTGTTTTTCTTTGGTCTTTGGTTTTTGGTTTTGTTCATTTGTGTCTACATTTAAAGTCTTTAAATAGTGTTGATAGTGAGTTTGTCTGATCTTAAAGGGATATTCCGGCGTAAAATTAATTTAGGGTCAAACACACCGTAACACCAAGTTAGACACCGTCTCGAGAGATGAATGTTGCCGACCACTTGCTTCTCTAGTTATACTAACTTTAGTGACAACCACACAATAGCAACACACAGCGATCTGAGGAGCCATGAACAAACCTCAACCAAAACGCCACTCTATAGCCATAAATAATGCTCAGAACAGCATCTAACTTCATCAACAGGACATATAGGGTCCCAGCCATAGTACTAGACACCAAACATCTTTTTAACTTTGCCTAATTTCTTTAGCAAAGAGACTAAACACAACTCACCATCTCTCTTCCAGCAGCCGCTTGTTTGTAGTGAGACCTTGGACCAGTCCATTATGGACTACAGCGGCGTAACGCAGCTCAAGGAAGAACATTTATGATCATTTCTTCATGGACATTCACTCAGACTGAGATGCTAAGGCAGAAAACTACAGTGTCTGCAGTGCAAAATGATTAATATGATGATTATTACTTTAAGGAAATGATTAAGAAATGATCATAAATGATCAAGGGGGTGTCTAACTCTGTGTTACGGTGTGTTTGACCCTTAATTAATCTTACGTCGGAATATCCCATTAAGTTTTCTTGTAAGATTTGAGTATAATTTGACAGTTTTACAAGAAACTTCAGACACCAAAAGTTCAAATCAAAAAATGATTGAAGTCCTTGTTAGGAGGTTTTGATCCCAGGTCCTGCAGTCCACATGCCAAGATGTCCTTCAGCGAGACACTTGACCCCTCCCACCCAGCCTGCTGCACCCAACAGTGTGTGAATTGGATTAGTCAAAGCTGATGGGCTCTGTACATGGTAGCGTCTGCCAACAGTGTGTGAATGTGGCATGGGATGTAACATACCTAACGCTCTGATTGGTTGTAAACCCGTTACACCAGACAGCCTACATATAATTTAATCTCCATTTTCTTTACACTTAAGATAAAAAAAGAAATGTTTATCTGTCACCAACAAGAACCAACAGTGAATAAACTTTGAACCAACTGTCTTTGAAGTTTGACAGATTCCTCAGTCCCAGGAAACACGCCCTGAAAATGCTCAAAACCCTTTTAACCCCAACTGAAACTGGACTCCTGCTTGGGATACAAGCCCTCCAGCCTTAGTCACCCTGAAAGCCCGGTTGGATGTCAGATGTTTTGCTGACCAGTCTCAGGGGGGTCGCCAATTTGACGTCAAACCAAAGCACAGCTGACTTTCTTCTGACCCAGCCCGAGTGTCAGATGTGGTCACCTTTACCCAGATGTCCAGACCAGTGTTTGCTTAATCTGACAAACTGAAGGCCGTAATTTAAAAAGGAATAAATCCAGAACAAATAGCCTCCATCATCGATCCAACACATTGTAGGGAAGTTCAAAATAACAACTTCTAAATCAGGATCGAGTCTTTTTCTTTGAAGTTTGCAAGTATTCCTTCACATAGTTGTTTCTTTACCTCTTAATGGCCCTGAGTGATTCATTAAAAAGCTATCTACGTGGGCCTCCTCTTTACGCCTCTGCTCTCACTCTCGAACAGACTTGATGAATGAACACACTGGTTCAGTTCACGTGCTCGCTGCTGCTCTTGGCAACTTGAAGGATCTCAGAGGCACAGTCCAAGTTGCACGTCCCCCTCTTTGCCCTCCTCTCCTTTTGAGACTTCTGCTGGGTTGGCTGGTTAAATCACAGAGCATTAGTGGGCGTGAGCATGTGTGTGTTGGTTGGTGCTCCTAGGGCGCATGCGAACTGAGGCCCAAAGGGGAAAGCCTTCCGCACAGATCTAAGCCAGCTGCCATGGTTTAAACACTTCATTGCAAAGAGAGTGAAAGAGAAGGGGAAGCCACATGCATCCCCCCTACTAGTGTGCTCAGAGGACGCTAGCAAAGCAGCAGCAGACTCCACAAATGCAAGGCCAGCTCCTGGAAATGGTAGATTTAGACATTTGCTGGTAGGTAGAAGCATTCCGGAGTCCTTTCGCTTCAGATTTCTCAAGACTTTGAGAGGGCACATGCTGCCCAGTCAGGAGGGGTGTTCTTTCAAGTGACCTCTGGGGGTTAAGCAGAATCAGTTGGTGTGAAGCTTTTTGGAGGAGGGGAGGAGGGAACAGGCAACAGTTAGTGGGAGGTGGGAGGCCACAGTGGGGCTCCTGCGCTGCTCAAGAAGCAGACGAAGCAGTCGCCGGGAAGCGAGGAAAGAGGAGGAGATGGCCACGGGAGAAATCACCACACTTCCCTCAACACCTGAAGACGGCGGCAGCGGCGGCTTCCCTCCTGGAAACTTCAAGGATCCCAAAAGGCTGTACTGTAAAAACGGGGGCTTCTTCTTGAGGATAAGGTCTGACGGGGGAGTGGATGGAATCCGGGAGAAGAACGACCCCCACAGTAAGTGCTTCCAGTTATTTCCCTGCTTTGCATGGCAGACAAAGCTCCTTTATATTCTCTTTTTCTAACATGCAACAGGGAAGTAAGAGTTAAGAATGAGAAAGTAATGGAGGGACGATGTGAATTTTCCAGCGTACTGAGGTTTATTCTCCACTTGTAAACACCAGAATGTGTGGAGGTCTACCTCTGGAAAGTCTAATAACTCCAGTTCAAGAGAAGTACACCTCACATTTTCTTGATCAATGGGAACTTTCATGGAATACGCCTGACGTTTTTAGTGAAAGCTGATGCTGACTCATAGTGTGGTTTACGTCACAGAGGACAGCATGGAGTTAACAGCCAGCTGAAGTGAATTCCTGATTTGGAGGTCCCCTGGCACAGTCTGAGGTCAATAAAGTTACACCACCGAAATATCCGTAAACAACAGTATTGGCTCAAAGTATATCCATGAAAGTGAGAGGAAACCTCGGCTATGTTATTCCTAAGACTTTTAAATTAGTCCTGGACAATTGTGATACCCCTTAGTGCCTCTGTATCTCTGATTACTTTCAAGTGTGCGTCCAAAGTTGCATCAGTAAGTGGGAGGGAAGGACAGGGAACAAGAAATCGCTTTTTCCAGGGAGGACACACGTTTGGAAGATATGGTGTGACATTTCAAACAGGTGGGCCAGAACTAATGATTGATACAGGACCAGCTAAGAGAGAGAGAGAGAGAGAGAGAGAAAGAGGAGTCATTAAGTATCAAACACAGGAGTTCACTGACTTTGTCATTAGCTTCTTTGCATTTAGAATGGTCTGATACTCAGGTGGTCAAACACTCAAAGAAGAGTATATCCACTGTGAGTCATGAAGTAGTGATCATTATAAATCATTAAGCTTTTTACCGTCATGGTTAATGTGAATAGAACTTCAGCAGCCAACCAAACACACTCAAAGATGTTGTGTCTATGTAGGCCTGTTCTTATGCAACTCACCTGTGTTCTCGCTCTATAATTCCCTTTCCCTAAAGTTTGTGGGGGGCATCATAAACCCCAGGACGAATACAGATAGGATCACACTCCGCGTAACCACAGTGAACAGATGAGGAAGGATTTCCTGCATTCAGGAAAGCTGTGGAACATAATACAACCAGTAAACACAGCACACACCACAGCCACCCACAGCAATTATACATTTCTTTCGGGGAAGAACACCTCTTTGATCCGAGAGTTGAATCATACAGGCAGAGAGCTTAAGCGTAGACAGATGCACTCCTATCTGAAGTCTTGTGCTGCACAGATCTTCTAGTTTACCTGATGGGGCCACTGCTTCCTTTCTGGTGGTTTAGCTGCATGCACGTCCCTAGGAAGAAATGCGGTTTGGATGCAGCCAGGAGGCGATAGTTTCACAGCCAGGTACTGTGCGCTAACTTTCAGCTGTTCAGCAGCTGATGGGAGTTAGTTTGTTATTATCAGTGGCATCAACAAAATTTGATTCATTTACAATTCAAAGAAGTTGGAATGCTGTCTAAAATTGATGCAAGCAACATGCTTCAAAACAGATGAGACTGATGAAAACAGATGAAAACACTAAAAAATTGTGTAAGGCTAAAAAAAAACAACCCTCAAACAGCCAGCTAGGGTTCATTTGCAACAAGTTCGTACAATTTCTGGGTATTAAGAGGGCGCTCTAGAGAGGCAAAGTTCTTCATTTTTGTAAAATAACTGTAGATTTCAGTAAATCTCAAGGTATACCACAGCTTTGACGAATCTGGAAAGAAGGGACAAGGTTAAAAAAACAGTAAAGGGACGGCCCTGGTCTTCAGGCACAGGCATGACTCCGTAGTGGATACCAAAGCATGGGCCAAATATCATCCAAAAAAACCACACAGCTCAAAGCTGCATCCACAAATGCAGGATTTTTGGAAACCGTGGATGCTGCATCTGAGACATACTGTCATCCATTTTGCACCCACTCAAGAGGAGTGGGACCACTTGGCTTGTCATCTTTGCACAATTTAGTAGTCAGCATCCATGACTGTACAGGGTCACAGTTCTCATAGTATGGAGAGATTACACATCTGGGAAGGCACCATTAATGTAGAACAATATATGCAGAGCTGCAATCTAGACAATGGCTTTTTCAGGAAAGACCTTGCATATTTCTGCAAGATAATGCCAAACCACATCCTGCAAGAATTACAACAGCATGTCTCTGCAGTACAAGAAACTGCTAAACTGGCCTGCCTGCAATCCTGCTGTGTCACCCACTGAAAACATTTGGCTCTTTATGAAATAGAAAATACAATTAGAGAGATGCCAAACTGTTGAGCAGCTGAAATCCTCGGCAGGAATGAGGCAGCAGTCATTTTCAAACTCAGGAAAATAGTTCCCCCTAGTTAAACATGTCCCTGTCCCAGCTGTTTTAGAGCTTGTTGCTGGCATCCAGGTTTAAATCCAAGCAAAAATAAACAAACAAATATCAGTTTTAACATTTGATATGTTGTCTTTGCTCTACCTTGATTTGTAGACAAAAGCAAATCTGTTTTTTATTAACATTTCACATAACTTTTCAACCTGCTTTTTGGAATTTGGGAAGAATGACCACAATAAAAAGCTGTAAAAAAGTAGCTGTTGAGTTCATCCTCGTTTTTTCTTGTTGTTTTCCAAGTCTGCAATAAACTTTCCTTGAAAATTTCAGGCTTTGCAACGGCTTTGGAGAAAAACCCCTGAAGTGTCTAGTTGATCTGTGTGACTGGAGAGCCCTTTAGAAGCGTTGATGGTCATTAATTTTCCTAGTTTTACAATAATCTTGTGTTTTAGACAAGCAGAGTTAGCAGCTAACAAGCTAGGAAACTAAAGCATTGACCATCATGAGGGTGGAGACCAAAACAGAGCAAAATCTGAATGAATACTAGACTCTCCCTGATCAAATTGGGATAATTACATTTAAAAGAAAGCCTTTTCATCGGCAGGACGTCTCACTGAACAATATTGTTATTTAAAACGTTCCAAGCTGCTGCTGATGTGACGGTGTGCGAGCATGCTAGTAGGGGTGGGAATCACTCGTGGCCCAACAATACGATATTGTCACGATGCTTGGGCCACAATACGATATTATGATTTTTAACATTTTGCAATACAGTGAGTATTGCGATACAATGTAGTGCGAATTATATACTTTTTTCAACTGTTTAGCTAATTTAGCATTTGGCTTTCCATGTTTGTCTTATTTATGCTGTATTTTATTTTCATGTAGCACATATTGCAAATATATATATTTGTTGTACGAACTTTCTCCTGTTCTGTGATGTCTCCTATGCCATCCTCACTGGACAAACAGTTGATTTTATTTTGACTTCATATTAGCAACTATTTTTAACAATCGATACTTGGTAAATGAGACAATACGATATATCACCAGACAAAATATCGCGACACTATGCTGTATCGATTTTTTCTCCCACCCCTACATGCTGGACAGAGCTTTGTTTCTGTTGGAGTGTCTCCTAGGTTACTGAAAATGTTCAACGAAGTTTAAAGTGTCAGAACATAATCACTAAGTTATAGTTGTTTTGAAATGAAGATGAGGGCTCCAGGATGTTTTAACTCCCTTTATTTTACTAAAAGTATTTCAAAAACATATCTCTTTACTTCAGTCTATTTAAAACATCTTACAAATTCAACAAACCTAAAGCTTTTGTCTTTTTTTTTCTTTCAGTAAAGCTTCAGCTCCAGGCGACCTCAGTGGGGGAAGTGGTCATCAAAGGAGTTTGTGCAAACCGCTATCTGGCCATGAACCGAGACGGACGATTGTTTGGAGCGGTGAGTCTGATTATCATCCTCCAACTAACAAACCTCACCATCTTTCTCCCTTAGAAACTCCTGAGATAACTTTAGATAAAATCGTCTAATAACATTTCCTAAAAGGGTTCAGAGACTTTATTAATCTTACCAACAGTGCTGTTCACACATCTGTATCAGACACTTACAGTTCCTGCCTCCCAGCTGTCAGAAAACTTAATTGAGCTCAATGCAGAGTCACGAGCAGCATTTAGACTTCCTTGTTTTGGAAACCAAATATTTGCCAACCCCTTCTCTTCCAGAAAGCCTCCCACCCAAGGAAATAATTAGTTGACACTCTTTTGTCACAGTCAGCGAAGGTCTGCCACAGAATTAAAAAAAAAAACCCTTGGGGCAAAATTATCGTCCTACAGATGAACCAGATTCAGAGGGACAAAAGAAAAGCTTTGTAACCATGCACGGTCTGTGTGTTTTAATAACACATTTTACTATTTCCACACACATCGTCAACATTAACTCGAGACTTTCATGCTTTTTCTCGGTGGAATAGACCCACATCACACTTCACAGGGTCTTACATTCATCTGATGCTGCTTCCTTCAGTCTGGATCTTTGCTTGTGTTGGAGTGACTCTCAGATGGACAAAAGCGTCTCTTAAATGAAATTACAAGTTTTGATTTTAAATGATTTCATGAACTTGACAAAACTTTGGCACCTCTGTTTTCCTGCAGCTGTGATGTTGTTTCTCACAGCGGCGGTGCAAGTGTGAAGTGTGTGCGACTGATGTGGTTTGGTGGTTGTGAAGGCTTGTCCACAGTCCATATAATTGGCAAGAGGCATTTCCTCTTAATGAGACGCTACCGGAGCTACCACCCAGGGCGGCGCGCCGTTCTGCTCTTATCAACAGTTGTCGCCTCATCTGAGGATTTTTGACAAAAGATTTGACTTCTTCTTCATATTTAGCAGCCTGTCTGGGTGTGTTGAAGTCATGCACGTCGGTTCATATCCTGAGTGAAACATTTTGCTAATATAACAGGCCGACTTTATGAATTCAAGTTGATGCAAACATTTCTTCTGATGCAAAAATCTGGGAAAGATTGGGACAGTTTTAACATTTATTTAATCCAAACCTCTAAAAATAATATTTCCAAACTCATTTTCCATTAATTCTGAAATTAAATTCAACCTGATCCTTTGATAAATAAATAGAAATTTAAGACTGAACAATATAATTACTTATACAAAACCTAATTCCGAAAAAGGACGGTGACTGACACAGCATATGCATTCATAAACACTGGTATCTGGAAGTGACTTCATTCATTATTCATTTATTCTTTATTTCATTCCTTTAAAAACAAAAATAAACCATTTATTTTAAATACAAACGTTCTCCTATCTAGAATGAAAGGGAGCAGAAAGAAGACTAATCTTATTTTATCTGCCCCTTTATTCCCAGAAATCAATTTACAAACAAATTTAACATAATATCAAATCAAATCAAATCAAAGAAAAGCAACAACAGCCAAAACAAAACACAACAAAAAAATATATAATGAAATAAAAATACAGCTGCTGGCCTCCACAAGTTACAATTCAGACAACAACAAAATTACAATGGTATGAAAATCAGATATAACTTTCCTTATTTTTCCTTAACATACTGGCTTTAATTAATCTTTTAAATGTTATGTTTGACTTGGATTCTTTCATGTCTTTGTTCAGATTGTTCCATAAACTGATTCCTTTCACAGAAACACAACGTTCATTCTATTTAGTCCTTAATCTGAAGCCGAGCGATCACAGCCATCCTTTTTGTTACAGGGATTTCTTTACAGATTCGTCAAGTATTACAAACATTATCAACATGCAGTCTCATGATCCTCTTCCCATCTTTACACCTGAGAGACCCTGTCTTGCCCCTTTTATACGCAGTCATGTTAGCAATCCAATCAAACAGTTTGACGGTGTAAACTCCAGGTGCTTTTCCATTGATCTCAACCTTTCTGAAGTTCTGCTGGCTTCAAATGGACGTCTATCATTTTTCTGCGAATAGGGGTTGTACTTCTTGCGGTGTATTTAAGCCTGTGCTATGTTTAGATAAAGGCTTAGTGTCTTTCAAACTACAAAAACAACAAAACATGACCACATAACTGTTGCTTACTTTCATTTCTGAGCTATGATGCTGTTTAATGGCAGCTACAGCCTTTTTTTTTTTTATAATTAAAGCACCCTCGAGGTTGCTCCAGTTGAAAGAGAAAGTCTTCTGACTAATGGCTCCAAAGCTGTGCAGTCACAGTTGACTAAAAACAAAAGCCTCTTGTTGGACTGGGTGCAGGGCGGCTAACGCCCAGCGAGACAGCAAGATTTTGGCCAGACGTTCAGTAATTAATGTTTTCTTCATGTTTCTACGAGGGACGACGTTCAGAGAGGTGAAGTGTGACACGACATCTCAGGGACCAAATCCAAACCCTGATGTTTGTGTTTGTATGTAAGCTCAGTTTCCCTCCAGTACATCTTGATTAGCTTCATAACTGATTTTCAACTTCCTGTTTTTTTTTTCTCTTTGTGGTAATTAGTTATAAACACCGACATATTAGCCCTGACGACTGAAATCTGACGATGATGTAAGGAAGATAGACACAAATAACATACTTCAAATATAATAAATTGTTTAATGAAATGCCACTTCAAATATCCTGATACCCCATTTCACAGTTTTTCCCAACATTCCCCAGATTTGCACAGAAACAGCGTTCATTCATGACAGTGAGAAGCTGCAGACCGCAAACTTCTCTAAATCCTATTAACCCCTAAATCTGACATTACCTCTGTGCTTTCTCCACAGAGACGAGCAACAGATGAATGTCACTTCTTGGAGCGACTGGAGAGCAACAACTACAACACCTACCGCTCCAGGAAGTACCCCAACATGTACGTGGCACTGAAGCGGACTGGCCAGTATAAGTCTGGAAGCAAAACTGGACCGGGTCAAAAGGCCATACTTTTTCTTCCGATGTCTGCCAAATGCTAATCTGGGATCTGGTTTGGGAATATTTATGCCTGAAGAATGACGATGTGACGGCAATGAAGACAACATGCTCCGTGCACATTGCCCTAAACAGCTGTGATGCTCTCTGACTGTTTCACCCTCAGCGTGTCTGCTTCTTATTCAGCCTCACTTTCACACCTGCAGTACCTTCACACCTGGCTTTTACTATGGCATCAAGTACAGACCTATAAAACCCAAGCCTTATATTACTTTTGCCTCTCTGAATGATGGTTAAACATCTCCTGAGGTATTAAGAGTTACAGAAAACCGGTAAAAACGACATACCGTATGCTTGAATATGAAATACAAGGGATACAATTTTTCAAGTGAAACCAAACTTTGCTTGAAAATAGTGAAACTCAACACAAATCAAAATCTAAATACAAGCACAATGCATAACTTTGAACACTATTTAGTATCTGAACAAAATCAAAGAAAACATAAAACACTTCCTGAGTTTGTGGTTACTTCGTCCACTTTACTTCTACAGTATGAGGTGAGATTTGTGCAAACAGTCTGAATGGCACTGAAGAAAAACCCAAGATTGTTATCGTGAACGATGAGCTTCATGACAGGCAGGCTGTTAGCTTCATTCATTCGCTTCGAGAGCTAATAAGATGAGTGTCCTTTCACGCCGTATTTTAAGCCAGCAGCACCCACGGCTTCAAAGTCGTCCCCCTGTTACTTCTGCTCCTCAGAGTCATTTTCAGTCGACCAACTCATGACGACATCTTCGCAGCGACAGTAGAGGAAGTTTCCAGAGTGTAGCGTGAGTGTGGGTCCAAAATTGTACCTGATATAAGAAAGTGTAGTTTCCCCTTTGTTTGGACATCCGCTATTGTTGCTGATAAAGTTGAAATCAGTCCCTTCTTGATTTTAAAATGGTCTGTTTTCGACACGGAGCCCTGAAAACAGCAAAAAAAACTACTGAAACTAAAAGTGTTTTTGCGCTAAAGAGAAAAATAAAATGCTTTTTGTTTTCCTTAAAAAAATGGGTGCTGCAAGCTTAAAAATGGCCTTAATGGACACCGACCTTTATTTACAGGTGTTGAGCTAGAAAGCGTAAATACTGATGACAAAATCACTTATTTATTCCCAGTTAAACTCCAGCAGACTTCAGATCAATACCATGAAAATCAAACCTGCTGGACTCCTAAAACAGCTGCTAAAAACATGTTTAATAAACCATTAAAAACTCTGCAGGTACTTAAGTTTCTTAAAATGTAAAGAGTGATTGCACCGAGTCTATTGCACCAAAATTCTTCCACAGTAACAGTCAGTGTGTGAAATAAACAGCAAAGATCACGTCAGTCATAAATACAGTTCACGAGTAATTAGTTCATCCAGGCATGAGATGCTACTTCACGTCCTCGACGGCTGGCTAAGGTTTCAGCGTGGGAGGAAGCTGGCGGTGGTACAGCTGGTAAAACATCCCGGAGTAGACAGCAGGCAGTTCCTCCATGGTGAGGTCGACGTGTTGGAAGCCTCGCTCCAGGCCGTGAAGAAGAAGCCGGGCGATGCGGGTGGTGATGGGCGTGGTCTCGTTGGTCTTGGCCAGCTCGGTGAGGTCCAGCCACTCACAGCGCAGACACTCCTGCGTGCAGAAGTTGATGTCGTAGGTGACGGGGCTGAGCCGGCAGATGATGTACATGTCGGACATGCCGAAGGCGCCGGGGTGGTTGTGCTGCTGCCGGATACTGAGCAGAGATCTGAACTCGGAGCGGACGCCGGTTTCCTCATAGACTTCACGGACTGCGGTGGCACCTATGGGAGATTCGATACAGCAAATGTAAATGTATGTATGCATCTCGATGACTCCAGCGAGGGAAACACATTTATGTTTTTAGAGATCAGAACAAAAAGGAAAAAAGCATTTATATATTTTTGTAAATACGAAAATCTGAGGCTGCTTTTTGGGACGAGTCTTATATATAACACTAAAGCTGCTTTTGAGATGTTCAAAAAGGTGAATTTGGATATATAATTCTTTGCATATATTATGTACCTTATTTAGTACAGTTCAATGAATGTATATCGTCTTTAAGCGTAATAGTCAAACTGAAGGATGGACCTAGAAGTACTGTATTAGTTTATCGCTCACCAATGTTTTCTCCTGGATCTGATAAGCCTCCGGGGAACTTCCAAGCATTCTTGGTCTGAAAACACAAGAACAAAAGTTAAAATTTAACACATCTTGTGATGGACGGCACTGCTGTAAATGTATCTTAGAGTAATATCAACATGTAGTCTTCAAAAAGTGGTTATTTTAGCCTTGTTTGAAACGCCTGTGCAGCCTGAGCTCCCACTTTCTTTTTTTGGTGGCACAAACTTTGAGTATGAAAGTAGATTTTTGGAGTTAAAGAATGGCAAATAGTCAGATATATATTCCAAGCAACATTATATGTGTCAGAGATATGCTTTTTTAGTGTGTCCTCCAAAAGTGTTTCACCACTTATCCTCTATATTTAAATAACATAATGCTGCTGGTTAAATTATAACATCAGTGTTGTATATATTTTTGTAGTTCCTTGAAGAATTTTGTATGCTAAGCTATAATACTATCCTAGATTTTCCTTGTTTTTGCGAGAACTTTGAGAGGAACACAAATGCACTACAGCTTTTATTTTTCACGTATTTTCAACAGAATGCTTTATTTTTGGAGCTGTTTCGAACAAGTGTTTGTCGGGAGAAATAAAGGAATATTGTGTAACTCTGACGAGTGTGTTATTTTATTTTTTTTTTTTTCCCCTGTAAAATGTCCATTCTCGCTGGAGCTGAATGTGAAGTAATATTACCAAAAATGCTTGCTCATGGATGCCAAACATTCGTGAACTGTTAGCGCAGAGTCTTTTGGGAAATAATGTGAAATGTCATTGGACTACGGGGTGGATTAAACACTTACACCCATGATTTCATTCAGTGTCCCGATGGATGAACTTTCCCTCAGTCCACTGAGGATCTGTTGGTTGTCTTTTGTGCTGATGTGAGGCTGATAATGTCCTGTGTGTGGTTTTTGTCTTATTTTCTTAAGGAAGTTGTGAGCTCTGAACTGGCTCGCTCTGCCAGAGACGCTCTGCTGCCAAAGGGCAAGACTGTTATAAAGACATTTCCAGTAAACAGCTCTATGGGGAAGCAGAGGAGGAGGAGGAGGAGGAGGAGGAGGAGGAGAGGAAGAGATAAAACTCTCTCCACACTTTCAGGCCACTAACTTTTTTCCTCTGCTGCAGGACAAAAGCCGTTAAGATACATTACACGCTGTTAAACCTCCTGACTGGGACACATGTTGCAGGGTGAGTTAAAACTCTGCCGATGATACTGTGAACTAAATTCATCATATGATCTTTATTTTATAACCCCCTGTAATAGGTACCCCTACTCTAAATGCTGATAGAAGTGTATCAGGTCTCTCACACAGATGCTCTGACGTCAAGCACATCCCTCTCTTTGCTATTCCATCCTCTACATAGATGGATGAGGACACATATGTGCCACCTTAAAATCTAAAAACTGTTTAATACTGCTGTTTTGTTGAAGTATCCTTTTGTAAATTATGTCCAAATTTTAAATAATATGGCCCAATAATCAGAGCATACCCTTAGGAGCGCAAGTCTACTAGTCCATCCTAGTTGATTCTGGCATGTCATCTCTCTAAAAGGAGCCAAAACCCCCCAAATAAATATTAAAATTCCAAATGAATAAATAACCAGTAGGGCTCGATTTTCTTGCCTCGCCGGCAGTGTGGTGCAGGCACAGTGTAAATCAGGTCCACAGCACCGATAAGGTATTTTGGTGAGCGGTGCAGCCCGGCGTAAGTATCCCCCCTCCCTAACTCAGCTCCTTCCAGCGGCGTACGACGTAGAGAGGGAGGGGATAAGGCGTGGAGTGGGTTTAACAAAGCTGAGACCTATTTTTGCCAATCATATCAGCTCCTCTCCTCACCTTTAAATGCGCCACCGGCGAGCCCTATTACAATTTTCGTGAAGTAGTCGAAGAGATCAAGAGATGTCTGAAGACAGCAATGCCACACGATGGTGACAGAAGGCAGCCCCTCAACAAGTGTCACTGTAAGCGCTGCAGAGGGCGTCCTCCACACTCTCTCATATTAGCACAGATGGATTTGGTGTTTGTAAGGTTGTACCCAATGGTAAGACAAACATCCTTTTCCACAACTAAAGACACTCACATAAAGTTGCACATATTTAAACCTCACATGACAAAGGTGGGTTGAGTGCACAGATCACAACATAAATTCCAATAATGGCATTAAAATCGGAACCACCTGTACGTAAAGGACGCATCGCGCTCTGTGGCCTGGCTCTTTCTTTCATAGATGTTGGCATATAAAATAAATTTGGCTCACAAAACTGAATATTATAATGTTTGTTTGTAGGCTTAAAGTAAATAACCACTTTCTGCACCGCCGGCGAGCACGAAATGTCACTGCGCCAGCTGATTCTGTCGACATCTCCCCCTACCCCACCACCACGCCCAGCTTGGCGGACCTCGGTGTGCCTCAGTCTACGAAAATACCAAACTGGCTGAGCGCCGGGCTCCACCTGACGAAAATACCACTGCGCGGGTTGCGCCACCCTCCGCCGCCCTGCCGGCGAGCACGAAAACAGAGCCCGTAGTGTTGAGGTCTAGTTAAAGGACAGGTCAGCCTACAACAGATGCCACAGTCTGTTCTCAGTATAGAGAAACAAAAGATAGACAAGTTTGGACTAGATTCATGCAGTCATCTTGTCTAGGGGTTGTTTTATTAACAGGTTCGTCTTATATTAGGGTAATTACTGCAATTTCAGTCACAAGAAAAGATGATGACTAGAATCTGAACAAAAGCACTTAGAGAATTTCTTTCTGGTTCGCCATAAACAGCTATATTTGACTCTTATTCCAGCAGTACTTGGAGTTTCTTCTTCTTCTCTGGCTGCCGTCATATATTTTGATGCAATATTTCAAACTGGCAAAAAGAATTATATCAGATTATTCTTTGAGGGTTTACCACCATGTGGTTGGCGCATGCTGCTAACATGTAAAGTTCTGTCCACTGTGGTGGACACCATGCATGAAAGGGTCAGTTGTTTCAGCAGCGGTGGTGGTGGTGGTGGTTTGTGGTCAGTTAAAAATATTATTTATAAGTGTTTTTACTCTTATGTAACCAAAAGGTTGTGTGAAGTGACTTTATAAGCACACGTGTGTTTTTAAGGTGAGGAGAAGTGTTTTCCAAATTTCTGCATCATGGTGCAATCAGGCCTTTTCAATCAGCTGCAATCTTGTTTAGGCCAACTCAGACTGCAAACAAATCTGTGTAAAGACCCTTTTAGAGACGCCTGCTGTAAGTCAACCTTGTACCGCCTCCAGCACTACAGCGGGTCTCTGTGAGAGCTGACGCAGACTCGCACTCCCAGAGTTGTTTGAGTGCATTCAGCTCAAGTAAACAGTGTGTTTACCCGAGGTTTGTGTGGAGGTGTGTTCACCGGGAGAGGAGCTGAAGGTCTGAGAGGACTTCCACCCACGTCTGGATCAACAGAGGCGACACACAACTCGCTAAACAAACACAACTAATCACTAACAATTTTAGAGGCACCGAGATATCTGATGCTTCTTTGGCTCATTTTTGTACTAGTGGTAAAACGTTGTTGGGCTGAGCCAATACCTGCAAAAATAACATCTGACCAGCCAGGAAATGTCATCATTTTCATTTTTAGTTATGTGTATTTCTGCAAACTAATATTCTTGTATATGTAATCTTTTAAAATCTGAGGTATCCAGATTCTGCTCTGAGGGAAATAGATTTCAATTTGACTTGTGACGTTTCGTTTACGTCAGCATATACCTTCATTTATTCAAAATAAAACTTTTTAAATGGCTGATATTGCAAGAATCACTGTCGCTACCTGATCCATCCAGGAAACCCCATTTGTACTGCGCATATTTGTAACGAACGCCACTTCCTCTACTAGCCATCTTTGCCACAGCTCAGCAATTCTTTGCCCCTTGTGGTTTGCGACAGCTTCGACACTTGAGCATCACATCAGCGAGCTCGTTTCAGTCAGAATGGAAGCTTCAGTTTATAACAGCAACACACTTTTCTCCTGAACGCAGTGCTTCCCCTGACTGAAGCAGAGCGCCAAAAAAACAAGAGAATGGCGCCCAGTTTCACGGTTAAAGTTTCCTACTACAGCTGAATTGTAAAATTGCTAGGGAATTTTAAAAAAAAGTCAGAGAACCATCATTTTGACCGGGTTGTGGCGCTCTCTGTGGCCCGGGTAGGGTGCACCATGGGAGGCCAAACACCTCCAGAGCATCCCCCCTTGATTCTTTGAAAAGTCAGAGAACCATAATTTGGACCAGGTGGTGGCGCTCTCTGTGGCCCAAAATGTCTCACCGTGCTGGGCAGGAGCTCTGGCGAATGCCTCGGTATGAACCCTGGAGCCTCCTGCTAGCTAGCCTGTCACATCACCAGCTGGTTTCTGAAATCGATTGATAGTTTAAATAAAGTTTTTATTTGCGCTTGCGCAGTATGGATCGGGTAGGTAGAAATAGTAAAGACTAACTGCTGTAAAATGTATTGAAATACGCAGAGAGGAAGTGACGTTTGTTTCGCACATGTGCAGTGCAAATCGAGTTTTTCGGGACGCGATATTTGTTTTTGTAGGATGGTAGGGAAAAGTCCCGCCTTCTTCACCTCTGATTGGCTAGAAAAGCTGGAAACGTCATCACACACTCAAGCTAAACGTGGGCTGTGTACATTGAACAGAACATTACAGAACATTATCGCACTTCTGAGTCTCCTAACCCTAATCCTAATCCTATCCCTAACCCTAACCAGACAGACGATGACGTTTCACAGCCATTAGGAATAACCAATCAGAGCCCAGCACTTCTAGCCAATCAGAGGCGAAGGAGGGCAGGACCTTCCCCTGCTAACCTACAAAAAAATCACGACACACTTCGTCCTAATTAAATCTGATGGCGTGTGAGTGGTTACATATTCAGTTTGTAAAAGCAGCTGAGAGAAATCTGACCTTGTTTTTGTCTTGGACGACCAGAACTTTTCCGTTGGATTCGTCCACGACTGCACCTAAACAACAAAAAAATGATCAGTAAAACATTCAAAAGAGATCAATCAGTCAGACGTGTATACAAGCTAGCAGCTCCTTTTTTCTCCCTGAGATTAAAGGTGGACTAGTGTATCTTCGACACATTGTACAACTATCAGGCAGCTACAGGTGGAAAGGGGAGAGCAGAAAGAGGAGCAGGAGGAGGAGGCAGGTGTGTCTGAAAAGCAAAGGGACGGATGAGCACCACAAGAGAGAGGCTGTAGGATCAACAGGGCATCATTCTAACTTGAGTTGAAACACTAAATAAAAGTGAAATCTGCCATTTAATCTTGCAAAGTATTATCACCCAAATTAGGCCAGAGTTTTTAGTGCTGCTCCACTGAGTGCAGAGCAGGTGGTATGTATGGGTTTATGTGCCGTGGCTGCAAAAATGGGCTGATGAGAGCGGCAGCAGTGACCCAAAACCATAAAGGCACAAGCTGCAAAATCAAAACCGTGAGCTGAAAGCTGCTAAAATGCTTCATAAAGCCGAATAGGTTTGGTTTAAACTTTCTGGGTTTTTCTGTGAAACCATTTAAACCAAAATGGGACCCGCTGGTTGATACAAAAATAATGACTATAGCTGATTTAACCACAGAAGAATATTAGGAGGTAATTCAGGAAACTTGATAGTTTGTAAAAGAGAAATACTGTATATGCAGCTTGTTCAGAATAAAATGGGTTTAAATGCGATATAATAGAAAGATATATGGGAAATTCCTTACTCTCTCCAGTCCAAACAGAGTCTGAGTGACTCAGCGGCACTTCTGAATGAAATGAACACCCACTTAAACATTTACATTTTTCTCTCTTGTTTGAACAGCTTTTTTTTTCAGGACTCGGTGACTAAGGGAGGCTGCTATGTGCCATTTCTGACAGCTCAGGAGGAGGAGGAGGAGGAGGAGGGAAAAGGCCACTTTCTTTTCCGGCTGCTCTGTCTGACCGGCTGAGACAGGCTTACAGACTTCCTAAAATGAATGTCACAGATGTGTAAAGAGGGATGGGTCGTCTTGAAGGCCTGGCTTGGACTTTCAAGTGGAAACTGATGTCATTCTGGGATCCTGGTGCCATATGGTGCTTCGCAGGAGGAGGCCTGGTTGTTACTAAGGGAGGCTATCATTATGAAGCCTTCTGTCTTGGAAATAAAATACTCATATGGAGCAGCAGGAAAAAAGAGAAACAGGAATATAAATCCAAAGAAATCATCACCAGGAGACTGTGGGTTTTGTAGTAAAAAACTGTGAACAGCTTGAGGTTACAGCTGGTTTGTGAAGACACAAAAATGATGTCTTCTTGGATATTCATATTTTTAGGCAGCTTTTCTCACGGCTTTCCAGAGCTCAAAGTTATTTCCTGTGAACATGATAAGGTCACAATAGCTCTGATGCTGCAATAGTTTTTCAGGTGGATCAGACTGAGAACATCGGTCACCTTCACGCATCAAGACAGATCAGTATTCAACAGTTATTTATGGTTTAATGAGCAAGTTTCAGCTTTAATTCCCTGTTCATTTTACAATGAGTATTACCAAGCAGGTGGTGCTTAATGACGCAATTGGCTGCATACCCAGTGAGGAAGACAATTGTAGCAGCGCCTCTTCTCCATTGGCTAGAAGTCATGCAAATACTTGGCAGTGTAAGTGAGTGAATCTAACAACGTGCTAAGAAAGACTCCTCAATTTGAAACAACGCCTGCGACCTGCAGAGGCGAAGTGATTCAAGTCTTGCTAGCTAAAGCTGATATATATTGATATAGTCTGTCCATCCATTTATTAAAAGCAGTTTTTAAACTCTTTGCTCTCTGGCAAAAACTGGTTGAATACTGGTTGTGACTTCTAGGCTACTTTTGCAGTATTTCCTTCATTCTGCATACTATTGGAGCTATTACTGGGAGACTTTAACGATCTCAGTTGGATGTAAAGCTGCGACAAGTTTTAACAAATTAATTACATGAATGACAGACAACGAATGGTCAACAGTTAACGAGGAGACTGTGAAAGAAATCTCCGGAGGTCAGTGTGAGCCCCTCAACGGTTCTGTGAGTAACTTTCAGTTTGTGTTGATTTTGGCGCCCCCTGGTATGAACTCCTACCTCGCACATTATGTTACAAATTTGAACCTTATGTGAAAATGTTAAAACAAGCTGCTGTGGTATCACACTGGTAATCAGATTGACTAAAACATACCTTTAAGGCAGCTTTAAGGTCCTTTCACACCGGGAGGGTTTTTTTTTCGTGCGATTATTTTGGATGTCAATATTTTTTTTGAAGAGCAACTTGTGGAGAGTCATAGCGTCAGATTTCTCATTTGACGATGGTTTGTGTGCTTTAACAGTTTGATAAACGACTTTGTTTTAACTTTCATCTGTGCTAAGTAACTTTGGCTCGTAAGTAAGTTTTGACAGTGTGAGAAATTTGGCTATTTCTTGAAATTCTTTAAGGCTCCATGTTTTTTCACCTCCATCCTTAAAAAAGCTCATCGATGGGGAAGATGTTGATGTCTATGGTTCTGTTAGGCTCAGGTTCTCAGGACTATGAGCCGCCGTGTTGAAAAATATATTATATTACTGCCACTCAACTTTCTAAACTTACAGTGAATTACAGTAAAATTACTGTATTTTACAAAGTGCCACCTTGAAGATTGTGATAAGTGTAAAGCACAATGGGGCCAGATAAATACAAGTCTGAAAAATGTTATATACGAGTGGATTATAACACGACAGCAACAAATGTGGGAGACGCTTGATGAGCACAAACATCAAAATTCACAGAGAAGAGACTAAATGAATACTGGGGACAGAGAATATCAGCAGTTTTTAAACGCTGGACCAAAATACGCCAATCGTGATTTGAGTCAAAGGTTTTGCTCGGACTGCCAAATCATATTTATTTTCAACTGATTGATTTAAGCAGAAAAACTTCCCATCAAATATTGATGTGAGGAGTTCAACAGTCTGAGCTCAGATTTCCTTGTCCTCCCTGTTCATCATAGCTGATCTGTTTCTCCCAGAGCAGACTGTTGAGCATTAGACAAACCACGAGAGTAAATGACAGGATAACCTCTTCTTATCTATGCAGAGTTATGTCCTGATTGATCATAATTAGCTTATTTTCTCATGTCTCTGTCATTATAATGAGCTGTGGTCAGGAAGTGCTCAGACTAACACACGTCAGAAAATCCAAACAGCTGCATGTTTCAGATTCCGACATCATTGTTAGTGTCGGTGGATTCTGGCAACAAGGAAGGGGAGTTTCTGGACCTCCTTTCAGTTCGTAAGATGCTCTGGACATGTTCTGACATGCTTCCAGTGCATCCACTGTTTGGTTAGAAAAATACATAAACGTCACTCTGCCCTCTGCTGGAACATCAGAAAGACAGCAAACTCTCAGGCAACAAACTCCAAACAGTAACAAGCATGACGTGAGAGAAAGTCGAATAGGCCAGAGTTGGAGAGTGCACCACAGACAACTATTTTTCACACGATAAAAATGAGCAATAAAACTTTTTTGTTAAAAAGAACCTAATGCGTTTTTTACTTTAGCTTCAATATTTATTATAACTTTTCAAATCTGCAGCATTGATTCATATTAAAATATATCATGTGTCCAGAAGAAATGCGAGATTTGATAATTTCACAACTTTTATTCTTAAGAATAAATAAGAGGTAAAAGTGCAGCATTTTCTCTGTAGTCTTTGCTTAACTAAGAATAAACTGAAATGCATTTAAAACAATTAGCCAGTTTTATTCACAAGGGTGTAAATGGCTGTTTTTATTATCAGTTTATTTATAAAATCCTGCCTGGTTTCCTAAAGCCATATGATCATCCTGATGTTTCAAATGAATTAAAAAAACCTGTGCCCAACTATAAAAATCAGTCCTTACTCTCCTATAGCTCACCGTTTCTGTCAATGCTCCCACCCTGTCCCCCCCGCCTCGATTTCAGGGCTGTGAACTCATAGGACTGCCGACAGGGGGAGCTATGTCAAAGGCCTGGAAACGTATTTAACTTGAAAGTGCTTCATAATAACAATAATAATTTCCTCTTTCTTCTCTATGTTTGTCTTTTTTTACGTTCACTGTGCTGCACCTTTTCTTCTCATTTAATCCCATAATGTTTACTTTAATCAGCCACCTAACCTCATTGCACTGACTAACTCCTATTTATTCATACCTTGTACACCAGGTTTACTTTTCAATTCTATTTTACTCAAATTTTTTTTTATTCCATTTAAAGTATTAATGTTAAGTATTATTCTACTTCATCTCGTCTCATTTCATACAGTGAGTTTTTTATTCTCAGCGTTGTTCCAGTATTCTGTTTAGCAAGGTGCAGATAACTTGTATAACTGTGATCTGTCAGTGATGGAAATATTAGGATTTATTCATTATATTCAGATTTTCACATATGGAACAAACGGCCAGTACAAAATAATAAAATGAGTACTTTCTGGTCTTTATCCTTCTCAGATGAAGAACAAATCTGCTCATTCAGACTGCGCTGTTTGGTTGCGAAGCCAGGATTCTCACTGTTAAGGTATGAGTATCTTGCAGACCTCACTCCAAAGCACTGTGTGAGCTTTCAGGTCAACAAATCTGTACCTGCCACTCCAATCTGGTGAGTTGCAAACCCCGGCAGCCTGCTCTCTCCTTCTCCCAACCAGAGTGCCAGCACGGCGTGGTCGTGTTTGGCGTGGTGGAAGGTGAAACCGTGGGTTGATGCAGCGGCAGCACATCGACTCAAAGAGATGGGGACCCGCAGCCACACTGCGACTTTTCCATCTGCTTTCCACTGGAGCAGAGAATCTGAGGAGAAACCAGAGACAAGTTTAAAACTATCCAGAGGCTTTTTATACTGAGGATGTTGCTACTTTATTGATTTATGGCACTGTGGAGATTCAGGAAGTATCAGTGGTAATGTTCGATGATTGATCTGATTTCAGAGACACAATGACAAACAACAGAGACACTTTAAATCTCATCCAGCTGGTTAGGGATTAAAAATAAAAAACGGGCAAAGTATTAAAGCAAAAGTGACAGAATGATGCCTGCACAAATCATTAAAACAGGAAAAATGCTCAAACTTAAAACACAATCTGAGAGAAAGTCAATTATTCAACTTTAACAGGATATGGAAAACTTTTTGCGTGGGAGAGCTCAATTCTTTCCTGCTCTGGTACTTTTGCACAAACCCATTTGTAAGTTCCTGATTAATGAAGCCTCAGCTTGACGCTCTCATCGTCCCCTCTGTCCTTACAATCCACATTGGTAAAACATAAAATAACTCTGTGAGATCCAACTTTGTTCAACTGTTTACTTCAAAAAAGGCAAGGTTGGTACAAAACAGAAAAAGCTAATATGAAGAGATGGAATATATCCAACAACAAAGGGGCGAGAGCGAGGTAAAAAAAACTGTGTGGCTCCACTCCATGCTCGCTGACCTGAGATACGCCAGGTAACCACACCCACACCGTCACTAGATCAACTGAAGGCAGTAAAGCATGCAAAACCACGAGAAACACCTGCTTCAAATGATCCACAGACATGACTAGAAAGCATGAAATGTTAACTTATTTATGAACTGTAAACATTTTAAATCTGTAAATACTGTAAATAGTAATTTTATCCAAATAAACCCAAATCACCGTAAACTTAAATTATTATCCACATCTTAAGTAACTAAAATTGCATTTAGGCTCCTACACCATTAATGAGGGTTTTGTCATGATTTTGCTGGTTTGGACACTTTTATGGCTCTGTGGAGTGTTTTTTATTTTGTGTGGAGTTTCACCCTTTTCTCCTCCTCCTGCACCTCCACACCTGCCTCTGATCACCTAATCACCACCTGCTTTTAGGCTCAGCTCTGAAGACTGCTCATCGCCAGATTATTCCCACTCTCACAGTACTGAAAACTTAGCGTTCTAGTGAATGTTTTGCAAGTTACTAATCCCTGCTGTCCTCCTTTCTCCACTAGTGCCTCCTCAAGCCACCAGTGTCTGCCCAACCTCTGCCTCCGCTGCCACACTCTCGATCCTGAACCACTCACCCGCTGTCTCCGTCAGCTCACACACTGCCTCACACACTCACAACGGATCCCCCTGCACTCTTTGGACCCCAGACCTCACACCATCCTTCATCGTTCATTACAATAAAATCACTTTAAGCTTCCTCTGCCTCCGCTACCCTTAAGAAAACCAATCGTTACAGGTTTATTACATTACCACTGTAGTGCAAAGTCATTTCAGGAGGTACTGACCTCACCGAACACAGATTGCTGCTTAAAACTTTCATTTTTTTTTTTTTTATAAAAATGCATGGTTTTTGAAGAGGCTGATATTTGACATTTGGCAATCCAGATTAATTGATTATCACTCTATTGTTATTGTCATTTAGCTTTCTATGGGGTGAGTGTTAAGTGTTAAAAAATGCCAATAAAGAGGGAAAAAAAGCTCTTCCAAGTCCAAGGTGATATCTTCAATATTCTTTAGGTTGATAGATATTCTTAGGTCATCACTGTATAAACTAAATAGGAGCAAATTTGCAAATCAGAGAGGAAAATAACAGATTTCTGTCACTGAAAATTCCCTTTGAGATTCTTTCATTCTTGTATTAAAAGAATCACCTGTATACTGTTTATCTGTTAGACACTTGAATGATGCATATTTTTTCAATTTTATTTAATGCACAAACCAGAAAAAGGTGCCAAGTCACACCAGCAAACTGTTTAGGTTCTGTATTATTCATTTAACATGTTTGTCCTTTCTGCAATCACGTCTCAGTACAACTTTTCATGTTTGTGAATGAAATCTAAGGTAGGTTTAAGACGTGATTTTGGCATTGCAAGCTTTAGCCGACTTTAGGAGCACCAACCTTGCAATAGTGTGCTGAAAGACTTCTCGCTGATGTCCGCAGGTAAACCGATCTCAGCCAGGTTCACTGTCACTCCACCGAACCGGTCCACTTTGCCCGTTAAAGCTCCGGTACCCTTCACATTGTGTAGCTGACAGCGAGCTGCGGTGCATGACAAGGCGCGGACAGCTGCAAGTGCAGGACATGAAGCTCTGCTACCAAACCGTCCTGTCACTAGAGGTAAAATCTTTAAGGCAAATGTGCAAGAAGGCATGTTTAGAAACTACAATAACAACCGTTTCAAGGTACTATGAGTCCAATTTCAACCGGCATGAGCGTGAGGTACGGTACCCTTACGTAAAAGTCCGCCCTGGAAGTTGCATAAATACCGTAACACCCATAAAATACCTCAAGGACTAGCTTGACGCTCAGTGGCGCTTACTTCAACAAAACTTCCTTAACGCGTTTTGCTATTAAGCTTTAATTCCTAAAAACGACGGTAAAATGCAAACATGTTCACTCAAAATTAATGATACGGATTGAGTGTTGAATTCGGCTACTGAATAGACCAGCCAAAACTTTGAAACAACTTATTATTACAAACTCTTACAACATTATGATCTTGTACAGCAGTTCACTGGCGCAGGTAACAAATGGCTCAAAAGAAACCTAAAATATGCTTCGAAAACAATTAAAAATACCAACTTAAGCATATTAGATGTATGCCGAATATAAAATTGCATTAAATTCATGTTAAGAATGATTTTATTACATTGAAATTCCATGTTCCTACCTGCTGGTTTCACAAAATCTAAATATGAGTGATTCTTCTATGACATTTTGTATTGGTCAAGGGGCGATTTTCTTTTATTTTTCCTTTTTTACTTTACATTCACCTGATTTATTCAAAAAGGGTGTTTTTTTTTTATCCCATAATTAAAAAAAAAAGTTATTACGAAATAACTATCAAAACCATACTAAATGATATGTATTTTTTCCTGACACCCTGCTTTTTGGGGGGGCTTCAACATGTATCACATCTATATCATTAGATTTTTGAGTTTATTATTTTGTTTTATCAAGAGTCTTCTCGAAATTGTCACAAACAGCCTAGATGGCCAGAAATAAATGATGATTATAAGAATATTATCTGCAGCAGTAAAATTGTTGCGACTTTATACCCAGGTTTACGGTAAATGTGGGCGGGACTAAACTTTGACCAGGAAGTTTATAACATAGCGCCGTGTTTACACATGTTTGCACGTTCACGCGTGGAACCTTTACTCTTTTAAAATGTCTGCAAAGAAAAATAAAAGCAAGTCTAAAAAGTCGAGTGAAGGGGACAGCTTAGTGTCACTGAAGGAGGGTTCGAATGACTCTTCTAACCTACAAACAAGCGGCCACGAAGGAGGAACCTGCAAAAGTTTGAACAGCGACTCATTCACTGTCATTGATTTCATTGATAAAGGTGAGACTTTGCTGAATTAAACCGACACGCGAATAATGTGCAGTGTCTTTGTGGATATCAGAGTTCATGTTGGACACAGTGATGCGTTAGGAGGCACAGTGGAGGTACCTGCCCTATTATTTAGACGATTATAGAGGCCTTTTACAAAGAATTAATTTTCAATGTGATGAGACACAGGGGCAAAGGTGGCTCGTTTGAGGCTATTTCAGTGTTTACATCTGCACTGACTTTTCAATCCAAACATGCAGCCTACAGACTGGAAAGTTTTGAGAATGGAGCCTTCACTTTAGGGATGTTGTCAGGTGAAAACACAAGGATGACAAGGACACTGTTCATCAACAGAATTAAAAGTAACACCTAATTTGCTTATTTTGAAATGACTTTCCTCCATAATTTTGTGTATTTGTGTTTCAGTTGATGATAAAACACCAAGATGCTGCAGATCAACTTTAGTCCAGATGAGCCTCAATTCAATGAAGGCAGCCAACGTTTGCATCGGGAGACCAGTCCTCCTAACCAGTCCATCAGGACAACAAGAGGTGTGTTTTGTTATTTTTTTTTATCAAACAGATTTTGTTTTATGAAACTGTTGTAGAAACATTAGTTCAGGGTCTGTTGTCATTCCCTGATCGCAGAGCCGGGCCAAGCTTCAATGGGGCCCTAAGCAAAATTTGATTTTGGGACCCTCTATTTCTGCCAATAATATTGATTGTTGATCATTCACACACCTACTACAAAATAGATATAATGCGCCTGGCATGTCTTTACACATTTGAGGGGGTAGCCTTGGTAATAACATAAATAATACTAATGCAGCCATACAAATAACACCATTGAATGATGTTCAGGGTGCCACATATGGTTTTTAATCTCAAAATGTAACACATTGAGGATGCTCAGTGCACATTGCAGAGCAAGAGGCACATGATGGTAGCAGAGCTTTGACATTTTGGCAGTAAGAATCATAGGCCTACATCAGCAGCAGCACTAAAATGTTTTTATTTTACATGTTTTATTTTACAGAGCCCTAAACAGAGGCTTAGTTCTCTTTTGCCTTGGGCCGGCTCTGCCTGATCCCTCCATGCTTTTAAATAAATTGCGTGTTGTATGTCATTAAAGCAATATGAACAGACTGCTTTTGTCTCTCAGGTGTGTTTGGGTTGGCCAGTTGCATCTTTTCCTAGTGGAAAAGTTGGTCTTCAGAAATGTTCTCAGAATAATCTCAGAGTGAAAACAGGAGATACGGTGACACTACACCCGCTGACAGGTCCTGTGATTCAGGCAGAGGAGGCCATTCTGTCCAACAGGTAACACACATCGGCGTTTCATTGATCCAAATCTAGATTTTACATGTTTTTAAATCATTGTCATGTATGTGGACACCATGCACTCGATTATTGATGTATTGTAGACAGTTGCTTTTTTAATCAACATGCTTCCTAACCCTGATGCAGTTGACTATGACATGTCTGCAACAAAACCTTTAACAAAAAAGGACATTATATTTAGAGTGTGGCAGCTGTTGTTGTATGATGCTGGTTTAACTTTATTTTGAAGGTTGTATCATCATTGAATTTTCTTTTTTTATTGGACTCTTAAGGCTTTCGAATTTTTTCCTTTATGCAGTAAGTCTGTCAACACACAAACTGCTGCACTGTTTGGAAAAATAAAATACAAAACAACTGGTTCCGCACAAATATTTTATAAATGTACATCTGCAGCTTCATTTTAAATTATGGTATGAGTAGCTGATGAGATTACACATCATTTTTCTGGAGTATCAGTGACCATTTTATAATTCAGGACAAATCAGTGTGACTCTGTGGTAAAGCCTGCCATCTGCTGGCTGCTTCTGGTAACTGCAGTCAAAATTTTGTGAATACAGAAGGTGATGCATCAGTATCGTCTCAAATAATTAATATTATCATAACTTTTATCCAAAGAACTTTTTTATTGATGTTGTAAATAAGAATCTGAATAAGAAGATCTTAACGAGGAATCACTGAAAGAAAAATCTATATCTGCTCTTAGTCAGCATCCTTGCAGCTAAAAGCTGCAGCAGGTGAAGCTGGGAGGTGTTCACGCTCTCATAGCATGCAGCTTCTGTCAAAGAGATTTTATAATGAACTACAGATAGAAATACAGAATAATGTAATTAATTTCTCTGTATCTATCCTCATACAATAGCATATAAACACCACAAATTTGTATTATTGAGTCTCACTTTGTTTCAGATCTAAAGATGACACGTTAGAGACTGATGAGTTCAAGAACTTCTTCCTGAGGTCTCTGGGTAAGTCTGCTCTTTCTTTATAGATTTATTGTTTAAAAAAAGACTTTTAGGCTTGAGTTTGGATTTTACAAAAGATCATTTGAAGCACAGCCAGCTTTTCTGTTTGTTCTGTGCCAGCTGGGAACATCATTTTGCCTGGAAACACCATCTCCCTGACCTACTTCGGCCGCTCATGCAGTCTTCGGGTTGAGACCGTAATGGGAGAAGATGGTGTCACCCTCCACAGACCAGCTCCCCCCTCAGGACTGAGCCCTGACACTGAGGAGTCCTCTGTGATGAACTCCGTGGTTGACTCCTCATCAGCTGACCTCTCCTTGCAGCTCAGCTTACTCACTGTGGCTGACAACATCCCTGAAGGGTCTCCTGGCACACCTGGAGAGTCCGGGCCTTCAGCTAGCACCCCACGACGACCCGCCCCCCTCCCCTCTCTATCCTCGCCGCCTGCTCTCTGCACCCCTACTTCCCACAGCTCCCAGAATCCACCTGCAGAGGGTTCAGCAGAGGATGTTGTCACTCTGGAGAGCTCACTTACCTCAGAGAAAATCCCAACAGCTCCCTCTGGTGGTGCAAAGAGTACTGACAGCTTTTACTGCCTCTCCTGCTCCACTAAAGTCAGCTTCAGTAACAGAGCAGGGAAGGAGGAGACGAACTCAGACAGTGGAAGCACAAAGGTCACTTACAGCATGATTGGCGGCCTCAGCAGCCAGTTAGACGTCATCAGAGAGACCATTGAGCTTCCTCTGAAACATCCTGAGCTGTTCTCAAACTACGGTGAGTCCACGTCATTTCCACATGCATACATTTAGGTGTATCATGATGCAAGTCCAGGGATGCACATTTGGGTATTTCTGACAATGCTGATAACCAGAAAGTAGATCCTTCTAATTTGAAGTACTTCTAACTCCAATTTTTTGCATATATTATGGAAAAAAGGAGAAGTCTTGATGGTAGATATGACTAATTTTGAAGGCCTAAACCTCTTGGAAAGCGTGCAACATAAATAGCTACCCCTGTTTTCTCGTCTGAAGCTGCTAAACGATGAAAATACTTCAAATACAAAGCTGAAAATAGAAACAAAGCAGGAGAAATAATTTGCAAGATCCATACTGTAACATCTATCTCTGCACTATGATGCTTTTAAATATTGGTGTGCATCAATGATGGGCTTGAATGGATAACAAGAGGATGATAACTCGCCAACCTCTATTTTTAATCTTTGAAACAAACTTTATATTGATTTGGACAGAATGTCATATTTCAAAGTTTGATATTAAACTTCCTTCTTTGTGTAGGGATCCCACCTCCCCGAGGAGTTCTTCTGTACGGTCCCCCAGGCACAGGAAAGACCATGATTGGCCGAGCCATAGCCAATGAGGTCGGGGCTCACATGACTGTGATCAACGGCCCAGAGATCATGAGCAAGTACGGTCATGAATTGAAACTCTATTATTTTTTTCTGTCTCAGTAAAAGCTGTTTGATTTCATTTGTATGGTCACAGCTCAGTGGAGGAGAAGTATCATGTATTTATTTATATTTGATTCTGTATTTTTTGAAGATTCTACGGTGAGACCGAAGCGAGGCTGAGGCAAATTTTCACAGAAGCATCTCAGAGGTAAACCTCGGCGGTCAAACTTTTATCTGTAATCGAACTTGATGATTTTCAGCAGCCTTACTCCCTTACTTGTCATCATGTTGTAAAAACTCACAGTTTTACTTGTTTTTCAGACAGCCTGCGATAATCTTCATCGATGAGCTGGACGCTCTGTGCCCAAAGAGAGAGGGCGCGCAGAACGAGGTGGAGAAACGAGTCGTTGCCTCTCTGCTGACTCTGATGGACGGGATTGGTTCAGTAAGTATCCTGATTTTGAACCAGAATGCATCACAAAACAAGCGTGCTGTTGAGTCAAATGTCGAACTTTCCCGGCCCTGTTCTGCTTGGCTCTGGTTCTGCTCAAGGTTTCTGCCTGTTCCATTGAGAAAAAGGTTTGGTGAGGATGTGAAGGCCAGACGGACAGAGAGTCTTTCTCTGTCAGTGTTTGAATCATGGGGTCGTCTGCTTTACATCGAGAATCAAATGCTTGATCTGCATACATGATGAGTTTGGCTTCCTGCTGCAGATCATGGCTCTGACGGGAAACGTCCTCACTGAAAATGCAGATTTGTCATGCAGAAAACATCTCCGCGCGCTGGACGCCCTTCAGACGATGTGGGCTGTGTCTCCGGGGTGTTGTTTGTCCTCTGAGTGCTCTACTCTCTCAGTGCCTGATGAGAAAAAAGATGATCCCTCCCCGTTCAGATGCACACCCAGTGGGAGCCTGGGAAACAAATCACTGAAGGTTGCCACGACCTGTCAATTTGGCGTGACTTTATCAGCAGTCAAGTACACATCTCTGTGAGCCCAGGCAGAAAAACGCCCTCAGTGTGATTGGTGATTTTTCACAAAAAACACCAGCTCCTCTCTTTTTCTCTGTCTGAGACTCAAAACCAGATGATCCATCTGCACTGATTGGTTGGTGGAATGTGTAAAAAGCACGTCCCGCTCCTCACTATTCTTGCTCGCAGTGCTGGTTTATTTGTGCTTCGATGGCCCCTGTGGTCTTACAAAGTCTCATCTTGCAGACAGACCTCCCAGACAAACTCACAAGTCCATTATCAGACCTTGGTGAGGCATTTTTTGAGGCTTTGCTAATGAAAAAAAGAAAAAACTGGAGTTACAAACGTGTGGTCACGGAGTCAGGTTTAACTCAGCTCTGAGGGAGTTGATACCGCTGACTCAAAGCAGCAGTTTGGATGTAATTCTGGGTGTATGTTGCAGCCAGCACAGTAGGTTTGGCTTTTGTAGTTTGGGATGCGCTAGTCTGTATCTGTCATCTGTTATTTCTGCTCTTCTGTGAGTCTGGAAAAGCGGCTTCACAGAGCAGTTAGCCAAACTGTGTGGGTCGACAAACACATGCGAGTTCAGAGGCTTTCTCTGACAAGTTACCTGCAAGTATGAAAAATACAAAGACCTGTGTATAATATGTGTGCTGTACATCAAAACAGCATCAATGACATGAAAATATGATTACTAACTGAAGACCCATCCTCTCTGTTTTTCCAGGAGGGTCACTCAGGTCAGCTGTTGGTCCTTGGCGCCACAAACCGTCCCCATGCCCTCGACCCTGCACTGCGCCGACCAGGACGATTTGACAAAGAGCTGGAGGTGAGCGTCAGAAAGCCGTCCAGTATCAGCTGTGTTTCCCTTCGCTCGTTGTGCATCAATCTAGTGAAACCGGATAACAAGCTGCATAAAATATAAGCATTAAAGGATATTTACAGATGTTTTTATCGATAAAAATGGCCAAGCTGAAGGAAATGTCTCCGCCAGGTCAGCTGAACTCTCCAGCCATTTGTGGGTTGGCGTTCCTCAAGGCTCCTGCTTGGGTTCTGCTTCGATTAGTGTAAACAAAACCGTGTGCTCTACAGTGTTTTGTTTTCATTTCACGCTGGCAGGTTGGAGTCCCTGGTGCTGCAGAGCGTGCAGATATTTTGCAGAGGCAGCTGAGTCCTGTACCGTGCAGTGCCACCGCTGAGGAGCTGGCGCAGCTGGCTGATGCGGCTCATGGATACGTGGGAGCCGACCTTGCAGCTGTTTGCAAAGAAGCAGGCGAGTAAACACTTGGATAGATAACCACATAGAAAACTAGAGTGGGTTTGCATTAAAGGAGAATGTCCTCGCTGAGAGCATTGCATGCTATCCAAAATGTTTCGGGGTGGAGAGGAAGGGCAGCATGTTTTCATGAGCTTTGACGGCTGGTGTGAAGTTTTTCTCTGCACTGCAGTCTGCTGTGTGTAAAGATATACACGTGATCAAATGTTTCACACCAGCTTTAGTAACCCTTAAAGGTGCAGTGCGTAAAAATGGGAATGTTTTGCGATACCTATGGGTCAGATTCTCGATGGAAATGTTCTTCTGCTCACCCCTCGCACCAGTGAAGCCTTTGCAGACAAGACGCTCCCGTGATGCATAATCAGTGTGATCCTCCATCCGTCGAGTTTTTCCATCAGAAACTTTTATTAATACACATTCTTTTGCACAAAACACACACTCTGTTTTCCTCCTTTTCCTTTGTCTTCCAGTTGCTGCAATTTGCATTGCCACTCACTAAATATAAAAACATGCATGTTACTTATTTGTCTGCTCTGTGCTGCCGTAGAAACATTGCGTTGCAGGGCAGCTTCTCTGAAAGTAGAGTATGGGACCGTTGGTTCTTTGGACCCTCTGTTAGTTTCTAAGAGCAGTCGGGGCCTCATGATGCTTTAATTCTTTGCAACTCTGTCATGTCTAAATTTAAAAATATCATATTAAGACAGAGGTTGGTTTATGATTTTAGTCCACAGTAGGGCTGGCCGATGAAATGATAAAGATATGTATTGAAAATTAATTTCCCTCGATATTGATATGAAACATGGTCAATATGCTTTTCAAAAGTTGGTTGCAGTAGCTTATTGTATTCTGCCATGTTTTGGTAGACTATACGAACAGCCAATGAAAAGGAGAGTAGCAAACAACTGTGTAATAGCAGGCTGCAGCTACACGTAACCATGGCACTTTAACACGTGAAGCCGACAGCACTGTAGGTGAGAAATAAAGAATATGAGAAATAGAAGTTTTTGTCTACTTTAGGGCGCTCTTTTCTTTCTTTCTTCTAGTGCAGAATTATTTTTGTTTCAACTGAAGTTTCAGATCGATTTCTGGATCCAAAGTCTAGAGGCCCATAGTGCTGAAGAGCGTACAGACAGATATGCAAAGACGCTGGCTCAAATGAATCCAATATTTTAAACTGATTGAATGGATTACATGCAGGCTAGTGTATAATGCATTTTTAATCTTGCAGCAGGCTCTGCAGTGATTTTGTGGTGAAAGTTACTCAGTGCTGAGACGTTGTGTGCAGAACGGCAGGTCATGTCCGAATCTCATGACTTTTACTTGCTCACAAATAGAGCGACGGTCATAAATCTTCAGCCTGAGGCCGCTAACATCCACAGCGTCTCAGAACATCGTGCTGCTCTGTCCTTTGATTTCCTCGTTGCACTTCCTGAAACCAACTTAATTGGGGAAACCAAAACAAAGTCACACATGGCGGCCGTCCCAGAAATGCTCGCCATCTTTCAGTGGTTTGGTTTGCCTCGTGGGCTCAGGCATCCAAGAAGCACATGGACAACACTTTGTTCGAGAGCTTTAGGTACATTAGACCCCACCTCTACTCTAAAAACCACAGCTTCTTGTGAGTCATTCTTCCTACATGAGTCTTTTACGGTTTCTCTGATGTTTCTTGGAGTGCCTGACATGCCTGCAGCTCCTGTCGAACACAGAGGGTCGACCATCCTTTGATTAATGCCAAAAAGGAAGTTGGGAGTTTCTGCGGTGTTCAGCTCCCAGTGAGAGAAACCACCCAAACCACCACTTGTTGTGAAATTCCTGCTCCCCCTCACCCCTAATGCCACAAACCAATCCACCTCACGTCCCCAGGACAAGCGTACCAGCTCCTTTTGCTATATGTGTGTATCCGGATGTGCAAGTGTGGATGTGATGTACGCGCACACGCACGTTTGTTTTTGTGTGTGTGTGACCCCGTGTGCCTCCTGGGTGGTCCCAGAGCCCGGGGTACGTGGCGTATTGCATTTCCAGCTGAGGAGGGAGTCGGGGCTGCTGTGCGGAAGCACTCTGCAGAAGAGCGTGATTTACTGTCCGCAGAGGACCAGACGTGACTGGCAGTGTTTTCTGAAAAACCTCCTCACATCCCGAAGGGAGACAACAACCTCCTCAACCCCGTCTCACTCAGCTCACTTCCCCCCAGAACCTCCAAACCCAGATCACAAAACAAACATGGGCCCACCACAGATTCAGAGAGTATTTAATGCTTCATTCTGTCTTTATTTCTCTCTGCAGGATTTTTGCAGGCTTGAAATAAAGTACAAACTCTCTAACAGCTTTAAACGCTCAGGAGTTCTTTCACTGCATCCACAGGGAACACAATTAGAGGGTCACTTGAAGTCTGCTTTTCTGCAAACATCAGCAGTCCTCCAGCAAATCAGGTCGTCTGACATTTACTGAATGTCACCGAGCTGCTTCCCCGGCGTCGCGGCCACAGTTAGCCTCGTGTATTCATGTAGTTATGACATTTATAGCTGAACAAGATAACGAGACCAAAACCACTGTACATGAGCGGCCGAGAACAGATACTCTTCACTGTAACAGAAACTGACCCTGATCGAGGTTAGCGGGCCAAAATACATATATATGATTTTAAAGGAACTGTGAGGAGTTTTCATGTTTTGTTGACTTTTTGCAGGGTGCAGAGTGACGACCTAGCGTTTTTATTTGTGGATCGGCTTAACGATTGATTGTATTTGTACCAATGCTGCAACTTTAAGTATTTTTGGATAATGCTAATATGCACACAATGAAAAACTCCGGTCCTCAAAGAGCAGTCAAGCACTTACATGTATTCATATTTTTATTCATGGTGAGCGTTTTATTTTTTTTTTTTATTCTCTGACCTGAACACAGTCACTGATATCTTGTCTCTAATACTCCAATTTTACCCAAAATAGATCTCAAGGACAGGGTATTTTGAAAAGAGTTTGATTCTATATAATTAATTTTAAAACATCCATGTATCCAAATGTTATTGTATATAAAGTGAAATATTTGTTTTAAATTTGATGATAACGGCTCACAGCCCGTCAAAACCTGAAATCAATAATCTTAAATTCTTGAAAATATTCTTTTAAGATCAGTCAGAAAGGATTTGATGTACGAAAATCTCCGATTTCTGCAAAACAGGTTAAATTGTGCACAGAGTACTTGGTTGGAGCTCCATTCCTATAGTTCACTTTCTCCAGGAGTTGATGAAAATATGAAACTTCACCATGATTTTCTTATTTGTTGCAATGCAAATCCTCTTCTTGTCTTTAAAAGCCTGCTCTTCAGTTGTTTGAGTCTGGTTTAAAAGTGCACATCGTGTCGTTTTTGTTGTTTTTGTGATGGTTTTGGGTCACTTCCATAAAAACATCCTCTTTTACGATCACATGACCTTTGCAGCAGAGCTGATCAAGTGCACAGATGAAAAGTTTGTGTTTGCACGTTTGCATGAGTAAAACTTCCGAGCCCAGAAGATCACACACTAAACATCTGTTATTGTACAGTTCAACATTCCCTGAATCCACGCACAGACGTACAGAAACACTCACATTTACGTAAACGCGTGAACCCTCGAGCTGATATCTGTTTTTTCCTCCTCCGCTTTCATTGTAAGGAGCAAAAGCCAAAAAGGCACAAAAGCACATCAAGTAGGAACTGCAGTTGTTTCCTTCTGCTGCTCAGGTAACAATGAGCGCCTGGAGCAGCGTACCCTCCGACGCACCATTTCCTGAAAAATAAAAATGCGGGGGGGACGCTGTGGCGAAGACTGTGACGCTCTAGGGTCATGCACAAGATCGCCACCTCGCACAGCTGCAGAGTGGCGTGCACATTTGTAGGACTTCCATTTTTACGCACGTACGCAGAAGAGACATTCTGTGGTGAGCGTTTCACATCCTGCCATCAGCTCAACACCATCTCTACAACTTTGTCAGTCATCCTGCAACTTCAAACGGCCATACTGCAACTCTTTGTGTGTGTGTCTCTGTTCGCGTGTTGGGGTGTGCACAAGAGTGGATGGAAATCTTGATGTCATTCGGGAAGTTTTTGTTTGTCCTGTCCAAGTTTCACAGAGCCCAAGAAACAACTTCTTGACGACAGATGTGTTATATAATCAGCGCCTAATTACAGTCGATCACGGTTCAGACGGTTTTTAATGTAACGTAATGCAAGAGCACACTTATACCGGATCTTTCCCCCTGTTTCATCAAGGTAGTCTCAGATCCCTTTTAAGCCTCCACCGAGTGCAGAAATTATTAGGAAAATCTGTCCTTTACATCATGGGCTCTGACTCTCTTCATTCCAGGTTGAGCGCTTTAATCCTGTAATGAAGAGAGGATTTTAAAGACGGAGACAAAAACAAGAGTTTGGCTCACGACCGCAGAGCCTATCCCTTATAGTACAGAGTCTTTATTTATGTTAAAAAAAGGCTTCAAAGATCCTACGTCTGACGAGGATCTTATTAGAGGAAACATAATGCAAGAGCGAAAGTTGTCCATTGATTAAATAATGTTTAAATTCATCTTAAAAAACACAAAAATGGGGAATAATCAAAGAAAAATGTACGGTTATGCAGATGACACTCGGATCTATGTTCCTAAAAAAACATTGCACCCCTTATTATGTCCCATCTGACTAAAATCAAGGATTGGACACACACACACACACACACACACACCCTCGGTTTCTGCTACATTAATAATCAGTTTTTAAGCCTTGGTGCCTTACCTGCACGCAGCATTTTACCACATGGAACAACCCCATAGCCAATTGGGAAGCAACCAATGTAGCCATGGCAACAATAGTGGACATGAAACCTAACCGAGACAGATGTCAGACATATAGAACCCGCTGAAAACACAAGTCTTAATATAACGTGTTCAGTAAAATATACCTATGCACTACTTTAATGAATGCACCAGGAAGCTAAGCAGCTCCCAACTCTATTTCTTCTTGACTTGACGACTCTAATGCACTTTATTTTGGCATCAGCAAGCACAACATTTAGAGTCTACAATTAATTCACTTAGCAAGAGAATCGATAATATAACCGCCGTCCTTGTTGCCCTTCACGCACTGACTGTGAGTTTTAGCAGCCTGAGGTCCTCTAGCAGGATATCAGACATGTAAAGTCAGCGTTTTCTTTCTGAAACTCTCGTCTCTCATTTTCTTTATTATACGTGTGACTGTCTCCTAAATGAATAACTAAGTACTGTTTCTCACTTATTTTTTATCTGCTATAATTGGTTTGAATTTTTATCAACCATGTTAGCTATAGCTGTTGACTGCTTTATTGTTTTAGCGTCATTTTATTCAATTATTATTAATTGTTAAGTTCTTGGTAACTTATTTTTGAGAAGTACTCTATGAATAAAATCATCATCATCATTATTATTATTATGTAGGAATAAACTGGGGTATATCACAGGCGGATTTGCATGTCAAGAGCCATGTTTACATGTGCAAAATGTTCATACAGCGCAAGTCAAATAATCCGATCATGACGTGCGTATACATGCACCGAGCTTTATTCAGATTAGAAACATTTGAACATGCGCAGAGTTCTCTGATTTTGCTAAAACAACCGCAGAAGAAGAAAAGTTGTATTTACGCCTGTGCTGTCAACAAACCAACAAACGTGGTCATGGTTCATTCATAATGTTGTCACTAGATGGCGCCCTTGTGTACTTATTTTACTGTTCTGTCGACGGTTGCTCTGTGCGTGCAGATGTGACGTCATTACGCCGTTTGTACGCCTTGTTATGTTACTGGAGGAGCAGACATGGTGCATGCGGTTGTGTTTCTTTCAGATTGAGCCGAATTGGATCAGAATCTTCCGATCGACATGTTTACATGACGCATTTTTATTCCGATCAGGCATTTATTCAGATTTTTTGTGCCCATGTAAATAAATGCAGCTAGTGACAGCATGGCAGGTTGAGTCACTCCCTGTTTATCTTTCACCTTTTACACACACACACACGGCTCAGTCTAAGGGTTTAATCATGCTGGATTCACTTTTTATTGCTGGAGAAGATGTTGAAATGTTGAATACAAGTTTGAGTTCAGCACAAACATCTTCAAACGTGTTTTAAATCATGGTTCTCATTTGCTCCTCTGCTCAAGGAGAGGCCTGAAGATCTACTTTTAGTGTGTTGTGACCCTGAATGAGGACCTCTTGTGGAGGGTTTTTGTATTGCTGGTGAGTTTAAAAGCAGTGGAGAGCACACCATGTGAGTATGATGAGCATAAAGAGTGATCTCGATTCAGACCGGAATAGCTTTTAGAAACGCTGAAAGTTCTTACGTAATTTTCATCTTGGTCGTGTGAAAGTATGATTGTAGTAAAAACTTTAATTGCATAAACCAAACCTGTAAAATCTTCATTGTGACGTTTGTAAGCAGAGCCGTGGGACAATTTTAGCTCTTTTCCTGTCGCAGCAGTTCTGCAGCCAAAAAGTGGTGAAAACAGAGACTTCAACAATGACTGTATCTGTGTCACCGTGTGCAGTAATGGTGTACGTGCCGACACACCTCTGACACAAGGCCCGGTCACAGTGACGTGACGAAGAGCCACATCAGATACAACAGGAAGTCTGTCAGAAAAATGTTTAGAAATGGAGTCACTGGTGTACAGGTGGCTGTACATTTTTCAGCAGATCATCTGAACGTGTGCGTAAATCTATCAAGCTGTGGGAAACCCTGATGAAAGTCATGTCCACTTCAGATACAGACACTGAGGAATAGTTCAGAGCAGGGATGTACAGTTGAGTGAGACGCGATGCACCGATCAGGGTCTCCTTTTTCTCATGTCTGCAGACTAATTTATCACAGGGACTCTCGAACAATGGTGCTATGGGGGTGTAATGCATGCAGTGTGGCCTTGCATCTTCCTAGGTAGCTTATGTTGCTCCAAAACCTGAACTCTGCAGCATTAATGGTTCATCAACAGACGTATAAACTACACTAGGGCCCGACCGATCTGGAATTTTTGCCGATACCAATTATTAGGGGGGGAAAAAATCTGATTACAGATTAATCGGACGGTTTTTAAATTTTTTTTATGAAGTTATGTATATACTGTAGATATACTGTAGGCTACTGCTCTTCATGCCGACAGGAAGACCGACTGATCAAACTCGGACCAGAAAAGCGTTTTCAACTAAGGAACCCATGGCGCCTGTGCAGCCGAAACAGCCGACCATTCAGCCCGTTTTCTCTGGCGCAGCGCCTTACAACAAAACGTCAAAGAGACACAAAGACCTCACAGATGCAGTAGCTTGTTGTACTGCAAAAGACCAATTTCATTTTTTTATCATGATTTATATCGATATCGACTGATATGAAAAAAATATATCATGATAAACTTTTGTCCGTATTGCCCAGCCCTACACCCACACCATGGCAGATACTGGGAGTTAAATTCTGATTCGTTAGACCACAGGACAGTTTTCCACTCACCTTTAGTCCATCTTTCACAGGTTTATTCCCTCTGAAATTCAAATAGAAAACTGTGTGACGGGATTTTGAGCCCATGCAGTGATTCCTACTCCAGAGTCATGCCCGTTTTTAACGCATTATGCTGCCTTTTCATTTTTGTACAGAGATCCCTTGAACCTTTTAATCCTCAAATCTCTGTCTTTTTTATGCACAGTCATGTCAGTAAACCTGTTGTAACTGAACCCCATAAATTGAGAGACTATTTTCAACTGCATCGCCGCCTAATCCTGTTTTTCCGACACTGTACACAGCGTTCAAACACTTGAGGAATTGGGGTTGTACACACTGAGACCCAAACCTGACCCCTTGTACATACAGTCAGAGAAATCCAGATGTGTTAGTAATGGCCGATCGGGATCAATTGAAAACATTTGAGAAACATGTATCAACAGCTGCATGTTACAAAGCTTGTGAATGTATCGTGTGTACTGGATTTTTAAGTTGATTGGCCGAGCTCAGCGAAGAAACAGCCAACAGAAGGTGTTGTATTTAAATGTTTGCACAAGATCTCTGAGCAGATTTCCTCTGATATAAAACCGCAGCGTCTCTGATTTCTCCAAACACTGCACTGACCCTGTTCCTGGCTCAGCGCGGATTATAAAAACCAGCTCTTCATAATGAATTCCTTTAGGTGTTTTGTGTGGTATTGGAAGCTATCATGCGGTCTTGTGGAGCCTTGCAGACTCCGGGCGTCTCTCTGTCGTCCTGTTGCCGTTTGACTGATCCCGGTGCGAGCAGATGACTCATTTCCACAGTCTAAACAGTGCAAATTGTGTGTGTGAGGGCGCGCGTTTGTTCGAGTGTGCAGCGTGCGTGTGCGTGCTTGTTTGGTTTGTGCCACATCCGGACGCACTGTTTACAAGCCTCTCCAAACAGGGGAAGCCCACTGGAACAAGAAAGGGCCAGTAAAATTGATTATGTGGAATAATAAACACACAACTCTGCACTTTGTCAGCTGAAAGCTTTTTGCCTCGCTTCTTATTTGACAGCAGAGGTGGGGGCTCGATATTTAACATCCACTTTTAGGGACAAATTGTGCAAAGTGATCCGGCTAACACACTTCAGTCCGAATCTAAATACTAAAACAGCGTGTGGAAACGAGGAGGAGGAGGAGAAATGGCGTCAAAAGTGAGCCGAGTTTTGTGTGTTTGACATAAATTGCGCAGAAGAAGACAAACACTGCTGAATTCTGGCTGGTGTTTACAGCAGCAGCCTCTCCTTATAAAGCGCTTTTCCTAACCCGCCTGTCCTTTTAAAGACGCTTCAGGAATTTCAGAACAGGTCACATAAATATCAGTCAGATCAGCATGTGAAGTTTATTTGGGGCCTCTGTTTATAAAATCCGGAAATGTGCTGCTTGTACTTCTTAACCCCGGCACTTACCTTTCCTCAGTGACAGCTGTGTGTGCTCTGTAACATGTACTGTATGTGTGTGTGTGTGTGTGTATGCCTGCACAAGTTTTCCGCATGCTTGGAGTGTGTGAGTACATGTATGTCTTTGTCATCTTTGTGTGTGTGTGTGTGCGCGCGCGCTTTAAGAGCACATATTATTGCGGTGTTTCAGCCCCGGGAACAGATGGCGGGTATTGTAAATACAGGTGCAAAGAGTGTTCCGGAAGCCCCGGCGAGTAATGAAAACGTTCCTGCGGTTTTGTGATGGTGTAATGCCCAAAGTATTTCACAATTCATCTGAGGACAGCGTCGCTGGAGAGCTGTGGCTCAGGCTGGTGGGTGTTGGATGCAGAGCTGCCCCGTGCAGCTTAATGCGTAATACACTGTCCTGATCCTTCCCTGTTGAAATGAGGAATGCGCTGCTGAGGTGCAGATGGACTTCTTTTGACACACCTTCCTGAGCTCTGTGGGTGTTGATCTGCTGTCTCTGACAATGGAGCTCTGTGAGGTTACTCGTTTGAAGTCTCTCTCTGGAACAAAACCTGGTACACTTCCTAAACCCTTTTTTCCCCTCCTCTCTGGAAGTTCAGAGCAAGTCTCGGGTGTTGCACGTGGGTTAACTTGCAGATGCGTGGATAAACTACATATTAATTCAGGTCCTTGAGGTGGAGTCGGCAGGATCTGAGGAAGTACCAGTTTTTGGGAGAAGTCTTGAATGTAAACTCTACCCCTCCCAACCAGTTTTCCCCTCAGCTCCTCATCTCCCCTCCCTCTCTGCGCCAGCAAGCCCCGCCCACAAATTAATTTCAGGTGTAATGCAGATAAATACTTCAGATAATTACAAATGGGGCCCAGTCAACGTGGAAGTAAACAGCATTGCTGCTACTGTAGATGCCAACAGACTACCAGCAAACACAATGTTTGCAGGACTTCTACAACTAGGATAAAGTGACATAGTCCAGGACCCGAGGGAGGACAGTTTAGCGGCGCTACGACACGCTACAGCAGGTCCGTTTGACAAGAAACACTTCTGTTACAGACACTTGGCTAACTTTGTTAAAGCGGTTTACCTGTCCAGAAGAAAGGTTACAGGGTCAGTAAGATCCCAAAGCGTCCCTCATCATTTATGCTGATGTTGACCCGGCTTTTTTAGCTCTTGTCCGGTCTTCCTCCTTTTTAAGCGCCCGTTATTCCTCCAGAGTCTCCGGTATTTACTTTGTTTTGTTGCTTGTGTTTTCTGTACTTTTTGGTTGGTTTCTACTGTCCGATATTGTAGCACGCTAACTTTGTTTGGGCTCACAAACGTTATTCAGAGGGAGCAGCGTCTGCCTCATAACCAATCAGCACCAAGGAGCCGCGTCCGCCTCACAACCAATCAGGTTGGGGAAGGTGGAGAATGACTTTGTTTACAGTCTGACAGAGCAGGCCGCTCAAAGTTTTTAAAATGTTGACTACACAGACATAACAAAACACAACAATATCGTTATATTACCAAATGACATCAATGACTAATAACTATTGACTGATATTAAAAGCTTTTTGTTTATACACCAGAAAAAAAGATGCTTCTTTAACGGATTCCTGCCTACCTCACCTTTAAATAATTCAGCTGCAGAGTGGGCTTGATGCATTGCAGTATTCTGTAATTTTGTTGCATGCCAGTGAGAAAATAGATTTGGTGTTATAGTCTAACTGATGGCGTGCTGAATACTGCAGTTCCCTGAGTGTCCACTTGAGGCTCTCTGCACATTGACACTCAGCCAAAAAAAAGAAAAAAAAACATTTTTAGAGCAGAAATAAACACATTTAAGCAGCTTTGGTCTGAAGAGCTCGGGGGTGATTTTTTTTACCCCGACACATTTGACTCAAAATCATTAAAGTTACATGAGCTAAAAACAGGATACAATCATTTCTGCACCAAATATTCATTTACTAACTTTAAAGGTTGTAATAGGCCTTTATTGGCTGAAATAAGTGGCTAAATGATAGACTGGTTTTTTCTTCTTGTAGCTGGTAAGTCATCATAAGATACTTGGATTGACTTTTCTCCCAAAACTGATGATCACATTAGGGTGTCTCTCGTCTGGGCATGCTTATTCTGTAGATTGCAGTGTACAACTCAAGCACACACATCATTTTCCAAGGATAAGACAAGGCTACCGCTTAATTAGATCACTGAATAATTACTGGGTAAAGTGTACAGTTTTCAGATGTTTCTCTCTTTTCAGATATCCTCACCCCTCACTGCTAATTGAAGCTGATCTGTGGATCGATTGATGCTCACTGGAGCATAATTTTAAGGCATGACCTCACCGAGTATTTCTTATCTTGAGGGTAAAAGTTGAGGTATCTCTTGAGTTTAATTTTGTGTCTGTAGTGTGTTCGGTCTCCAGAAAAAGGGGGCCAGTATGAAGTGAGGGTCAGCAGAGGTGACCCCTGAAGCAACAGCCTTGATTTGAGGAAAGGTCTGTTTTGGACCCACATAATTAAGACCATCCCTGTTGAGAAACCACAAATAACCGTTCTCCTCTCTTCTCGCTGGCTGGTTTCGAAATGCATGCTTTCCCGTTCCTCCAAATCTAGCTCAGGTCCCGGTGTGATGTTTTGCAAATGTGCATTTTTGTACATTTCGAGGGGCCCCCTTTTTTCTCTCAATTCCCACTAGGTTTCTGGCAAATTTGAAGCATTCTGTAGAGGAGGGAGGTAGAAAAAAAGAAGAAAAGAGAAGGAGAAAATGAGTCCACATAAGGTTCAGATTAAATTGTGTTGTGTTGCCTCTTTTTTTCCTTCTTCCTCCCTTCCCATCGGATGTTTTCATAACTAAACCAAATGTGTGCTCGGAGTCAGCCAAGAGCAGTCAGGAGAGAGAGAATCCCTGAAGCAAAATGTTGGAGTCACATCGCTGAATCGAGTTTCCGCTGCCCTCTGGGTGTCCAGGCTGCACCCGGAGCTCTGCGGCTTATGAACCCCACTTCCCCTCTGGTCGGGACGTTTCCCTGCAAGGCTTTTTATTACTGCCGGCAAAGTGCTGGATTTACTCACGACAGTTTGAGATGATTCTCCCTGAAACAGTTATTAAACATTTGTCAGCTCCATTTGTCAGTCCTCGGGGCTTTTATACAGCTTTCCTATTGAGCAGACTCTTTAAACCAGCTGTCAGTCTGTGCTTACTGCAATAATTTACCATCTTACTCTAAGTGCTGGATGGAGGATTGAAATTTAAAAATAAAACACTGGCAGAGAGCAAAGTCTGCAGGACCTCGAGACAGGTTAAATAAAAGAATACCACACAGTATCGCTTTCTTGGATTTGCAAGTCATTTAAACTTTGCATTCGGTTGAAATGGTTAAGTTTGAAGTCTCTTATTCTTCATCTCAGGATGTGACAACTGTTGATAAAGGGGAGACAAGTCGGCGCTGCAGGCAGGCCAGTTTAATACCCAGACTCTTCTACTGCAGACCCGAGCTGTTGTAATTAAGGTCCGACCGATGTGGATTTTTTGGGGCCGGTGCCGATACAGATTATTAGGGGAGGAAAAAATCTGATTACCGATTAATTGGCAGATTTTTTAATCTTTTATGAAAAAAAACGATCGGTGCCTCGGCGTCTTAACTCACGTTACACATTTCCGGTCCGGTCTGATCTGGAGACATGCAGCTGCCTCAGTAAGAGAAGTAGCTCGATCACTTAATGTGTACTGTTGTTTATTCTACTGTTACTGGCACAGCTAACAGTGTAGCAAGGCTAATAGCAGACGGCTAACTCTAACTTTAGCTTGTATTTTACATGGTGCTTCACCGTTAACTCGGCGTGACCAAGACCAGCACAGCGGGGAACATCGTGAAGTGGGTTGAACCGAAACTTGTAGATTTATTGTGTATTTCACAAACTGGTTTATTTCCCGTTGAGGCGGACCACTCTCCTCTGTGCGTCCCTGAGCTGTCTGCTTCAGATCCGTCACTCTGCTGTGCTGTGAGGTAGTTAGTGGATGAAGGTTGTCATGAGGTCGCTGCGCCATCTACAGGATAAGTCGGGGAACTTTTCAAATGGCGGAACATTTTCAAAGTGAAACCGAATCTTATTCTCTGCATTTTATTTCTGAAAATATTAGCGAAAATCGGTGAGTTTTGGCCGATTATCAATTTGTCTCAAACGGGCTAAAATTGGACGATTTAATCGGCTTACCGATAAATCGGTCGGCCCCTAGTTGTAATGCATGTGAAATTAAGTTTACATGCATTCCCTGACTCCCCCGTAAAGGTCAATTCTGGATAGCAGCTTATGTTGCTCCAAAACCTGATTCAATCGCTCAGCATTAATGGTGCCTTCCAAGATGCCTGTGCCTTACCCTTCAAGCTAAAGGCCCATCTGCATCACCGCACCATCAGGGATGCGGGTTTTTGATCTGAGCACCGATCAGGTGGTCCTCTCTGATTTCAGAGTATGTAAGTTTGTGTGTTTCTGTATAAAGTTTGATAGTTTTGTGGTCTAGAGGAGAAAAAAACTAAACCTCTCCGGCCGTCCACGAAGCATCTCTTATCTTAACGAGTCCTCAGCCGTTTCTCTGGTTTTCATCCCTGATCCATCACCTTCCCTGAACTGAAGGCAGCTACAGCCCCTCACCTTCACAGGGCAGGCGGCTCACGGTTTGGAGTTAGTGCATATGGTGTTGTGGCTGGTGCTCCTCATCTCCCTCCTCGCCCCAGCTTCCCTTCCACATCCTGTCCTGTCTTCCCTCGTCCCCTCCGCTCTCAGACCAGATGTTTTTGTGCACTCGAAGCAGCGCTGATCTGAAGCAGTAATGCAGATGAAGAGCTAAAGCTGCAGCCAGGTGGAATGATGGGATGTTGGGACCTCTGGGGATGAAGAGTGAACGAGTGGGAGAAAGACATCAAATACTGGGGAGTCGGGCCTGGGGAACGCATTGACCCCAACTCGGGGAGCTCAAAACAGACAAACCTTCTTGTTAATTGTCTTTCTCCTTCCCCTTTTCCTCTCTTACTCTCTCTCTTTCTGTCTGTCTCTCTGTCCGTCTGTGTGTCCCTCGCCCAGTCGGAAAGGGTCCTGGAAAATATAAACAGGATGCAGTCATGTCTGATCGTAAATCCCCTCTCGTCTGCTCTCTGGCCCCCAGCCCTGGACCACGTCCGTTCCCCTCCGGCCCTTTCCCCACCCTCTATTTTAGCTCAGAAGAGGAAGCAAAGAGTTTCTATGTGTGCGTTTGTGTGGTGTGTGCACACGTGTATCAGGAATGGATGTGTCTTGTGTACTGTTTTCCTGCTCTGGGGTTGGAAAAGCAGTTTTTTGAACATGTCTGCTTTCTGCATGTAATTTTCTCTGAGAGGACCTGACCTCTTCTTCCACCTGTGGGGGTTTAATCTGCACAGCTGATGCACACATGGCATTCTCTGCATTGTTGCACCTCACTTTTTTCCTACCTGTCTTGCACATTCTTCTCTGCATATTTTCTAAAGATTACAGGCTATATCGCAATCCAATATGCTTGAATTTAACAAACAACATATGAAGCAATTCGTTAAACTTCAATCAAACTTCTCACAGTCTGGCTAACATACCTAGATACTGAGGTTGGGGATCGATGTGTCTCAGTCCTACTGCGACTGCACATCCTCCGAGAAGTAGAATAACATGGATACATTCAAGCCGTAATAACATAAACTAAAGGCACAGTTAGGAGAAGACCTAATCGGCGAAATTTCACTTATCATTAGATCACCTCCTCGCTATGTGAAGCCTCCGTGAGAACAGCACCCTCTGGTGACGGTCTGCAGCATAGGTCATAAGTCCCGCCTCCTTCAGCAATCCCTATGGGGCTGTGGACAAACTTTAGAAATTTATTACACAGAATATACATTTTTCTCCCCCCTGTTTGCGATGTTGACATGTTGTTACTGTAGGACTGGTTTGTGATCAAGTCTAAAAGTCTTTAAAAGTTATTAGGGGGTTCATGTTTTCTATGATTGACACTTGGTACAGCCTATGGGAGTACGAAGATTGCGTAGCTCACCCAGGGGATACGCTGTTTGAGCCGAGCGTCATCACAGCGACTCTCCCGCCAAATGCGTACAACGCTACTGCGCAAGTGGTGGTTTCAGGAAGTTGAGAAAATCTCGGAAATACCGAGAGCTTTTTGGCTTCAAATAGTATAGAGATGGAAGGCGGAGCCAAGTTGTCCATAGTATATCCAGTCAATGGTAAGCAGTCATGATAAAGCGGTACGAAGATTGCGTGGCTCAACCAGGGGATATGCTGTTTCAGCCGAGCGTCATCACAGCGACTCTCCTGCCGAATGTGTACGACGCTACTGCGCAAGTGGTGGTTTCAGGAAGTGGAGAAAATCCCGGAAATACTGAGAGTCTATGGTAAGCACTCATAATGAAGTGGTCCACTTGGGTTGCATTTGCTCAAAACCACATGTTGATGCAAGATCCACCTTTAAAGTCAGGCCATTCACTGGTGCACACGCCTGCTGTCCATTGTAAAGGGTGGCTGATGTAACAGCTCCGCACATGCCTGTTTTGGGGGCTTAAAGAGAAAAAGATCATCCGTAGCTTTAGCTTGCCTTTTTAGATGGATGGGTGTGCCGTAGAATTGAAAGCTTAATAACCGGGGTTCTTGGTATTGAACTTCCTGTATGTTCTCAGTACGGCCTGTACCTGTGACACGGCTGAAACAGCTGCTCATCTTTTGTACTCATGAGAGCTTCATGGCCGTCAAAGCCTTGGACGAGCTCCAACTTCCAGTCACTAACCATGAATACGACTTCTTCGCTTGAACCCTGTGTGCACTTCACAGCCTGCACGATATTGGATGAGCACGCATGTTTGATAGCTCTTCGTGTGAATAAAAGTAAGTATTGAAAAGTTGTATGACAGTTCTCACTCGTCACCTCCTTATTTGGCAGAACCCACTCAGCCCAAATCTTCGGTCTTAAATCAACCTGCTATGACCTCTTTTTTTTAATACAGTGAAACAAAGACTCCGACTAAGTATTGACACATCAGAGTTTGTTATGCTGTCTTCTTTTTGTTCAGGTCCTGAAGTCTCTGGTACTGTGGGTATTCATACCTTAAGCGCTTAAATTACACTTCCCTTTGGCATGCTCTCCTTTCTCCCCAATAATGCTGGCCCAGTTCTTACCACGGTCAAAAGAGGAATTAGTGTTCATTTTAAGATTTGCACTCCCTAGGCGTGTTTCATTGCTGTTCCCTTGCAGCGTGTACGAGCCTGAATGTTTGAAATGAAAAGTTGGACCGGTTGCATGTGAGTTTTGTAACCAGTGAGCGCCTGAAGCAACAACACAAGCATCCCTGCTGGAGGCAAATGAAAACCACATTCATATCCGTTTTTGTTCCTCAAATGATGTCTTTTATTTCCTCAGTGATTGACCCTTAATCTTTGATTGTATGGACCTGAATGTTTTGAATTCAGGAGTTACACCTCACCTGCTGACAGGCTCGTTTCTGTTCTCTGCTCAACCTCGTTTTTATTGAAGCCTTTGCAGAGAAAAATACAAAATATAATCTTTTTTTATTTCAGATGCATTGAAAGATTTCGTTCAAACTGTCTCCTTACAGGTTTGCACGCTCTGAGGCGAGCTCTTGGAGGTGTCCGCCAACCATCAGATCAGCAGCTGATGGGGACAGTGACCGTCACTTTTCAGGACCTGCAGTGGGCCATGTCTATCGTGAAGCCAAGCGCCATGAGAGAGGTCGCCATTGATGTCCCCAAGGTACAGTAACGTCTTGATGTCAGCTCTACTTTAGAGTCATTCTGCTAATTGACTCATACAGTCTAATCAGAGGGCGCCATCGTGCACCTTGCTGTTATTTGTCACCATTTTTACACCCAGTGCCCACCTTGAATGACAACAAATGAGCTTGCAGCCATGTAAACAAAATGGATGAGATATTCTGGCGTAAACCTAAGTTAGGCTAAAACACACTGAAACACTGAGTTAGACACACCCTCAAGAGATAAATATTGCCGACCAATTGCTTCTCTAGTTATACCAACTTTAGTAACGACCACATGATAAATAGCAATACACAGCAGTCTACGTAATATCATTAATGTCATAAATTTGCACCAAGTTATGTTGGTGTCAAAATAAGGGCAAAAGGCAAAATCTGATTTTCTATTTTAAAAGACCTAAAGCTTTGTGTATTGTGTGCATGAATGTTGCTGACCGCTGGCTTCTCTAGTTGTACCAACTTTTGTAACGACCGCACAATTGCAATACACAGCGGTCTACGTCTCCAGGCGCAAACCTCAACCAAAACGCCACTCTATAGCTACAAATAATGCTCAGAACAGCACCTTACTTCATCAACAGTAAACATAGGAGACATAGACCGCTGTGTATTGCAATCGTGCGGTCGTTACAAAAGTTGGTACAACTAGAGAAGCAAGCGGTCGGCAACATTCATGCACACAATACACAAAGCTTTAGGTCTTTTAAATTAGAAAATCAGATTTTGCCTTTTGCCCTTATTTTGACACCAACATAACTTGGTGCAAACATATGGCATTAATAATATTACAAACTTCATGTTCAGCTAAGGTTGTAATTTTTTGCGTTGGGAACTATTACAAAGTGATTTAATTCAGGCTCGACAAGTTTTAGCCGAAAGACGAATGTTTCCTTGAGGTGCTGAAAAGGCTCTTTTTGGTGGAAACAGACTGTAAGTGTGAAAGAAGGCTGTCTGCAGTTAATGTGGTCAGGAAATGAAAGAACAGGACAAAACAAAATACAAACGTTGAAGCTTTCCAGGCCTTGACAAAAAAAACAAACAAAAAAACTTGCTCAATGAGTGAGATGCTTCGTAAATCTAATGCCGGGAAACATGCCTGATCACTTAGAGATGCAGACTCTCCCTGAAAATGCCTGTGTTGTTATTCTTCATGAAACGATCTGCACTGGGTCCCTTTTTCTTTCTTCTTTTTTTTTTGTGATCACCATCAGCTGTGTCTCAATTGCACTCAACCTTTCAGAGGACCCGTAAAGAAGCAGACTGGTTTCCATCATGCACGCTCTGCTTTATTTAAAGCACAAAACAAATGCATGACTTAAATGAAGAGAGCACACTTATCACCAGCAGCCTCGCCTCCCTTTCCCCTCTAATGCATGTTCTGAAAATCCCTTAACTACTCTTTGGATCACTGACCACTGAATCACCAGCACTTAAAAAGATGGGGTCAGGCTGAGGAAGAGTGGAAACGACCCGGTGGCCATTTTAGCCTCCTCTGCGATGAAGATGAATCACTTTGCTCTGAGCGGATGGAGGGAGAGGAGAGGAGAGGAGAGAGGGGAGGATAAGGAGGGATGAGAGGACAGTGGTGAGACTCCAGGATGTTTTGGAGTTTGCATGTGCAAGACATAACGGACAGGAAGAGAGCTAACATCATCCTCCACCGGTAATTGAAAGCAGATCGGGTCGCTGACGGTTCCTGCCAGAAACCAAAAAAAGGAGTGGAGGAGAAGAAGAGGAAGAAATGTCCTTCCTATCCTCCGCCTTTCACCCTCTGCCCCCCCCTCTGCAACACTCTGAGCTCACTCAGAGACGTTCAGTCCTTGCGGCCGGTTCCTGGAAACTAGAGAGAGGAGTGAGTTTGTTTTTTTTTTTTCCTCTATCCCCCTAGTGCAGCTCAGCTGAAAGGCCAGCCGCAGAGCCCCGGACTTGATTATATCCACATGAGTGCAAACATTTGTTTCTAATCCATTTTATATAAGAAACTTCCAGTGGTGCCGGATGAATACACTCTTCGGGCTCCTCAGAAACCTTCTCAGATCAAGTATCTAGAGATTTGAGTTTTGCAGATAACGCCTCCTGATTCATGATCTATTTATATGTAAATAAATTAAAAGTTCATTCCTAATCCGGTGCTTGTTTTGAGACAAGATATTCTTCCTCTTTTTGACATTTTCTTTGTTTACCCAGCATTGCCTTTTCGTATAATCATCTTCCACTCCTGTAGTCTGGCTTTAATATTTTCATTAGGCAGTTCTATAACAAGCACATTTATTCCCCCTTTTAAACTCGCTCCTCATCTCCCTTGACTTCTTTTTTTTTTTTTTGCCTAAAAAGTCCCCCGCCAACCTCCTCTCAACCCCATCAAAGGGCCAGAGCCTGAGAGGCCCCTTGTAAAGTTCAGAAAACAACAGTAAAAGATAATAACTAGGTCTCGTACCCAAAGGAAGGGAGGGGAGAGCGGGAGGGGGAAAAACGCGGCGCTGCGAGGTGTGAGTCAAAACATCGCCTTGTAATTCCACAGACGCTTCATTCGTGACAAAAAGCACCTTGCACTCAATTTTCCTTTACATTGTTTTTTCTTACAATGACTCCATTAAGTCTGCAGGGACTTGACTTAAAAAAAAAAAAAAAGCATCAGAACGGGGATGAGATGAGAGTTTATTGTGTTGTGCTGCACATCTGCTTTCTCGGTGGGAAGAGCGGAGTGATTGATTTGTGTTTGTTTGACAGGCAGGTCTAAGGACGCTGTGGGGAAACTCAGGCTGCAGGGCTGCGAACACTCGAACAGAACAAAATCTAGGTCAGATAGCAGCTTCAAATGTGTGTTATTCAAGGAATTTGTTTTATTTGTGTTATTTACCTGACGAGCGGGGTTAAAACGATAGGAAAAGTTGACATTATACCATAATTAACAACATTGTACTCACCACATACATCAATAACATGACGACCACCTGCCTAATATTGTGTAGCCCCCCCTCCCCTTATCAGGTCAAAGCCAAAACAGGACTCCACCAGACCTCTGAAGGTGTGCTGTGGTTTCCGACACCTATATGACCCCTAAAGTTCTGACAGTTGTGAGGTTTGGCTTCCATGAGTTGGACTCAAAGGCCGAGTCTAAACCTTGAACTTGTCGTTTTATTCCTCCAGACCTCCTTTGCCTCTATGGTCCAGTTCTGTAACTCAAGTGTACAACTGGATGTGGATCTTGTGTCTGAAATTCAGAGCAGATCCGACACCGTATGAAGGAGTGACATCAACTTCCTGTTTCGTGGCACGTGCCAAAGTTTGATAAGAAGCTATGGACGCACATCTGACATGGGCATCGCCAGTGTGTCTGAAATATCCAGACTGACTGTTGATTGGATGAAAAGCTTAAATCGGACATTTAAATGACAGACTCCTTGTTGGGTTTTCGTCATCCAATGAATGACTTTCTAAGAGGTCTTGGTGTGATCCTTGAACCTACCGATTCATGCATGGACTTTAAACTCACTGGAAGAGGTAAATCGTTTACAGTCCCACTCTGATCATTTTTTTTTACTATTTAAAGTGTTCTCAGTTGTCCTCAAATTGTGATTATTGAGTTTTTAGCCAAAATCACATGACCTGTGTCTTATTCAACGACTTTTCTTCTGCAGAGCTTCAGTCGCTCACTAGCAATTCGCCTCTGAGTCGTGGGCGGAGACACTTCTTACACTTCTCTTCACATTAGCTTGTAGCCTAACATTGCCAGTGCAGCAGACGTGGCAGGTAACATAGGACCTATTCAGATCTCAGACACTAATGTTTTTAGTGGCATGATGAAAGTTAATATCATAATTAGCTTTCTTACGAGCATTGCCATCCACTAAAGCACACACTTGTTTTGCGATTCTCCTCTCTACTTCTCCAAGTTTGGCCTGCATAGCTGGGCTCTGGGGGCGGAGCTTGGATTTGTGACATAGGAAATCTCACTGTATCCGAGCCTGAAATACTCAGAAATGCAATTTTGCTCCTATTTTTCCTCATGGTATGTCCTGTAGCATCAGAAAAATGCCTTATGAACATGTAGACAACAAGAAAAACAGGATTTTCATCAGAGCAGGTCTTTAAGAGGCAGTATTGAGTCATTTTATTCAAAATTTTGACGTTTTAAATCCATAAAATATCACATATTAGCAGGTCTGATGTGTTTCTGATTCCTGGTGAGTTTGAAGCAAAAAGAAAGAAACAAAAATGTGTTTGGTTTTGATTGTCCTGCAGACCACACATTGATGCTTTGGGCCTTGAGAGTCGTAGTCATGGTAGGTGCTATATAAAGCTATAAACATAAGACATTTTACCATGCCTAGGATTCATTGTGAGTTTCATATTAGGCACTTAAAGGGAAGAATATTGTGTAATTTTTGTGGAGGTATATCCACAAACATGTTCTTCTTCTCTTTAATTGTCTTTTTTCGCTCTGTCTTTACTTCCACTTGCCTTCCTCTAATCTTATTTCACTGTTGTCTTTATCTCGCTGCACTTTTTAGTTCATTTTATCCTTTCTGGGCTTTCAACTGGGCGTTCTGGTTCACTCGTCTGTTTCCGGCCTATCTCTCCATCTCTTCCTCTCCTCCCCTCTATCCGTCCTCTCCACTCTCTCCCTCGCTCAGCACTGTCCATAAATTGTTCGGTATTTACAGTATGTGGCCAGACGCCAGGTTTCCATTAGGTGCTTCATTCCCCGGAGACGGCGCCGGTGGCCTGGGATGTGTTACCTCTGGATGGAGAGGTGGAGGAGGAGGAGGAGGGTGATGGGGGAGAACTGAACATAAGAGAGGGAGAGAGAGCAGCAGAAGAAGAAGAAGAAGAAGAAGAAGGGAGAGTGGTGAGCAGCAGCCTTTAAGAGGAAGAGAGAGATGGTCTGATAGTGAAGGTCAACTGAGAATGAATAAGAAAGAGCAAAAGTTCAGAGGAGATAAGACGAACAGGGAACAGGAAGACAAAGAAAGCAAGGAGAGGAAGGTGGAGGGGTATTACCTTTACATGCTCAAGTAATTAGGTGATTTATGGCTCCCATTAAAACCTCAATGAAGACCGAGACACAAATAAGCTAAAAAAAACTAACAAACAATTATTCAAAGTATCAGGGAAGAGATCTGATTACGGGCCTGAGAGCACCTGCTGTATATAGGTTATTAGAGTGCATGTATCTATGTTGTATAACTTCCTGCATAACCGGATTTCTCCCAGTAACCTGGTTTCCTTTCTGAATGTAAATGCACTCTGGGCGAGAGCAAGTGTGCGAAGGGCAGGAGATAAGCCCGATAAGAAACAGAGAGATAGTAAGAGGGAGAGGGTATGGAGGTAGATCAAAACAGGCGAGATTGAGGAGATAGTTAAAGAGGAAGGAAAGGAGGAGAAAAAAGATGTCTGAGAGGCTGAAAAGAAGAAGGAAGGGAGTAATGGGTGTGTAATCATAAACCAGACAGAAAGAGATAGTCTTTGGATGAGGGCTTCTCTTCTTATCTACTTTATCCCCTCCGGTTATTCACCGCAGGAGCTTCTCCTCCCCTTCCTCTCTTCCGTCCATCCCTCTCCTCCATCTGTCAGACACAGAGCTCTCGCTGGACTCTCTGTTGTTGTTCTCCCTGATTTAACCGGATCCCTCCTGTTCCTCCATCTACCTCCAAATGTTCTGTCACACCTCACTTCCCTCTTTTCCCATTAGTTTTGAAGAACGGCATTAATTTTGCACTTCGCCCAGGCAGGCGGGCGGAGAGTTAAAGAGGTCCTGCGTGTGGGTTACATGAGAACATCATTGACGTCAGAGTGCAATCAGAGTGTGTTTGGTCTGTTGCATTTATTGTTGGTGATGTGTTTGTGTTTGAGCAACCATAGATTAGAGCTGTAAGATACTTAAGAGGAGACCAGGATGACTTATCACAGTGTATCAGACCAGAGGGAATCTGAATTACTCATGCAGCACATGTTGTTGTCCGCTCTCTGTTCACCACGCGAGATACATTTGATTCCCCACATGCAAACTGTGTCTTTTCTGCTCTTTCTTTCTTCTCTACTTTAACCTCATTATCAGCGTAATGAATAACTTGCATGCAATAGAAATTAATTAGGCTTTTTCACGACAAACAAACACTCAAAGTTCCTGACAGGAGCTTTAATCAGCCTCACGTGTGCAGGGATCAGCTGATGTATGTGAGGTATTGAGCGTCATGTCTTCACCTTCCAGGTACGCTGGTCGGATGTTGGCGGGATGGAGGAAGTGAAGCTGAAACTAAAGCAGGCCGTGGAGTGGCCTCTGACGCACCCCGAGGCCTTCACCCGAATGGGGATCCAGCCACCTAAAGGAGTCCTTCTTTATGGCCCTCCAGGATGCTCCAAGACCATGATAGCCAAGGCTCTGGCTAATGAGAGCGGGCTGAACTTCCTGGCTGTAAAAGTGAGTTTTTGACGTGGAGTTTTTCTCGTATGTCTTTTATTTTCTGTATCCTGACATGGTTAAAAAAAAACAAAAAAAAAACGTATTATTTTAGGATGTGCTTTTATTTAGATAGGGTTACCCACATCAGTCGCAGCGTTAGTAGTGAAGAAGTCTCCCTGCCCTTTGACCTGTAGGCGTTCTGACTGCACTACTTCCTGTGCAGAAAGCGTCCCTGTCTGACCTCTGACCCTGTGTTTGTCCCCTCTCATTCATCACCTCATCCTCTGTCCCACCCCCTCTTGTCACCCTCACCCTGGGCCCATTCAGGCGGGGTTGACAGAGATTGATTGATCATCTTGTTGAATTTCTGATCAGGGGATACTTCCACAGCGGTTGCCGTGTGAGACCGAAAGCTGAGACAGAATCTCTCAACCCGGCTCATTAGGACGTCTGCAGATGAAGCTGCTGTTTGTTGAGTTTAACTCTACAAACGTAGGTTTTTGTACGCTGAAGGGCGAAGCCAGACAGGTTTTCTTGAACTCTGGGAAAAATCTGCGCATAATGATAAAAAAATCACACATTATCTGCTGTGTGATATGAGCAAGACAGTTTTTTTTAAATTCAACCACATACAAGATGCAGCTTAAAAATGCAGCATGTGTAATTGAATATTTGAGTAAAATTCATTTTAACAGTGGCGTTAGATTAGGGATGTTCCCAGCAGTTAATTTCACTGACGGTTAAACGACTAATTTTGAAACCAAATATTCGAATACACGAAAATTAACTCCCAGAAAATCGCCCAAATTGAGCACATGTCGATCTATATGACCAGATATCATCTGAAATAAATATTAAAAGTACATGAAAGCCATGCTTATAATATTAAAATATGTTACAGAATCTTATTTTAGCGCTGGAGAATGACATAAAGTACGTGAAAGATCAAAGCAATTAAGCTCCGCTTTCGTTATTATTATAAATGAATTAAAAGTATATTTTTATTATTATTTTTTTTATGATTATTATTATTGATTAATGAAATTATATAATTTTTATAATAATAATAATAATAATAATAATAATAATAATAATAATAATAATAATAATTCACCTCTACCAAAAAAACATACATGACTCTGTAGTGGAAGTCACCTCATGGGCTGAGGTTGTCATTATCAGTTAACTTCCTTTCTGATTCATCCACAAATGCAGGTTCAAATTCTACAAAGAGGCAACTTCTCTGAGAAATGAGGAATAAACTCCAGAAAACTGCGTCATTTTCATACCATCACACCCATCATATGCTGAGCTTGTTTTACAGTGCTGTAACTTTCACTCCTGTGCTTGTGAGACAGACTTTTGTTGGATTGCGTATTGTATTCAACACAAAGGTGATTAAAATAAAACAGGCTTGTACTAAAATCTTGTGCAACAGTTTAGGAGTCTTCAGGAAGAGCATGTGCTCTGCAAAAGGGTAAAAAACATCCTGTCCCTCCTGCTGAAAGCTGCTCTCCACCATCTGCAATAACAGTATCAGGTTTTTCCAGTGCAGCGGTTGCTTTGACATAGATACACCATCCAGATTTAAATGTGGATACTTTAAGGCTCAGCCTGTTTCCTCTGCATGAAAAAGCCCTATTATCATCTTGTCAATTTCGGTTTCCTCCCACCGCCGCCACTCACACACACACACTCACATCCGCGCATTCATACGTGCACACACGGCCTGTATCTCTGCACTGTCAATGATTTCAGACTCTGCATGTCCAGCTCTTGGCTCTGCTGCAGAGAAAGAGGAACCTGGGATTAATGAGTCAACCTCCACACTTACTGCAGGAGACAAAAGGGCTGGGAGTTAAGTGTCGTCTCCTCCGTCAGCACTGAGGTGTTGAAAGGGTGGATTGCAGGGGAGGAAGTTCTTGTGAGGGCTGAGTGGATGTTTATCTGCCTGCGAGTGAGGGAGAGAGGAGGGAGGGAAGGACTGAAGGAGAGGAGAGAGTCAGAGAGGGTATTAAAGGTTTAAGGAATCAAACTTGTGATGGTTTTAGTGCAAGTTGTGTTAGGTGGAGTATCAAGCAATCAATCAATCAGACTTTAAAGCTCTTTTCATAAAACAATGATGGAACATGATGTGATGTACTGTTGGGGAGGGAGCTGCAGCAGCAGACGTGGTACCGCAGTGTTGACACAGTGGGGGGAAAGCCTTTATTTGCTGGTTGAAACACAGGTGTCACACACACACACACACACACACACACACGTACACAAATAAACCAACAGAACAGAGTGTACAGAAAGATGTTGAACCAGCACCTCACACACCCTGCTGTCCTTCGTGACATTCTCACGCTGCGTTATCGCCGTTTCACTCTGTTCCTCTTTTTAATCTGTAAAAGACGCCACAGGACGGCAGCTGCTCCTCCGCTCTTTCTGTTTGTTAACTCTCGGTCTGAAACATACGAACACGATTAGTCAGGAGGTGTCTCAATGACTGTGGTATGAAAAAAGCAATGTGGTGCACCTTGTGTGTTGCACATTACGCAGCCGTAATGCTCACATACTATGAGCTCTATTAGGTCTGCAGAGGCAATGAGCTCATTTGAAAGATAGAAAATGCTCATTACTGCACGCTGCAAAGCATTTTATCCAGCTTATACCAGTCAACAACATCTGGATCTTTTTTGATGGATTTTAGTCGACTCATTCTGCAAACAGGTCTCCAGCTGAAATTGCATCCAAAATACATTCAAACCTTTCGTCGACAATGTCCATCTTAGTTGAAAACAAACCTGGGTCGACCGCTCGAGACAAAACCTCTGCCTTAAAGGTGTGTGCATGGACTGTTAGGACATCATTTTTACCCGCTCCAAACACTTACAGAGACTGGACTGAACTCAACAATTTACATCTAAGGTTTGTTCATTTGGCGTGAAAAACACTGATGCCCTCTGCAGTTATCAAAAATGATCAAAGACCCCCACAGGAAATACTAATCTAACGTTAGATCATTGTACAAATTCTGACCTAAACTTGATTCTATCTTCCCTGTAGCCTTTAAAAACCACCTCTTTGATTTGAGAGTCACACAGAGATGGTGATATCTCAAGTAGGGCTGGGCGATATGGCCTCAAATCAATATCATGATATATTGAGCAGTTCACCTCGATAACGATAAATGGACGATAACTACTCCACAAACTGCTCACCCCCTCCCACATTAACTTCGTCTACTTCAGCCTCTACAACTTTTGATCCGTCCTCCATCTCCTCACCTGTCTTTACCTCTTTGTTACAGACTGGATGGGGCGGAGTCACGTCTCTGACGTAGGACAGTGTCTTAAAGGGACATGAGACCATAGCCTACCTACACACATCCAGAACCAACTTTTGTTTATTTGGTTTTTTGACACCGAATATATTGACATGGGCAAAATGACGTCAGTTATTGTCGTAAATTTCAGTATCTGTAAATTTTGGGTTTCTCGCCCAGCCCTAATCTCAAGCTCAAGTATATATCCTTATATATTCTGATAGTAAGGATGCCCAGCCCATGTTCACACTTTAAAAAATGAGAGGTCCACACGGATGATCATTTTGACAAGCTTTACTGGTCGCAGATCTGGGTTACAGCTTTATCATGCCACAAGTGTAACAAAGACTGGTCTGAGATCATTCAAGTATATAAAGCCGTTCACCTTTTCAAATATTCCGCTTGCATCTTGTTGACCTAAAGGAGAGTCCATGTAGGGAAGCCCGAGTGATGTTAAACATGGGCACAAGGTCCTTGTTTTATGATGGTTGTCGGAGGCCCATGGCTCCACAAATCTAGCGCCAAAGTATCTGAGGTATTTGAGTGACACAGCTCCATCACCCTAAAGGCTGACACGACTGGCTAAAGAAAATCACCCTGACACTGATTCTGATACTCATCATTTTGCCATTTTCTTAACATGCTGTTTGAACCTCCTCTCTTTCAGGGTCCAGAATTACTGAGCAAGTATGTTGGAGAGTCTGAAAGAGCTGTGAGAGAGGTGAGTCTCCGTCTGATTTTTACAATAAAAAACAGATGAAATGTTTCTGTTTTTACAAAGTTATGCAATCTTGAATTCTTATTTTAGACCGCATTAATCCATCCAAAGTAAACTGTTTCAAGTGTGCTGCTTCTATAAATATTTATAGTTGCGGATAGAGGGAACAGATGGTTTTGAACGTAGCCTGTGACATTAATGAGTGCTGTATTTCCTGCCGATGATGCCCCTCGCGATGATTCATTCCTCCTGCTGAACATTCGTCCTGTTTTCCTGTCTCCTGTTGTTGCTGACGCTGCCTGCAGGTGTTTCGGAAGGCGAGGGCCGTCGCTCCCTCCATCGTCTTCTTTGATGAGATCGACGCTCTCGCCAGTGAAAGAGGAGGAAGGTAGCGTGCGTGATTTCTTTCAAACTTTGTTGAGACGTGTTTTCATTCAGAGGAAAAGGTTATAACTTCAGGGTGAAAATTACAAACCCCACCAGCTTCACTTGACTTCCTCTCTGAGAGTTCCTCAGTGATTGTTCACTCATGACCACCGCCACTGTCCACTGTTTACTATTTTCAGCACTGTGGTCACTCATTGTCCAGAGATGACAAATGCTCAGTCGTCCCCGCGGTCTGCTTTAATTTACCCTCCCTCGCCTCGTCTGACAAAGATTCACTTATGAATGGATGGAGCAAACATCCCAAAAAGTCTGCATGACTGCTCTATCAAAGCCCGCCACTCAGTTCCCATGGTGTCCGCTCAGACTTTTGCGGCTTTTTCTCAACCGGCGGACACAAAACACGGTCTTGTCCGGAGGCGCTTCAGTGGGATGGCACTGGGAACATCTGTGGCTTAAAGGAAAGAGGACGGGGGGCGGACAGAGGACACAGACCGGAGGCGCACAAACACTTCATTGTGCCCGTCCACGGCAGATGGGAAAGGCCAAATATGCAGCGTGCTTCCTGGTAAACCAGCCGATGAAGCTAAATGTAGGAAGGAGCATTTAAAGGCCAACTTCTCCGTGTGGACCCCCAGGCAAAGGCTTCAAATGCTATATGTGCTCAAACACACCTGCTGTTTTCTGTTTCAGCTCATATTTACCCTTCAGAACCGCCACCACTAAAAGAAATATTCAGTTCCTCCTCTCAGAAGAAAGATTTTATAAATCACAATCACCCCCTCGACTTTGTCTGCACAGAAGAGCATCAGAGGCAGTAAAAGAAGTCTGAGAGTGTCACTGTAAAAGATGAAACAGCGTCAAGTGTAAGTTAACTTACACTTTTGGGTTACATGCCTCCAGTCCCACATTACATTAAACATTTAAGACTGTTTTTGTGGTTTAGTGTAAAAATACTTGCACTTAAACACAGTTGGGGTGGAGCTTTGTTATGGTGTCCTGACATTTCTGTGGAAAAAGAGCTGCAGCCTCATCCCCCGACAAATGATATGTTCCCGACTGGAAAGACAAGGTTCTGTTAGACTGTCTCACTTCAGTCGTTAACCATGATAAATCACATTTTTAATCACATGTTTGCTGTGCCATTTTTCTTTTTTTTTTTGCATTTCAAAACTGTTTTAAGTCCACAAAGAATTCTTACGGCTGTCTCAGTCCAGCAGGGGAATTAGTGCAATCAAATACAAGTAAAGATTTCTGCCATTCAAGATTTTCACTTCACAATATAAATATCGACAATATCTTCACGATCATTAGGGGAAAAGTCAAAAATAAAACGAAGAGAACAGTCAAACTGGAGAAAGCCAAGACAAGAGTAGCAACACGTTACTTTATGAACTTACAAACACGATTAACTTTCCTGTCATGGTTTGTGATTTATCATCAGCCTCTCTAAACGACTGTTTCCCATGCTTTCATTGTGAGATTCGTTCTTGCGTTTCGGTTGCCTTATCGTCAAACTGTGCTTTTATTTCATACTGAATGAAAACAGCTAAAGAAGAGTTAGAAAGTATGAATATTTGATTAATAAGTAACCTGTAGAGGTTAAGGCTTTAATGTTGTCTTTAATTAACCTTAAATTTCTGTTTTAAAAGTGTCTGATCGTCTCTCGGACGGCTGCTGTAGCTAGCTCGCTTGCACTCTGCTACTTCTTCTTCATCTGTTTTATATCATGTAGCAACCAGCCCTCTTGTCATTATTTTAAATATTAAGCATTTAATCTACTTCAACTTTTTTTTCCCCTTTTCATTCTTTATCTAAACCAGATTTGACTCTGTGGCGTTTATACTTCGGTGTTTTTCGTGCTGTCTTGGCTCCTCTCCAGTACAGGATGCGACTCTGTTGCAGCTTCATCAGTCTGACAGGATCTTTTGGCTTTTTTCAGTTTGATTGAGCTCCTTTTTCCTTATCTTAAAGTTCATTTTTGCAAATGTCCTCTGACTCTGCAGCCAAGTCTCCCCTCTGCTACAGTGTGAGAGTTTGTCAGCTGGACGTGAGGCTGGACTCGTGCCTCAAGGCCACTCGCCATTAAAAAAAGAAAAAAGCACTTAAGCGCTGATCTATAAAGGTTATTTATTGGTCTTCACTTCCTGCCATGTTTAATCAATGAAGTGGCTTAGCACGCCGGCAAGAATTCAAAACTGTTGACACAACCAGACAGCCTCTGCTGTGTGCGTTTTTTTCTTTTCCTCTCGAGGCAGGAGATGAGAAGCACCTGTAAATCTGTCAGCCTACCTGCCACGAGTTCAAACTGGTGGAATGAAATGAAAAAGACAGAAAGAAGGCAGGAAGAGAGGCGAAGGAGGGGGGGCGAACACAGATAAATGTGAGATACAGGCAGGAGATTGACAGACGAAAAGGAAACGCTCATTTCAGCTCAAATGAAAATAAACTGACAGCACGAAGGAAAGAAGAAAAGATAATATTATGAGAAATCAAGGACAGATTGTTCTCTGTCCTCTTTCCTTTAACTTTATCCTCATTTTCCTCAATTTCTCTCTATCCCCTTTATCTAAAGTGCCTCATGTCTTTTGTTGTATTTTCTTTTTTATACCCGTTTATCTCCAGTTCATCGCTCTCATAATCCTCTCCTCCCCACTGTCTACCTTCCCCTCAAACTCTCTCTGTCTGTCCGTCTCTCTGCCTTCATATCGCAGCGACAGAGCTCCTTTGTGCTCCTCTGCAGCCTTGTATCTGCTAATGACGTCTGGCACTTCCGCTGGCCCTGTCAACAGAGGCTGTGTGTGTGTGTTTGTGTGTGTTTGGGTTGAGAGGGGTGGCTGTCTGCACCGAGTTATGGAAAATAACCACACTGTAATACAGTGACGGATACACTGATGAGTTTCTGTGAGGATAAAGCTGATAATATTCTGTACTTTAATAATCTTTATGTCAGCAAATGTCACTGTGAGAACTGACGGCGCAGCGTACGCCATATGAAACTTCATCTCTGCACTTTTAAAATCCACTTCGCTTCAAAAAGTTGGAAAATTAGTCAAAATGTTGCACTTGATCATTTTGATTTGATCCCTAATACCCTGTCCTTCTTGCTTATATTTTATGTAATGCATCAAAATACACATTGATCCTTCATTATTGCTGCAATAAGATATGTAGTTTCACTGAGTTTGCACTTCTCGTCGTTGAAGAAAAAAAAAGGACTAAACTTTTGTATCTTCCTTGCAGAAGTTACAGAACTGTAAAAATGACAATGTTTTCATTGTTCCAGGTACACTTTGTTTGCTACATACCAACGTCTTTGTCGATTGTTTTGGTACGTGACATAGTGGGAAAAACAGCCCAGCGGTAATGAGCTTAAAAGGGGGAACATCGCCACCTACCAGAGTGGAGGTGGACATGCCTCTGTCAATAATCCGATTCTTGCCCGGTGCTTGTAAACTCTTGTAAACTGGGACAAAGACAGTAGTCCAGTCGCCCAACATGGGATCCAATGGGAATTCCTTTGTTTTTAAGCCCTGCCTCCAGTGGACACACATCTAATAGAGGCCGTTCATCAAAGTACCATAACAGCCTCATTTAAGAGGAAGAGTCTCGCTTTCTTATATCGTTGTTGTGATTCTTTCATGGGATCTGCATACTACAGAAAGACCCTTGTGCGTTTTCAGCCACCAAAAACGCCATATCTGAGTCCGACAGCCACCAAAACACAACGATAGCTCACAGTGTTGTTGTGGATGCGTATAACTCAACGTCACTTTGTCATGACCTGGCTCAGGTGGTCACAACAAAAAGAAGAAGGAAGACACACACCATGTATAAACTCCCAAACAACTCTTTATTAATTCAAATTGAACCGAATTAGAATGTAAGATATGAGGTATGTAAATCAGTACAAATTAGGGGTTGTGTAAGGCGTGCATGGGTGGAAGTAGGTGCATGTGTGCGAGGGTGTTGTAACTAGCAAACATAAACTACAACTAAACCAAGCCAAACTGAACCAAACCAACCAAAGCCAAGCCAAATAAAGCCAAACCGAACCAAACTAAGTCAAGACAAGCCAAACCGAACCAAACCAACCAAAGCCAAGCCAAATAAAGCCAAACCGAACCAAACTAAGTCAAGACAAGCCAAACCGAACCAAACCAAACCAAACCAAACCAAGTACCTGTAAAGGCAGTCAGGAGAAACAAAAAAGAGGGCCTTGCAAGTAAACATGGGAGCTAAAATACTCCCAGGGCCCAGGTGTGCATAGTTGCTCTGATTAGGATGCAGAGAGAAGCCAACCAGACACACTCCCCACAGCAGCATGACCCTAAAGGGGAATCACATCCTCTTCAATCTCTTTAAGATTTCCCTTTACAGTTTTTGAAAAAATGGTCAAACATGATAATAAAAAGTAAAGAGTTTCTTACTCAGCGTCTCAGACTATATCCCCGGCTGATTCGCGGCTGTAGAAACTTGGGTGGGATTTCCAGTATACCCAAACTTTGGAGTTGTCTGATCAGAGGCAAACAGTAACAAGCCCAAACAAGGGGACATATTTGCTAACTTTGTGTAAAGGAGGTCTGCTTTATTTTGGAGGGATGGGGTGCTTTGTGATGCCTTGTTTTGAGCTGCAGTTCAATGGAACGTCATTGGCAGGAAGACTCTTGTTTGCTGCCAAAGGCTTTTCTTTTGGGGCAAATTGTGTTAATGAAAGAACCTGCCATCAGAGTGTCAGTGAAACTATTCAGAAGTCCCCCCGCAAGGATCCAACAGCTGGATGAGTTCATCTTCGGTAATTATCCTGATGACTCCAGTTGCTTATGCATGTCATACAGACATCTGCATATCTCAAGTTGTCACCTTTCATTTCTTTCGAGTACGTACGGTCTGTCCTCACCTCGTCCATTCAGCGATTTTATCTGTTATTCATCACTTTTCACTCTCAAAAGTTTCTGGCTTATTTACAAAAAGCTTTCCCTTTTCCATCTCTGTTTCTCAATCCAGTCCACTCATCTGTCTTATGTTCTCATCCAGCTCTTCAGGCGGCGTCGGAGACCGGGTCCTGGCCCAGCTCCTGACAGAGATGGATGGCATCGAGCAGCTCCAGGACGTCACAGTGCTGGCCGCCACCAACCGGCCCGACATGATCGATAAGGTAAACAGACGCCGGCTCTCGTGTCTTCTTCTCCTCTTCCTCCTCTTTGGTCCCTGATTGATAAGCTTGAGGGGATGTTGTGTGTTTGTCTCCCCTGTCTCCTCCTTTCCCTCCCTTCTTCTGTTGTACATGATTGATAAGGTCAAAGGTGGCCTGCTCCAAACTGTCTCCCTCCACTCACTCTCTGCTTTTGTGCCGCTGGATTGGAGAGAGATCAAATGGTTGTTCATCATGCTGGGAGTAGACGGAAACAGATTCAGAAAACTGCAGGTCTGTTGGTACACAGGAGCTGTTTCACCGTCAGGGTGCATTGATTAAAATTCAAACCACTGATTCTTTAATTTCTTTCATTTTTTGTCACAAGGTTCATATTTCAACAATAAAAATAATTATTTTATTTTTATAGCGCTTTTAAAAACAGAAGTTTCCAAAGTGCTTTGACAAACAGTTGCAAAGCACAGAACATCAGCACATGGAAATAAAAACAAATAAAAACAAAAGTCCAGTTAAAAACAAGGCCTCCGAATTGAACGCCAATTTCATTTTTCATAAGAAACCCAGACAATACAAGAACCCTTCAACATAAAATGAGACCAAGAGGACCAAAATAAAAACGTAAAACAGGTAAGAAGAGGAAATGTCATAGAGAGGGGAGGGCAGAGAGCAGGAAACAGGATAGTAAATATAAAAGAAGAGAAATTAATAATGATGATAAAATCATAATAAAATAATCATGATGTAATATTAATGATAAAATGGAATAACAAAAATTAGCAGGAAAAAACAGTAAAATCATTAAAGGGCCTAAAAGGAAAAAGAAGAAAAAGATTATAAGTAAAAAAAAGACTAAAAGGATAGTAAGTCGAAATAAGATAGAGGTAGAAGAGAAAAGAGAAAAGATGGCATCACATAAAAGCGAGTCTGTAAAAGTGAGTTTTTAAATTTGACTTAAAAGAAGTGACTGTCTCTGCTGTACGCCTTATCTCCTCTGGCAGGTCGTTCCAAAGTCGAGCAGCTCTGATGGAGAAAGATTGATCACCTTTAGTTTTGACTTTGGAACGACCAGGAGACCTTCGCCAGAGGATCTGAGGCTGCGAGTTGGTTCATAAGGTATTAAAAGCTCTGAAATGTATCTCGGAGCAAGTCCTTTGAGTGCTTTGAAAGTAATCAATAAAATCTTAAAATCAATTCTAAAACTGACAGGAAGCCAGTGAAGGGAGGCTAAAATTGGAGTGAGGTGATGCCGTCACAATGAGTTTGTGAAAAATAAGGTTTAATATCCCAAATCTCATGCAGGGATCTTTTCAGGTTCTATCTTCAGGCTTTCGGCATTAATGAGACTCAAACCGAGACAATGAAGAACTGCAGGGAAGTCACAGATTCATTTCAGCCCTTCTCCTTTGTTCCTGCTTTCCAGGAATATTTCAGTAAATTAAGACGCTACTATCAGTCTTTTATTCCCCGGCCCCCCATTCATTTTCCATTTCCCACCCTTTTATCTCCCTCTCTTCCTCTCTCTTTGGTCTCTTATCCACCCATCTCGGTCCTAATGAAATTTCCTGAGTGCTGATCAAAGACTGAGTCTGTGCCTTGTCAGAAAGGACACAGGAAAGGAAACGTCGCGCTGCTGTTCATCTCTGTCCTCTCCTTTTTGTTTTGTTTTTTTTGTCTTTCTTCTCCAACTCACTTTAAATACACCCGTACTGTACCTTTCAATCTCTGAGGCTTTCACAAAGTGTTTCAGCATCATCTTTACACAGCAGTAAGAGGAGTTGGAGTTTTTACAAAGAGCATTCCCCGTTTTTTACCTCAAAATTTACCTCTAAAAAATAGAGATTTAAGAAGCACAGGCACAGACAAGAACAAAGTTTCATTTCCGGGGTTTGTCCTGAGTATTTTACACCGCCTTTTTAAAAATCCGATCTCTAGCTGTGGTTTTGAAATGACAGCAGCTCCCTCCGCCTCTGCTGCTGTTTGCCTCCTCGCTTCAACTTCTCTCAGTTGTGTTTTCGCCTGAAAGATGCATTAATAGAAAAAACAAAAAAACAGAGAGATAAACACTGACAGTAAGCAGAGAGGGGGGGGATCAAGCCCCTCGGTGGACAGATGGGAAACCCCAGGCATCCTTGCACAAGCTGGCCTCCCTCTCAGGAAGTGGTCTCCCGGGCAGCTGAGAAATCAGATTACCTCCTCCTGCCAGCACCCCCCACCGAGGGCGAGCGTGAATGTGTGTGTTCAAGTCATTTCAATGAGGAAACTATGACATGCATTTGGAGAGGAAGCCGCCAAATGGACACATAGGCACCCCACTTTCTCACCCTGATCCCCCTCGGTTTTAGCACCCAGCCGCCTTTTACTGCTCCTCTGCCACCACAGGCTCTGACTGTCAGTTCGCACCGGAGATGGGCCAGCATTTCCATACCAATGGCAGGATATGATGGGACAAATGAAGATTAATGGGACGCTCGGGTGTCAATGAAGTCATTGTGGACTGCAGCGGAGGAGGCTCCTGGGGGCCTCAGCTGTTTGACAGACAGGGTGGGAGGGAGGAAAAGATGAAGAGGGGGAGAAAGTGGCATTTGCTTTGGTTTGAGAGGAGCAGGCCTGGTGTCTGTCTGTCAGAGGAGGTGTGTTTTCAGAGGATGATAATGTTCTTCTGTGGAAAATAAACAGCTTTTTATGTTTATGTTTCACAAAAATGACAATGAAACCAACGCTCTTAAGGCTTTTATTTTCTAAACATCTAAAGAACATAAGGAGAATATTTAAAATTCTCACATGTTCGACCATTACCTCTGATTCAGAGTGCCGTAGTTCTGATTGAGACGCAGAAAGTGAACAATATTAAGACGGTTTTTAATTCCCATCAAAAGATTATTCAACGTTCTTCATAAAGGGAAAGTGTAGTCTCAATACTCTGTTTATGTCTCTGTGTTTTGTCCTTGGGATGGACTGGCTTCTGCCTTAGTGTGTTACCAGGCTTGAAATGAACAGGAATATGTTTTTTTCCAAAGATCCTCTTGAGTTTTTCCGACAGGCCTGCAACGTAAAGGATTACAGTGCTCTTGCGTCTCTCCTCCCTTTCGTGTTCAGTGTTATTTCTCTTTCTGTTCTTCACAAAGGCCCACTTAGGGTATCCGCAGGTTTTAAGGGCATTTTTGATGTGCTTCTGTTCCTTTTCCTTACCTTCTTTCTTCGTGGGAATGTTCTCAGCCCGGTGGTTTATCATTTATAAGGGAAGACCTTGTTTATCACAGCAAGACAACACCAAACCACACTCCACACGTGTTACAACAGCACAGCTCTGTAGTAGAAGGGTCCTGGTGCTAAACTGGCCTGCAGAATAGTGAATGCTGTATCACTATTTACAATCAGATAAAATGATTCACAAACCGTCACGTCTGTCTTTGTGAATATTTTACACCAAAGTCCCTTGTTTGTGATGCTGACGTCTGTCTTTTATAGCCGAGACATCCTGTACTTGTGCGCACAGAGTTCTTTAGCTTCCTGTGTCCTTTTTGTTACATCAATGACGAACGTGAATATGCAGCGTCAAAAAACAAACCCTGACTAATGTGGCTGAGTCACATCCTTACACCGAGATTCACACGGCGCACAAAGTCCGACGACTTCCTCTCTGATCCCTCAGACTGTGATTTCCAGAATCCTCAGTATGGTCAGTTTTTATGCTCGTGCTCTTCTGACCGCACCAATTAAGTAAATTCAGATATCAGTTGTAAAAGATACAGTGGCTAATCTAAGTAGGTTAGTCCTTCCTCTGCATGATGACATGTCACCAAACAAACCCCCTCCCTTCTCCTTAAAAAAACGTCCCACACTTCCTCTTTCTTTTGTATTGCGCCAATCACTCAAGCCCACCTCTGACCCGCCACGGCCGGGCTGTGGTGATTGATTAGCACCACCAGGAATATTTACCCAGCCCACTCAGTAGGAAGAACTCCCTGTCACTCTGTTTGTCGAGCAGCTGTGCATCTAACTGCTTGTGCACACAAACACTCGCTCGGCAAAGATGCCCCTTTTTTCCATTTGCAGCTGGAGGAAAACCGCATTTTCCATCTCGGTTTGTTAGTGCTTTGGATCCATCGGCGGCTTACTCCTGAGGAAAGATAGAGCTGTTAGTTTGTTGTTTCACTGAATGACCTATTTGTTTACTCTAATGTGAGCGGGCTTCTTCCATGCTATCAGGAGGCAGGAGTGCTTACAGTGGGGAAGATTACTAGCAGATGGGTCTTTGTTTGGGACCAGAAGCACCACACTGAGCTCTTATCAGATCAGGGGGTGAAAAAAGAAAACAGAGGCCATAGAATTAGAGTCTTAAAGACGGGGTCCTTATCTTTTATAGCACTGAACAATTAAACTAGTGAAATAACAAAACACTCTATAACAAATCAGAACTTTGCAAGTGCTGTATCTGCGTTACATGAACAGATTATCACTTTTACATCGGCGACATGGCGAACCTTCATTATTGGTGTTTATTTTAGGTGTAGAGACGGCTATGATTAACTCCGGTGCAATCTAAAACAAACACTGAGGGCTGACCCGGTTGTTAGGGTGCTATTTCAGGCAAGGCAATAGGGCTGGGCGATATGACCTCAAATCAATATCACGATATATTTAGAAGTTCACCTCTAATGATAAATGAGCGATAACTACCTCACAAGCTGCTCACCCCCTCCCACATTAACTTTGTCTACTTCAGCTGCTACAACTTTTGAACCGTCCTCCATCTCCTCACCTGTCTTTCCCTCTTTGTTACGGATGGTATGGATGGGGTGGAGTCACGTCTCTGAAACGTACCCTACCTACACACATCCAAAACCAACTTTTATTTATTTATTTATTTATTTTGACACTGAATATATTGACGTGGGCAAAATGTCGTAAAAAAGTCGTAAATTTCTGTATCGGTAAATTTTGAGTTTATCGCCCAGCCCTACAAGGAAATACATAACACTCAACACGTTCAAAATCCTTAAGATGAGGAGTCAAATAATCGGTGTGTAATACAGCGTCAACAAACAAATGAGCTAACAGCGTTCTTATGCTAACATGCTGTGAAAAAGCCAAAATACACCCGTCTGCAGCTGTGGGGTGGTCCTTTTGTTTGAGGGACGGCCATCTCGACACTTAAGAATCTGTACAATAAAAAGTTACACAGATAATCAGACAATCGGCTGAGGTCGCTCTAAATGACGCCTTTCAGTCTTTTTAGGTTACGACTTCACTTGGCAGCCGATTTAAATTCACATGTATATAATTTATGAATTTCATCTCGAGGACACCTGGTTTCATCCCTCTGTGTTATCAGTTTATTAGGAATAAATCACAAATCCTGTTAGGGCAGGTACGAGCGGCGTCACTCATCCCTGTACAAATTTCCGTTTCCTCAGTATTACCAAACAGATTCACTCACAGTGTTGTGGGTGAAATTGTGCCAAATTGATGTTTGAGTCACACAACAGCTCTCCAGGTGTGTAACTTCCTTGGAATAAAATAATAACAAGCTGTGCTTCCTGAGGATACCGTTTGCCAGATTTTTTCGTTCTAAAAATTAAAGTTGTTCATCTACTTTTAAATTGATCCCGGAGAAAATCGCAGAACAGGGTTTGAAATACAAGACAATATCAGAATAAATCAAGTCTTTGTCTGATCATGTTTTTTAAAGATATAAAAGCTCTCGAATACTAACCCTTTCATTAGTATCTATCCATAAATTACTCCTTCTTTGTGTTGAGTTTCCTCCTGTTTAGAGAGCCCTCCCTCTGAAGACTCGGTCCTCCTTTTATTGTAGTGTCACTTCTGAACAGGAGATGGTGCCAGACCTGACATGTGTCACTTCTTTGACATGCATGTTCAATGCTGATTAAAACTCTCTTCAACATTTCAGTTTCACTAAGAAAAGGGGCTTTGACTTGAAGGTATGCTGCTGCAAATGTCTTCAGCTTTGAGGGTTTAAATTAGTCAAAGGACAAAGTCTCAAAAGCATCAGTTAGAAAGAGAAAACAGATGAACGTGTTGCCTGTTTACAGCCATCATTACTCTTTGAATGAAGTGATTATTCCTCTTACTCTTTCCGCTTTTAATAATATTGCAATTCACTCATAAGTGGGACCTTTTAGAGGTTTTCCTCATGTTCTTGTTGTATTTCTTGCTCTCTATCTGAATATATCCCTAATCTGGAGTTGAACTTGTCGTTTTTGTAGTTTTACTCTCTTAACTGAAGTGAGTCTGGCCCTGTGACGTCTCCCAGACAAGGATAAGCCCACATTGATAAATGCGGATGAATTCACGCAGACCGTCTGTGGTCTATGAGGCTTCAGCAGCAGGATTCGTGCAAAGTAAATACACGACATCCAGCCAGCATGAGCAGCCTGAACATCTGCCAGTGTTTTCCGAGCCGGTCTGGACGCTGCTAATTGTAATCACAGTCAAATTCCTCCTGACTGTAATTAGTGGGCCACTTTATAAATATTCAGGCATTAGCTAAGTGTAGCTTTGATTTTGCCTCCTCCTTCATTCTGCAGCATTAAGAGCTCACATCAGAGCTCGTGTGTGTGTGTGTGTGTGTGTGTGTGTGTGTGTGTGTGTGTGTGTGTGTGTGTGTGTGTGTGTGTGTGTGTGTGTGTGTGTGTGTGTGTGTGTACTGGCTTTCCATTCATGTATGCTCGCATGCTGGTGTTCCAGATCTTAATCAACGATGTTTTGCAAAATGATTTATGCTTTTGTTATCACCTGCCTGGTGAACCAGAATGGCGGGGTTTCCCACCTCATGACTTTCTTTCGAGTGTCAAATACGTCATAAATCACATGACATTTGTAAAAACAAAGTGATTTATGTGCATGTTGGTGCATTTCAACTTCACGATTGTTTTTTAGTTTACAAGGCCAGCATCAAACAAGTCAAAGTAGTCACCAGTTATTTTTCTGATTTTTTATTCTTCTTCTTTTTGCTAATCCACATTCGATCCTAAATTTCACAGTCCCTAAAACTTGCCAAATTCTACTCCTGATGAAATATCTGATATTTGTATGGACCTCAGGCTACACTACGCTTAAACTGAGGGTTTTAGGGTCACAGAGATATATATTTTTTTATCCTATCTTTAAAATTTTTCCAACCTCGGTTTTAATGGAAACTTAGTCTGTAAACCCTAACATGGGATAAGAATTTTCTCATTCAGTTTTGCGAAATAATTTGAATCCAAACAGGACATTTCCAAACGCGTACTTCAAAAGTTATTTAAAGTTTATGTGAGAAACTTTTAGTTTTTGTCCATTGTGGCGCCCCCTTGTGGAGGAAGCAGTACATGCTTATCTAGTTCTCTTCATACTTTTAAACATATCAATTATCGTGTATATTTTATGTCAATATGACAAAATAGGACGTTCTTCGGCTGCTTGGTGGACACCTGCCCCCTCACACTTATTTCAGGTGTTAAAAATGACGATGACCTTGTCCCCGATGGTTCATAGCTGCTGCTATCAAAAGTCTCTACCTGGATACCTGGATGTGAGTCAGCTCAGATGATGATGGAAACTTGGAGTGGTTTGACAGATTTTGAGCCAGAAAAATTTAGTCAAAGTTTAGTGAAGTCTGTTTTTGGTTTTACTGGCATATCATCCACTTTAACGGCGCGTTATTTAACCAGCACAGGCATGTGGAGGGTAACCTTCAGGAAAGACTAAAGGCTGGGGTTTCTAGCTCTGCTAGTGGTCGCCATACTCAGCAAACTGTTTTGGTATTGTTTCTATACAGATGCTAACACTGTTGCGTAAACTGAAATCGACTTTGGCTGTTCTTCGGTGTTTGCTTTCTTTTAGACTCGGCAGTTTGAATTTAAATTTCCGTTGAAATACGTAAAAAATCTGTTTCTCCAGGATATGTCTGATGATGACACAAAGGACATAAATCCTTTAACTTTTACAGCTTTTATTTTCATATTCACTCAAGATGGAACTATAAACAAAAACCTCTGGTGCTGCCAAACCTTGAAGGTGTGTTTTCAAAGGTTAAACGATAAATAAACTTTGGTTTTATTGTTCCTACTTGATCCTAAAAACAAAAGCCACCTTGCTGTTGTTTCGTTTTGTCCTTTTACTAAGTGATTTATCGACTATTCATTTCAAAACCAGCGGTAACCCTGTCTGACTCCACTGTAAGGTAGCCTAAAGCAAACAATAAAACTATTAAATGTGTGCCGCGCCGCTGTTTATGCGTTGGCTCGTATGAATACCTTTTAATTCCTGCCTCCATACAGACGAAAGCCTCCTGTGAACACGCAAAACATTTCGCTCTTTGTTACTGGGCCTCACAACAGGGCAGCGAAGGATCCTCGGAGTGTCTTTCTGTGAATACCTTTTTTGTTTGGGCCTTTTCTTTGACTCAAACCTCCACCTGAGCCGAGCCTCCTCTCAACAGGAAACAACCCTTAGCCAAAAGAGCGACCATAAGCCGGCCAGTCAAAACAGGCCATACTTTACTTTGTGTCGGCCTGACGTTATCATCTCCCAAGCTTTGCTCTCCTCTGGTGACGAGCCGAGCATGATGGAATCTCTATTGGTGCTGTCTTAAAGGATTAGGGCTTATTCACAGTTTTTTCCTGACTGCACAGTTTTGAATAGGGCCCCGCTGCCACAGAACAGGCCGTCCTACTGAAGCTGAACTATCCACAGTGTAGATTTTAGTGTCCCTCTGCTTGAATGATGTTTTCTTCTCACCACAAGCTGCAGTTTTGATATTATTCTCTTTGCTTAAACACCCTCTAGCTGTCTTGTTTTGGGAGTATTCAAAGCGTATCCCGCCGCGGTTTGTGTTTCTAAGATGCAGTAATGAGAAGGCAGAGTGAGAGTTTTGGCTTGTGGCTTAGAGGAGCTACAGTGGCAAAAGAAAACAAAAAAGTGTGTGTGTTTGTGTGTGTGTGTGTCTTTGCGAGTCAGTAATGGGATACCACCTAGGGATGGATGAGCTCTGGGAAGCTGTGTGCATGTGTGTATTTATGTGTGTGTGTGTGTGTGTGCGAGTGTTTGTGAGCGCTGGGGGAGCCGCATCCCCAGGCAAGTATCAGACTTCAAGGGCTGTATTAGTATCAGCTTACACATGTGTGCATCCAAGAATACCACCACAAAAAAACCTCCAATCCGACCGAACGCCGAGAAAAACCTGCAAGACCAGACAAACTGTGGTTTCGGGGCCACAGAAGATTTAAGAAAGTTGAGGAAGATTGTTCAAATAAACTTGAAAGAAGAGTTTTTCCAATAATATACGCTGATGCAATACTGAGGAAAAGCTCACATGAAAACCTTTAAAATCAGAACCTGCTTCAGTCTTTTGTGGTTCGTTCTCTTTTTCAACCAATCCTGATAAAGTGTTGAACTTACAATTTGTGAATTAAAAGATCACTTCTTCTCTTTTTTTTTCGGTGAGCAACAGAGAGAAAGACAAGAGTACTGTAGAGGGAGGTGTGTGAGTGTGTGTGTGTGTGTGTCCGGGGTTGAGGGTGGTGGTGGTGGTGGTGTGTGAGGGAGGGATAGGGAGGAAATGAGGGCTCTTTGTGCTCTGCTACCTGGCAGACATCTCCAGCATGTGTCGTCTTGCCTCTTGGCAAGCCGAGACCACCGGCGCCCTTGGAATGCTCTCAGTTCAGGAAATCTCGTTTATTCTCATAAATGCTGCTCCAAACCCCCTTCATGCAATACTGCCGCACAGCTACTATATTTGACTCTTTTATGTCTCTTTTCCTTCTTAGTGTTTGTCTATGTTTTTCACAAGATTGTGTCTTTTTTGAATCAAAGTTTGTCTAAACTTGTTCAGTAGAGAGGTGGTGGTATTTTAGTGTATGAAGAGGTGGAGGTAGGGGATAACGTGAAGATAATAACACCAAACTCTTCCAGTAAACACAATTAACTCATGTGCCATGATCCGTTTTTATTGATGTTCAGATTTATGATATATCTGCATCTGACTGAAACCTGTTCGGAGAAGACACAAACGTGTGTCGTGCTTTTATTTTGAAAATTTTCTCCTCTGAGTTTGGGTTCCTCTTTTTATTTCATGAACGGCGCTTTAATTCAAAGATGTAAACTACTTCCTGCAGATCTGATTGAAAAACGAATAAATGATCGGTTAGAAAGTGTAAGAGTTGAATTGAGTACTTACACAAAAGACTCAATCTTCCATTGTTTTTCCTCAAATGTTCACATGATGCTGACATGCCCTCATGGCAGTTCTTTGTTTTTGAAGTGTTGAGGTTAGCGCTGTTTTGTTCACCTGTTGCTTCCTGGCCGCTGTTTTACAAGCGCCACTATCTGCAAAGATTGTTAAGGATGTGCAAAAATTTACAAGTAAACAAAGTCGTGTCCGTGCAAAGCATGAAAACATACACATAGACATCACAGACTTAGGGCTGCAGGATTAATCAACTTTTAATCGTTAGCGGATTATTTGATTATCACAATGTTAAAAAAATGTAAATCATCAAATCGATTTTCCTCTTTATCATGTCTCACACATCCAGACCACCATAGGCTCCCCCTTCCTGCAAGAGCGCTTCCCAGTTCCCACAAACAAGTTCTAAACAAACATGGCGTTTGCAAAAAAAGGCGATGATTCTGTGGCTAAACAGGACAAAGGAAGTCAGTGGTGTGGAATTGGTACGACTTCGCAGTTTCAGCTGCAGAGCAAACCACTCCTCGCTGCAAAGTCTGTCTGAAGGCGGTATCAACCCGTCCACACGGAAGTGGCGTTTCGGGTGACTGTAAACGGTACTTTTTGAAAACGGGTCAGAGAGTGTATAAATCTGTAAACGACTACTATTTCATCTCTGTGTGGAGGTCTATCTGCATCTCTGGAAACGATTATGTGACACACAGCTTAACTCTTGTATGGCACCTGCACGTGTCTGGTCAAAACAGCCTTTATACACATGCTCTGTACTCTTCTTCTGTCTTTTGTGCATGTCCTCAGCAGTGTTACAGCGCCGCTTACTGGCTTGGCATATGCTCTACAACAAAATTTTATTACAATAAAATTTAGTGAAGTTGTCACGGGATAACAAATTGAAATCAAAAATCGAGTTTTCAGAGAAAGAAATTGAGATTTTATTTTTGGCCAAAATCACGCAGCCCTACGCAGACTAATTATGACTATATCGGACATATATCTTTGTAAGTACATCAGTGCATCTCTACTGTGAACGTCCCAAGAGTTTCGGCAAAGGTGGTGAAACTGGTCTCTATATTTTGCTAAACCACATGATAAAATCCTGACAAAGATTCATTTACTTTTTTTGACTGTTGAATTATTTGACGATATCAATGTGATTTTAATAGAAACATACGTGCCACCTGTAGGGGCATTAGACAGCCTCCTCCACAGTCTGTGAAAAAACCCATTGAGTAGGAAGGAGTCATCATTCACCACCATCAGGATACAGTCAGACCCACATACAGAATAGAAGCTGGTAGGGGGCCAACTGGGGGATGCAACAAATAATACCTCCTTTGTATGTCCCAAATATCCCCTGCTGAAGCTCCCTGAGCCCGGCTCTCTGCTTCGGGGATCCCAACACCACATTAAGAGCTGCTTACAAGTGGATAAGGTGTAAGTTTTGGGGGGATTTGAAATGGGAGTTGGATGAGGAGGGGGTACGATAATGTTGCAAAAGGGGGGGGGGGGGGGCTGCAGTGTGTCTCCTTTTTTTTCTCTTGTGATAAAAAGCAGGAGATTTTTGTTCGCCAGCGCCACGTTTGGAGAATAGCTAAACAAATGGGCCATTATTTGTGGCAGTCATTTCAGGGGCTCAGTGGACAGGCCGGGGGAGTAACGGTATCCCGATGTATATCCTCTGCCGGCTTCAGTCGTCTTCATCAAGATTTAGGTTACCCATTGTAGCTGAAATGAAATCAATCCCACCAGGCTCTTCTGTGAGGGGGACCATTTGGCTGTCAAAGGAGGAGTTGTGTTTCCATGTAGCAGAGCTGTATGTATACATCAGTGCTGGTTAAGCTTGTGGTTAAGTAGATTCCTTTGGATGGTATGAGGCCTCGAGCTGCTCCCTTTTTTTTCTGTGTTGACGGGGAATAAATACTCCGATGATTGGGGTTGTGATTTATGATTGTGAGCAATATTTTTTTATATTGTTATAGAGTAAGTGAGGGATATTACCGAGTTAAGTGAGGAATATCTAAACAGTAAGAAGGTGTTCATGCAAAACAGAATCCTGACATGGTGGGACAAGACTGCAACACACTTATTATCCTGCAAGATGACACTAAATATTCATAGAAAGATGATTAAAAATCCTAAAGTTTGGGTCTGATCAAAGTGAGGAAATGAGTCCCTCAGGTATGTTGAGTATTTCAACTTTCAGTTCAATTAACATGTTTACAAGTATTTTAAAAGTCCGGTTTTAATGGACTATGCTGCAGAACTTCCGCTGCCGTCCTCAGAAGACAGAAAATTAAGTGATTTTAAGCAGAGCCTTTTATGGTAGTTACAGCCCGACCCTAGAGGTCAGGTAGAGACACAACAATAATGTCGGACAGAAATATGTCGGAGGTCCTTGAGGCTCAGCAGCCTTTCTGCAAGGACTTGGCAAATGCATCGGAAAGATGTTGACGGGGCCAGTGTCACTTCATTTCCTCTTTCACAGGCTCCGCTTGATGAATGACCGTGTGAAAGGCGGCTGTCTCATGGCTTTGGGATTGCACCTCAGAAGGGTACCAGTGCTTTGCTTTTTTCCCTCATGTGTCATCTCTGATGTCAGGGTAATTTATGGATGTCAGGAAGTCCCCAGAAGCGCTCTCATGCCCAAAAAAAAACCTTGACTTGGGTCAGATGGGGGATGGAGGGGATTGGGAGGGTGTCACACCCATGAAACGCTCTCATGTATTTCGTGTGTCAAAGGGCCACAGGGAGGTCCCATCCTAAATCCTGTTGCCTGCGAAATGAAAGAATTTAAGAGCTTGCCTGGTCCACTGTCCTCCAGGCCAGATCCCAGAACTAATCTCTTTCATCTCCTCTTCTCTCTTGCGGGGGGGGGGGGGGCGATGGGCAGATTGTGTGGAGGGGATGCTACCGTCTCTTCCTCCTTCTCCTCCCCTGAGATCTTCGCCTCTTTTGAGCACCATCGCCTTAGGGAGATGTGACTGAGCTTTCCCTCTCTATCGCTCTTCTCCCTCTGCTGCAGAACTCCACTGATCCCCCCCCCCACAGCTTCCCCCTTGCTCCCTCTCCAGTTTACTTCCCCTCCTCTCCCTCCTTGGGCCCCTGAGCTGGACTGCCTTCCCTTTGGCTTTCCCCTCTTCCTTCCTTCCTCAGTTCCTCCACTAATAGCTCCCTTGTTCCTGACTCGTCTGGGCTGCCAGTTGAGCGGTCATTCGTGGAAGATTCATTCGCGGCATGGTAATTGTAAACAGACAGGGAGAGCGAGAGAGGAACGTTCATGTATTAAACCGACTGGTGTTGGACAGAAAGCAGAACGGAGGAACTCTAAACGCTGTCTCTTCTCTAGACTCCTTCTTCACTTCTCCTCTTCCTTGTACCTCCTTCATCCTTGTTGCCCTTATCTATCCCTCCTTCTTCTGCTTCTACTTTAGTTTCTGCATCCTCCCCAGGCACTACTTACACCCGAAGGCAATCTGTGTCTCGTTTCCCCACCAAATGTTGCATGGGATTATTTTCAAATGCTTAATAGAGGCCAGTCACACATTTACTGTGTTGTTTCTCTTTGCTGAAGTGTTGTCATATGTTTGCTGTGTTTTGCATCTACTCCAGGTCCAGGTTGAAACAAATACAGACTCCCAAAGCCAGGAACAGGAACAAACAAACCATGTGGCACTGAATCAAGATCAGTATGGTTGTTTGTTTGCAGACTTCAGACAGTGTAGGAGTATGATTAGCTTTAATGATGTGACCCTCCTGAACCGTTGACTTCTGTTGACCTTGAATCTATAAATTTGAAATACTATAAATTTAGAGAGTTATTACTTCAGTTGAGTCGGTGATCAGATCATTTTGTGGTTGTCGTTATTGTTGTGTCGTTCATGAACGATTTGTTCAAATGAATGGAATCACCCCAAGATCTGATTCGTTCCTTTCTCAGTTCAGGTGAGTTCAGCTGCGAATGTGGCGTGCCGGTCGCGAGTGGAACTTCCGCCTTTGACTCTTTGGTGAATGACACACAGCCAGCCGGCTAGCAAGCGGGCTGAGTCTCGTGAATTGCCCCAGCGAATGAACAACATGAGGCAGGCAGAGGAAGGAGGGGCGTAGCATCGTTCACGAACTACCAAGCACCGATTCGTTCACTGGGGCTAAAATAAAACAGTTCCTTTACCTTAAGACACGTCTATAAACTTCCTGTTAGCAGGATTTAATTTGCTTTAAATTTAATTTTAATTTAAAGCAATACGCTATTTGATATCTTTAAAAGTATCAGAATCCCCGCTTCAGCTGCGATATTTATTTTTAATCTCTCCACTTTTCCATGGTGTAAAAGAACGACGACTCGCGCTTGTTTAGCAGGCATGCTGCTTGCTGCTGTGTTGTTTCACTTGCGTCGTGATGCAAATGGGGCTCGCTCAATGAACGAACTCCCGATCAGCGCCGCTGTGCCGCTCACTTATGTACTGCATCCGGCAGGACGGGGCTCTCCGAAGCACTGACTGATTTGGTGAACGAATCTTTTAAACGAATCATTTTAATGAAGATGAAGTTTCAGTACAGTCAAAAGAACTGTTCTTCCCATCGCTCGTTGTCAAGACTGTTGTGCAACCAGGGACTCAACTATTTACTTATGTTTCTGCTTCCTATAACAGATCCCTCTGCAGCCCTGTATTGCATGTAAATAATTGATAATTAATCAGTAAATTGATTCTGCCTTAATTACTTAATGCTTAGGGGAGGTTAAGCCTTGAAGGCGCCTGGTACTGAAAAACTCCTAACTTCCTTTCCTTGTCTCCTTAGCTTGTCTTCTTTGCTTTCATTTGATGCACTGAGGAGTTCTTTTAAAGTCTACTCACATTAAACAAAAAGTCAAAGTGTTGGTCGTTAGTTGGTTGATAGTTGTCCATAAATAGGTCCAGCTTGTCCACCTCCAATAGTTTAGGCTCCGCCTCCTCTCTGCTGTGTGCAGGGCGTAGTTTCTGTGCAGGGAGTACATGTCTTCAAATCACCCTGGCAACGAGGAAATACGTTCGTTGGCTGGTGGAAACAGTAAACATGAGGGAGGATGACACAGGGATTGTGTGTGTGTGTGTGTGTGTGTGTGTGTGTGTGTGTGTGTGTGTGTGTGTGTGTGTGTGTGTGTGTGTGTGTGTGAGAATCCAGTAGTGCCGGGCAACCAGACCTGTCCCTGACCTCAAATGATTGCTCCTCGCGGCCTGTGCTGTAAGCCATCAGCAGCCAAAGTTGCTTGTTCTCTCCTTTCCCTGCTTTTTATCTCCTTTTCCTCCGTCCTCGCTTTTTGCGATTGTGTATTTTTTCTTTCCCTTTCCCACACTTATCTCTGCAGCAAAGTCCTGCAGCAGTTGCTTGGGAAAATGTTTCATCTGTGTTATCAAACCAAGTGTGTTTTGTAACCAGCAGAGCATCCCCTCTTGTATGCTTCAACAGTTTTGGAGTTACTTTTTCTCATCAAAACAGGCTTAACCGGGACAAATCTATCATTTGCTCACCAGTGTCACATACCTTGAATGGGATGCAACACGTAAATGTTTACTCATCTGCACTCTGACAAAAAACCCGCTAAAAGACCGCGTACCTGACTGTAAACATACCACAGTCAGCGTTGGCTTTGTGATCTCCTGTGTGTTTTCACTCACAGTTAACTTTTGTTGCATGCAATAAACATGACTCAGTTGTTAGGTCACGGGTAAACATTTGCATTTAGATAATGCGTTTCCAACAGCCATCATTAGGAGGGCTTGTTGCAGAGGCAAAGAATAGGGCATTATACTGCACTGGTGTTAAATTCACTATCCGCGTATGTTTAAGGCTGCGTCTTCTCGAATGAAGAGTCTTTCACAGGGCTGGTGATGCAGACTGAGTCAGGTTATGAAATGACACGCGGTCAGTTTGACTGATCTTGCTGTTGTTGTCCATAAACATCATTTTCATTCATTAAAGCTCCATAAGAGTAAAATTTGATATCATTGCAGCTAGGCCGGGCGATAAACCGAAAATTCACCAATACTGAGATTTAGGACAATAACCAACGTCATTTTGCCCATATCGGTTTATTCGGTGTCACATAAATAAATAAAAGTTGGTTTTGGATGTGTGTAGGTAAGCTATGGTTTCATGTTTCTTGTCCTATGCCAGAGACATCACTCTGCAGCGGCTGGAGCGGCGGCTGAAGTAGACAAAGTTAATGTGGGAGGGGGTGAGCAGTTTGTGGAGTAGTTATCGTCCATTTATCATTATCGAGGTGATATATATAAATCAAATCAATATATCATGATATTGATTTGAGGCCGTATCGCCCAGCTCTAATTACAGCCTTCCTCTCAGTTCCTGACTATAGTCCGAATCCAAACTCATTTCCTCACTTTACTTTATTCCCAGAAAAATTATATTTACGACATAACACGAGACTTTTCCTGCGGCTGTGCCCACAGTTCATACAGATGCATTTCCTCTGACAAAAAAAGAGTAAAACTATAAAAAGAATGAGGCTGAGTGTTCTCTGCATGGTTTCGCTTGTGCTGCCCTTGAAAATGTTCATTTTGTGCCTTGATTATGGTGTACGGTTTCTCTCAAGACAAACAAAGCACACTAAATGCAGCACGGCCAATTGGTCCAATTCCGAATTAAGACTGAGGCAAATGCAGAGAAACCAATTAGAAGACGGAAGCCACTAATTAAAAGCTGCATGCTCTACAGATTGCATCAATTTTATTTTCTTTAGAAATGGCCCGGGCCACAATTTCAGAGCTGGCCTGTATGCCAGTGCACATTCCAGGACAGCTGCCTTCTGTGTTTGTAAGTCCTTGTGCACAGAGGCAGCACTGTCTGTCTCCCGCTCTCCCTTGTTGGTTATTTGGAATGGGGAAAACAAAAAATAGTACAAGCTCGGGAAATTTGGAAAAATCCTGCAGAATCCACATCATTCAGAGCAGACGAGAAACCATTCATTAAGTGTTTTCAACAAGAGTCTGTTTGCAGAAATGTTTCCCCTTCCTGGATTAGGTTCCATGGATCTCTGCCAATACATTTTCTGTGTTGTGAATGGCGGATTGCATTATGCTCGAGCGGTTTGGGTGGTTAACCAATACTCTTGCTTTGGAGAGCTGCAGGGAAACGTTGAGCACCTGAGGAAAGCCACAGGGTCGCTCACAAAAGACTGGACCTGTGTTTGGAAATCGCTTCCAGAGTTATGGTGTCCATTTGGCAGAGTGACCCAGAGCACTTGTCTGTGTGCTTTTATTGTAAAATACGGATACACGAGTCGTTTCTCGATGGGCAGTGTTCCCACAGAGAGGCAAAACAAAGGGAGCCAGAATCTCCGAAGTCTTCAAACAGTGTTGTTATGTGATTAGAGAGGCTGTGTTGACATTATTTCTCACATCGTTATTTATCCCTGAGTGAGAAAATAAAGTCGGTGTGACATAAAATCTTATCAGGATGGACTTTGTACAAACGGCCTGCTTGTTTTATATAAAGCCAGACTTCCTGATTCTATTTCTTGCTCATTGTTTTACAGGTGATTACCTAACACCTCTTGGCACCTTTTCACCTTCAGCTGTTGTGTAACCAGCTTACATGAACCCTCATGATACACAATCGATGAGATCTATTTTGGGAATTAACCGAATTTACTGAAACTTTGTTGGGGGATTTCTTGCAGAGTTTAAAAAAAGATCTGATCTTTAAAAGCCATAAACAAAAAACCAAAAAGAAAAGCAGCAAGCAGATTTTTTTTTTTTTTTGCATGACCCCGTGACACACAAAATCATCCTGCATCCTTTTGACATCGCTCCCACCCTAAAAGAGAATGCAAAGACACTCCAAGGAAGACCTGACACCCCAAACTCTCCCTGCTTTATTTTGTAAAGATGGAGAGAAAGGGGGAAAAAAGGGAGGAAATAACTTAGACCTTGTCTCTTCCCCTCCAGTCCACCTAATGGTTTTTCCAGACCTCAAACGTTGACGGCTGACCTTCCCTCTCGAGCTGGATTTTTCCTGTACCATACACCTTGGATTTCAGGAAATGTACAAAACAGGATAGCGCAGCACAACATATTTCTTGTGTTAGTCGTCCTTCTTCTGGACGGACAAAAAACACTTGAGAATCCAATGACATCAGCGGCCAAGGCTGCAGTGTTTTCTTTCTTTTTGTTGTCTGTAGGCTTATCTGCTTTGTGAGTGTGTGTGTGTCTGTGTGTGTGTCTCCTTTTGTGATTGTTCAGCTCTACCTAAACCACCTTAATATTCTGCATTGGTCTGGACTGATATTTATTTATTAAAGCTTCAGTGAGGAGTTTTTGGTTATAAAACAAACAGAAATTGTCCACAGGGGGCGCCAAAGTCAACACAAAGTCCCTCACAGGAGATGAAGAAGAAGCAGCAGCAGCAGGGATGAAGGTTATCTAGCTAGCTCAGCTTAACAGCCTTTCAACTTATGGTCAGATACTTTTATCCATCCAAACCCATTAATGAGATTCAAGTACATTTATTATTTATACTTTCTAACTGTATTAATTCAGCTCCATAAAACATAATCTCTCAGAAGTGGCATTTCAAAATAAAAGCATGCTTTTACAGTAAAATAAATACAGTAACCAAACAGTAAAAAGGTCAAAATACATAACCGTTTCATGAAGATATCGCCTCTCTCAAGGTCCTCTGATTGGTCAGAAGTGGACACACAGTAGGCGACACTTTAGAAAATTCGCCTGTAATATGAAAAAATAAATGCTGCAATATCGCAGGATGGAAAAATGTGGCTGATGTGAACGCTTGTATTGACAGGATACGGGTTCAAAAAAAAAATTTACGTCTGAAATAATCGCACGAAAAAAACTCTCCCGTGTGTAAGGACCTTAAGGGTTACTATAAACAGGGTTACTTATATTAGACTATACCCCAGAGTCCTCTGCATCCTCAGACCAGAAGATAGATGAAGTTAAGGTACTCTACCCACAATCCAAACAAGCTACCTTGTTAGTCAGGTCCTTTTTTGTAAGCATAGGCAATTTCTAATAAATATTAAAAAAAAGAAACACCAAGATAATGTTACTACCTCAATTTTCCTGGGTGTGATAACTGCTGGGTGAAACAAGCATAAAGTGACAGCCCTGTTGTCAACAGAGGTTTTTTATAATGCTTAAAAAATCAGGAAAAATAGGAAAAAACTTTGAATTAAGTAGTTTAGAAAAATCAGTTTTTCTCTCACTCTTTCCCCGTGATCTGGGGCCTGCAAGTTGAGCTGCTGTATGTTCAACTCAGTCTCTACGTATGAAGTTCATTCTGTTGAAATCTACAGCTAAAAATTGTAAAAATGATTGTTAAATGTATTAACTGGGAACGGTGTTTCTTCAGGCCCCATAAAAAGTTGTTGAATCTTCATCTATGAAACTATAAACTTTTTAAACAAATCTTCTTATCTGTGCTTTGTAGTAAGTTTAAGTTTTGTATTTATTGCAGTATTAGTTTAAGATCATCCAGCTTCTATAAAAGAGAGGGTACAAACAAACCCAAAGCAGACAAACAACATCGGAGTCCAAAGGAGTCCAACTCTTTCCAAGTCAGATGTGATTTGCATGTTGAAACAGTCGGGGCTAACGTTCCCCGAGCCCCTCTGTAATTAGTGGGAAGAAGGCCTTATTTGCCTTTCAGACCAGTTCGGGCTTTGCCTCATTGTTCAGATTAGAGGCGCTGTTGACAGCTATAGACACAAAGGTGACTGTGTCCTTTTCCCTTGGTCATAGTCACAGTGGTCCATTGATGAGCTGCCCAGTTCAAGATCAATTTTTGGCTGTTTCCACTCTGCAGCACCCGGCCTGACGGTTGCTGGCGGTTTATTGTCTTTGGGGAAAATGTCCCTCATTTGTATCCTGTTGTGGACTTCCAGGTTCTGTACTAGAGTGATCATTTTTTTTGGAGTTTGATTTTGGTTGAACAATTACTAAACCCCCAAATATTGAATTTGACTCTGCTAATTGAAAGACAAAGTGTGTTTTTTTTTTCAGTTCCCTGGTTTTACAAACAAGATTCTTTTATCTTAACATGCTGACACAAAGCTTTCCCATTTCTCTATTTTTAGTATGAATGTATTTATTGGCGACTGCTGGTCACTGCACCTGTTACTATTCTTAGTGACACCATAACTGTGGGTTCAGACCGGCCCACTCCCCACGTTCCTCACAGTGTTTGCTTTTCCCTGTATTTTTCCTTCTCAACAATCAGGAGAGAATTATCTGTCTTCCGGAAAAACGGGGTAGCCCACTAATTTTAGATTGACTTGATTGAGCCTGCAGGCCAAAGGGATCAAACCCACATCCGCTGAAAACCAGGGATGCTAATTCTAACCATAACATCGCTAACATATGTTTTGCTCTCCCCAAGTGCTGATTTGAGACCTGCTCGGAGCGGAGCTCTGGGCCCGCTGCACCCGCTGCAAAGGACCGTTCTTTCTTGTGGCATGTTTTGTGGGTATTGGCCCACCATGTGTATATTTATAGAGACCGGGTCATGACACATGTACATGAACTGCTTGTTCTTTCTGAAGAACATGAGGCAGTCACTTTCCAAGGATTACTGTTTTTTTTATTTCCAAGCAGGAGCGTGGACATTTTATTATAGTATAATTCATAATCAGGGTGTTGAACTTTCATTTATGTAGATTAGAGCAGTCAGGAAGCAGTTGTAAAAACGTGTTCATAACGAGACTAATGAAAGGAGATTCTTAGTCACACATTTGGCTGCTAGTCTCGCCGAGCAGACTGCGCTCTTTTCTATGTAACACAGTATAAAATAAGAAGCAACGCGCTATAGATCACTGACTTTCAAAACCTAACCCCCACAATTCAGAGTTACTCGATTTTTAATTCACATACACCACCTGACAGACTGGATAAATTAGAATCAGAATCAGAGTGCCCTTTATTGTCATTATACTGAAGGTACAACGAGATTGGAGAGCTTCTCCATTTTCAGTGCAATAGATAAAAAAAGAAAAGAGAGACAGAATTAAAAGGACAAAAATAGTTGTAAGAAAAAAAGAATAGGGACAGACTACATACAAGATAAAATCCTCTAGTGCAGGGTAAATAGTGCAGTTAAAACTATACACAAGAATAGAAAAGGGAGATGAATATTAGGACTAATATACATATATATGATTATATATAATATATAATACTGAGGTAGGATTCAACATAATTCAAGAATAATTCTGAAAAAGATTTTGCAACATATAAGCACGATTTTACACATCACTGCTATTCATACATTTATTTGGAAACCTACAGTGGCTGACGAGGACAAACGATCAAAAAATACCCAAATAATCTTCATTAGAGAAAACTGCAGATGCTGCAAACACACAAATGATGCAAAGTCTAAAACACTCAAAAGCAGAAAAGAACTGCAAAATATAACAACTGCAAATGAAGACTTTTTAAGGGGAGTGCCCTGCTGTCTGCTCCGTTGGCATTTATCGGGCCGATAACTTCAGTGTCTTCGTTTCTGTCTTTTCAGTTGTGAAGCAGCTTCACTTAGCGCCCCTCCAGGCCTGCAGTGAATTACTGTTAGACATTATATCATCTCTAAATTTGCCGTTTCTCCTAATGAGGATTGTTCGGGCCTTTGCAGATTTCTTTTGCAAGAGCCACATCTCTACATTGTGTCATGGCGCTCATGAGAAAAGCAAACTGGAAACACAAAAACGAGATTTTGTCCGAAGGGATCTGCTCGATCCGACCAATCTTTCTTCAATCTTACTTTCAGTCTTATCACAGTTTTGACACTTTATATGTAAGTTGTGTTCCAAATGAAATGAGACCATCGTGCATCAAATAAATGTTCATTTTCAGAAGTGTTTCTCCAGCAGCAGTACGGCATAAAGACCATAACAAATGGTCAGACTCAGCCTTAGTCTTCTTCAAAGGGAGCCTGGTAATGACACATTGCGTGGTTTCGCCCTCAGGGTCTGCTGTGAAGAGACTTCACTGTGGCTAACTACCAGACCAATTACTTACAAAGATGACCTTAGAGGAAGAGGCACTCGATGCAGAAGCAGGAACAATTCCAGCTCCCCCATTTCCACCCTCCCGTTTGGTCTATTAGCTCGGACCTACACCCTGATCCACTGCTGGCTGAAGCCCCTCAGGCTGTTCTCAGCTCCACATCTCGCTGTGTGTCGCCACTTTTCCTGTCAAGACTTTGTTATTGCCATCTCAGGCTTGGGAAACTGACATTTTACAATGTGTTTATTGGTTGGGGGGATTTGACAAATATAGTTTTCAGGTTTTTTTTTTCTCTTTTATGGGAAGAAAATGGGAGGAAATCAGTGTATGTATCCTGTAAAGCTTGGACTCAAACGCTCAGGGGAAGTCAGGGGTTCACAGAGGCAAAATGATGATTCCCTAAACATCCTATTTAGGTTTTTCTGAAATGATAGGGCAGCCAAACAAGGATGTTTACCACCAAACTCCATGTATATTAGCTGTCATTGTGTCGTACGCCAGTCTGGTTTTGTATAGTAAAAGCCACGTCGACACAGGACCTTTTTTGGCGCCTGTTGTTTGTTTGCAAGGCACTGTAAAACAATGGCTGTTTGTGGATCGGCAACTGCAGGAAGTGTACAGTATCCTCTCTGGAAAATACACATAGCGCAGCCACTTCATTAGTCTTCCCAGGCACGACCGTACGGGAGGGATTTAACACAATCATAGTCAATAAGGGAAGTGAACTAGCTCTCAGACTAGCGTACTATCCATCATTCTCGGAGCATGCTGCCAAGTCAACGGAGACTCCGCTGCAGTTGTTTGGAGCCGGCAGTCGTCTCATTCCTTGAGTCCTCTGCAATCCCCCCGGCTTAGTCCCCATCTGGCCAGCGGTTCCGTGCTAAAGCTGGGAGATGCGTAGGGCCTAATTCCTACACACTAAAGCATTACCGTCTGTCCATGGCCCACGGAGACAAGATGGTCGCCAGGTGTCTTCCTGTCTTCAAAGTGTCGGCATCGTTAATCATCCCTCCGCCCCTTCTGCGTCGCCTCACATGTGTTTTATTTTCCTCAGCCCTCGCCCCACATACACACCCCTACAAACTCCTCTCTCTCTCTCTCTCTTTATTTTTGGGCAGTCTGTCACCCAGCTGCATTTCCTGCGGGGTTTATGTACAGTTTGGGCCAGATTGGAACCACATTGGCAAAACAGCGTGCCATCTTAATGAAGTCACTGGGATCCAAATGGATGGATGGGTGGTACAGAGGGGGATAATTGGAGAAGCTGCGCCTGCCTGTAAAGGACCAGAGGGTACTGCTAACCCTCCCAGGCTGCCCTTTAGCCCCCAGCAGACTGCCGCTACCTTCTAATGTGGCCACTTTTATTCGTGAATCCCCCTCCTCCTCTTCGCTTCATCCATTCCTTCAAAGGCAGATTTATCTTTCATCTATCTTTGCTAATGGTATTAAAGCAGCTCATGCTTGTGAACACAGCCTCCACAGCTGCACGGCCTTAAACAGCTTCAGAGAAGTGCTAGCAGACCTTTTTTTGTGTGTAGCGATGGGGAGGGGTATTTATGCCTTTCAAACCTTTGCCAAATATTTGTGCTTTACAAGCCCAGCCACATTGCAAGGTATGGGATATGGTTTAATGAACAGGAAGTTTTTACAGCATGGTAAGATTGTAAAACTTTAAATGCATCTTTTTATGGAAGAAAACATTTTGTGACGCAGATAAATACAAATCATCTCTGGCTTTCTATCTGGGGAGCTTTGTCCCCTCACGTAGGAGACACACATCCTCTGTTTGGACTTCGCAGTTGTGTGGTTCACGTCAAGGTTGTGTCTCTCTCTCTTTTTTCTTTTCTTTTTTTTTGCTGTTCCAGAAAAGCACATTGGATTTAGTTTGGCACATCAGCTGCCGAGGCCCACATTCATTAACAGTGCGGAGGGTGCACTCTCAATGCCCTCGCTGACGCAAAACCAAGCAAGTAGAAAAAGAGCTCTTTCCTCTGGAAAAGCACCAGGGGGACTATTTCTGTAGTTTAAATTGTTTAAGAGGGGAATGGGCCAGAGAAAAGGAGGAGGGGGGGCTGGTGTTCAGTTGCGAGCAGCAGACTGTTTCACGTGCCAGATCTGTAATGCGTTCCTCCAGGCTGGGAGCTGGCTGAACTCTGGGCCGCAGAGCTCCGGGAGAGGAAGTCCCAGGCCTGGGGAGTTTCAGACATCCTGTTTTGGAGTGCCATTGGCCAGGACCGGGGCCGTTGCACGCCACCTGCAGACTAAAGGCTCACATCTGCCAATAGATTGGGGACAGCAGCCTTAACGTCACACACCTTCTTCAGTCCGGCCCATATTGCTTCTCTTTGTCTGACTATTTACCTCCTGTATTCTTATCACCACGTCTAAACGATGCTTTTCAGACATATAGTGCCCACTTTAAGTCAAGATCTACGAGTAAACAACAAAAAAGTCAACTTTTAGGTTGAACACTTTCCTGTAAATGACATTTTTTGCTCCATCCACTGATTTAATTTCCATTATTTCCACAAATCTGAGGCTGGAAATCTTTCTCATGATTTGATCTCAAAACTAAAGATAAGACTTTATGTGGAAACTCTGCCACAACAATAATATAATTCAGTGCATGTAATCCCCCTTGTTTGGCCTATCAATTATCACTTATACCTTACAAATTTGTGCAGCCGTTGGTTGGTAAACTCAAATTTTTAAGGTATTGCAGTGCAGGAAAGAGTGTCAGGCCATTGGTTGGACTATGACTTCGGAATTTCCAGACAGACTTTGCCAAAAACGTCTCAAGTTTCGTAACCGTTGAACCAAAACACACATCCTTGCATCACTTCTTACCAGTGTCCTCAGTAGTCGTACTGTCCGCTCTCTGACCAGCCCAGTTTTCCCTGTTCTCAGAGTACCCAAGCTCTGATAGGACAGGAAGTTTGGTGGAGATAGCGCTCCCTTGGTTGTTGCTATTTGGGACAACAGGAAAGGGCTTGTGTCTGTCTCGACCCCCCCCCTTCCTTGATTGGCCCGGTTTGTTTATTCAGAGTTATTCTCACCAGCCAGTCCAGCTGCATTTTAGCCTCCCCCTGTTAAATGGCCGCCATGTGACCTTCTTCCGGCCTACGCTCTTATCCGTTTTCAGAGCTGTGTGATCATAGTCGTTGATGTTGATCAAGTTATTAATGTGTTGCATTACCTTTTCTGTTATTAATACCGTAAATATTTGAGAACTGAGGAGTCCAGTTTATAGTCTTGTCCCATTCCTGCCTGGTACAGCTGCTCAAAAACTCAGGGTCTACTGTGTGATGTTGTTTGTGTCATGATGCTTCAAATGTAGCGAGTCCATAACGAGAAACCCTCCTTGATTTCCAAAAAGAGAGACAAATTCTGATTTTTACAGACCACAGGAGGAGAAGTCACCAGTAGGGCTGGGCGATATGGCCTCAAATCAATATCATGAAATATTGAGCAGTTCACCTCGATAACAAATTAATGGACGGTAACTACTACACAAGCTGCTCACCCCCTCCCACAATGAACCGTCCTCCATCTCCTCACCTGTCTCTCCCTCTTTGTTACGGACTGGATGGGGTGGAGTCACGTCTCTGATGTAGGACAGCGTCTTAAAGGGACATGAGACCAACTTTTATATATGTATATATTTTTTTTAAACTGAATATACCAATATGGGAGACATTGGCTATTGTCCTAAATTTCGGTAAATTTTCTGTTTATCGTCCGGCCCTAGTCACCAGCATTTCTGGATGGTTTCCTTTTAGCAAACTACAGTTTTAACCTGCCTTGATGGATGCATCTGTAAGTTGTGTTCTCAGCCCATGCAGTGCTCTCCACTACAGAGTCATGTCTTATTTTTATGTAGTTTTGCAAGAAGGCCCAAATATAATGGCCATCCAGCACAAGTTACAGCATGAGTAACTTAATTCTGAAGTTTTCCCACTTGATTATTCCCTTTTTTCCAGTGAATGAAGTTCACTCAGGTGACTTTTACACACACACTCATAACGTACCCACATATTGTACACCACAAAAAAGAGCAGTGGTGTCATGGGACTGCGGGGCACTCATCTGGCATCCCTTAGCTGCCTTGAAAAGTCCTAAATGCTGTGGGGGCTCAACTCCTAACCCCAGGAAAACACCAATAGACCCCGTAGGCCAACTTCAAAGAGGAGGCACATCAAACGAAACTGAGCGCATAGATGGTCACCCGGGATAAAAACAAGCGTGAACCCTCCCATTTGTCAATCCGGTGACTTATGTGCGTTTTCTTTCTATTGAAAGCAGCATCTTTCCAGAGAGCACATGGGTGGCTACATTTACTAGAGAGAGCTGCCAGCATATACTGCAGACTGCATGATCTGCTGTCCAGGATGTCCTCATGTTTTGTCACAAACAGAAGCTGCCTTTACTCATAAGAAAAAAAAAAAACTTTAAAAGTATTTTCTGTGTGTTCCTGCTCCTATCTTTTGCCCCCTTTTTATCCCCGTACACCCCTCTAACCTCCCTCCCTCTCCCCATCACACCCCCACCAACCCTGACGCTAGCTTGTCTGAGTGGCCTTTTGCCATGCATTCCTCCCTTCCCTGTTTGGCCTCTGTCTCAGGAAGTGGCCCAATTAGTGGATAAACACCATGGAGGAGATGAGAAGGAGGAGGGGGTGGGCAACTCCCGCCCCCCCTGCGTGTATGCCAGTGCTCTGCCGGCAGAGCGATGGAGAGAGGATCTGTGATAGGGGGACGAGGAGGTTACAAGTTTAGGAGTAGCAGATGAAGACCAATAAATAAATGAATAATTAAAATTCCCAGGCCCAGTGAATGTAACTACGCACGGCACGACCGGCTTTGAACATCACTCCAAACAAGTCAGTCGTGACAAATCCAGAGTGGCACGCTCTACTGGATACTTCAAATGACGCTGGATTTAATACAACCCTGCATTCGCGGATATATGTCTTTTTTTAGGATTGTCATGATATCAGACCTTCACCAGAAAAAGATATTATTGCTATATATTTTTTTACAACTGGGCCCAGTGTGTTCAGGCCAGTTTCTGTCTGATGGAAGAGAAAATAGATCCCCAAATGTGACATCGGAGTATGTTAATACGACTATGAGAGGTTGGAATTAGTGCAATTACAGTCAGACAAATGTGTTCACACACTGCAAAAACAGCCCTACTAGAAAGAAGCAAAATATTCTTATATTCAATCAAATAATCTTGTGTCAGGTAAAAAAATCTGCCAAAAGGCTAAGCTTTTTTTACTTGGCAAGAATTCTCAAATAAGAACAAATTTCTTGGCCCTGACGGAATCAAATAAAACTTAAGACTAGACAGAAAATCTTCTATTAATCTATTTTTTTCTACAGCAAGCAATGAAAAATGAAGATGAAGTTACTAAAATTGTAAAACATTTTTCTACTCTATTTCTGGTTCATTCTATCTCAAAATTACCTGGATTATCTTATCAAGAAAAAGTTTGCAATTTTCTCTTAAAATTAGAACATTTTTCTAATGCTGAACATGCTTGACAAGATTAATATTCTTTTTGTACAAAAAAAAGACTTTTTCCCTTAATTCAAGGCTGTTTTCCTGTCTTGAAATTCCTTTTTTGCAGTGCATGTTTTTCAAAAGTCCATTTCAACTGGACTGATGCAGTTATTCATGCATTGTCCACCCTTTTATTTACTTACTCTTGAGGAAACTTTTTTGTGTGCAGGTAGAATACCCCTTTTTCAGGCACTGCCGCTCTATGTGCTTCTGCTCTAACTTGTTCTGGGGATCATGAGGAGACATCAGTACAGTATTGATGTCAGCCTACTTAGTATCTGGTTAAAAACCTCTTAGAGAAGCTTTAACGTGAGCTGTCAAACAGGGCTGTATTTCACAGGACTTTTAGATCTGATCTCAGTCAGTCTGAGAAGTTGAAAAGCACTGATTTATTTATTTTTTCAAAAGTTTGAACACATCTCTGTTACTCTCTTATAACAATACACTCTTCCTGTACTTTCAAACCCCATCTGCTGCCACAACACGATCTCCTGGAAAAGTGACTTGGAAAATGAAAGCGACACAACCTTATTTTTGCCAAAGTGGATTTCCACAATGGAATTTGCTTTTCCGTTTTGAGCGTGCCATTATTGGTCGGGTTTGCCTCAAGTGACATGGTACACGTATTTGTGGTTCAAACTATCCGCAGATTGACTTGAGCAGAATGTCGACATCGTAGCCTCAGGACAGGAAATCTTGATCTGCAAATAGCACTCTTAATTAGGCATGTTTATGATCAACTCAGACCTCATATTTTATAGTTAATTTCCTGTCAGGTTTTGTTCGAGGAGTTTCCTTTCAACGAGAGGTTCCCCAAGTTCAGATGGACTTTGATTTTCCAAACTTTTTCACATGTTTTCTTTTGGTCACTGCTGTGTTTTATATGATCTCCATGGAGATGCAGAAGTGTGGCCTCTGCTGTTACTCTTCTGTGGAACCGAATCTCCTGGCTTCTCACTGATGCTGGTGATAGAGCAGTTTCAGGGTATAATGGCCTGCTGGGTAAATAACTATAATACACACTTATATAATGTCATAGGTTTAGAGTTCCTCCTCCTCCCCTTGGATTGCAGTGGAATGCTTTTTTGGCATTTAGTGAAGTGTGATTTACAGGTGACACTGACTCGCTGTGCGCACATGGCTAACCTCAGGAAGCACTTACTTTGACATATGACACTCCCGTGACCCCGAGGTAGAAACCATTGAATCTGCTTAGTATGTGAAAACTCAACGAGGAGCAGACCTGGACTCAACAGCACACAGGCTGTCAGGTTTAGTGAATGTGCAGGAAAGGCTTTGGAGCGGGGACGATGAAAACGCAACATAGCAGAGAGTATATCATCATACCGAGCTGTGCAGACGGGCAGCGCGACCTTTGAATAACTAGAATTATTACGACTGTGAGGGGTGTGCAGCAAAAGTACCAGGTTCGGTTCATGATGAGCCAGTTGATGGAGGGATGATGGCCCGACTTCAGAACCAGTCATGCAACTCAGTCCATATATCGGATATCAGTCCAATATCAACAAAAAATCAAGTATCGGCCTGCATCTAAAATCTCCAATACTAGCACTCCGACACAAGCAGTCCATTCCAGACTCCGCTCCAGCATCCTATCTAGCAGCACCCAGATCTAGCATGCAGAGCCCATGTGATCACAACAATAGTGTGTACTAAGGTACGGACAAAGTACCAAGAAGTAGGAGTGATGTCGGCCCTGTGGCAGTATTTTTTATTCAAGTCCGAAAAAGGTGTTGCAGCTGAGTGCAAAACTTGTCATGCACAAGTTTGTGCCTATATCGGATCAATATCTGCATCGGTCAATATTGAAGGCTGCAATATCGGTAGGGAGGTAAAAAAGTTGTATTGAGACACCCCTAGTGGGGACTGATATCGTGCTGGTGGCTGGAGAGCTAGGTTCTGGGTGCTGCTGGGTGACCCTTGGGTAAGACACTCAGCCCAGACTGGTGTCAAGCCCTCTGACTGGGTGTTACGTGGAGGTTATATTATTCAGTCTTGTTAGAGAAAGAGATTAGTGTAAAAGCTTCATTTTTTGGATTGTATTGTCTCATCTTTTTCATGCAAACGGCATCTATCTTGTAGAAAGACCGGATTCAAGGACTACATGGCTCTGGTGGACAGTTTTCTGCAGGTTTTGTGTATTAGTCCTCAGAAGTGCACTTTTACTGGTTAGAGAAGATTTGAGTAAACACTGTCGTTCTGTATATTTGATTGTTTCAGCGTACAGAACCATACACAATCAAATCCTTTAACTCGCTTTGCCTGCTGAGACTGCACGCCATGCAAACTGAATTATAGCGGTACTTCTCCTGTCTTACCTCTCTCTGAGTAAATGCAGTAATTTGATTGACTGAGCTGCCCCCCCCCCCCACCCCCCCACCCCCACCCCCACCCCAACCCCCCTTCCCCATATTACAGTTATTTCAACTGGCAAATATGCACTCTGCATTCCTCCTCCGTCAGTGGCAGCACATGCCGCTCCATTTCCCTGAAACAGTCACTTAACCAACGGTGCAATTACAGTCCTCTTATGCCCAGTTGGAACGGATGGTTGGATAAACAAATGATACCCGATAGGTACAAATTATACATGTACAGTCAAATTATGGATGCACGGCTACTTTTAGTTTTGGGGTAACATTTGCGAGGCTGTATCTCAATCGATACTCGTGTGTCTGAAAATGTTTGCATTCTTATTGAGATAGCAGGAAAGAGGCCCTGTCAGGGTACGTGTTTTCTTTTTCCTCCTTTTTTTTCCCTGCTTGGTGGCTCTGTGTTTTAAAGTGTTTGTGGAGCAGAGCAGTATACCATATGGCTGTCAGTGTGGATGAATTACTACGCACAATTCCTTGGAGAAGTTCTGAGATGCAGAAGAGAACTGGAAAAGCAGTTTGCATGCTTTTTCTTTACAGTGCACACCTATGACTGACCAAATTTTTTTTTCTTCTTTCCCCCTTGGAAAGAAAACAAAAAAGTAGTACGTTATTTAGCTCTGGGACCCGTGTGTGCACGGAGGCGAAGCTGAGAAAAGTAGGCTTCAGATCTGCTGCACAGATACAGAGGGAAATGTCTTCAACAGCATCAGGTAGTCATTTAATGAGATATTCTTACTCAGGATATTCTGCTGCAGAAATGCAGATTGGAAAATGCACAGTCAGTGTAAATGGAGATATTAAAACCAAACAGGCACTTCAAGTATTGCATGAAATATTTCCACTATGCTGACGCTACAAAGCTGAAAATGCTTGCATGAAGAGTGGGGATTTGTCAGATGAAGTTATCCGAGGCACTTGGGGCACCTTGTGGCCTCTGCGGAGAGAAGAAGGAAGGTTTAAAAAAGAGAAAGATGGAGTGTTTGAGGGTTTCAGTAAAACTTAACAACCCACAGGATATAATACACTAAGTATTATATTATCTAAATTGCAAGAACGTGAGGCTTGAAACAAGATCTACCAAATTACATACCCGGTGTTTGGTACATAAATAGTCATTTCCGCACATGGACCAAAAAAGAAAAAAAGAAAAAAAAACATGCCTCCCACTGAAAATGGGATTCCTAGCTGTGAAAGTCAAGCTATTTCTGGTATGCACCACTTTCCGCCCCTGAAATATCCGCTCCGCTCCTTTTTTTTTCCCCCCCTTCTCTTTCTGTCTTTCTTGACAGACAGTAAAAGCCACCTCCAGTCGAACTAGCGAGCCAAGATTAAGCTTGACAGGCAAATAGGTGCTCTCGAGGCCGTGATGGCTCGTCTGTTGTCATAGCAGGAGCTGGGACCTCATACACTCGCACATACGCGCAGTGCAGTCCCTTAACTGTGAGATTTACAGGGCCCGAAGTGCTGCGGAGTTACAGTGGAGAAGGGGCCCGCTGTGGTGAGGGCCTCAGACGGAGAGAGGGCAGGCTCAGGTCCCAGGTTAGGGGCTCTGAAAAGGTTGTAGGTTATAAATACTTGACAGCGCAGTAAAGCTGTCAAAGTCTTCCTGAAGCAAGCATGCACTCAAATATGAACACTCACTCCCGTATAAACCATCCTCGAGCCCTGCCTCCTCCACTCTCTACCCTCCCTACTTGCCTGCTTTCAGCGGACGTTTTGCCCTCACCCGTAAGAAGGCTTAATTGTATTGGCTGCGTGTGTGCACGCGAAGGAACGGCGTTAAATTTAAAGCGGAATCAGATATTTCCAGTTAAAACATCATTGACTTTTAAAAGCCTCTTCTGGAAAGCAAAGCATTGACTTACACCGTCTGCAGAAATAAAAGAGTCACAGTGGGGTAAGAGGTTTTTGGTGAAATGTCTGGTATTTTTCTTCATTCGTTTCTGTCTGGTTCTCAATATTTTCACCAGTGTGGCTATCAATGCTAGCTCTGCACTCAGCATTTCATTTATAAAGGACCTGAGAATTGCTGACTATTTTTAAAACATTAATTAAAACGAGGCCAAAACTCTTACAAATGTGGGAATATTTGGTCAAATCAAAATTCAGTAAACACAATTGAAGTTTAATTGAAATTTAAAGCTCAATTAGTGTCAGTTATATGCCCCAAGTGGACAAACTGATCCACCCTGTCTAAATACAAAGTAGGGCTGGGTGATATGGTCTCAAATCAATTTCACGACCATAGACTGTATATAGAATGGACTGAGTCTGCCTCCTTGCTGGGTGGAGCAACTCCGAGAACAGCACCCTCTGTTGACGGGCTGCAGTATCGATCATAAATCCCACCTCCGCCAGCAAAGCTTATGGAGCTGTGGACAAACTTTAGAAATTAATTACACAGAACATGAATTTTTCTCCCCCTTGCTTGGTTTGTGCTCAAGTCCTCTTTTTTTCTGTGAAGCTCCATTTTTAAAAGTTATTAGGGGGTTCATGTTTTCTATGATTGACACCTGATACAGCCTTTTGGCGTGAAGAAAAATCGCAGAAATACAGAGAGCTTTTTGGCTTCAAATCTGTATACTGGCGGTAGGTGGAACCAAGTTATCCATAGTATGTACAGTCTATGATCACAAAATATTGACCATAAATGCACTATAACTACTCCGCAAGCTGCTCACCCCCTCCAACGTTAACTTCGTCTACTTCAGCCGCAACTCCAGCCCCCCAACTTTTGAACCGTCCTCCATCTCCTCACCTGTCTTTCCCTCTTTGAGGCCATAGCCTACCTACACACATCCAAAAACAACTTTTATTTATTTACTTTTATGACACTGAATATATCGACATGGGCAAAATGACGATGGTTATTGTCGTAAACTTGGGTAATGGTAAAATTTTGGTTAATCGGCCAGCCCTAATTTAAGGCATTATTTTTGTTCATTATACATTTGCTGTCTTTAAAGGCAGAAAAATTCTCCAAAACTGAACTTATAAGATTGTTATAGTGAGTCTGATAGAGACAATCTCAGGGTAAATGAGAATTTAAGGGGCTTTCAGAGTTAAGCAGTAATGAAATATCAAATAAAACATCAAAATTCTTACATTTTATGCGTAAATTAGAAAGTTTTATGAGCCTGCATCCACACGCTGTTGTCTTCCTCTAATTCAGATTTCTTCTATCAGAGCATAAAGTTGAATTTGAAGCTTAAGTCTGATTTGATCAAACTTCAGTTAAACCAGCTGGACAGAGAGATACAAAATCCAACCACATGTATGAGTAAGTATGCACACTTTAATTCAAGCGAACCCACATAGAGTCCATCATAACAAACCTACCCCCCCACACACACACACACACACACACACACACCACCACCACCACCACCACCACCACCTGACACACTCACACCCTGTATGGTCCTCCACCCAGCCTGTGCAGGTTGGCTCCTGCTGATGCTTCACAGTGATAGCTTCGTTATCTATCACCGAACAGAAAGATGGACTTACAACAACATCCTGACCCTGACAAAAGCCCTGAGAGGAAGAGAAAGGCCTTTTTTCAAACCTATTACATACCAGTACCTGCATGGAAGTGTGAAAGGAGCTTAATCATGTTGAGCGCTGCTCACTGTGCTGCTGGTGTTCAAGCCCTGATTCCCTTCTCTTTGAAAGCCCGGGAACAAGGGCCCTTTTCTCTGCAGCGTTTTGTGATGGTTTGTCTTCTTCTTCACTGGCATTATTATGACTCGACAAAAGGTGGTAGGACAGGAGAAAGGGTGCCGACAAGGGGCCGTCCTCCTGGGGGGTTTTATCTCTTAGAGGTTCCCATAAAAGGACACTGACGGGGAAGTTCAGTCTGGTTCATTTTCAGAAGCTCGTCATCACTTTGTGAAAAAAAGGCACTGAAAAGACGATGAACTGTAAACGAAGGAGACTCGTCTTAGTGACAGCAGGCTGTGATATCAAAGGATTAATGACACATGGTGGCAGACTAGACGCAGATTTTACTGAATATACTCTAAAGTTTGTAACTCTATGATAGATATGAGTTTATGTTAGGGCTGGGCGATATGGCCTCAGATCACGATATATTGAGCAGTTCACCTCGATAATGATAAAGTGGCGATAGCTACTCCACAAGCTCACCCCCTCCCACATTAACTTCGTCTACTTCAGCCGCTCCAACTTTTAAACCGTCCTCCATCTCCTCACCTGTCTTTCCCTCTTGGTTACGGACTGGATGGGGTGGAGTCAAGTCTCAGACGTAGGACAGCGTCTAAAAGGGACATGAGACCATAGCCTACCTACACACATCCAAAAACAACTTTTATTTATTTACTTTTTTTGTCACCAAATATATTGACATGGGCAAAATGACGTTGGTTATTGTCGTAAATTTCGGTATCGGTAAATTTTTCGGTTTATCGCCCAGCCCTAGTTTATGTATACTTGTGTGTGCCCTTCTGCACTGGATTTGTATATATGTCGTTTAAATAAGCTTTTTGTATAAAACTGTATCACTGCTCAGGATGAAATGTACTAAAATAAAACTATTAATGAGGTCTGTTAAAAACACAAATATACAAATACACCCAGCCATATATATCCAGGTGAGTTAGTCTGACTTTGAGAAATTAACCGAGTGTATTCTCAGTGCGGCTGACATGTTTGTATGGATTCTAAAAGTCCAAGTTTATTCAGTCAAATACAATAAATCAGTTTCTTCATATCCTGTAAACATACCGAGTGATTGGTCAGAAGCGGGTGCCTTTTGTAACAGCTTTAAAAATAGTCCCCACATCTGGTTTCCCTCGTTGTGACCGCAGCCTGTTGTTCACAAAGAAGATTGGATAACAAGAAAAAAAAAATCAAAATAAGAGGGTCGTCATTTAGCCCCAGACTATTATTTCCTGTTTATTATAGAGAAATTGGTACTTGGCAGCTTTAGTTGACCTTTGATTGCAGCAGTTAAGTAACCGTCATGTCCATCCCTCCTTGTTTTTAATGACTCCGCTCTGGATTAGCTCCAGTCCCCCATGGCTCCAAATGGGATAAGCAGTATAGATAATGGACGGATGATTAAAAGAGTTTTTTTTACTTTTTCTTTGCAAGTTCAAGCGATATAAATGCGTGAAAACATCCGCAGTAGGACACACGTCTAAGGGAGTGCATGCATCTTTGTCACAGTTTTGCAAAAAGTCCCACATTAACTTCACTTTCGTTTATTTTAGAAATAAAAGAAACCCAGAATCTGAGAACAGAACCACATGCTTGATTAGGACTTGTTATAAAATCAAACAATGAAGACCTGTACCTGAGCCAACGTGCCTCTCATGCTCTATCCTTACTAATGACTGAAAGCTTTAACTAGACACAGGCCTGGGCTGAGATCCTCAGTCCCCCTCTTTTCTTATTTATTCTAAACCCAAAGTTTAAACCGGGTTCAACCTATTCTGAGATTATGTAAGGTTTGGTCTTTGTGTGTAGGTTTTCAACTATGTTTTATCAGATATGACAGTCATAATAAGATATATTGTGAGGTGCATGCAGACCGGTGGCTGTTCATGGTTAATTCAAGGTTTGTAAAGCCATTAAACTGTCAGGATGAATTAAGGATAGAAGTCAGAGCCTCATAATTCAATTATTTCTGTTGGTTTTAAGTTGAATTTATCTCAATGGAAAGTTTTCATGCCTCTGCTTGTGCGGATCAAGTTGTGACCCCAGAGGACATAAAAACGTATTCTGATAGATTTCAAAAAGTTGAGCTATACGTGTTTATCAGAGTTTTATCAGGACAGTATGAGCCAGAAATTCTGGAAATGTTTCTTCATTTTCTGTATTTTTCCTCTTTTGCTCCTCCAACGATCCCTTTATTATCCTGTCCTCAAACACACACACACACACACACACACACACACACTGACACACACACACACACACGCTCTATACATGTGCGCTCAGAGGAAGAAAGAAAAAGAAGTGAGGTGTTACTGGTTGAGAGGGACATGTACATGCAGCTCCTGGTCTGAATAGCACTTCCTGGCGTGTGAAAGGCGAGCTGGGGGGGAGGTGAAGCGAGGGAGTGAGTGGTGGTGGAGGTGGTGGTGGGGTGCACCTCCTCCTCCTCCTCCTCCTCTTCCTCTTGCCTCCAACTGCTGAAAACCTTGTTTGCGATTCTTGCGAGCGCCTCTCTGAAAAGGGAGTCAAAAGGGGGGAGAGGAGGAGGAGGAGGAGTTGGGAGGGAGGGAGGGGTGCATGCGTGTGACAATGAGACGAGGAGGACCACATCCGTGTTTGCCAGGTGTTCCTTTTGTGATCCTCACCTTGCACTCAGGCATGGAGGCAGAAAGAGAGAGAGAGAGAGAGAGGAAGGAGTACACCAAGAGAAAGGTGGAGAGAGAGATAGTGAAGGAGGGAGGAGGAAAGAGAGGGCGAACACACACACACACACACACACACACACAGCGCAAGAGACGCAGGGAGGGAAAAAGCCCTGAGATCCCACCATTCTTTCACTGAGATAATCTGCAGGAAAGGTGCGACAAGCACAAGGTGTGCAGGAGTGTGTGTGCGTGTGTGTGTGTGTATTGTGCATGCACATTTGTCTCTCTGTGGGTGTGTTCTGCCTCATATTTATTCAGCGCAGGTTCATGGCTTTTATGCACGCTATTATGCTCCAGTGATAAAACGCTTTTCCACAGCCCATCAACAATGCCTTATCAAAGCCCCGATCACAACCCAGACTGCAACAGCCTGCTAAACCTGAACGCGCACCGACGACGTGATAGCGCTGCTCTTACATCCTGAAGACCCCCCAAGCACAGTCAGCTCCAACTCTCTGTATTACAGTAAATGCTGTAACCAAACTGGCTTCTCACAATCTCCTTAACTGCCCTACAGAGGACATAAATACAGATAATGGTCGCAAATTAGGCCGGGGACCCTCATCTGAGAAAGTTTTGCCCTGAAGATGCTTATCTCACAAGAACTTTGCTCTCAGATTGGATTTTTACACAAAATTGCAAGCAGATGGCAGCCAGCTTAGAAGTTCTCCTTCTTCTGGGATGGATGCACTCCTGCAGCACTGTTCTCACCGCCCTTAAGAGGAATTGTTGATGCAATCTTGCAGCATTAATGGTGGGCAGTTGCATTAATAGGGGAGCTGTGCAGACCTAAGTGGGGGTTCTCATGAGGGTCCAAAGTCCAAGGAAAGGTTTTGAGTCTTTCCAGAGGAGTGCAGAGTTTCAAATGCCAGCACCATGACGAGGCTCATAGCATCCATTCTGCACCGACTGCTTCATTTTAGCTTTTTTTTTTCTCTTTCTGGTCATTGAGAGTTCAGAAATGTTAAACTCTTGAAAAATGTTGAACCTGTCACTGTCAAAGTTTACCCAGCAGTGAAGGAGAGGTGGCACGAAATAAGGGTGTGAAGGGACGTCATTATCTGTAGGTATAGTCTGATAACGACCAGATAGTGGGTGTGGCTTATTCCAGAGGGTTTTCTCTGTCCACTACAGCTTCTCCTATTTATTGCTGTAAGGCTGCACGATATTGGAGTTAACCAGTTAACCTGCTCTGATCTTACCTCTTTTTTTGAATGTTAGTAGAATGGCTTCTGTCTGTCTTGGAGATATTTTTAGCTTTTATTGCGCTGGGATGTTATTGATGAACAGATGAACACAGAACACGTGTTTTGGTCGACATCATCCTTCTTGTATCTGAAATAATTCCAGATAACTGACTTTCCTTTTCTTTTTGGCAACAAGTGGTTTTCTCTTATTTGCTTGTTTTATAATCGTTGTTGTTGTTGTTAAAGGTGTTGTGCCAAGAGACTCGTGCCCGCTGAGAGTTGCATGCACCTCGCAAAACGTGCATCGCTTATAGTAGAGTGGTCCACAGAAATGTACAGTTTAAAACCCGTACAATTCATATTTGTGGGGCTAAACAGTGATGAGTAACGTCCCGAAAGTAATTCTCGGCACAACAAGCAGCGCCAGCGACTCAACTCCATGTGCAGGGGCGTGGTTTCCTCCTCTCTGATTTTGATTGACGGCTGGCATGGTAGTCCGATTGGAAACTGAGTAAAGAACGAATGTGATTGGTGGATCACTGCACAGCACATACAGTCACATGCAGTATATCTCAGTCAGCTACCCTTGAAATTAGATGAGTTCATTCGCCTCCGACATCGCAGGCTCTGCAATGTGACTATCGCACACACGTACATTGCAATGACGATGCTCAAACGATATCGTGCAACCCTATAATGCTGTATCTGATTTAAAAGTGTCATATATATCGTGACTGGTGATACTCTCAATCCTACATCAGCGTTTTTGTTCAAGGCGCACACACACACGCACACACACACACACACACTCACTTGAACCCTGGATTAGAGATTTTAAATCACCGCTCTGATGTGTAGACCAAACAAAATTTGAAAGAGCCATGAAGGTCGTATGTGTGCTGACGTTGTGTACAGTGGTCCATTATCAGACAGTTGCTCCCCCTATTCACTGAACACCTGCCCAAATAAATACGTGTTGGGGGAGAGAGAGAGAGGGAGAGAGGGAGCGAGAGAGGACCACACTGAAGGCGCTCAGTTTGATATGGGGTCTCTGCTCAGGCTGTACTGCATGCAGCTGTGCATACGGATGCTGGGTGTCAAGTAGGGGCAAAAGTTGTGCAGGATTTCCACATTTGAAGTGGCAGACTTGTGTGGGAGGGGTTGATGTATTTGTGCGGCACCTGCAATCCCAACCCATAATGAAGGTCCTGGACTTACTCCTGTGATCGGCAATTACCTACTTTAATTCCAACTGAATGAACGCTTCCCGTTCGCACGCCCATATCTGCTGGTTCAGTTGTTTTGAACACACACTTATGCAAATGAGCTTCTCACCTGACCTTAGGTGGAGGAGCAGAGGCTTGTTGTTGGATAGCGAATGACTTTCAGTTTGTGGTTTGTTAGTTTTGAGATTAAGCCTTTGACAGCATGCGAATAGACCAGTTTATCTATCTTTAGAAACTGAGGGTTGTTGTTTTCTTGCCAAAGGGAATCACCTAGATCCGGTGTTGTTACACAATCAGAGGTGCGGTTAATTTGTGGATTTCTCTCAAAGCAGACGTGACAGAAGTAGATGGAGACGTGCTTTTTTTTTTCTTCTCAGTTTTTTTGTATTTACCTACTTGTTTCCTATCAACTTGATGCACCAGTTACATTTGCATTTTGGAGCCTTCAGTTCTGGTTGTGACTCTTCTTCCACTGTCAACAACCAAACTTCTTGGGTGTCTTACAAAAGACACTGCGTACTGGAGGGATGAGTCATAAAAATCACCTGAGTGCCAAGTACACATGCTAACATGGACTTTCACTGTCTTATTTCTGTGGTGAGATGAAACGCAGGCTATTGCTATCACAAATCTAAAGTGTGAAGAGCCCGAATCAAAGAGCTTAAATGTGAATGGGGTTCAGTTATAGCTCAAGACCAAGCTTTAAAATAGATCACCTGATTTCCAAAGCGAAAGACCTTAAGTCGGCACGTAAAGCCTCACAGTTCAAGTAATAAAAACAAAGCTAAGGAAAAACAAACATAATTGGAGTCACATAGTAGCCGCAAGATTATGCCTTGTTCTTAACCACTGTGACTAAGTCTGAATGTGTCCGTAGCACCATTCATGTCTAGCAGTCCTGGAGAGCATGATTCAATTACCGACAGCTTACTGTAAGACAAATACAGAAATAGACTTGTGGGCGGTGTTGTGTTTCACTCAGTATACCCAAGGTCAGGAGACTGTAAAATAATATCCCCTTGTAAAGGAAGGATATATGTCTCTGCAAACAGGGCGTTGCTGACTTGACTGAATAGATAGGCCTGTGTATAATGCAATTATTACTTTGAGGTCCTGTCCCGTCCTCCTGTTGACGGGTCAGATCTAATTGATTGATTAGTTTTGTTTCATAATCTTCGCTCAAAGCGCCCTGCCAACATAAGCCTATAAAACATCTTATATCATGTCGTTTCTGAACAATCTTTGGCTCAGCACAAAGTAAACGGAAGAAGTTTGCCGGCTGTACAGCTGGAACAAGCACCATCTTGTTCCACAGTGTTAGTCTGTGCAACAGAAAACATAAGCAGGGTTCTTATTTAAAGCATGATTACATGCAAACATGAAAAGCCTGCATGCAAATGTAAAAAGAATAAAATAAAAAGTATTGAATGTCTGAACCAAAGCACCGGTCTGGCTCTGGTCTAGTTGTACTCAGAAGTCGGGATTTCCAAGCTCTGAGTCAGAAATTCATCTGGAGCGTCCCCCTGAAGTCAGATTTCTGGCTCAGGAAGTCAGACGACAACTTGACGACAACGTCATTATCCAAGATGGCAGCGCAGTGCATCAAAAAGTAAAGAGTAACAGTGAAAGCTCTCGTAATGTATTATTTATTAGCACTTCTGTTTTGTTTTTGTAAAATTAAATAAGTGGTTTATGTGGTACTACCGAACGTCTAATTGTGAACACAGTGTTGTGGTGTTTGTAAGAGTAAAATACTGCGTGATGTGTTGTTTACAACTGGTTTAGCTAACAACAACTAGCAACACCTAACAACGGCTAACGACAACTGACAATTGTGAACAAGAGCCAACAGTAGGCATCCATCTTTGTTTTACAATTTGTTTACTGGAACGTCATCAACTCGGGTGTAGCATCATTCCCAGCTCCAACTTCTGAGGTAACTGGAGCATAAGCTTCCTGCCCTTCTATGTTCTTGTGAGGATCACTAAAGCCGCTAACCCCTCTAGAACAGGGCGGAGATGAGAACCATGGCAATACATATGAGACCAGACACAACATGCATGGATATAAATCCTGATGTACTGAGCCCAACATTTGTGTCCTACTTCAACTAACACTACGCTCAGTACAGTTTACCAAGGCCTTTTGCAACATCATTACAAAAGATATAGCAGTGATTTTTTTCCTGCATCTGGCTCTTGTCCATAACCCATAGAGCTTTTTTTCTTCTTTTTGGAGGACTCTAACACTCCTTAAGATTTGTCACTTTGCCACCTAAGAGACAAAAGTGAAAACATGGATTGCTGAAACTCCTTTCATTGGTGGAGAAGCATCTCGTCCTACAGGACATGTGTTTTTGTCTTTAGCAGGACAAGAGTTAACCTGCCATGGCAGATTCTCGCAGTTTTGTCCAGCTGGTTTATTCCTGACTGTAAAATGATTAATCAAGAGTCTTAAAATGATCAGAGAAGGTGTGAACGTAAACAGTTTTAAGCTGAAATAACATCTTACGAACAAGAGTACAGGCCTGTTTCAGGGATAGTCTGAATGAGTGGGGCGATCAGTGCTCTCCAGCACCACAGCAGCATTGATTAACTATAACTGTCCACCGTGTTGGCTTTCAGTACATGCAGTATGTCAGGGCCGTGATGCTGTGATGGCCCTTGACCCTCTGGATAAACCCCCTATCAGATCTCTCGGCCCGGGTGAAGGATCCCTAAGCCTTGTGGCTGCGGTGCGTTATGTGGCCCTTGGTGCTGACCTGTCACTCTGTATCCATTTCCAGCATCCAACCTCGTCCACAAATACTGGAGCTCGCCCTCCCCCCTGGCCGTCGCTATGGAGACAGCCAGTCTGACCTGGAATGCCGCCGTTCAGCACTACTGAGGGTTTTTACTCCTCATTCGGAGGAGCTGAAAGTATCAATTAAGGCAGTACCATTCCCTTCTTATACACCCCTAACCTCCCCGTCTGCCCCCCCATCGGTCACATAACTCATCCAATCAGAACTCAAGAGGACACCAATTTAAGCAGATTCCACTTTCTCAAATTGCAGGAAAACACACTTAACTGATGGGCCCGCCCCACTTGAGAGGGCCCATTGTTGTGCGCCTTGACCCTCCACCCCTCATGCTCCTCCCCTCACCTTCCTTTGGCCTGTCTCCCCTTCGTGTCACATAACAAGCTAGGAGCACACCTTTTTCCACCAGACCAGCAGGCCCCTGAACAGGCGATCCTTTGACAAGCCGGGGGGCCTCTTTGGGCATCTGAAGGGCCGTTCTCCAAGGTCAGACACCGCAGGGGAAAGTGTGTAAATGATACCTGATGGCATGTAAAAAGATCATTTGATATGCCTGGATGGAAAGACATACTAGTCGACACAACAAGACAACTGCACTGAGTCATAGGAGATGGATTAACTCCAACAACCATGGGAGCTGTATGACGGCTGATAGACATTTTACTTACAGGCAACAAGACTCAGAAGTGGAGCAGTTTCTTGTAATGTCTAGGAGCAGCAGTGATTGTCAAACACTGGTTTAGGTGATTTTTGTTTTAGTGAGTGAAAGACAAAAGGACCGCTTGTGCTCTTTCACCCTTAAAAATGGGTTTCCTCAGATCTTGTTGAGATGAGAACGACCCCAATTGGAAATGGAAAAGTTTGACCTTTCTGTTTCAAGATAAAAGTTGTGTTGACTAGCATGCCAGGCCAGAAGCTGGTTGTAGAACTTGTATGGTACACTGTTGAACACAAATGTTTTAGACCTGGTTTGATTATTAGTCCAATGTTAGTTATTAGGGCTGTAACCAACCAAAACAATTCTTGGTCGACTAAAACCCTGAACATTTCGACTAAATCGACAAATGGGGGAGTGGATCTCAGCACAAGAAAGCAATTAAACACAAAAGGCAAGTTGAAACACTCGAAATAAAAAATAAATATTCAGAAAACCACCGGACGCTGATTAACGTGGACGCTCTTCAATCTTCCTGTCTCCAGTGGGTTGGGTGAATCCAAAATGGTGAAAACAAGGAGGTGTTCTGAAAACACCCCCATTATTAGTTGGTACATTCCTCCTGATGAAATCAACCATTGACTGTAAATTGACGTGGAAAAAAATCAAGTAGACCAATCAGAACTTTGTTTGACTCAGCACATACAGACCAATAAGTTGACCAGTCGACTAGGCCTTTACAAACCTATTAGTTATATACACTCACCGGCCACTTTATTAGGTACACCTGTCCAACTGCTCGTTAACACTTAATTTCTAATCAGCCAATCACATGGCGGCAACTTAGTGCATTTAGGCATGTAGACATGGTCAAGACAATCTCCTGCAGTTCAAACCGAGCATCAGTATGGGGAAGAAAGGTGATTTGAGTGACTTTGAACGTGGCATGGTTGTTGGTGCCAGAAGGGCTGGTCTGAGTATTTCAGAAACTGCTGATCTACTGGGATTTTCACGCACAACCATCTCTAGGGTTTACAGAGAATGGTCCGAAAAAGAAAAAATATCCAGTGAGCGGCACTTCTGTGGGCGGAAATGCCTTGTTGATGCCAGAGGTCAGAGGAGAATGGCCAGACTGGTTCGAGCTGATAGAAAGGCAACAGTGACTCAAATAACCACCCGTTACAACCAAGGTAGGCAGAAGAGCATCTCTGAACGCACAGTACGTCGAACTTTGAGGCAGATGAGCTACAGCAGCAGAAGACCACGCCGGGTGCCACTCCTTTCAGCTAAGAACAGGAAACTGAGGCTACAATTTGCACAAGCTCATCGAAATTGGACAATAGAACATTGGAAAAACGTTGCCTGGTCTGATGAGTCTCGATTTCTGCTGCGACATTCGGATGGTAGGGTCAGAATTTGGCGTCAACAACATGAAAGCATGGATCCATCCTGCCTTGTATCAACGGTTCAGGCTGGTGGTGGTGGTGTCATGGTGTGGGGAATATTTTCTTGGCACTCTTTGGGCCCCTTGGTACCAATTGAGCATCGTTGCAACGCCACAGCCTACCTGAGTATTGTTGCTGACCATGTCCATCCCTTTATGACCACAATGTACCCAACTTCTGATGGCTACTTTCAGCAGGAAAATGCGCCATGTCATAAAGCTGGAATCATCTCAGACTGGTTTCTTGAACATGACAATGAGTTCACTGTACTCAAATGGCCTCCACAGTCACCAGATCTCAATCCAATAGAGCATCTTTGGGATGTGGTGGAACGGGAGATTCGCATCATGGATGTGCAGCCGACAAATCTGTGGCAACTGTGTGATGCCATCATGTCAATATGGACCAAGCTCTCTGAGGAATGCTTCCAGCACCTTGTTGAATCTATGCCACGAAGAATTGAGGCAGTTCTGAAGGCAAAAGGGGGTCCAACCCGTTACTAGCATGGTGTACCTAATAAAGTGGCCGGTGAGTGTATTTCTTATATGTACATAATGTGCATGTGTGGGCGGGTTGTGCCATTACTATTGTAAAAGGATCCGTGCATTGATAGCTTTCGTGGTGAGGTCGCCCAGGACGCCATTTCCATGCAAAGGAATGGCTAAAATGCAAAAAGATGTCCAACCCGTAAAGGCTGGCTAAAACTGACTCCTCAAATATTTGTTATTTTTTGTGGTCCAAAAACGATGGAATCAAAACCACTACTCAAACTCCCTATCTCTGTCACTGTGCATATTTCCAACATGCAGCACATCACGTTCGATAACAGGCCTTAACAGGAAGAAACACGCTAACATACGCGCTCATTCATCATAGGGAGGCTGCAGCTTTTTTAGATTTCTGCACATTATTTGTTTGTAGTGAACCTGTGCTGCCATGTCTACATAGAGACCGGGGTTTGACTCGATTTATTTTCAACAAACGGTGAAACAGGAATAGTTAATAAGTGTGTAAACCTGACAACTGCACCCCACAATTATTCTGTTGGCCTGTGTGTGTTTACCTGAGGTGATTCACAGAGCTGCGCTGTGAAACCCTGCCAGTGGATCCAGAAGCCTTTGAGGTGTATAACTGCGTGTGCAGTTACAGTTTGCTTTGGTTTTCAATCTCTCCATCATCGCTGAGAGACATTCCTCAACACACAAGAGTAGGAAGCGCAGTATGTAATTTGTGCTGTCTGAAGGAATTATTCAGCTCGGCTCAGCTGCTCCAAATCTGATGGGAAGTTCCTGAAAAAAGAGGGCTGTGATTTAGGAAAGAGGTCAGTGATCACCACATAAATCACTGCACGATGGCGAAGGATTGCCCAGGAGCAGATGTGTCTTTGGCAATTGGCACTGCAGGATTGCTCTACCGGATCAAAAAAAAAAAAAAAAAAAAAAAAAGGCCCAGCCCTCAGACCATAAACATGTCCTTCCTCAACCCCAAACGGAGGCTGCAGCAGTACAGCGTGCCTCCCTCCCTGCAGCCCTCCCTCATTCACTCTGTTTCAACACATCCCTCTCTCGACTTCCTTCCTGCCCCACCCATTGAATTTTAATACCTGCCTGTCATGTTTTCTTCTCTTTCTTTCCCCCTCAGCCCCCCCCTCACCAGACCCTTGCTGCGTATCTAGTAATTACCAGAGCACTTAGAAAACCCTTTCATTTAAAGGATTGGCAATTATCTCAGTGGAACACAATAAAACGGCTTCCCCTCAAGAGGAAGGGGAAGTTTGAGCTGCGGTACGCCGCCGCATGTCGCACCGCCTTGCTCTTGAAGTGGGAGCAGAGGTGGAGGTCCTGTAGGAGGTGTACCTTTTTTTTTTCCATCCTCACCCCCCTTCCTTAGCTCCCCTCATCTTGTCCTGCTCAAATATTTGATAATAAAAGGGAAAGCTGGGAAATAACGACAATGAGGACTGAGTCGTTGGGCTTTATCCCTGGAGATTTGTTCCTCGTTGTTGTTAAGTCGCCATTTTAAGAATATGAACGCAGTCTAAATTGAAAAAGGTTGAAGTGACTACCTTTAAGCAGCTGTGATTTAGAGCTGTGGCCTCCTCCTCACCTCCAGGGGAATCTATAAAGTTGTTCAGGCCATTGTAAATAACACATTTATGGTGCTGCAGGGAGGGTTCGAATCTAACACCAACACCGCTGTCAGGTGGATCAGCCGGTTCTGGTCCTTTTTTTACAGCAGCAGCAGCACATGATAATGTGACAAAGCACACAAAAATGTAAATGAGCATGAAGTTGTAAAATCTACTATTTGTGGAAGTGTGGAAAAGGGAGCTTGTTGGGTTTGGTGAAGGAAGCTGTTTTTAGTGTTTCAGGCTGTGTAAATGTAGAATGTGTTTGAGTTAGATCATAGACGACTTGCTGAAAATATGATCACTTAGCCAGATGTGATAATGCGGCTTGTTAGCCGCGGTAGACGCCCGCATCGATCAGGTCAGCAGTTTATCATGTTGCGTGGCGGGAGGCCCGTCGGTTCAAGCGGTCAAAGGTAGGAATGCACGGATTCAACAGTTTCTCTCTGATTACAGCACCAAGACTCAGAGTATTCACTGATACTGTTAGCCTAACTCGTGCCAGCGCTCTTTTATTTCCACGTTAACGATCTGCGCTCTTGTGAATGTCCTGGGTTACTAATTAAAATCATGTTTATGTTAGCTAACATGATGCCAAGTACTGCTGTGGCACTAAAACTGAGTTGGACTCTGCTGTGACTGAATAAATGTTACTGGTGGCAGAAACAATAAATTTTAATTATACGGTATGTATACTGTATTTATGTGGACCAGTCATATACTGGCAAAAAACCTCATCCACTTAATAAAGGCAGAACTGGCACCAGTATGGAAACTCTAGTCAAAGTGTTATTTCAGCCAAATTACAGAGTGATTCAAAACATACCCTCATACCACAGGAGAGAGGAGATTTCTTATTTCATTTTACGCATAACAAGGGAAGGGGCCTTCACACTACCACTACTACTACTGAGGATAATAACTTCATATGATGACAGAGGCTGACATGCTTCTGTCAATGATTCATTTCTTTCCCAGTGCATGTAGAAGAAGGACAGCAGTCCAGTTAAGTTGCCTAATGGAGCTGTGGCTGTAGCTCAACTTGTACGTGAGACCAAAGTTGGAGAAATTGTCATGGATTTTGAACATCTAACAGTCCATCAGGAACATTTTAGTAAAGTCATGATCTTGTAAACGAAAAAATATGTTTTAGAGTATTGTAGTCAAACATGTACAGGCATGGATTTTTCTTCTTTTTTATGCACTGTTATCTCGTGATAATGACTAATTATCTTGATATCACAAACTTTGTTTTCTCGTTGAAAACCTCGACTTGCTGTTGACAACGGTGGCTCAGAAATGTCCTAATCTGGAGGGCGTTTTTAAAAGTTGCATTATTGAGGTCGGCTGAAACACCATTTCTGTTATCATGAGAAAACGATCTTTATGTCGAGATAACGAGATAAGTCGTTATCACAAGGTAACAGTGCATAAAGAAAGAAAAACTCATGGCTGTTCTCGGCTTTCGTAAATATGTATTTTGGCTCATTATTGTCTTTTCCGCTTCATGGAGAAAAGGTCATTAATATGAGTCTACTATCATTTGCATCTACCAACCCAAACTATGATGTTTGAGGTAGCAGTCGGCTGCTTCACTCTGCAAAGCAAAGCAGAGACCGACCATTAAACTTATGCGTCTGAAGAAATGCGAACTCCCTGTTTGGTAAATATTGTGAGGTTCTGCTGCGATTCAAAAGACATCCAAATTAAAGACAAGCAGAAGAGGATGATACACGTCCTGACAAATTGGTCATTGGCACTAGCTTGGGTAGCTTGCAGAATGATGCGGGTTGTCGAAGGGACGGTGGAAACGGCTGACACAAAAAACTTTGCCTCACCGAGCAAAAAGGAGGTCGTTACGCAGAGAGACAAACTTTTTTATACCAGCAAAAGTCACATCCTGAATTTTTCCTGGTTGTTTTGGTGCAGAAACTTCATATTATTGTATTTTATTCAGTACTTGACTGTTTGAATAAAATTGAGTACATCAGAAATATGTTTTAAAATTGTATATTGGTAAATGGGGATATATCAGATGATATCACTCTTTGTGTTGCCTCTCCAAAGAGGCCGTGTTAGCTAACTTTTGACCTCAGAGCAGGTTAAAGAAGTAACCCCTCTCATTGGTCATCAGAGTTCAGCAGCATTTTGTTTATTTGGCGGCTGGTGTCGAGTTCCCGCCCCTGTGTTTTGTCTCAGGGTCGAGCTGCAGCTTTGTGTTTTCACAACCGCCTCGGCGCTGCTCCTACCCGCCTCCCTGCCCCACCTGTCGTTTTTGCCGCCGGCTCGGAGAGAGGCAAAGTTTGGCTGGAACAGCTGGTTGCCTTGGCAACACTTTGTGCCACCGCAGCGGATTGGAACAGGAACTAGCCTATCCATGTCAGTCTGCAGGCAGGATCTGGGCCATGCCTTGTGTTAACAGATTATCTGATTTCCATTCAGACAGCTCGGGTATCGGCCCCACTCCTCCGCTCTCTGGAAAAGCGACCCTGGCCAGCCTCTTTCTGAAAGCCCCCAGAGCCCTCCTCTCTTCTCCCATTTCCTGTCTTAATTACGCACTCCTTTGTGTTGTTGTTTTTTTCTTCCTCCTCTCCTACTACCCTGCCACCCCTTCTTCTTCTCCCGAGTCCTCCCCCTCTCCCTTCTCACTGTCTCTCACTCGCTTTTCTGTGAAGAGATGAGGACTTCGATTTTGAAGTTTGAAGTCTGTTGCAGAGACCGTCCTTACCCCCCGTCTCCCCCCATCACCACCTCAACCTCCCACAGCCCAGCTCTCCTTCTCTCTTCCATCGTCTCTCCACCTGAAAGGGAATACTGTGTTTTCGATGCATAAAAGGCTTGGCGCTGTCAACAGGATGAATCCACCAGGGCCCATGGAAAACATACTCAGAGCTGCAGCTACAGTTTCTCTGAAAGGGGAGAGAGGAGGGAGGAGGGTGGATGGGTGAGTGAGGGAGGCAGCTGGAAGGGATTACTGTGCAGTTTCATAGGCAGCACAATTACAAACATACCAAGTGTTAACTTTGCTGTGCAGCACAACACCAAGGATGATGCTTTTGCTCTGGAATTGGGACAAACCTGTGTGTATCTTTGGTGTTTTTATGCCTGTGGGTGTTTTTGTAGCTTTGCATAGTCACACACACTCTCTGAATCCTCTCACAGGTAAATTAAAGGTGCATAATGAAAGAAAGAAATAGATAAAAAATAACATGAAAAGGTGTTGTAAACACAATAGGCATGTAAACCAAGTGGGCACCCCTGCTGTGACAAAAACAGGTTTGTCAACGTTCTGCACCGGATCTGGTTACCGAGCCGGGGCATTGAGGCGAGACCAAGAGAGGGTGACCTTGTCTGTGTGGAAATCTGACACAGGTTTTCACATGCTGGGTGGGGGATTTTTTTTCCTCCCCTCTTCCCCCTTTTCCTCCCTCCTTCTTCCTCCTCTTCTTCTGTCTTGTTATCTCCTGTCGTAGGTGGCAAACTGCATCGATGTTGCAGGTTATGTGTAGTGTGCCGCTCTTAAAAGGAATGAAAGCTGATACACTTGGAGTCCATTTGGAATAATTTTGTTTTTTATTTTTTTGCATACAGGAAGACCGCACAAAAAATACAACAAATAACCTCATATTTTTAATATCAGCTAAAGAAACTCAGTGTGTCCTGAAATATAGTCACTGATTTGGTCAGAGGTTTTTTATCAAATGAAGAAAGAGAGTCATTGATTCCTGCTGTTACTGTACAGCCAAGTTAAGGTGGGGGCTTTGGTCAGACTAATCAATTAACAAACTGATGAACAACACTGTGCAGGTAGAAACCCAGCTATTAGGGGCGTCCAACAGGTACATCTTTACACCATCATGATGCAGTACAAAATTAGGAACTCGTAAGGCAGACTTGGAGTGAAAAGGCAACCGAGATTATCCAAATGACAAGAAATGGTGCTTTACAGTGATCGTTCATTTTCCCATCACATTCCAACTGTATGTTCATGACTTTGGTCCTTTAGTGTCTTTATGAAACTTCTATCTAATTTTTTTTAAATTATTGATGCATAATAAAGTAAAACCAGCTAAGAGGTGGATTTTCTAACCAGGGTTTATGTCTGATTATTTAAATCATACAGTATGAAAGTGTGCCGTGTTGTATCACATCATTTACCACATCACATTGTAACATTATGTAACGTAATTCAACTAAAAGGAATGTTACGTAACTTAACATAACATAACATAATTCAATGTACAGTAACGCATCATTATGTAACATAACGCGATTTAACGTAACTAAACTTAACGTAACATAACTCAACGTGAGGTAACTTAACTCAGCTTACAGTAACGCATCACATCGTAACGTAACTTAAAATAACTCGCCGTAATGTAACTCAACATACTGTAACACATCACATAATTCAGCGTACATAACGTAACTCAATATAACATGAACATAACATAAGTGACGTGTTATTTTGTTTTGTTTAATTTAATATCGTAACATAATGTGTTCTATCATGTCAGTCGTAGTCGAGTCGTATCCATTTATATAATCTATCATATTATGTCGTAACCTGTTACATCACATTGTACCGTAACAGTTGACCACCTATAAAATATGAGGGTGATTTTTTATGAATCAACTGCCGATACTTGAACTAACACATTGTGCTCTGTACTGAGGGCACTTTAAATGGTATCATGGCTGACTTCCATTAAAGAGACAGAGGACGAATGTGTCCGCCCGGTCTTACTCCACTCTTTGGTGATGTTTTCTGTCTTTCTGGACACTAACACCGCTCCCTGCAGAGACACTCGGCCTCCCTCACCCCGGGCCAGTCTCGGCTCAGGATGAGGGTAAACAAGCTAATGTTTAGTTTTCACGGAAGTGGAAACTGATCCTGCCGACTCGCTTCTGTCACTCAGCAACGTGTCTGTTTATGTTTGTCTCTTTGGTAAGTATCAGTGAGCGGCAGCACATGTGAGCGTTGGGCTCTGTGTATATATGTGTGCGTGTTCCTGGTTTTGCCAGTGCGTTTGGGGCCTTTGCTGAAGCGGAGCAGGGACTTCCTGTTGATGATGGTTTGAAATCGTGATACCTTGTAAATGCTCAAACAAACAGTCAAATGTTACGCCTTTTCAGGGTGCAGTTTGACTTAATTTTTGCAATACTATTACTTAAATCTTTAATCTTAGATTTACTTTAATCTAGTAATACTAAGACTTGTTTTTGTACGACTTTCTTCATATTGATATTGTCTCTAATCCCATAATAATCACTTTATTTTCTTGTACTGTATACTTATAATTTTGCTTATATCACTTTATGTTAATGCTTAATTTTTTTTTTTTTTTTTGATTACGATGAGTTGCTTTAGTTTTCTTTTACATTTTTAAATTTACACCACAAATTTACAACAACATTCACCTGAATGCAGGAGGAGAGCCCCCAACCTCCTATTTCATTACTTTACTGTGTTTTAATGAACCCTGATTGTATTAGGGGTCTATCCTAAACTCCAATTCTGTCACCTATGGCCTTATTGCTGCCTTTTTGCCCAATTACAAATTATAGCCCTTATCTGATGGATTTGAGCTCACTGTCTTGTATCCATGAAAACTGAGGAGCTATAAGTCTTAAATTTGCATCCAGAAGCAGATCGTATTAGATCTTAGCAGATCTGATGTAACGATAAAATTTCGTATCTCATTTAAGATGTACAGATTGTTTTTTTTATGTAATGCAATTTGCTAAATAAGTGCTCAAAACACCAATAAAACTCTTTGTTAGTAGATTACATTAAAGCTGTGAAACTGTGCAAAAGCTCCAGTGTCGCCCTCTTAAAATTACCATAAGTGTGAGGTGGATCTCAGGCTTGTGGCTCTGTCAAATTCTTCAAAGCCATAATCCCTGAAGTCCTCCTCTTTTCTTTCTTTTTTTTTCTCTCTCCACCACTACATGAAGGGGACGACAAGGGCTGTCAGAGAAACACAAAGCACTCAGGGTTGCGTGTTAGGAGCCGCCTGAATGGCACCAGGCCTAACGAGAGCCCGGCAGGGACCCCGAGGTGGGCCTGGCACCTGCAGTCTGTGTCTGAGGGGGAAGTGGGGGCTCTTTATGCATGCCTGTGTGTGTGTGTGTGTGTGTGTGTGTGTGTGTGTGTGTGTGTGTGTGTGTGTGTGTGTGTGTGTGTGTGTGTGTGTGTGTGTGTGTGTGTCCTGTCACAGAGACTTTGTGTATGCATGCATATGAATCTTTACATGTATGTGTCAAAGCAGGGGGTATATAGTCAGGATGTCACCATCCACAGCCAAGAATTTAACCTCTGGCAGCAGTGTGCCGATGATCGCTTACTGAAGCAGAAACATTTATTGTCCTATCGGTAGACAATAAATGGTGTGCTGAGACACTGTATGGGAAGCACAAGATAATAGGAGTAAAACTGGATTATCAATATTAGTTAAGAACAGCTACAGTGATTAATATCTTAAAGGACAAAGTTAGTAAAAATCCCAGTAGTGAGGTTCATGACTGAGAAGTTTTGACTCATCATCCTTCACTTTTGTAAACTTTGGACAATAATTTAGTTTTGGACTGTTTGTATACTTCATGGCTTATAACTACAACTTTATTATCTTAGACTATATTGTTATAATATTTGAACTTTATTACAACAGGCAACTTTTCAGAGCTGTGTGTCATCAGCGCAACTATGAAAGTTGGTGAGTATCTTATAATGACATATGCAGGTTAAAAAGTAGAGGACCCAAAATCGAGCCTTGGGGGACACCACAGTTTGATTGTACAGTTCTGTATAGCATATTGTAATTTTGGACAAATACAGTGTGTCATTTGGGTAGCTGTGAAAGCTGATATACAGGTTTAAAAAGTGCACGATCTAATATTGAAGCCTGGGGGATGCCATAGTTTACGCAGTACAGTTTTGATGAGCATTTTATAAACTTTGGATGATCTTGTTGTTTTGGACTGTTGGTTGACTGGATCCCAATGAAGACTCCACTTTGGGCTCTATAAATCACTGATGTAAGTTTGTCATTTAGTAGATTGTTACAATGAGAGCTGTGTCATCATCGTTGTTTAAAAAGTTGAGATCATGCCTCCAGATGATATTTCTAAGTAAGAAACAGGTTAAAAAAAGTAGAGGACCTAAAATTGAGCCCTGTGGGACACCACTGTTTGCGTTGCACATCTTTAAAGAGTCATCCTCCCAACTCATATCAGTGAGATTTAATTGCTGATTTGAGATACTAAAGGACTCATTTAACATGTCAAGGACACATCTCCAAGTAGGGCAGAGTATCAATTGAAAATTCATTAAAACGGGTATTATGGCCCTCCTCGCTCATGCGGATTATTTCATCTTTTGTTCTTTTCCTGATTTTTAACTATTCTGTTAATAGAGGGTCATTAGCTGCAAAAGAAAAAAAATACTGGATACCTAGAGACCAAAACATGAAATGTTAATAGCTTAATTATAATAATAAATACAACAAAAGCTGCCAGCGTGATTGGTGCTACCTGACATGATGTACCAGAGAAATAAATCCCTAAACATGAATCACTAATTATGATCAAGTTTAATTTCCTTTCTTTTTAACAGAATTCCAGTCATTCATACAACACTGCATTAATGCTAATAATGCCATGAAAGAACTTTAAAAGCACAATAAATTCCCTGTATATCGATGCGACAGAAATCATTGATCATCGGTTGTTTCTGGAGGTTTGTCTGAGGCAGAAACTCAACCAGGAAGTTTGGAGGTTGCCCACAGGCTCTGAGGCAGATTATAGAAACCAGACCTGGCGAGTTTACACCGAACGCAAGGCCCCGTAGAATTAAACTGCGAACTGTGGACAGCTCACAGGAAACGCCTCTTTGTAAAGCAAACATACATGTATTTTATGGCAGCGGCTTTACTGCTTTTTTATTTTGGGCTCCAATGAGTCGACATTTCAACATGGCCTCGGTCTAATTTCCTCTGCTTTTCTTCACCTTTTTTTCCTCTCTTGGTTGGCGACCCTTTCCATACACACACGTGCGCGCACACACACACACACGCACATACACACTCTGCCCACCTATTCCTATCAAAATAAGACTGCTTCTCTGGCAGTAGCCATTTTTATTTTCACGGAGGTGTGAGGGCCAGCCAGTCAGGGTTGTTTTGACAGATTCAGGGACTTTATTGCAGCCCCCAGGGCAGCTGCAGGGGGGAGTGTGCCCCACCACCTCTCCACCCTCTCCCCCAAACCCAAAATGAGAGCAACACAGCTGCTGCATAACACCCCCCCATTCCCCTCTTTGCAGCCTCTTCACCTGGTCTCCATGTGATTGTGACCCTCAAAAAAGCATGCCATAAAAAAAGAGAAAGAGGTGCAACAATGACCCTGTGCACAACAACACCATCTACACGCATGTGCACAACAACACCATCTACACACACATGCACAACAACAGCCCTGCAAATGAGAGTCATCAAACAGCTTAAAACATTTTAGGAGCTTTGTGAAACAACCGCTCAGGTACTCTTTGGTTTTGCTTTAAATCTACTAACAATGATACCCTGACCTTCAAACTTGATTTATAACCACCATCTGTGTTTCTTGCTCTGTTAGACTTTGTTGTGCGGTCATTATTTTTACATCTAAATTAAAAAAAAGTCAAAATAAACCAAAATAATCCTCTGAAACTGTGTTTTGTAGGAAAATATTTTACGAGTTTGCTGGTTATTCCTTTAGCTCCATATGAGCTGGTCTTCTACGCCTACAATGTAATTCTGTAGTAATAAAATATCACCTGTTCCAGTGGTTTATGCCTCATTTTGAAACTACAAATCTTGACTTCCTCCTGGCTGTGCAGAGAATGTGGGACAGTAGGGGGTTAACTGCACCAGAGTTATTTGGTTCTTGGACACGGTGGCCCCGCCTGCCGGATGCAAGTTTGACTCAAGGGCAAAATCCAGAGTGAAAGCCTCTCATGTTTTTGACTGGTTGCCAACTCTGCTGCTCTCTCTCTCTCTCTCTCTCTCTTTCTCTCTGTTCCTCGCTCGCTCTCCCCCTTGTCATTTTCATCCCTCCCTCCCTCTCTCCCTGCTTTGCTCTCTCCTCCCCTCTGCCTCTGATTTACTCTCTCTTTCTCTGCACTCTGTTCCTCCTCTGATCCGCTCCCACATGAAAATCACAACTGACATAAAGCAGGTCCAGTATCCGACCGAACACAGTGTGGTCTTGTCCAAAATTATGTCATCTTTTCAGAAAGATTGGGTGTGTGAAACACTAAAGTTTGATAGTGTGAAGCTCCTTCAGCCACAATATTTGGGATTTGACAGAGCAGATAAAGAAAGCAGGTGTGCGAGCCTGTTTTGCTCATTGACAAACAGCAGACGGGTGAAATGAAACTGAGGGATGTATTCACACAAATCTTTTTACTCGACCTTGGATATGTTCGACTTCATATTAGTCAGTCTGAAGCATGAAAGCTGCTGTTTATTTGATTTCGGTGAACTGTGAAGAAAACTTTTGCCAAAAACGCTCTTGGAGCACAGGCCAAGTGATAAGAAATAAAACACATGCATATGACAACACTAAATAGGTGCTCTGTAAAAAGATGATAAAACACTGGATTAGAAAGATTTCTGATGATTTAGACCATAAAGGAAAATGATGCAATAATAACACGTGAAATGGTATTATTGTTGTTTATTGTTGGGAAAATCTCCCAACACATGAGCTTAAATTGCAGCAAGTAAAAGTAAGTATGATTGTGTATGAAGAGGAAGAGGAGGAGGTTGAGTGAGTCGTTCAACCACTGCAGAGTACTGCGAGCATATCTTCACCTCGAGATTCAATCAAAACAAGGAACAAGGTTTCGGTACCTGGAAGGCTGTGAACTTTAGGACCAAATGCACGACTTTGTAGTGAAAATCACTGCATAGGCTATATGTGTGCGTGTTCCTGGTTCTGCCGGTGTGTTTGGGGCCTTTACTGGTGCGGAGCAGGGACTTCCTGTTGATGGTGGTTTGAAATCGTGAAACCTTATTCATGCTCCCAAACAGACAAATATTACGCCTTTTCAGGGTGCAGTTTGACTTAATTTTATCAATATTATTACTTAAATCTCATAATACTAAGACCTTGTTTTTGTACGACTTTCTTTTTTTTCACAAAGTCTCTTATCCCATAATAATGACTTTATTTTGTTGTTCTGTGTGATTATAATTTTGCTTGTATAAATTTTTTATGCATACTCATGCATTAAAAAAATCACCTTCAAAATCCATCAACCAAATATCAACAGAATCCATTCGAGCCCATTCAAGCTTGACTGATGCAAAGTGGAAAAACTGTCCTGTGGTTCGAAAAATCAAAATATGACATTTAATACTGTAAAAACCCGCCTTACTTTTATCAGGAAATAGTTCAAAATGGGCTTGCACATGTGATCTGGTAATGCACCATTAATGCTGAACAGTAGATACAAGGTTTTGAACAGCATACGCTGCCATTCAGATAAGGTGTTCAGCAGAACAATGTCAAACTACATTCAGCAAGTATCACAACAGCATGACTCTGTATTAAAGAGTCCTGGTGCAAACTGGCTGGCCTGCAGATTTGATTTTTCACACATTGAAAACAAACTGCACATCATGAAATACAAAATCTGGCAAAGCTTACCTGCGTAATTGTTGAGTAACTGACATTCTGTATAAAGTAGGAACAAGACGGCATTTCACAGAACTCGAGAAACTCGTCTCCTCTGATCCTACAGTTTAGAGAAGGTTTTTTAAAGAAGAGTTGGTGTAACTAAATGGTCAATATGTCCCTGAAACTTTCTGCCATTATCAGTTTTAAAGTACTTTTTTTTTTAAACTGCAAGAATTGATATTTTTGTCCTGACTGTATCTTTTTTAAATATATGTTTTCAGGTTTTGCAAACCATCAAATACGTTTTAATCAACATCTGAACTCCAGAGGAAGACCTCTCTGACCTTTCAGTGAGCTTTTGGTTCCCATCACGCTCTTTACATTTTTTGTCTGGTGTGTGTTCTGCATAAATCCAGGGTGGCCCATCAACGAGTCAGAATGACTCACCGAGGCCTCTGAGGATTGCAGACTGACAGGTTAGGAAACCACATACGGCAAATGCCTGCAGGCTGGGAACAAAGTCAACTGATGTCTCCTCAGGCAAGACACTTATTCAGCCAGACAGCCTGCTATCATCCTGCAAGCTGGAAAAAGCAGAAACAGAAAGAGCTTCAAAAGAAGAGATAGATTTACCCAGATGTGCTTGGAAGAACTTAGTCACCACCTTCAGAACCGTGGATCCAGTTCCTCCTTTCATTTTTTTATTTGATCTGATCAAAGTATGAGCAACCAGGTTGATCTGATCTGGGTTTAGCCGTTGTGTTGTGTCTCCGCTTCATTCTAAGAATATAACACCTGAATTGCGGGGGCGTCCGTTTGTAAACAGTTTGTAGACGTAGCTGAGAGCGGGTCAGATTGAAGCCGGCCAAGAATGTGCTCAGCAACAACGCTCCAAGGAAGAGATTCTCAGCATTCCCCGCTGGTTAGGGAGAGGTACCGGCCTTCGTAGATAGGAAGTCGTCTGTCATTAGGGGGTAATCACTTCTTGAGAAGGATTGCAATGCCTGGAATGATTACTGTTGTTATCAGCAGTGAAACTTGGCGCAGAGAGAGAGCGGATGAGGGTTTTTTCCCTCTCTGCTTTCTCTCTTTGTGTGTTTTGATCAGCTTGACTGATCCGACCAAGGCCCTGTTTGTTTTCCAGAACTTTCCCATCATCCCGATGTGCTTGATTTTGCTCTTCAGGGTAGTGTGAAGTGCACTCGCCTGGATTTAATGCTGTATAAATGCTTGGATGTTGACTTAAAGCTGGTTGGTATTTCTTACCTAGAGGCATTTCTAATTACTAATGGCTCATGTGTAATGATGCTTATCATGTCAGTGGTGCAACAAGGTGGATGCTATCCATCATGCAGACTCATGTTAGGAGGACGTTCGTTGATGGTGGATTTCTGTCTTTCTCTTTGTGGGGTTTCGGTCTTGGGTCTGTCCTGCTCCCTTCTTTCTCTTCTTCCCTCCTTTTCTTGCCGTGTACCAGCCAAGACTTCAGGTGGAATGATGCTGTGAGGAAAAGAGCCCGTCAACTCTCACCCAATGTGCCAAGCCAGAGATTTGTCTCTTGGGGTCCCCCTTCTTTCCCCCGCCTCCTCCTCCTTCTTTCCTATCCCCTCCCCGGATCCTTGAGAACAGGAAGTGTATCTTGTTAAGTGATGGATGGGCCCCCTGCTCTTGCTGAGAGGAAAGAAGGGGGGAAAAAAGCCTTTCTTTCCCTCCAGGGCAGTCAGATGAGTTTAGCAGTCTCAAAGCTGAGGGTCGGCTCTGCCGTTTGGGAGCGCCTTGGAACCCTTGGAGCCTGAGCGCCTGGAAGTCATGGGCACTCCTCCATTATGTGTGCAAAGAGAATCAGCAGCAGACGACATCTTTTGCACACAAGAGTCAGACCAAGCCAAGCCAAGCAGCTTTTACTATAATTATGTCTGCATGTGTGTGAGCATTTGTTTGTCAGTGCGCAGGGGAGTGTCGCACCGTTCGAGTTATTCAGCCAGGGGTCAACAGGTTTGTGTTGGCACAGAGCCGCCAGATACTTCCAGGGAGAGCAACTCAGGAAGTGTCCCTGGCACGTCCTCTGCATAGTGCAGTACGCAGTGCCGCGACTGGCTCGACCTGCTGTGACAAACAACCACAGCCTGCAGTCTCTGCTGCACCTCCTGCACTCCCAGGCCTCCTGTTCCCACTTACCTGACAGGAGAACCATGATTTCAAACTAGCTGACTTTTAATGATCCAGCTCTCAGATCTGTGATCCATCTGTCTCCAAACAGCAACCATGTCCTGCTTTGGATCACAGTGACGTTACTTCTCTTGCTGTTTTATACCCATAGTTTGTCACCCACAGCCAGAACCCTCTCCTCAGACCAGTGGAAGGATCCAGAGCCCTGAAAACAACAACATTTCCTCTCATGATGCATTGCCCCTATGTCGGCCATGGCTCTGTTGTGGTTACCTAAGGGTAGCTACTAATGTTTGTCTCCAGTTTCCATCCTCTCATGTTCCACGCACATACACAGGAACACAGAAAAGCAACAGATAAAAGGCAGGAAAGCTGTCCATCGCCCCAGTGAATGGGAATGGTTATCCAGAGGGGAAATAAAGCCCACCATAAAACAAAACTCTTAAATGGCATCCGGCACGCTTTGCAAGCAGATGGACTTAAAATATGACATGGTAAAGACCATTGTTTCCCCTCACAGTAAAGACCTACAACTCATAATGTTTTCATTATCCTTGAGCGCCACAGTTTTATTTTCAATACTCAAGTTTTCTTGTTTTTTCTGACTTGTCCTTGTTGGTGTAAAAGTTCTTTCCTTCTTTCTTTCAAGGTGCTGTTTAGCTGCTCCGTTGTTAGCTTTGAGCTTCTTTATATCTGTAGTCCTCGGGCAGGAGACCAACAAACAGCACACTTTAAAACCTCCATACAACGACATCAGGCACTTTCACAGGGACATAAAAGGTTCAGTATTAAAATATTAAAGTTTAAAGCTGTGAAAACGACTGCAGAATAATGCACAATCGCCACAAAGTCAGTATCTGACATCAACAACAGGATGTGAAGCTACTAGAAAGCTGAATGCAGTACATTATGTTGCATCACCTCCTCTTTGTTGTGATTTTTAACTTCCAGCCGCCTCAGCATCTCTGGGAAGTCTTTTTTATTCTCAGTCATGTGACTAACCTGCAGCAAATAAACCTAATAGTTTGAGAGATGTTCCTCCAGGCGTTCATTTTCATATTTAAGATTTTTAGCATCACGCAACTTTTCAGTGTTTCCTTGTCTCTGTATTAGCTCTTTTGGATCATGTTGCCGAAAATAAACAGCAAAAAAAATCTGTTTCAGAACTTGATTTGTTGTCTAGCCCTTTAATGCCTGACAACACAAATTATGGCCAGAAAATTCAAATCTTTTTGGAGCTGAAATGTTTATTTCATTTACTACTGAAAACCAAAAAAATTCAAAATGCCCTTAAAATTTAACAAATATATTTATTTATCGTGTTTGTTACATTACATGTTTTTGGAAACTCATAAACTACAAGAGGACATTTTTATCATTTATCGGACTGTATTCAGGTGTTTTTATTTAATAATTTGTTGATCATATTGATTTGATAAAGGTATTTAAAGTATGGATCAAATATGATACAAAAGGCATTAAAGAGCTAGATTCGAGTAAATATTAGGTTTGAATGATTTTTGATGATATTTTACAGTCTCAGCTTTTGTAAAATCCAAAAATTTTAATCGTTAACTTCAGCATCTCTTGAGTTGAGCCTTAACTAAAACTCTTAAGTAACGCCATCTATCTTTCTTTACCCGTTGAGCAAACCAGCAGATGTGCTTCAAACTGTTATATTCTGAGTAAGTTTATGTTTGAAGGAGGCCATCAGGCTTGGAGGATACTTGGTGCCTGCCTTGATGCCTGTGTAAACAAGGGTTCAAAGGCTGCTGGTCCAGTCCCTCCAACCTTCACTGATCACTCCTGACGTGACCTCTTGCATGGCTTGCATCTGTATGTGTCTCCTGCCCCGTCTCTGCTCGCCGGGGTTTAGCCCTGCTGTGGCCTGTCTGGCTCAAAGCCAGGGGCTCCTCCGTCTTTATAACCAGGCCTCTCTGAGTCAGCTTTGAAACTGTCATGTCCAGATAACATTTCTCTTTCTGTTGGTTCATCGTTGAAGTAAATTTCGACCCAAATTGACATCTATAAAACACGTTTTGTTATGTTGGAGTTCAGCTGTTCTTTTTCTACCTGCCTGGTTATACGGATACACAACCAAAACCAAACAAAGCCACACCATACCACAGCTTGTCACGGCCTGGCTGAGGAGCGTGAAAGGAGACAGGGCGTATTTGTCTGTCCGTCTGCCTGTCTGTGTGTGAGAGGCGCCTGCCACTTAATGACGTCTGACAAGCGAGACAGCGGCGGCTTTGGGTACTCAAGGCCTGTTGTGGGGTCACAGAGATGTGATCTGTAGGAAGTGGAGGGTTGATCAGATACCGTTAACATTGTCTGCACGCTGACAGCTAGAAGTGGAGGACCTGCGTTTCATGGTTTGTGTTTTAGACAGTTGGGTCACGGTCATTTTTAAAGACGTATAAAATCAAATGTAGGAGTAGGGCAAGCTTCAGTTCCAAGTACAAAGGTCAGAGGTGAGAGCTGCAGAGTCCTGACGATTTCTCTGAGACACAAAGAGTGAAGAAAAAGACCTGCAGACAACGCTTGAGGAAGAAAAGATCAGTTAGCTTTGACGTGTGTTGGGCTCAGCGGGCCGAATCATATTTACTGATGATGAATATTAATGTGTGAGCCCAAACCGGACTGATTTGTGCGTGACTGCTGATAAAATATGGTAAACCCGAGGCTGACTGTCTCTTTTCCATCCCCACAGGCTCTGATGCGTCCGGGTCGCCTCGACCGGATCGTTTATGTGCCTCTTCCAGATGTTCCAACTCGACGTGAAATATTTTCCCTCCAGTTCCGCAACATGCTGGTGGCCCAAGATGTGTGTTTGGATGAGCTGGTGTCTCAAACCAATAAGTATTCAGGAGCAGAGGTGAGTTAGCGGCTCTTTAATTAACTACACTGGGGAAAAGCAAATACAAAGTGTGCAACAGATGAGTGTCATTGTGAGCACTTTTCAAACATGAAGATGGTCCTTTTACCTCCTTTAGTTTGTCCTCAGGTGTCTCATCTAGGACAAAAAGCATGAGATAAATTCAGGGAGATACAAAACAAGGGTTAGGGTTCGAAATAATCACCAGTCATCAATGCTCCACTAAAGGATTTAAACCTGCAACCCCACATAACTGCTCCCATCATCAACTTTTCACCTTTACTGGCCTCCAAATAAGAGCTCCTGACTTGGCCCACATTGCAGTGAGATGTTCCCGAGCTTTTCCATGATGTCTGTGTCGTGTCTGTACTGTCTCACAGAGCGCCCTCGTGATCGCTCAGCAGACGGGGAGCGATCGTACAAACACTCCTTTGTGTGACAGATTTTTCTCCCTGCAGAAGTCTGCCGCGTGATTATCTTAAACCCTGCTGTACTGTCCTCGGGGACACAAACAGCCAAGAAACTGGAGGAACACGGACGCGGTTTTGAAGGTTTTTAGCTTTGCATTTTAATGCACTGCGATGCATCATGGAGGATTTTTGAGAATCTGACACACAGGCTCTTGTTCCCCCATTTTTGCTAGAAAAGCCCTGTTTGTCCCAGTAAATTTGACTCATTTGCTTAAAAAAAAAAAGACTTTTAATTTCTTTAAAAAAAGCCCTATAATGTGTGGTTTATCTCTTTCTTTGAATGTAAAACCATGATGTATATTCAGACTTCAGGGGTCACTGTTTACAGGGATGTCTCTAGATGTCCCTCTGGAAATTTACCAAACACCAGATCACAGAGAATGTGGGAAAACAATTCCACATTGAATTTCTGCACGTGTCTAACATTAGCAGAGCTAGCACCACTAAACTCAGTTTTCTTTGCAGGAAAATGTCAGCATGCCTTTGCTGGTTTTGCAGTTATATTCAGGTTTAATCAGACAACTTAATTCCCCTTTTCCACATGAAAATACTGACAAACTACACAGTGCTACAAAACGCCATGTGCACTCTATCATGTTTGAGTCGTAGATCATTACAGCATTATGGCAGATTCTATTACCGATCAAAAAAACAGCTACTTCATATTATATAACCAGCAATTTGGGTCCGAAGTTATAAAACATTAATGGTTCAGCCAGCATGTGATTACAGTGTTAGAGTGACTCTCAGTAATTCAAATACATAATATAACACGGTACAATAGACTATGATGCATTACAACAAGATAATATACTTCAGGATATGAAGCGGTACCATATGACTCCACAGAACAGCATATGACAAACTATGATACAGTATGATATGTGACAATATGATATGATACAATGAGATAATAAATGATTTATGATACATCACAGTATACTACTTTACGACATGATTCTATATAATACAATGTAATACATCACAATATGATTCACCATGATATGATATGTCACGATCGGAAATGTTACAATGTGACACATTATGATACAAAATGATATGATACCTTACGGAATGATATGATATGATATGTCACGATCGGAAATGTTACAATGTGACACATTATGATACAAAATGATATGATACCTTACGGAAGGATATATTATGATATGATATGATATGATATGACGCTGTATGGTACAATATGATATATTTTAGATAAGCTTTGATACTTTATGATATGTCATGTCACGATAGGATATGTTGCAATGTGATATTTTATAATATGATACAATGGGATATCATACAAGTTGTTATGAGACCATAGGGTACAATATGGTGTGGTATATTATGATAAGATGTGATACTCCATGATATGATACAACATGATAAAAAATGATACGTTACGATACATTATGATTCCACATGATATGATGTGATACAATTTGTTATGAGACCATGTGGTACAGTATGGTATGATATATTATAACAAAATATGATAATATATGATACAATATACATTATGATTCCACACACTATGATACAATACATTACAATACCATTAGAGAAGGTATGATATGAAATAATACTTCAATACAACATGATACATTATGATATAATAAGACACAGTGAGGTCTAATGTGATCGTACATAATGTTACCATGCACTTTAGTGTCTCTTTGGTGGTGTACATGCTCAGCTGTGTCCACAATAAATCAAACAAATGATTACACCAATAATTAAAACCAGTAATAAAGCTCATGTAAACAGAGAACACAAACCAAGCAGACCACAAACAAGCAACACACCTTGCACAAAATCTGCATCAATAAGAGAAAGGTGTGCGTTACAGAGAGAGGAACAGAACAGATAAGAACATACTGTATGTACACTCAGGTAACCTCTTTGGCAAGGTAAAAAAAAATCACACCCAAACCAGTTTAAACCGAATATACTTTGGGTCTGATCGAATAGACTAGTCCAAAGATAACTACCAGATGATCCAGAGGGAAAAAAAAGCATTTATTCGAGATGTTAGTTGAACATTTTTCTTTACTCAAGCTAATCCTGCGTAAACTGTCTCAATGTTTGATCCCAGCGTTTCAGGTGCTTCGCCTTCGGTTCCCTCCAGTGTTTCTTTCAGCCCTGTCAGAAACTGAGCCGTTTATCAGCTCTCAAATCTAGTCTGATCAGGACAGGGAGGTGTTGAGGTGTTTCTGTCTTTTCTTTTGACATGATGATCCTCTCGAGGGCAGTGTGAGGTTTCCTGCAGGGCCTCTTCGTATCCTGAAAGTACACGCTCTCTCCCTGATTCGTGACTCTGCAGCCCCCACCCAAAAAAAAGGCAGCCTAAAGCAGGCGTACACCTGGTGGAGGTATGCAGCAAGAAACCAATCCCCCGCTATCAGGTGTTGTGTTTGACATCGGGGTTTCTGGTGTAGTGTCTCATCTGTGGAATGGAGGTTTGCAGTCACTTGCCGCTGAGTTCTCCAAACCCCACAAAAATTCAAAGAGATGCCACAGTCAGGCCGATCAGAGTTGATAGGTGGAAAAAAGAAGAGGACGGTATTATATTTGACATACCCAGGCTATAGATCAAATTAGATTAGACGAAACTCTAAACTCGAGTGATGTTTGAGGGGAAGTTTTGCAGAAAACAGGATACAGATAACAGAGCGACGCAGAACCAAAGATAATGCCATGTTTACACGACGAGGGCACCACGGGACAAATGCAGCAAATCAGCGAGTAAATAAACAAATGAAGGTCTAAACAAACTGACTGTGACTGTTGATCGGTCAGATCTAAACTGGAGGGGAACTGCAGACGGGAAGTTTAAGCCTGAAAATCAAGGTGTTTGTAATCGTACCATGTCAGGAAACACTTCCCTCATTGTGAGGCTCATGTTTCTTTTGTTATCAGGTTTATAAAGTTAGCTAACCCAGATTTGTTTAAATATATCAACCCCTTTATTTGACCCGGATGTTTTCAGCCAACAAAGGAGAGCAAACACATTTGTTTCAGTGAGATCTCATGGAGGTTAAAGTGCAGTGTTTGCATTAATAATAGTTCTTTTAAATCGAACTTCTTCTTAATTTTGGGTTGTTTACGTCTTAATAAAAAAGTTAAACTGTAAATAAACACTACAAAATAACCAGGCAGATTTTGGACCCAGTTCTTCTGTTTCGAGAGCTGGGACTCATAATTTCATATATATTTATTTTGTTTTAATAGAAAATATGGATGGAAATTTTCCTTACCACTTTCTGCAAAGCTTGTCTTCCACCTTATCATTCTTAAACATGTAAATCTGTGGACGGATTTCAGTTAGCTTTTTATTATCTAAAAAAATACCAATAAATTTAAAATATCATTGTGATTTCTGATCAGAAAAAAAGCAGCATAAAGTTAATTTCCGCCCTAGATTAGTGAGATGTGGATTCAGACTGCGTTAATACTATCAGAAGACCCCTCTGCTGTCTAAAATACGGTGGGTGATTTGCCCTCAAACTTTTACTTACAAGTTGATTCACGCGTGTTTGAGATCACAGACGTCCTCTGAAATTATCACAAATATCGAAAACTAATCTTGTACAAAGAAGCTGAAGACACAAAAATAACAAGCTTGATGTAGAAAAAAGGCATCTGGTGTGATGAACTGTATTCATTTGTATAGCTGTGAATAAGAAATACGTGTTTCTTGGTGGGTATCATGACCACACTCCCTCTGGCGAAGTTCAAACCTTATATAACTTGAAGGAGTCGGTTTCCTCTCTTGGTAGGGATACGGAGAGGAGCTGGACCTCTCCATCTCCCTGTGACAGAGCACTGAGCCATTATATTTGACTTGGCATGCTAACTGCCGGGTGAGCCGCAGCCGAGCAGCATTCGTCTCTGTGCGTCAAGCCCCCACGCAGCCAGGGAGCGGCGGGCTGGATGAAGGACGGAGGGGGCGCCGTAAATCACCAGCGTGATGCTTATTGAGGCAGGAGAGAGCAGGTTCAGTTTTCACATAAAACACGTTTCCATGAACATGAATTTCTCTCTTTCTCTTTCTTAAGTTGCATTTTCAGCATTATCGGGACTCTGTAGGTAAATACTATTGAGATTAGGAGCCAAAAAACTGATTGGGACAACATACTGGGTGGGCATTCTTGCTCATGCACACTGCAAAACACCTCCAAAATCTACCAATACAAGTGGGTCAGCAGGAGTTTGATTTCTAAATAGTTAGTGTGGATACTGAAGGATAAGAAGCAGTAGCAGAGATTTAAAATGGAAGGTTTCAAACCATGTTTACTGCCATGGACAAAATTTTGATTTCAAAGGTGAGGGGGACACATGTGACCTGAGGACTGATGTGACGTGGATTCAAACGTCAGTGTTCAGCTCAGATTTCTTTAGATCCAGAATTCAGTTCCCGTCTTTACATATAGCCTAGCAAACAGCAAATCTCACACTCACAGTAACAGAGGAGGCAATACGGCCGACGGATGGACGGAAGTACAAACCCGATACAGGGATGTGAATTAAACCTCCGATGAATGTGACGTTACGGAGGGAAAATAAATAAACGCCGCCCTCCTGTAAATGTAAATCGGTGAATAGCGATGTTCATGGACTGACTCTTATGAGCAACTTGCAAAACACTAGTCCAGCGGGCATGGGATGACTGACAGCAGGGATAGCCAATCACACACACTGAAAGCGGCCTTGCGGCAGAGCCAGTCAAGGACCTTGTGGGCGGTCCAAACCGACAGCTTGAGCAGCCGTTTGGTCCTAGTGCCTGACGTGTATCGGTTTGCTATAGCGTAAAGTAACGTTGTTTTCAGACGGTTAAAACTGCAGGGGGACCAAAACAGGCTCTTGAAAATTATGTCTGTGCTTACTGCACACACTTCCCACTGCAAAACGTCGTCAGTTGGCTTCTAGCATGACAACAATTCAACAAAACCTTGATGCCTCCCCACCCAGATTTCTCCTGTTGGTCGACTGATCAAACTGGCCACCTTATTATAAGCTTTCTCTTCAGACCGGCCACATCTGCTCCTGAGTCTGCCCACATTGTTGTCGAGGTGATGCACCAATGGACCCATTGAGGAGTCCTCGGCCCTTGCAGTCTGAGCACCTGAAGCCTTGACTTTAATTACATTCCTGGGATTTCAGACTTGTTGGAGAGCGGTGGTGGTGGTGGTGGGTGGGGGGTCATACAGGAGGACGTAGTTGTTGTCAGCTTGGGGTTGGGAGCTTGTTAAAATCACCTGTCTTCCTACCTGCCTGGAGTGACATCTGGTTTCCCAACCCTCACCTTCCCCACTAAAAAACTCTACACACACACACTCCTTCAGGTCACACGCCATGAAAATTGCTCCTGGCCTAGCTCTTCCATCACTTTTCCAAACAGAAGCAACATTTGATACTGTAATGGCAGTGCTGTCTTGAAGAAGATGAAGATGAGGAAGGGTTTAAGCAGCTCCTGGAGAGAGGTGTGATGCTACTTCTTTTTCTTTTTTTTCTGTTGATGATCAAGCCCTGACAGGAAAAAGAGCTGGAGGATTTATCACACCCTGTCACTAACACTGAGTCAGTTCCAGGGTTCGGTTTGATGAAGAGATGAAGCCCTCTCAGATTTCAATGCGGGTCTTTATTTTAAATTAAAATACATTGATTTAATTAAAAACTTGACATCCTGCCTTTGTGGGTGAAAAAGCAACAACTTCGCCCAAGTTATAATGAAGTTAACATCTCTTTAGTTTAGATAACCACGGTGGACACATGCAGATCACTTATTTCTGCTTCATGCTGATTTAAACCCTGAAGAAACGTCTAAATCTGAGGTATATTCAAGCTTTTCTGTCAATTAAAACTGATGTGGGAGTCAAGGATCAGTATAGTGAGTGATCAGAAACTACAATATCTATTGAAATGTGGATTCATCCACCAATAGACAAGACTTGTTTCTACGTTTTAAAGTATAAATGGAGTCTCTAGGTGAAAACAGTAAAATCTTTTTACTTATAACTCTTTGACAACGTTGCAAGATCTCTCAATAGTTTTGCGAGAGCACGGAAACGATCTCTAGAAAATCCTTTTTCTTTTCTTTTTTTTCCTTCATGTCCCTTTAGGGGCTCCGTAAAAGTAAGCTGGAGAGGTAGCTGTTTGAAAAACTCCAATAATAATAATAATAATTATTATTTTTTGGCTTGTCCCATTGACTTTAATGCAGTTTTTTTCCATAGTTTTTCACAACTTGTGTAGTTCCGATCAAACCGCACGTTCTTATTTGTGCTACGCCTGTTCAAGCGAATCGAGAAATTTATCCACAGTACAACAGAAGTGGCCCCTTTACTTTTGTAAAGGGTGCGTTTTCCCCGTTGACCTAGATAGCATCATGTTAATGTGTTCATGGACTTATCTACATGTGTCTGTCTGAGTTACCATGTAGAGATATGACGAATTTCTGCTTTTGTTGACTTGAAAGTCAAGGATTGTGTTGAAGCATCGTGTGAGATTGTGCACAAACACTAGTCTAAGATTTCATGAAAAATATTGCATCCAAAAAGGTTGTTTTTCAGTCAACACAGCTTATTTGGAGTAAACACGACATGAAGAATGACAGCCGCTGACTGCACAGCTTATAGAAACTCCACTTTTATTAACAGAGCGCCACAGACCTCCCAACACCGCGTGATTGGCAGGTGACCTCTAGGAGGTGAAGTGCAAAAACACCGCAGTAATGAGGCCTTAGCACTTGTTGACAAGTTGTTGACAAAAAGAAAAATCTGGATTTCCAGCGCGAGCGCAGTTTGGACGGAGCTTGAAGTTGCCGTTTGGATGCAGAACACGTAGAGGTGACAGCGACTGACAGGCGGGTCTAACCTCGCTGCCCGCCTTCCCTCGAGATCTCCCTGTGATGTAACGCTCGCCTCCCCTGGCGAGGAGTCAGCGGTTGAGGCATTTTAATAAAACCTCAAGCTGCAGCCGTATCAGAATATCTTTGTGTTCAGTCACAGATGCCTTTGACCGACTGCGACCTCCATAGCGGTGGGTCCTTTCCCTCCAACAGGGGGAGAGGTGTTTGGTCCGAGCCCAGGTGTGTGAGACGCTTGGCTGACAGCCATTCAGATCCGCTGGTGCAATTGTTTTCTTAACCCTTTTTTTCTTCCTTTCACATCTGAGGGAGTAAGACAGGACGTACAAATCAGGCAGAGCAGCAGTCTGTCCTGACGTCAATGATGCCGCCTCTTATCTTTGATATTCCCTCTATCCTAGATTACTGAGCTCCTCTGCAGCCTTCTTTTTGTCAAAGTCAGTTCGCTAAGTTGGTTGTTGATGAAGCAGTTATGCATTTTTTTTATCAATTCAAGCACACAGAAGTGGTTTTTGGAATGAAATTAAAGCTTTTTATCAAATGCCACAGTTTGAGACAGCAGCCGAGGCAAACACGCCGGATTTGCAGAAGCTTGTTTGCAACGATTAAAAGCCCTGGAAAGAGTTTGATCACAAATAAGGCCTTGTGTGATCTCTCTCTCTCTCTCTCTCTCTCTCTCACACACACACACACACACATAGTCTCGCACACAAACACTGAGCATAACCACCCTCACAGGAAGACAAATGGTTTCCTCTTAACACCTGTTGTGGTTGTGGCTGTTCCTCCTCTGGCTCGGTGTGTCTCCTGTCTGATTTATGACCCGGTATTTGTTGTTGCAGAGATTTTTATCACCAAGGACACAGGCGTAAAAAAATGCATCAACAAAGCGCTGTTGCTGTTTGAATAACAGCGACATTGCACAATGTGTGAGGCTGAAATACGCCATCATTCCCGGACTCTTTGAGAAAAAAGATCTGTAATCATCCCCCGATAAACATGTCAGCTCCGGTGGAATGCGTGTCTGACGAGGTCTGAGGTTGGTAGTGATTTTCCAAAATATGGTTTAACCTCTTGTCTCGTGTGTGTGTTTTTTATTTTCTATGTGGCTGACCACAGAAGCGGTCACGCTGTCACTCAGAAAAACACAGCCGACATGGAAAACAAAGTCGAAAGCTCCACAAAGGCTGCGAGGAAAAAGCTTTTCACACCTCTGTAACTCAGTGACTGTGAAGCACATCCCCTCACTTCCTCTCAAACAAGCCTTTTGCCTCTTGTCTTTGTGAATATGTTGTTCTTAGCTGACACCGCGGGTTAAATAAAGGTTAAAGCAGAAAAAAAACACACGCTCATTGCTTCAGCCAGCGGGCTTCTGCAGTTTGCAGAAAGGCTGGCAACAGCTCGAAGGAAACGGCTCCAATAGGCCCTAATTTCACATTTTAAAAATAAAGCCTTCACTGTGGTTTATGTGCGAGTACACGGCGAGCACAAATTGAATTTTTCCTGGGAAATATGAACCCCAAAGCGCACAAATCGTACTGTTTCCCTTGGCAAGGTGAGAGGACAGAACGTGGGTAGCGAAAGCCAAAAACAGAAACAAATGGAGCAAGAAAGGAAGATAGGAAAGGAAAGAAGGAGGGAGAGGAAAGGGAGGAAAAGAGAGCAAGAGGGGGACGGTGGAACAACCTGAAAGTAGGTAATAAAAGTAGAAAAGGACAGCCAAAAGGAAACTCACAGCGTCAAGGACACACCATTAACTCAGCTTCAATTATGTAAAAGGGAATTTTATGTAAAATGGTCTACATCATTTTTGAAAGGCCGACTGAAAACGACAATATTTTAGCTCTTTTAAAAGTCACAGCTGAAAACAGTCTGCTGATTATAAAGGACATGGAATAAAGGTCAGTATAAAGTGAGAGAGTCGCAGTAAAAAGGAAAAATCCTGGAGCACGAGGTCAATTCAGCGATTTAAAAATGAGTCAAACATACACACTGACTGACTGCACAAAAAGATCGGATTCAACAAAAAATCCGATCTTGAACGTGCCTATGTGACACAGCGTAACTCTTTCATGGCGCCTGCGCGTGTCGGGCAAAAACAACCTTAATACGCATTCTCTGTACTCTTCTTCTATCTTTTGTGCGTTTCCTGGGCAACGTTACAGCGCCGCTTACTGGCTTGGAACTTTATTTTTAAAGTAAAAATCGGTGAAGTTGTCATTAAATTGAAAATTGAGTTTTCAGAGAAAAGATCAGGAGTTTAATTTTAGCCGAAATCGTGCAGCCCTAGGATTGAATAGTTCAGATCAGTCCAGGACAACGAGCAAAATGCACCCAGTTTGCTGAAGTGTTCATGTGAATTATGGGTAGTGTATGCCTGAGGTTCTTCTCGCATGTTGCAAAGTTAGAAATCAAAGAAGTTTATTAAATTTGCATGCCTCATGTTTTTTTTAATGTTACTTTTACATGTAACCATAAACTAAATATACACAGGTACTCTGTATGTTGGCGTGTGTGTAAGAAAGAGCAAACAGGAAAATGAAGTTTTCAGCCGAGCACATCACACAGGTGGAGTTTTACCTACCTTGACATTACCACATGCACACACATCTCTTATGCACACACACACACACACAGTCTCCAGGTCACTGCAGTGTGGGTGTGTTTGGTAAATATGCCATCCCTGCCTTCCTGAGTCCAGGGAGAATGTGGAGCTTTCATTCGTCTGATTAAGGGGCGAGGACAAATATGCCCTTTAAGGCGAGGCCCGGCTATACCCCCCTGCACCCGCCATCCCCCCCATCACACACACACACAGACAGACACACACACACACACACGCTGACAGCCTTAATAGTGTGTAGCCCCAACACAGGTGCTATCCCACATGGCTCTTTCCAAAACAGAGGGTGGGCGGAGGCCTGAGATGATAACATTAAACCGCCCGACATGGAAGTCATTACTGAGCCTTTGTAGGAGGTTTCCATTTAAATTACTTACATTATCCGTGAATCATGCGACACAAGAGCATCCTCTACTTTCATGACAAACATTTCCTGTGTGGCCAGAAAATATACCTCATGTCAGGCTGTCACTGCAGCAACACGGGCCGCGGCAAAGGCGGCTGAATGCAAAACAGGAAGCAGATTCGGTTTTAGCAGCTAGAGGGGAGACTCAAAAATGAGGTTTTTGCAGAATGAGTGAGATACAAGTCTTCTTTGACTCAGCAGGGTCATATCATTCCCTAAACCAGCACAGTCCTTCACTGTCTATTCCAAAAGGGTGAGCAAGGGAGCGTTTCAATCTTTGATACGACAGCTAGGTATCGCCTAACGTTCCTATTTGTGCTCATTGGACCTTTAAATTGAGACGAAAAATACTGGGTGCATCGTTTGGACACATGCTGGCATTAATTAAGAATATATTTCCAACCCAAACCTTGTCAATAAACTATGAGAGCAAAAGTGAAATATTCCTTCCTTCATGTGCTCCTAGTTTTGATAAAAAGGAACATTTCACAGACTTTTCCACTTTTAATCCTTTCTGTATTTCCTCTTGTACGAGTCAAACTTGCACCTTGGGCTACTCATAATTTTTTATTTAAATCTCGACTTTAATTAGATAATATCATCATCATTACCTGCATTGTAACTCATTGCTCTATTACACCAATTTGTAACTTTATAAGCCAGGATTGTGAATGTCATTTATAATGTCAATAACAGTGTGATTCATATTCAGGCTGAAAGTGAAACATCAGGGCAGTAAAGCGGACCGTCTTTTATTCCTACGGTGAAGTTATTTTGGATTTGTTGATGAATTTCTGAGGCCCACGCATTTCTTCCCCCGTCTACAGAGTTTCTATTTTAATGCTGGAATATTCGTGCGTAATATCTTCCTATAGTCTCTATTGTCTCAGCTGTAACACATGGAAAGGAAAAGCCCACACGAGCGGACTTTCATCATCAGACTTTTCTATGGAATCTAAATCCCTCTGCAGAGAGCATGACACACACACACACACACACACTCCTCTCTGCTATTTATGATCATGTGCCGTGTTTCCGTTCTCCCCCTTCCTCCCCACGTGACTCTCCTCCCTCCATGCTTAACTTCACCTCTCTCTCTCTCTCTCTTTAACCCTCTCCCTCTCTCTCTCTTTCTCGTCCCTGTAATCTGAAATAAGTTTCACATGGATCTGTGGTCAGGCCTTGTTTCTCATGGTGGAGGCATGTCACTGCAGACACTTCCTCTTTGCCTCTTTGGAGGATGGAACATTTCAGTTTTGGTCGAGTGTTTGGCTCCGCACCCCCGATGTTGTTTGATTTATGTATTATTTAATTTCCTCTCTGAAGATTGGATGCGGCGGGGCTTCTCTTTCTCTGCGACAGCGGTGTTTCTGCGGTGTGGTTGGGGGCAGTTTTGAGGGAAGAAGTTATTATTATGCTATTTGCATAAGAGCAACTCTGAGAGCCAACATAATATGATGCATTAAACGTCGGCGCGCCCACAATTTATGTGTATGGGGCTGTATGTTATGCATCTCTATGTAATGTGTTTAAATCTGCAGAGTGTTGTTTTTCTTGATATTTGACATTACTCTTGGTTTGGCTTTTGCACACCAACTAAAAAAAACACTTTTCATCTTATAAACATCATCATTTTTCCACGGTACCAAGTTCAGCAATGTTGTGTTTGACTCACTCGTTCATCCCTTTTTTGCATGTTTAACCAGAAGAGATGAGTCAACAAGTACATTTTTTTAATAGCTTAAAACTAAAAGCTATGGAGCCTGGTAGGTGACATTATTGTTATTTTATTTTTTTTTATTCTTTTGTACATTTTAGTATATCACAGGTGCGATTTAACTGTTCGTGAACTAAAAAATCACTTTAAAGTCGCTGTGCTTTAAGGATCCTGATGAGGGGTCTCTTATTTAAAGCGGTTCCAAATATGGCGAAGCTCTTAGTATCTCTTTGTGAGTCATACCTAAATGAGAGAAAATGTTGATAATGTGCTTTCTGTCCATGACACTCTCCTTCTTTTCTCACAAATGAGGCGCACAGAGAATTATTAACAAACTGCATGCGCAAGATTCAAATAAAATGTAGAACCCTAGAAAAATAGAATTCTAGATTAAAGTCGTTAATTTACGAGAATAAAGTCGTACTAAAATCATTATGATACTTATGATAATGTGGCGCTGAAGTGAAAAAGATTAAGTATCTCCTTGTTTGAGAAACCTATATCGAAGGACATTTTGACAAAAATGCTCCATGGCTCTAATTTCAACAACTGTCATCTAAAACAGCAGGTTAGAATATATTATGGACTTTATCTGACTTTACCCTTGTAAGTCATTACTTTATTACGACTTCATTCTCGTAAGTAATGATTTTGATCTCAATGTGGCCTAATACTCCGTCCTACTAAATTGCACATGCGAATTGAAAAAAAATAAAAGTTAGTGTCACCTCTCGGGCGACGTAAAAAGCTCATATCTTGAAAACTGTTTGATCGTTGAGTTCAATTTGAAGCTACAAAAAGGAACAAAACAACCTTTTCTATCAAATCCAGTATCTAATATGATAGTAAATTGAATTTTATTGGACAAAAAAAAGTTGTTAAAGAAGACACCTCGAGCTTTTTTTATGTTTTATCACCTAAATAATAAGTTTTCTAGGGGGTCTTTGCTGCTGCTCTCCCTGCTTTGGCTTCTCATTTACAGTATGTACTAAAAATGAAAACAAAAATACAATCATTTGCAACTAGCAAGACTTTACCATAAAAGTATGCATTCACTTTTGCAAACAGACACGTGTAGATTATTTTGCATTTGGTGATAGAGGCAGCGGTGGTGGTGGTGGTGGTGGCAGGGGGGTTTCTACCCGTGTTTGAAGTCCTGGTTACACGTTGATGTATATGCACAGCATGTGTAGGTGCACTTGCTCCTTCCCTGTGTGGTCTTGCAACTGCAACATTGCGCGCATTCACGTATTTGCAAATGCATGTTCCCTACATTAAAAAACTGTGCATGCGCAAGTGCACTGTGTTGAGATTGTGGCGCTGCTCTGTGGAGTATGAGTGCCGGACTTGTGGAGTGATGGAGGAGAGGTTTTGAGGGAGGCGGTGAGTGGGGGGAGGCGGGGCTGGCTCCTGTAAATGTGGCCGTTTGTGTGAGGGAGGGGGTGAGGCAGGAGGGAGGAGAGGTGGGGAGGTGGGTACTGGATGTGGCCTGCTGTAGACACAAGGGTGGATTGATAGTAAACACACACTCCGGGTCTAGAGGATCTGCTGCCGGTAGCCAGGCTAACAAGCCCTTCATTAAGGCCGTCTGATACACTCACTGAGCGCCTTTGTTGAAGTAGGAAGCGAAAAGTACACCAGACAGATTTGACCTGAGAACGTTGGTATGCGCTGCCAGCAGTCGCAGGCTCCTTTTTTTCACCCCTCCACCTCTCAAGAAGGGTTTATTTCCGTCGTGCTGAACAGGTTGTCTCCTGGCACGAGCCAAATCTCACCCTCTCTGGGGAAACACGGTAGAAAAACATCTAGATTTACACGATTCTTTTGCTCTGAATGTGGAGGCTACGTATAAACATTTCAGATTGTACTTTAACATGTGCAGTTTTGTGCATTCAAGCAGACTTTTGCATGCTTTTACAGTGCTCCAGCACCAAAAGGTGTTAGGTGTGTTTATGTTACCCCCTCTTTGCTATGTCCTTATTTATATTCTGTTATTCTTCACTATATCTTGTTACCTTTTGCAGCCATTACAGCTTAATTTCCTCCCTGCGGCCATTAAAGTTTCATGTTGCTTTATTTTAAAAGGACAACAGGACCTCACAGACAGTTCGGGACGGGCTGCAGTAAATCACTCTCCTTACAGTATGTACTCAACATCCAGCATGGTCTAGCCGGTGTGCGTTCAAGCAGTAAGATATAGGGTGTAGTTGTGGCTACAGAGGGAAGTGCATTGCAGTGACCAATAGAGCATAAAGGCCGCTAGTGTATCCTGGGTTTCATGCTGCGGCTCTCTAATGGCTGAGAGCACAGGAGGCGAGCGAGCGCCCGCCGCCCTGAGCAAAATGAGCCCCGCACGTGCCGGTCCTCACATTAAAATGGCTCCGCTGACCAAAACCTTCCTCCTTCCCCTGTGACTCGAAGCCAAAAAACTATCATCTGATAATAATTCATGCTCCAAAAGGAGTCTACAAGTAACCAGTGGTTCAGTAAGCATTATAAGCCCATTTATAGTAACAATCGGCTTGTTAACAAGCTAAAAAACACGATGGACATCTGTGATCCAAAGCTTATTTCAAAGCTGGACCCGTTGCCCTTGTATTAATCATTTAACGGCAGACTTCATGGCTTGTAATAAAAAATTAAACTGCCATCTCTGCAGTTAATAACCCACTTTACAAATGTGCAATAAATACCCACAGGTTCCTCTCTTTCTGCTCAGCCATAAAGCTCACGGTTATAAGCCTGAAGTAAATTATTAATAAAGGATATTGGGTCCAACTTTCTGCTCTTAATGTTTATAAAACCATTAATAATCACGAGTATATTGCTTTTTAATGAGCTATTGGCAAATATTAGCAAATGGCGGAGTCACAAATGGCAGAAAGCAAATAAAGGTTTGTTATTTTCTTTACGGTCCATCAGTTCTTTCCTGTTGAAACTGCTAATAAGTCGGTCCTGGTTCCCTGCTGCCTTTTTCCAGAAGGTGCATGGTCGAAGGATTTTTTTCCTGGCAAGCGCCAAGATCCAATTAATGACTTACTTCTAACATGCAAGAAAAGAGCAATTGGTTAAAGCCTGCGCATAGAGTAAAGCGTCTGTTCATGGAGGGTGCTACACTCATGCAAAAACATTTAAAAACTACATAAACCATCAGACTCTGCTGCAGAAAAGCATCATTACTTCACCTCTCATGCCGCCGGCTATAACCTAATAATCACCAGAAGTGAGTGAAACAGCTGTGATTTTGGATCCCTGCGCTGGTCTCTGCACTTATAGAACAGCTGCATTAAATATTGATGCCAGTTTGTTCCCATTTTCTCCCTCCTTCCTCTAATACTTTCATTTCGCTCTCCGCACTGACAGACACTTCAGTTAAACGAGGATCCAGGTGTAGACCCGCTGGACTCTGTGACCCTGTTGTTTTTATAGTGTAATTAGTCATGTCTCCTGTCTAGTCTACTGTCAAGAGTTGCACCGAGCTGTCTTTGTTATTTTGAGACAGAAATAACTATAAGTGAGGGCGCTGATGGCCTTGGGTTCCAAGCGTGCCCCATACGCACAGGTGGCCCCGGGTTCGACTCCAACCTGTGCCTTCTTTCCTGCATATCACTCCGCACGCTCTCATCCTATCCTGTTGAATTAAGGCCAAAAATAAAAAAATAAAAGCCCCAAAATAAATCTTTAAAAAACAAAAGGACTGACCCGGTGATTATGATCGAGATGGTCATCTCTCCATGGAGAGGTTGCTGGTTCAGTCCCAGCTCCTACAAGTTCACATAGAAGCTTATAGGAGTTTTATGGTGGTACTGGACTGATGTATCTAAAGCTTACATCTCTTTATTTATTCATTTATGTATTTATTGCTTTAAACGCGTTAATCAAATACATAGTTTAATATTACAATGACCTGAGGAACAAAATCGCAGAATTTGAACGAACATTTTCTCCCAGAGAAAATCTTGCTGCAAGGGATTCTGGGATTTGTGTCCATCCATCTGAAAAGATACAGTATAAATTTTAAGAACTACAAGGTGAAACTTTGAGTTTAAAAAAATATATAATTTAATTTTTTCACACACATTACAGTCTCGGTTACATTGCTCTCACAGCCAACCGCAGTAATGAAATGGACGAAAACACTGGAATAGCCCTTTAATTCCAAAAGACTTATTTTTATGTCATGATTAATATTTTATTGCAGGTTTTTAGACATTTGAACAAAGTTCTTATACTCTAAAATCTAGGGATGGGCGATATGGGCTAAAAAATTATCAGGATAAGATTTGTCATTCTGGCTATAACAATAAAAAATATCATAATTCCAATCGATATTTTTGACTCATTTTGTCTCTTGAACACCAGTTGGAGTCGTCAAATAAGATATCTAACCACATTTCTGAGTGGTAGGTTATGGAGAAAACTAATGACATCAAACAAGTCTCAAATGTGAAAACATTTTTAACATTTGTTGAAAACTCTTTTCACCCCCAATCTTGAAGGAAATCCCTCATGTGGAGCCTCGTTCAGTAACAAGCTGCTCAGAGACGTATTCTTCATTACCTTCAGCCATGTTTGTTTGTTTGTTATTCTGCTCTGTGTGGGTCATCAATGTCATCAACTTACATTTATCGTATTTATCATGAGATGGCGAATATTTATTATAGAGGATTTTATCGTGAACGATAATTTATCGCCCATCCCTACTAAAAACACTTACAGATTTCGGGTTTAGTCATTTCAAATGGGAAAATGTGCCTCCAGTGAAGATGATGGTGACGTTGACGGCCTCATGAGCGCTAACACCAATGTGATACAGATTGGTTCAAAATGCCAATAATCGGCCTAATTAGTTGGTTGGGTATCAATTTCTATTTAAAGGTCTAATCCACTTAACAGACGCCTTTAATCGATGAGCAGCGTTTCCCTTTTGGAGCCATCATCGACTGACCGTTTGAGGAGCTTACATTTTTGGGATTTTGCTGCTTTATCTAAACTTTAAAACTCGGTTCAAACCTCATTTTATATTTCAGATTTCCTCTTTATTACGTCATTATGTAAGTTTGTCACTGGGCCACCGGCTGCCCCATTCACACTCTGACCAAGGAGGATGAAACTTTGGCTCCCTTGAGGATCAATATGGACATCAAGATGACTTTTTCTGTCAACCAGCTTCTAGCGGTTTGTCCTCCTCCCTTTCACCGCAGCGTTTGACTCTGATTCAGAGCCGCTCAGAGGAGTAAAATGGTGATAGTCATTGCCTGAATTGTAGAACTTGTTGAACGACTGTGTGTTTGTGTACTCGGGCTGAAGAGGCTCGGTTTTCAGAGGGATTTGCAAACCACCAGAGGAAACTTGTCATTAGAGGAATATGTGGAAACAAGGATGTGGTGGGCGCTCCAATTAAGAATCTATCACTTTTCCAGCGACCCATTAAAATGTCCTGCAGTTAAAGAAGCTCTGTTGACATTTTATTAAGGTGGAATGATTGACACAAGGATTCCAGACATTTCTCTTGCTGCTGGTGGTGGTGGTGGCCTCTTCTTTGAGATGTATTTGAAGCTTCATGCTTCTGGTCAGGACAAGACTGTGTTGTTGCGTCTGCGTCTGCTGTCAGCTTCCTTATTCCTTCTCCAATATCAGGGTGCTAAAAGTCGTCTTAATGCTGCGTTCCTGTTACCTCGGCAGAGAGTAACAGTTTTAACTCTCGTAATGTTTTATTTATTTGCACTTCTGTTTTGTTTTTGTGAAATTAAATAAGTGGTTTATGTTGTACTGCCCAACGTCTAACTGTGAACACGTTGCCATGGTGTTTGTAAGAGCAAAATACTGTGTTAACTGTGCTAACAACAACTGACAATGGCTAACGACAGGTAACTGTAGGTGTCCATCTTGGTTTTCCGGCTTGTTAACTTGAACGACATCAACTCAGATGTCGGAGGTGGGAATGACGTTACACCAGAGTTGATGGCGTTCCAGTTAATAAGTCAGAAAACCAAGATGGACGCCTACAGTTACCCGTTGTTAGCCGTTGTTTACATTTGTCAGCTGTTGTTAGCCGTTGTCAGATGTCAAACCACTTATTTAATTTCACAAAAACAGAATTAAAGTGCTAATAAATAAAACATTACGAGAGCTTTAACTGTTACTATTTACTGTTGATGTACTGTGCTGCCATCTTGGATTATGACGTTGTCGTCAAGTCGGGGTTGGTTGAGGATTGTCCGACTTTCCGAGTTTGAAATCTGATTTTAGGGGGACGTTCCAGATAAATTTTCCGACTCGGAGCTCAAAAATTCCGGCTTCCAAGTCCAACTGGAACGCAGCAAAAGATATCGAGATTTGTACAGATGAGATTTGATAGTTGATCTGATGGTTCGCCGTCTCTGGTTCCATTACATTTTGCAAAATCAGCCTTTCGTGCCATTTTTCTCGAGAGTAGCGTGTTGCATCAGCGACAAACTTTCGCAGCTGACTCAGCTGATACAGAAACTCACTGAGACAAAACATTTCCAGTCTGATTAGAAAACCTTGACTCAGTCAGACTCTGGTCGTGCGTGGATGGTGGGGAGTTGGCTGATTTGTAGATGCGTCTTGCATGAAAAGATTTGTGTTACTGGGAATGACTGAATAAATAAATAGAGAAGAATGAGTCAGTAAATATCCAGGAGTTAGTCACAGGCGTTACTGTTTAACCGGTCGCAGTGGAAGAGCGTACTGTACAGACTGTTTCTGCTTCCTCATCAGAACGCCTCTCTCTTTGAATCACTATCAGGCCGGTTTTCGGGTCATCTTGAGTCAGCAACTTTCAGCCTCCAAAGTCTCCAAACTGAGCGGCTCTTGATGATTACTTCTTCTTCTTCTTTTTTTTTTTTGTTTGCTTTGCCTTCACGACTGGCTGCGTGCCACCGTCAGGAACTCTAAAGCCTCCCCACATCACCAGAGAGCGGCCACTGCAATGCATCAGCTCAGCCCTCGCTATATATTTAAGTGATTGCTGACATAATTTATGAATGGAATGAAAAATAAAGTCCGCATTGCAATAAAATTTAAAAAAGAGGGAGAGATCTATAATTTATCTGGCTTGCCACAAGTCAGCACTCTGCCACCAACTCCCCCCATCTCATTTCTGTGCATTTGCAGTTTCCTCCTTCCCTCTCTGGAGCGCAGGGGGCCCATCTTCAGGGGGTGGCGGGTTCCTCATTTGGGGGGTCAAGGTGGTGCTGGAAGGGGGGTCGGCGCTGGACTTTTGGCTCGGGTGCAGGAATGCCTTCACGTTTACAAACAAACCGGCTCTTTCGCTCGCCCTGTTTGCCTTTGTGGCTTTCGTTTTTTTTTTTCTTTTTTTTCTTTTTCAAGGCCTGTACGGGCAAACACACAGCAGGAAACACTGACTTGTTGATCGCCTTCACAGACCCGCTCATAAACCCTGCGAGGATGAATGCGGGGGCCTGTGTGTGTTTGTGTGTTTCAAAACAGCCTTGTACAGTTTTTTAATAAAGCAGAAGGGTGTCGTGGAAGTAAACAACCAAATAATTATTAACCGTTGAGTCATGACATCGAGGCACGTCCTTAAAGTCGAATCTCACCGTAAATAAGAAATTACTCTGATTGTGCTGCGGAGTTTGTCTGTTCCTGTTTATGGATGTTGCTTGGAAACAACACTAAATCACATTGTTCAACATGTGGCATCTCTCTCGCTCCCTCTCACTAATTCCTCGCTTGCTCGCTCGCCCTCGCTCCGTTTGTAAACAGCGAACGGGGATGCATGGCCTCATTGTTTTGCATCATTATTACTGACAGGCCATAATGACTTGAATGATGGGAAAGCCTCATACAAAATTAACCCGGCCCTGTGTGTTTACGCTGCCTAAATCATGTTGCTCATTGGCTTGGAAGAGAGGCAGAAAGGAGGGGGAAAAGAGGGCCTCACATCCTGACATCTGCAGAGCACCTGTCCTGAGCTGTGCATGCTAGCTGCACCAGAGCACTTTTAAACAGCTATCTTCCCTCATTTTGCTCTGCGGCCTTGAAAAACACCATGACCGTCATGTGCTTAAACAATCAACAACTTCTGCTGTTTTCTTCCTGTTTCCACTACGTCTTTGTATTGTATCTGTGACTGCTGATGTCCCGCTTTCTCCTCATTTGTATCTCAGTGTCGTCCTTTGAAAATGTCTTCATTTATTACGCTCCATGTGACTTTTCCTCTCCAGTACTTTCTGGGTGTTAATGATATAACTGTAATGACTAAGACTCATCGAGTAATCCTTATGTGTTTATTATGGTTTATTTAATAGGAGTGATGCAAATTACATGTTCCCCTTTTTGGGAAAAAGCTGACTGCCCAAAGGAGATCTTACGATGTTTGATTTTTAACATTACCACGTATTTTTCCCCCCCAATGTTGACTCTTATTTACATGACAAATTTGCATAAAATTTCCAGAGCTAAGTTTTGCAAATTTTGTAAAAAGATCAAAACATGCCATCTCCTTAGTTTTTTATCCATCATTCCTAAGGCTTGGCAGTCAGATCACCACACGTATTTAAAACTGCGATGCTCTGATCGGTCTATGGAGCCATTTCAGCTTCTTCTCTCTGTACTACAATGTTTTTTTAATGTAAAAAACACATAAAGACTGTCATGTCCATGTTTAAAGTGAGCTTATTTTGATTTAAAAAAGAAAAAAAAACATACCCTAGTCAGATATGTTGTTCATCTCTCAGTTGCTTTATTGGGTGTCTTTGTTGGATTATACATTACTGTATCATCAGCATAAAGCTGACAACCAGCCCACACATGCAGACAGCTTCCACATTTAGATGTGCTTTATAAATAAACTTGGATTGAATTGGACTGGATAGATTATTAATTAAAAGTCTAAAAATTCAGTGGGCCCAATGTTGAGCCTTGGCGAACGCCTAAATTATTTTGTCTGGGTGCAGACTTTGTCATGTTGATATTCACACGGCTTCACCTATGCTCATGTTGAGATGTAAAACAATAGTACGGCTATAATACTAGTGCTGATCCAACATACCATCCACTAACCAAATCATATAACTAGTGATGGGCACGGCAGTTCTTTCAGATGTACTGAATCACTAAAATCACTTCACTAAAAAGATTCGTTCAAAAGATTCATTCACCAAATCACAGAATCATTTAGCGGGAGAAGCCTGCAACTCTGACCTCCTGATTCGTTCACCAAATGATTCAGGCGTCGGTGCATGTGGTCCCTCATTCGCCGGCTGCTGGCCTGGCAATGCTGTTTCTCACTTCAGCTAACTGAACTGAGAAATAAACGAATCACTCGAGGAAGTGATTCGGTTCAGTGCGTTCACTTAAAAGATTCAATTATTTTGAACAAATCGTTTGTGAACAACACAACACTACATATAACTTACCGAAGACATGTCAAAGATCCCTCAGGTTGGTACGATTCACTACAGAACAGATTTTTTTATCGATTTGAAGCAGAAACTCACAGTTATGGTCATTTTAGAGGCTTTTCATTCATTGTTTTAACATTAAATAAATAAAATACCCTGATCAATCCCAGTATATGCCCAGTTTATCATATAGACACAACCTGTTTAAAAATGTGACGTAGTCTCAGTCCGATCGGATCATCAGTTTTCATTTTCAGATGCCCACAGAGGAAATTCAGACGTTCATGGCCATATTAGGACAGGCAGAAACATAATTACAACCACATAGGCACATTTTTTTTAAATATAGTTTGGGTTTTTATGTTGTGGGTTATTATAAAAAGACAGAGCAGGATGTAGGATATCTGTAAACTGTTCTACAGCTCACTGTAGCCTACATGTGAATATTCAGCATTAACTCGCGTGTCACGCAAAGCGGTGCACAGTGCAGCTGCAGAGAGAGGGACAGTGTCCAGCGCTCCTTCGGTCCACTGAACAATTTCACAGCACCCACATTGCTCTACATGCATGCTCACACTGTTCAATATTCCACAGCCCTGCTGAGTCACATGACTGCCTGTCCCACTAACCTCCCACCAGACGTTATCAGTGGTTATACAGGCCAATAGTTTCCTGAGAGCAGAGAGTTGTGTAAGCTGGCCGGGCTCAGAACAAAGCTGTGCTTCTCGAGAGGGAGGAGGGTGGCACTGCTGGGAAAGGTGCCTGGCCTTCATCAGCCAGCGCCACCGAATTCGGAAGTGAGTCACTCCTCTGCTGTGTGCAGAATCCCTCCCAAAGGTCACCCTCACTGGCTGCAGCATGTCTCCATGTCAGCCGTTGCATAATGCCAGCCGTGGCCTACAGTAGGAAAACAGTCTGCAGGAGGAGGGCTGGATTTATCCTTTAGACAGAAGATCAGAAATGTTGGTTAAACAGAGACAAAGAGCAGCTCAAAACACTAAGAGAGAGATAAAACACGAAGGAGAAGACCGGATGGAGGGATTTCTTCCTATGATGTGATGTTACTAAAACAGGAACAGTTTGAGAGGTGATAAAAGAGAAGAAAAAACATTAAAAGCTTTTCAATCTACGCAAAATATCAAGTCCAGGAAGTTAAATAAACGGACCTTCAAAGTTTGAGTGCTGTGTTAGTTTTTGAGGTTGAGTTTTGTTCCAACAACATGTGGTTTTTGTGGCTTCATGGGACATGTAATGGACTTTTTCTATCACATTTTCTCTTTGGAAAAGTCGATAAAAGTTTATGTTTATTGCGACTCTGTCAGCCCCTTCCAGCCTTTTTACTTTTCATGTAAAAACCTTCAAAATCTTCTGCAGCACCTATTTAGATTATACTCTAAAAACACCTCAAATTTCAATCATTACAAGTCACACTGAAGTATAAACCCATTTCCTCTCCAGAATGAGATCGATTGTAGGACTTAATTGTATTTTTTAATCATAATCCTTTACATGAAAATGAACTTTTGCACTGCTCTGATCAGGTCTGCCGGGATTTAAGGAGTTTAAATCAGATCCTTATCTTGCAAAAGCTTAATTGCAGTTGCATCAGTTGTCCTCTGATCACTCTCTGCAGCATAATGAAGAGAGACGCCAGCTTAAAAACACTACTTTGCATTTTTGTCACTTCAGTCTAGTCCGGCTAGAATAAAGCACACATGAACGGTGTGTTTTGTGCTTATCTATCACGTTTTATCTGCTGGATTGGATGTTCATGAGACGAAGGCCTTCCTGGAAAATAAAGATTGTTTTCCTTTAACTCGTCTACAGTCAGCAGTGTGTCCCTCTGAGTGTGCTCACAGGATTCAGTGGTTGGTAGGAGCTGGATGAGTCGTCTTCCTGACAGCTGAATATCTGTGTCTGTTTCCTGTCCCAGATAACAGCAGTATGCAGAGAGGCTGCCCTCCTGGCCCTCCAAGAGGACATCAAAGCTCAGCACGTCCAGGCCAGACACTTTGAAAGTGCCCTGAACGCTGTGAAGCCCCGGATCCCTGACTCTCTCATCCAGTCGTATATCAGCTATCAGCAGCAGCACAGCGGCCTGTGTTTCTTCTGAGCACACCACTGAGGACGAAGTCAAAACCAAGAGACTGTTTATACCCCAACATGTTAGCTTTTTTAAAGGACAATGATCTGTTGAGTAAGAGGAAAACAGTCATGAGGCTGATTTAGATACTGGAATAAAAACTTGTGTTTCCCTAAATCTGTTTGTTTTTGCATCAACTCTGTGAACCAAACAGTGTAAGTGCTTTAAGATGCTTTTATCATATAGAAAGATAATGTATTAAAATGCAGGGGCATGTTTACCATTATGCTGCATCACCCCAGGACGCAATATTTTATTTTGTAAGATGGTTGGGGAAAGTCCCGCCTCCTTCGCCTCTGATTGGCTAGAAAAGCTGGAAATGTCTTTACACGCTCAAGCCGACCGCAGGCTGTCGGCTCTGTACATCAAACAGAACATTACAGAACATTATCGCAATTCTGAATCTCCTAACCCTAACCCGACAGATGATGACGTTTCACAGCCATAAGCAATAACCAATCGGAGCCCAGCACTTCTAGCCAATCAGAGGCGAAGGAGGTGGGACCTTCCCCTTCCATCCGATGAAAAAAAATCGCCCCTAGGACACCAGTTCATGGACGTTTTAAAGTCAATTGTCGTCTCTTTCTTGTCTCATTCAGTTCTGGGCTCCTGAAGGCTCATTTATGCTAAATGTTACATACGGATCTGAATACGAACTGAGCTTTTTGTCCGTACTTTGTGTTCTTTTCGTCTGTATTTCTGCAGGTATCCTTTAAGTTTACAGATACGGGCCAGACGGAGCAGTACCACATAAAAACCATGGGGGCAGTGTTGCTGCTGTCACTACCTGATACGCACCTCTACAGGGAAACGATGAAGACAATGGCGGGGTTCTCTCATCCGCAGGGTGTTTAGTAGCCTGAGTGACCACCGCCTCCTCCAACGCTGCCTCTGTTTCTGTCTCTTATGCAGAATATACATCATCACTCGCTCCTCCACAGTCGCCATGTTTCTTTTTGTTTGTTGTTGTCAGAAACTTTTGACTCCGTCCTGCCCCCTGGTGGATGCAATGGTTAACATCCATGCCAACGTAAAGGGCGCACAGAAGTATGCGAGCAGTGACGGAACCATCGTTTGAAACGGACGCGTACATTTTCATACGTATGGCGAGCAGAAATGAGCCTTTAGTCATAATTTTTGTGTCATGATGCACCAAGATGTTGGTACTGCAGGCTGGAAAGTTTAGTCCCCGGACTCTTCTACTGCAGAGCCGTGTTCAAATAATGCAGACGTAATAAAGTTTGGTATCTTATTCCTGAATTATAAAAGATGTCCTCTAAAAAAAAGGGACGGTCAGGATGGCAGCATGTTGCTCGAACATCTGTTTATATAGATCAGCATCTATGATTCTTTAAAGGGAGCCACACTCCAGGCTCTTATTCCTCCCAACACCACCACAGATGCCGACTTTCAAACTGTGCACCTCCTGATCCCTCTCCTCTTGAATTGTGACGGCTGCAGCGTCCACGATTTCCAAAAAGAACATCAAATACTGACTTGCCAGACGTCTTGATGGATTTTAATTTCACTTCAGTGCATCCTAAGAGGACATTTCTAGATCATGTTTTTATCATCAGTTTTATTTTTATGGGAGGGCTAATGCAGAGATTTCCACTGCAGAGGTGTCTTTATTTAATACATTGCTGCCACAGGGCACTAAAGTCAGTTTTGGTTTTATACATGGTCCCTTTAAAACAGCCATTTCTCCAGATTCTGAGGCTCTTTTAATAATAATATGTACTTTAGATGACAGAGTGATGAGTCTCTTCTCCCTTTTTCTCAATTTCCCTGATTAAAAAATGTTTTCCTGGTATTGTTATCAATTTTTGATTCTCCCTTTCCCAACTTTTCAGACTTCCATGAGCGTTTTTAGTCTCAGCTTTCACACATCTTTGCATTGTTTTCACTTAGTTGATTGCAATCCATTAAATGCTGCTTTTTGTTTTCTTTTTGAGATTTTATGCACTCTCAATAACTTAACCCCTGACTGTCGTGAATACAGAATAAGCTTGAGGTCCACGTTAGACTGTTACAGATGTCATGGTGCATTAACGTTTTGATAACAGTGGAGAGCATGATCCTCCTACTCGGAATATTACATAATGTTTCTCTGAACTGGCATCTATGGAGGAAGATAGTGGCGTTCGACTTTCATCTGGACCCCCTTTCAGGAGCCCCCCTGACGGTTCCAGAACCTCTTCTCTGAGGGGAACTTTTGCTCCACATGCACGTGGAGAGAAAAAAACACAGTCCCGGCTGCAGGATCCATCACATGCATCCATGGAAAATCAGCTAATTGCTGTAATCGTGAGATTTCCGTCCGCACTTCCGACCACTAAGAGCCGGGATCCAGGCGGCCATCTGTCGGTCTACCAGGATTTGCTTTATCACCGAGGAGCAGAATTTGAACATGCAGCCCGCAGAGAAAAAACGGTGAGTCTTTTTTCCTCCAAACACTCGCTTTAACAGTCCGTTAACTCTAATAGGGGCTTTTCCCCTGTTCTTTTTGAGGCATTTGCTGACCCGAAATGGCTCTGGAGGTCATTCAGCTATTGATTTTTCCATTTGAATAGGATAAATTGACTTTGTATTGAACTTCCTTTTCTCATGGATCCGGATGTAGCGCATCCGCGACACCAATCAAACCAGACAGTCAGGAACAGAGACGAGGGGGGAGGAGGGGGTGTGGGAGCGAGGGGGGAGTCTTTCCCCTGGCTGCAGGGCTGCTTTTTTCTTAAGGTGGTATGAAACCCCAACCGCCACTTCCCCCCCCCCCCATGCGCAAAAAACCGGAGCCGTGAAAGTTTTGAAATGATGGGAAAATGTCCAGATCAGGGAGCAGAGCGGGCTGCTCACTCATACACAGGCGTTTGATTTCCTCTGATGAGTCTGATGACTGTGTGAGTGTGCGTAATGGGAACATTCCTGAGAGCAGAGGAGACATCCTGTTGATGTTTCCTCGCTGAGTTGTCTTGTGCAGACAGTGGTTTCCAAACTGTGGCTCCAGCACAAAGGGGGGTCTTTTTTAACAGACCCAAAGTTCACTTCAGTCAACTTTTAAAACTCTTACATGAAGTCTGTGCCAGCTTTGAAAGAAGAAAAACCTCATGAAACATTGGAGTAGATTTTATCTCCATTATAATCCCGGATTAAATTAACCTGAATTTTTGTTCATTCCCAAACCTTCACACTTACATTCAGATGTCAAAAAATGTTTCTCTACATAAAGTAACTTATCATCTCGGTTTCTGAATTCATTGTGATGAAGCAAAATGCACTCAAACCTGAAAAATGATCTGTTTTTAACCCGCAGTGATTTATATTTTATATCAGTAAAGCTCAAAAGTACCGAGAGTGTTCCTTTAAAGCTGTGAAAGCAAAGTTCAAAGTGGCGATAGAAGTATGAAAAATCACTTTTTCTGGACTGCATCTAATTTTGTTGCGCCAAAAATGACAAATCAGCAAGAATATAAATAAACGGCCCGTTTATTACATCACCATTAGTCACATTCACCTTATTCACATCATTATTCATAACCCACAAGAACGGAAACGACGACTTTTTTCTTCCCTAAGCCCCCTCGTCAACCAACGCGGAATAAAACCCTCCGTTCCACCTTAACTAGTGCACACATCTCTATCGCCCGGCCTTCCACATCTGCCCAATGAATCAGGAGCGGATGCGATGTATCCTTTTTCAGTGGAGTGAATGGCCAATGGGAGTTGGCTTGTCGAGCAAACACTGAGCCCTGCGTTCCCATTCATTCAGTGCTGAACAGGCCCGCAGAGCTGGAGAGAGCGCACGGCTGTCTGCGACCACACGACGCTTTTTCTTCTTCCCCTCTACGGCGAGCGCAGATTCTCCCGAAGCAACGCAGCAACAGCCTGAACTCAACACCCTGCAGATACACGAAGAGGAGACCGTCTTGGATTTATGCTAACTCGTGTTTGAGACATTTTTTTACGCTATTTTCTACTCGCCAACAATTCCTGCGGGACTTCTATAACTGGGTTGTCTCGCAGGAAGATCGGCCTCCCCGAGTGCTCAGCAGCTCTCCCTCCTCCATCAGAGCTCCACCGTGGATTTACTTTGTTTTGATTCTGGACAAATGCATGCGTAAAGCGCGCTCAACTTCCAGAAAACTTACCAAGAAAAGGGAATAACGCAAAGGGATACACTCTCACTTGGATTAAAAGGCAGTAAATGTTATGCATTAGAGCCGAAAGCCTGCGTTTGGACATTGCCCCTTCCTTTTGGATGGAGTCTTGGTAGGCTACTTGGTTGATGGATTCGACGTTATGGATGGTTGCATATAGGTATGTACTTGCCTAACATATCTGCGCTACTTTTACGCGTATTTTTGTGGTGTTTAGCGGTGCACGTAGCAGCCAAATACGCACAGCAGCAGCGATTATACGTTTCGCCACTTCAGTGCATACATCCAAAGAGTGTACGTTGAGTTTCTAAATGTTTTTGGCACGGGGAAATAAAAAAAAAAACACCCGCAGCGGGTGAAACTCATCGCGATTAGTGGATGAAGTTGATGGATCTCCATGCCTGCTGTGTCCTTCCGTGGCTCTGCTGTAACAAACACCCTTCCCCCCACGGCGGTTGTTTTCATTCATAAGTTTTACCCCGTCTATTCGGATGCGTCCTCTTGTGTCTATTGATCTCCCGATCTGTGTGTTTTATAGGGTCCCGCTTTTCTTACTGCGCAGGATGTCGTCTCCTTTGAACGCGATCGGAGCAGATAATCCTATTTATAGTGCGCCCTTTGACGCCTGGACATAAAAAAATAAGATTTAGTTTATTAGTGAAGCTCAAAAGAGGAAAAAACCGAGTATTCTCTCGGGTTTTGGAGCACTCTTCCTCCTTGTTGATGGTTTTTACGGGGCTGTAATCTCTCTGTTTCTGCAATCTCTCCAGGTTTTGGCCTCGTGCAGAAGTGCGTTGCCTAATAACATCCACGAAGGCTTCAACTTATATTCCTGATGTTGTTTATGGCACATCAGACCGAATTACGCGCTTCCAATCAACTTCAAAAAATCGCGTTTGGCTGTTTTGTGCGGTGAAGTTTTCTGTCTGAGAACATTAAAGCTCTCGCTTCGTCTTTATTCACATCAAAAGTCTGTATTTTGTCGGAACTTGGTCTGACCTTTAGTTCTTTTTCCCTTCTCCTACTTTTGTCCCCATTTCCCTGAATCCTTTTCGGTGTAGTAATAGAATACTAAGTGAGGCAGCTCATTTAGTTCCCTTGGATCGCGTCCTCATTTCGTCGCCGCGGTGCATTTAAATGTTAACTAGTCATACAAATGTAAATGAGGAGGGGAAGTATTTGTAGGCCCTACTGAAGTTTAAATGTGTGCGTATTGGGGAGGAAGGCGCACCAAGTCTTGTTAATAGTCAACTTTTCCCGAAGGATTGACTGAAGGGAATCAAAAGTGACATATTGTCATGTTGACAGTCTGAAAACAGAGTCAGGTTGATTTAAAATACACATGTTTATTATTTAATTTGATGACAGTTAATCATATTTTGGAACTCGCTGTTTTTGCTGCTGCAGAATTCGTTAAATTGGATCATTTCTAGTTTATTAGTTTCACTTGGTTTTTGAGGTAAAGTGTCTCTGAATGTTGTTTCTCATCCTCTATCAGGACACAGTGTTATTGTCAGTTATGTTGTGTTTTGGATGTCTCTGATCATGTCCCCTCCTTCCCCGCTTCTTCCTTTGTCTCTCCCCGGCCTCCCTCCACCCTCAGGCAGGTTTTCCGATGCATGCCAAGTCCACGGTGAATGTCGGAAGTGGTGATCCCCCCAGATGGAGCTCCAAAGTCAACATGGCCCCGGCGGTTCATTAGTGGTGATCCAGCAGCCTTCCCTGGAGAGCCGGCAGAGGTCGGATTACGAGCGGGAGCTCCAGCATGCCGCCATTCTCTCCCTGGACCAAATCAAGGCCATCCGCTCCAACAACGAGTACACTGAGGGGCCCTCAGTGGTACGGAGGCCCCCTGCGCCCCGCATGGCCCCAAGGCCCCAGGACAAGCAGGAGAGGACTCACGAGGTCATCCTCGTCAATGTGAACAATAATTATGAGCACCGGCCGTCAGGGCACCACCATCACGTCGGGGGCGGTGTGGTGGTAGTGGCTGGAGGACAGCAGTATGGAGGGTCCCGGGCTCCGGGGCTCAGCCGCTCCACTAGCACAGGAAGTGCCGCCAGCTCAGGGAGCAACAGCAGCGCCTCCTCTGAGCAGGGACTCTTGGCACGCTCACCCCCCACCAGGCCCGGCATAAGCTTACAGCACCACCACAGAGCGGAGCGGCCTGTTCGGACTCAGCCCAAGCCCAAGGCCCTCTCTCAGCCCCAGCAGGGACCTCACTTCCACCAGCCTCCACTAGAGGCTCCACTCAAGCCGCAGGGCAAAGGGAAATCAGACTTTTCTGGCTCTGGCACTGGGGTGGTGGCTGCTGCCGGGCACCAGTTCATCTGTGAGCGCTGTGGGAAGTGCAAGTGTAGTGACTGCACGGCTCCGCGGAGCCTGCCTTCATGTCTGGCGTGTAACGGCCAGTGCCTGTGCTCTGCTGAGAGCGCGCTGGAGCACGGCACCTGCATGTGCCTGGTTAAGGGCATCTTCTACCACTGCTCCAATGACGATGAGGGGGACTCTTGTGCTGACCACCCCTGCTCGCTGTCACGCTCCCACTGCTGCTCCCGCTTTCTGTGCATGGGATTAATGTCGGTACTCTTCCCCTGTCTGCTATGCTACCCACCTGTTAAGGGCTGTCTGAAGGCATGCCAGGGCTGCTACGACCGGGTTAACAGGCCCGGCTGTCGCTGCAAGAACTCCAACACTGTGTATTGCAAACTGGAGAGCTGGGCCCCACAGAGCCAGGAGAAACCCTCCTGATCGTGAGGCCCCGAGCGTGATTGTGATTGTGTGTGCGCGGGAGACACTAGATGTGGATCTTATGATGACAATGATAATGATAGTCACAAATTAATGTTTATCAAACATTCTAAGCACCTCCCACCCGCCTCCCTCTCCTTGCTGCAGAACCCTAAGGAGCTAAAAGGAGTAACGAAAACCACTCGATTATTTTTATTTTTATTTCTCTGGATCAGGACCATGTTTTTACAGACCAGTGTTTGCCTTAACTGTTTCTGTGTCAGTCCTCAGCTCCTCATTAACACTATTTTTTTTTATATATATGAAAGTTTTTCTTCCGTTTTAGGTAGGCGGCTCCATCCAGGTCCTTGCGCCTGGTGGAGCTGCCTCTCACCAAATCTGTGAAGGACGATCTACTTATAGGGCAATTATGTAGCTGTTACCTGGTATTCATAGCACGCAGGTATGTTTGAATTTATCGGTTGCTGCCACACTAAAACGGTGGTTCCTCTGCTCATGTTGCATTAACGAAAGCACATGCATCTCATAGTATTTTTTCTCCACATGGACGTTTCTCTCTCTCTCTCTCTCTCTCTCTCTCTCTCTCTCTCTCTCTCTCTCTCTCTCTCTCTCTCTCTCTCTCTCTCTCTCTCTCTCTCTCTCTCTCTCTCTCTCTCTCTCTCTCTCTCTCTCTCTCTCTCTCTCTCTCTCTCTCTCTCTCTCTCTCTCTCTCTCTTCCCACCCGTCTGAACTCTTCATTCACACTCTGTGGCATTCTCCCATTTTTATTTTTGTTTGTTTTTCTTTATTTTCGTTGTAAATTCAAAAATCCATAAGAGGAATTCTGGCTATTTTTTAAAAGAAAAATGTCTGTTAAAACATTTTTTTGTTGTAAAAAATATTTATTATGTGAAGCTCTATTATTTTATGATATTTATTGCAAGAGACAGTCTTAAATTTACTCATGTCTGAATATAACAAAATATCAAATACTTACTGAAAAATTAAAGGGTGGCACAAAAGAAAACTATGTTAACTTTAATGCAGAAAATATATTAATTAATGAAAAACGGTGCTGTCTGGTGTCTTGATTGAAACAGTTACGGGTGCAGGGGTGAAGTATCTGCCTGGTGGAGGGTTTTAAGGCTGTTTTCACGACTTTCAGCTCATTTAGCGAACAGAAAATCACTGTTTCCTGGGTGTGTATGTGTGTGAGCGTTCACGCTGGGTGTGGAATTCCTGGTTTAGAAAAAAATCCACCATGAGTAGAAACAGCTTGTAGCTGAAAATGCGTCTGTTTACATTCTTGGAGGGCTTCTTTGCTGCGATTCTCCTCGCTAACCTTGAAAGCTAAACAATGCAGGTCATTGCCATGATTAGCCCTGAAGCTGCTAGCATCAACACAGCCTCCCATGTTTCCATGCTCACAGGAAGTAAAAAAAAAAAGAAAAAGAAAAACAAAACACCCCACTCTACTCTGCAGCCGACAAGTCACCGCACAACTATGTGCTGTAGTTTACTCCCTGGGCTTCAGCACGGCTAGATCGGGATGTTCCCAAACTCCCAAATGGTCTCCATATTGCAGAGGCAGACAGTGTGTGCTTTGAGAGCCACCATTATGAGTAGCCGGGGCCACCTGTTCAAAGATAATAAACCGGGGCTATCAATGCTGGGCTTTTATGGCCTGGTTCCTGCACTAAAGCCAACGACAGGGGCAAATCCAGCCCCCACATACACCCTCCCCTCCCTTCCCCATTTGGCCGCCTCTTTTTGTCAGTGAATTTATCACTTGGGAAGTCCGCTGACCCCCAACCCTCAACCCCCAACCCCCCCCTTTCCACCTCCGGGCCTCCAGGGGATGAGATCATCACTTTGAAAGTTGGTTGGTCGGTACGGAAATGCCAACAGTTGGGGAAACACAAACTGGGAGCAGGAATTTCTCCGGGACAAAAGGGGAAAAAACACTCTGGCTTACGTTTGGGGAAGTGCAGAGTCTGCAAGTAAACATCACAAGAGGTGAAAAACGAGTGACATGTGACACGCTGCGTCTCCAGGCGCTTTAACGTTCCGATCCAGGGACTTGATTCTTTCTGATTTTGTGACCTGAGAAGTCTTTGTATAAACCATGAGGATGATAAAAGGTTTACTGTCCACTTCACTCTGCAGATCTAATACAAAAAACAGTCTAAACTGTGCAACAACACTGAAGTTTGCACTTTAAATGTAATAATAATAGCTATACATGATCATGATTTTGATGTATGCTCAGCAGCAAACTATCTCACCTGTCTCTGCACGCAGGTTGGTGCCACTGCATCCTAAAAATCTGCACTCTCACCTAAACTTTCTGTCGACTCGTCATTTTTCTACCATGAAATACAAATACAAGCGACACAGTCCTGGAATAACACCCAGTTTACATTCATGCTCATGGAGAAACTAATATAATCTTCATTACTCAAATCAAAACTGTCCGTATGCTGTATGTAGATCGTCTCCTCAAATCCAACTGTGCTGAAATTGTGCACAAAAAGGTTGTTAAATTCGATAAATTCATGGTAATTGACTTCTTTATGGTGTAAAACGGGGCTGCATGTGAAAAGAAGATACGTAAAGAAGTAAGAAGTCAGAAAACAAGCAGGAAAGACAAAGAAAGGAGAAAAATAATACATTTAAAATCAGAAATAAAGATGTTGTGGTTTAGATTTGCTGCTCTGGGAAGTTATTTTTTAAGAAAAGGAGCCCAAGACGCTGACATTTTTTCAATCAAACACAACTTTTAGGTTATTTGCAGTAGTAATCGCGCCCCTGATGAGGAGCTGATGCTAAAGAGACCATCTTGGTGCTTTCATCAGGTTTTCACTCAGTCAGCATTTTGCACCAAATGAACCGTCCGTCCAAATGGGCCTTCTGTACTCCATCTGCCCTTTTCCTCCCTTTTTGGTGGAATGTACCTTTTGTTGCCCTGAATAGTTAAGAGTGGATTAACGATTTGTCAATTTCCTGTTACCTTTCAGAGCTGCAACCCGAGCCCCATTTGCTCCTGGCTCCTGCATGATAGCAAACAATAGGAGGCCTTTTTTCAGGTTTCACTGCAGCTCCCCTGCACGGATGAGAAGGGGGAGGTGGAGGAGATCTAAACTGTATTCAGAAGGCCGGGAACAGGAAGACAGTGTTTACTTGATATTTTCCAGCCTAAGCCAAATAAGGAAACAGATCCTACTCCCACCATTTCCAGAACTTGGCTCAGTTTGGCCCCAAACATGTCTCTGAAATCTCTGATCTAATCAGCGGAGGTGTCTAAAATAACATTTTACTGCCTGTAGTGTAGTTTTGTTCTCTCTGCCACGTGAACTGTACTCTAACTGCGTCACACTTTACTCACCGGATTAAAAAAAAAAGGAGCGAAATCTGAGTCAGAATCAGTAATTCAATGGCATAAATGGTCACAACCTCCCCCTCCTCCTCCCTTTCCTCTTCTTTGCACTTGTTTCAGAGTAAATTTAGCCGCTCCACACGCCCACGTAATGCTATTTGGAGTTGTCAGGCTTGGCGGGTCCCTCGCTGCAGCTTTTGGGTTTTTTGGGGCCGTACAAGTGCAAACACACATGACTACCAAGTGAGTCATGGTGGAACCTCCAGCCCACACATCCTACCGGGGCAGTCCTTTTCTTAGCCATGCAGGGCAGCGCTGCCGGCCCAGCCGCGATGGAGCAGGATACTCTATAAACAGTCATCATCCACCTCCTCCGCCTCCACATTCATCAGCAAAAGGCCTGCTTCAGCTTTCCTCTGCCTCCCCCTCATCTGGTTTTCATTATTTCCCCTCATGGCATATAAATAGAAATTAGCAATCAGGGGAAATGTGGGGGTGGTGGATTTTGGCGAGGAAGACGGCTTTTTGGACCTCAGCGCGATGACCAAAGTTTATGGAAGTTATCTCCTCAGCGAGCTGGAGCGACATGTGAGAGTTGATGTGTTTAAGAGAACGGCTCCAACATCCACAATCGGCCGCGGCAGGATTAAAATGACATGAAAATATATTAGATGGCTTTGAAACAGGCGAGCGCAGGTTCTGATAAAGTCACTGGTTTATTCCAGGATGTTAAAAAGTTCTGGAAAAACACAATCTCCTGCTTGTGGCGGCTGAAAATCTTGTATAGAAAAGGCGACCCGGTGTTTACCTTCACCGCCATGTGCTGCAGAGTTTATAATAAAGGTCTTGAGATGGTTTGGTTTGGAGAATTTTCTGAACCCACAGAGGAACATGTAATCCTCCAATCCAGCTCAAAAAAAAGAGAAACTACTCAAACATGAAGATTGACTGTTTTCACCTACGAGAGATGATACTTTTAAGATCATTTTTGGCTCAACGATAAAAAAGACCAGCAGATTTTTTGGCTCCTATGGAGGTCAAAATAACCGTCAACCCAAGAGCTTAAATTTGATTGAAAGAGGGGTTCCTCTGCCAGACGAAGATCTGGTCTGTGCAGGATTTAGATGTTTTAAATCTCGAGGAAGGATGTCCTGGAAGATTTGATTATTCCTAACTAATGCAAATCAGTCAGACTGCAGCCCAGTATTTCCTGGACAGACGTTTGGAAGTTTAAGGGAAAGTCTTATTAAATACAGTCTTCACTTTTTCAGTATGGAGATACTTTTAGTTTCAGACATCCACCTCTGAGGTTTCTCCTTACACCCTTCAAATGAGTCAAGTGAAAAGACAGCACTGATACCTTTAAAACAACATGTCTTTAAAGCTCCTGTGAGGAGTTTTTGGACATTTATGAAACAGACTAAAAGAAATCTGAGAGAAGACGTACGATGAGCAGCGCCTGTTTGTGCTTTTCAACAAATCCATACGTTTGCTTTACAGAAGAAAATGACATTAGCCTCAAGCTGATGAAAAAGTAAACAACATAGAGCAAAGACAGAATAATACTGTTTTGAATTTCACTTTTTTTACTTTTTACCATTCTCCAATTCTCATCATGAAGTGCACAAACAAAAAAATCTAGTCTTGTTGTACATTAACTTAATATAGTCTAGACCCATTGCGGCTTAAAAAAGTCTCCTGTGTGAAAATACTGCTAAGACAGGTTTGTACAGGCATCATTCACACATTTGAAGTGATAAGGGAGTTATTATTTTTAATTACCTAAACTAAATTCATTGATATATAAAAGCAGTATTTAAGGTTATCTCATTTATTTATGATTTTTATTCATCATAAACTGATCAAATCCCTGACAAGAATCCTACAAATGAAACTTCAAAAACCGCTGCAGAAACATTAAAATTCAAATGACCTGATATTAAAGGTTCTTTCTGGGTGAACCAATACAAAATTTTAACTGATTTAAACAAACTTCAAAAAATAATCATCCATTTCTACCAAGTTTGTTCGGCTAAAACTAACGAATTTCACATGTTGCACCTTTAAAGAACCACCAAGGAGAAGTTCAGGTACCGTTGGTTTCAAATCCAAGATGGTTTTCCTGCTTTCAACAGTAAAACAGATGTACTTTAAGGGCCTGATCTACTAAAGGTTTGCGTGTGCAAAAACGTGTGCAAACTTGATAGCGCACGCAAACCTGATCTACTGACCGGGTGCACAGAGGATTGTGTCTTTTAAATGAGCAATGGATTTAGCGTGTTTGCCTTCATGAGTATGCAGAATATATGTAGATCATCAGAACAGATGCAAATAGAATCATTTAACACCTGCAATGGGATTTATCAAACCAGGATACCGACTGAGGTCGCTATTTTGCGTCTATATTTAGCACGTTTGAAAGGCACGTGCAAACTGGAGCAGCATTACGCACGGTCATTGTGGGGAGAAGGAGGCAGAAGTGCCAAGATACACGCCATGATCCTCGTCCAAAACCTTGTAATTTATTTTGTTTTTCTGGTAAATGACGATTTTCATAAATAATAAGGTCAAACACGAAACAGACGAAAACATGTATCTGTTTGTCTTATTGATTTTAAATCATTTTAATCCCTTTTTTGATTTCTAGTATATCTTCTTATATCTGTAAAGCACTTTGAATTGTCTTGTGTATGAATTGTGCTTTACAGATAAACTTTCCTTGCCTTTTATGCAAGTGGCTATCCGTGGCTTCAAACACTCTCTCACAAACTCTTCATGGTGACAGCCAAAGTGCACACAAAATCCTCCTTTAAAGAGAGCGGTCTGCACCGCTTTTGCTCCGGCTATCGATTCAGCATGCGTTGATAGTAGATCACCCACAACACGCCCCCTAATAGCACAATTTTTTAGTTTGCACACGCAATTTAGCGCTGTGCTATTTTGGATCTTGGTAAATCAGGCCCTAAGTGTTCATAAACTTTCTCTCGTGTCATTCAGTCAATTTCACAGATAAAAGCAGAGCTGTGTCTTCAGCGGCTTGGCAAACGCCATTTCAGGCATTAAAAACTCTGATAGTCTTATGAATCTCTGTCTATTTCATAGATGTCAAAAACCTCTCACAGGAGCTTTAAAGAAAAATTCAGGCGTTTACAAGCTGGTTTTAAAACTCTGGGCTGCTTCCTGTTTTTCAGACATGCAGCGTTTCATTTGACAGACAGTCATTTAACGGCCTCTTTCCTCCTCAGGAGCCATAAGGGCCTGCAGGGACGACCCAGTGTTTTATCAGGTGTCGAGGGCCATTGAAGATGGAGGTGTTTCATTGGGGTCTGAGCCTGTTGAGCATTTGCTCCTGGGTACACACACCCACAGGAACCAGAGTGTAAAACTTTCACACACACACACCCCTCCTAACCTGCTCTGTTCTTGTCTATGCAGCGTTACCAGCTATCTGATACCGCATTCTTCTCCACGCCTCCTTCCTGTCTCTTCTCTTTGTTATTTTTACAGACAAAGGCTCGTTGGAGAGGATGAAGATGATCAGAAGAAGTGAGGTGATCAATACAATACACAACTCTTGGTAATCCCTCAGATGACTCCTCTTGTAATTAATTGTCATGCATCATTTAGACGACTGAGGAGATTCAGGTTAATCAATGCGGCTCTTATTTCATCATCCACTCATCAGTATTCAATGTGTCACTTCCTCTTTGATAGACTTCACTGATAGATCAGATAAATCTACCCGTGATGAAGTCTTATACTTGCAAATTAAATCATTGGGATGTTTGTTTTAGATCTGCTCACATTGAGGACCCAAAGACTACAGGCTTAAATCTTTAATCTTAAGGTTGCAGACTCTAATTCTTGGTTGAGGCTTTTTGAATCACAACACTGCCAGAAAACAACACAAAAACTAGGCTTGGATTAAAGAATGAAGTCAGCAAGAATCCTTTTTTTTCTTTATTATACCAACAACAATTCTCACTACAAAATAGAGCCAAAGATACCCCCTGAATATTAAAGCAAACATTGCCTAAAAGTCCACAAGAACCTGAGAAAGTCATACAAATATAATCCTACTTTAAAAACCTGACTTACTTCACTCTTTTGTCTTTTGTCTCGGGTCTTTACTCTGTCATGATGAAGAGCTTCCTTAAAGGTGCAGTGAGTGATGTTTGGCAGCATTTCACGAAGCAGACTTGATAGAAATAGATGTAAAATTCACAAGTATGTTTAGATTAGTGTTTGGATATCTTACACAGAGCCTCTTATATCTATCTCTAGAGGTTGATTTGTTTCTACGGAAGCACAGAATGGACAAACTTGTAACACTTGATCTGTATAGTCAGGCGCGTCAAAATTCGCCTCTGAATATTTCGTAATTTCGTGTTGTATATTTGCGTCGTTCCCGGTGTGTAAGGACCTTTAGTCTTTGGTCTTAAATACGGTGCACTTAGTTTTAATTAATAAACACCATTTATAAAGCTACGGTGGCCTTCAAGGACAAGTAAGTCATTTTAAAATATTTAGTAATTAGTTTAGTAAATATTTAAATATTTATTTTATAAACCAAGTCTGCTCTTCTGAATGCAACTAAATATTGCACATTGTACCTTTAAATTCAAGGAAAATCTCCAACTTTGAGTAAATTTATAAGAAACGTTTGTGATTTAAAGGTGAGAATCTCTAATCTAAAATCTGTAACGTTACAGTGCTGAAAGGAGCTTTTAAGATGCTCTGAAATCAAGAAAGGCAGAATCAGAATCTGGTTTTGAAATACTGGTGTTTAGTTTCAGGTCCATTATCTTCAAAACTAGACCTCAGTTCCTGGAAGGGGACACTTCTCAAAAACACAAACATAAAAAAATAAGGCCTATTTTGTCTAAAATACCTCCTTAGGTGAGAAGAAGTACCTTTAGGGAGTCAGCTTATTCTTGAAAAACGTTTCCTAAACTTGCTGCCGTGTTTTCTGTCAAACCAGAGCTGCTTTAACTTTTTCTCACATAGCCTAACCCTGACAAGATCACGTCCTTGTTCCTCTTTTAACAGCCCCGGGGGGACAGTTTTGTGTGTTTGCTGCATTCCTGGCCCCCTACAACCACTTTTGTTCTGTTTTCCCCTTTGATATCTCAACCAAGGACGAGGAAAAGCTCCACATATGCACATGAGATAGATCCCAGCCATGATAGAAAGATAGATCAGTATGGATTTTTTCTGTTTGTTTGGGAGGAAGCTTGCTCTTGCAGCGTCGTCCTCCCTCTCCTCCCCCCTTCATTCCCTCTTTTTTTTTTTTTTTTGAGATTAGACTATGCATCCAGACAGATGGTTCCCGTCTGCTGGCTTTTTTCAATTCACTTCCTCTCCTCACAGACAGCCACCCTTCCCCCCTCTGCTGCTCCCTCCCTCTCCCTCTCCCTCGCTCCCTCTCTCTTTCTCTCCCCCTCCCCCCTTCAACGGCTCCTCTGTTATGTGGCTAGAAATAATCTTTTATTGCCCAGTTGTTCGGAAGTGACCTCCTGCCCTTGATTAGATAGGGCCAAGTCCTATCACACGATTGTGTTTGAGCTGGCGGGCCGACCCCCCCACCCTCAACACGCACACACACACACACACACACACACACACACACACACACACCACGCTCACCCCCTCCTACATTGGCCCCATCCTTTTTTTCCACCCCCCCTCCTGTCCCTCTCTCACTGCCGGGGCCTTGGTGATCCTGTGTGAGGGGACAACAATGGGGGGCTTTAGTCCCGTCCGGCTCTTCTCGGCTGGGGGCAACAGGGTGGGGGTCATGAGGGACTTTCTTTTTTTTCTGCATCAGTCAGCCAGTCAGCGGGTGGAACTTGCAACCCTCCCTCCCTGCCAGAGCTTCCATCTCTTCCAGTACCGTGGTTAACCTCCCAGTTGCCGGTTTGCTCACCCTTCGACCCTCCAAACCCTTTCCTAATGACCCCCCTCCCACCCCCACCACCCTCAAGAGCACCCACAGACACATAAATACGGGCCTTAGTGTCCTGCACCATCAGAGGACCTTTGAGTCTGCTGTGTGGTCTGCCAACAGGTGGGCCTGCAGGGATACTTTTTGGATCAGGCCAGTTTTGATCCCTCAAAGACTCGTGATCCCTGAAAATATGAGTGTTTGCTTTAAAAGGTGCAGATTTCAAGTTTTTCTTTCAGCTTTTGAGCCAACAGGAGGATGCTCCTAAGACATGAATCAGTAACACTTTACAATAACCATCATTTATGGTAAATAGATAGTTTATTAATGTAAGTTACTTTACCATTAACAAGCCATGAAATTATGATTAATAATTGTCATTAGTTATTAATGGACTTTTTATTAAAGGTTTAAAAATTGGTTGTAAAACATCTAGATTAAAATGTGTGTCAGTAGCACTTTCTAAATGGTCAATATTTGGTTTTTAAACCATCTATAAACAAAACTTAAATGTTCATTGTAAAGTTGGAACTGATGTTTGTAATACTTTGTAAATGATTAATAAATGGTTTATAAATCACCTAGAAACATTACTTAGATGGTTATTGTAACGTTAGGGTTAGGTTTTTAACACAGTAAAATTTACAATTTATATATATATGCTATCTATAAATGATGATTAAACATTAATAAACTGTCTGCTTACCATTTACAAGATATGGTGACTGTTAAGTGTTACCCATGCGTCTTTAGAAAAGTTTAATTATTTCTACGTACATCTTGATTTTAAGTTTGTGAAAAATATGTTTTAAATGTTGAATAAGTTCACTGTCATGAAGGATTTCTTGTATTCGTCACAATTTTCATAAAAACTACAGATCTCACTCAGTATATTTGCGTGAATAGTGAAGTCGAGCTAACCTTAGCACAGCTTGATTTGGCGTTTCAACTGGACCAGCACGGGCAAGAATCTAGTCATTGACAGTTTTCGACACGCCCCCTTTTCCATTTGTTACTCCAAGACCATCTCCTGGTTGACCTACTGCATCACGCACCAAACTATTGACAAGTGGTGAACAGGTTGTACGTCACATGATTAAAAAAAACATTGCTTTGTCTTTTTCAACGTCCGCTTTTTAAAATATTTTGTGTCAATGTCTCGACTTCCCAGCGTCGCATTGATGCTGTTCAACTTCTGGGTCATAACCCTGGCGTGTAGACTGAGTTTAAGTCCAACTGAGCCAAAAACTGATCCCTAACCCTGATGTATTAACTCGGTATGCTAGTCAGACAATAAGAAAAAAATAATAATCCACAAAGTACCTCTAAATATGGATTTATTTAAAAGTTAAAAACATGATTCCCTTCTAGTTTACGATTGATGGCACTACTGTGGCTCTGGATATATATGGGCAATAATTCGCTGATTTGCAGGCAAACAAACATCAAACCAAACATTTTGAAGAACAGTCATGTCAAAAACATTTGCATGGTAATATAAACACATGCTAAATATCATCTAGTCTGTTTTTCAGTTAGGATTTACTTAAAACAGAACATGTCCAGTGGTGTTAGCGTTAGACAGGGAGCTCAGGTCGTCTAAGAGATTATAAAGTTCGACTCTTGTCCTTGTTCAGCAAAAGACACGTCTCTTAATACCGTTGCTAGTAGCACTCTTGCTAAAGGTCTAAGAGATGTTCTCTCTAGCTCTCCAGTTGTTGCATGGATTGCAGGACAGGATCCGATATTTTAAAAAAGCCCATGTTTGTAGGAGCCAAAATATATTTGTTGAAAATATGATTTTTTACTAGGTACGTCACTTTAGAGGATCGTCACTGAGCGGTGTTGTTTTGGGATGTGTGGCAGGTTATTTAAATCTCACCGGTGTGGTCAGACAATGGTTGTCGTAAGCTCTGATAAGTTTCTGTTGACCGTTTTTCACCGTTTCTCTCATCCTGTTTTAACCTCATTTTCATCATATCACTTTTTCATTTGAAGGCAAAAGTTTTGGACCTGGATCAACGTGTTTTATTTTCTTTTTTGGAATAATAAACCACTTTTTTTAACACTCAAACTGGACTGATAATGAAACGAGTCACAGATGCAAGTGAATCCAAAACCCCAGCGGTCTTTTTGTTGAAGGGAGCTCATCGTTAATAAATAATCCCACACTGTAAATAATCAGGGATGTAACTGACTTCTGTCTCCCTTTTTCCAGCTGTTTCTTTGCTTTTAACTAAAGGCCTGTTTGTTCTATTTCACTGGCATCCTTCAGAGGTGCGGACTGTTTTAAACATTTCTAATCCTTCCAACTACAACTCCAGGAGTTTCCCGACATCAGACCTGACACCCACCCACAACCTTGGCTCACTTTCCACTGCGGTTACGCTCGTCAGTCGTACAAACTAACAGCTTAATTAGTTTTTAATACAACACTCAGCGATCAAACCGCTATCTCGATCAAAGACACAACACTCACGTCTCGGTATTTTAAAAATGTAAACTACGTTTCCAACTTTAGTGGCAGTTTTACAGCAGTGCTTGGACTGCAGGGGGAAAACAGCCTTGTTTTTCTGCTCCGTCTTGTTTGTCTCCTCGTCCTCTGGAGCTGTAAAGCCATAACAAAACCCTTGGTGTCCAGTTTCACTCTGGGAATGAAGGCCAGGCTGTGTGAATAGAGGGAGAATAGACAGGAAGACAACTCTGATTACCTCCATAAAAGAGCTGACCTCATGTCGCTCCCTTTTTCTTCTTCATCTCTACCTTTGCAAAACACTTTCTACCTTCCTCGACTCGTTTAAAAAGATATTTCAGCTTATTTCTGAGGCATGATTTCCTAATTACAGATTTACATGTTGGTGTCAAAGTCATGCGGACTTTGTAAGAAGACAAATGTTTGCGTTTCTTTCTCCTTTACTCCAGTTAAAACCTGCCTGAGGATGATCAAACCGAAGCAGATTCAGCTCTTGTCTGTTCCAGTACATGATTGCTGTTTGGCACATAAAGCAGGTCTATATCAAGTTCCTTTAAAATGCTTTTAATAATCACATTAGCGTCTGTTTACAGTCAGAGTACTACAGTGAACCAATCAGGCCCACTGGAAACTTTGAGGACCCCTGCGCTCCTCCTTCAGGGTCTCCAGCTTCAAATCCAGATCAGGGGGGGGTCCCGAACAGGAAGCTTAGGAGTACCCCCCAATCCCTGGAAAAGGGGGCGGGGACTCTAGATCAAAGAGAAAGGACACAGAAAAGGCTTATCTGTTGTTGATTTTAGGCTTACACTCAAGCGCAGGGTTCTAGAAATGTGTCGTGGAATTACAAGGTCGGATCTTCTCATTTCATTTTAATACGTTTGTTCTTCCAGGTCTTTGAAGCGTTCTCCTCGTACACTTCAGAGGTTTGTTTTAAAAGTGAGAGTTGGAAAAGATGAGGGGAAAAAAAGAGTCAGGAAACATGGTTGTCAAAATAAATGTGGCAGGGAGGAAGTCAAAAATGGTTTCCAAGCAGATTATCAGGGAAAAGTTCTTGCACTCGTAATAAAAAAAGTCGATTTCATTCATTTCTCATCCCGCTTTGCTCTTTAACATTTCAATTTCAAACTCTGCGAGAGGTTTGAGTCTATCTCCACCTCTGTCAATGGCTGTATTATGCCAAAGGGGAAATTGGACCTTAAGGGCAGACTCTTTCCCCGCTGTAGATCTTATTAAGTACGTCCCCCCATAATACAGCCCAGCTTGACACTCCTTGACCACACCCCTTCATAGAAACACACCTGTCAATCACAGCTCCTGGTAGGGCTCGGACATGGTCAACTCTGGCGTGATTGGCACCTGGTAGGATGTGTGCAGGTTCAGAGGGAGTACACAGAAACGCCGAGGAGAAATTCTTTTCCACTTCGCTGCTCGGCCCGAGTGTTTTTTGTGCATGTGCGAAGGTCTGAAGGTCGATATTAGCCGCAGTTTCAGAGCGGAGAATCAAGACTGGGTGTTGACTATTATATGTTTGCAGTCAAAGCATGCGGATATGCGGTCCTGCACACCATCCTGTGGAACAGATACGACGCTTCAGTGGTTTCCAAACTCTCTCAGCGGAGCCCAAATTTCCAAAGTAATTTTCCTTACAACCCAAAATTGTTGTTGTAGACTACTGTGCAGGCTGCGCTAATCTTTCCAGGTTTTAGAGGAGGGGAGTTAATCTGGGGCAGATAAAAAACTGGTTCATTCGGCCACCCTGAAAGTGAGTGACCTTGGAAAGTTTGTCAGCACAAAAGAGGCAGTTTGAACTTTTGATATAAGGCTTTCTGAGAAAAACCGACACACATGACTTTGAGTAATGGGAAAAGGAATGTATTTTAATATTGGTGCAATCCACCACTATTGATAATTACCATCATTGGTTCATCCTAGGGGGCGGTTGTGGTTTCAACCTGCCAAAAAGCAGAGGTGAAATCAAAAGGAAGCAGCAGCATTTGGGCATTTATACACACAGTAATATGTTGGTAAAAACCGCAATAAATAAACCCCTAAAATATGGCGTACCTCAAGGTTCTGTCTTAGGACCACTACTCTTCATTTGTTGATATAATTGATTCTGTAAACTCCTCAAATGTTTTACTTTAGTGTTGTGTTTTATTGTTATAACTTGTTTCTGTTGCACCAGAGCCCACTTGTGAAAGTGGACAATTTAAACGCCACAAAATTCAAGGTTCATACTGCTGAACTTTTACACTTTACACGCCATGTTGAGGATTTAATAACATCAAATAATCCTAAATATGTTCGCTTATGTAGGACGCCTTTCTGTGCATCTCTACTTTATTGTATTTCAGTTGTTAGAATAGTTCATGTTTTTATTGACATACAAAATTAAAATCAAGTTTAATCAAATCAAAATGAAACCAGCCAGTTATTTTTAACAGTGGATTACTTGGATTACTTTACAACTCTTTGATTTATGGGGATATTTGAATGCTAAAAACAACATTAACTACCTTATGCTGCTCAACTTCTGGACAAGATGCTGTTTGAGTTGTGTGCATGCAAGACAAAATAGATCCCTAACCTTACAATTTATGTACGTACTTTAAGGATTACAACTTAAGTTGGGCTAAAGTGTTAAGTCTAATTTTAGTTGAACTTAAACACTTGATTTTCTTCTACACCGTCTAAACTGAGAAATCTGACAGTAGCGCTTTAGGAGCCGGTCCCAAACTTCCTAGACTTCAGGAAACTTCAACAGTATTTGGGTCTTAAAGTGACGCAGCATCAGACTGTTGGTGATGTTATATTTTAAAATCATGGTGCTTGAACTTTTGTTAATACCTGACTTTACAACAGCGGTTGTTCCTGTTCATGGCTGAACCTCGGGCGGGCCTGACGGAGCTGCGGAGCAGATGGAAAAAATAGCTGTCACGCAGGGGCCCATAGCTCTTCGTCTGCATCTGTTCTCAGGAGACGGCCAGCTGTGGACGCCGTGTGAGAAGTTGAAAGGAAACTTCAGCTGCCTTGCGAATCTCACACCATTACTCAGGATGAATCAAAAGAGGAACACTTTGGTCGAACAAAAGGAAAACCAGAGAGGAAGAGAGAGTGAACGAAAAAGTGAAACCAGCTGTCTGGACGCGCCTCATCATTTTACTATAGAGCGGCGGCGCATGCTCGTAGCTGCGCCTGTTTGGCCACAATCAAACGCTCAATTTGTCTTAACAGGAATATCAGAGATGTTACGCCACAGTCTTCTTTCTCTGAGGGAGGGGTTATGAGTCAAACTGCCCCCTTGTACTCATGCCTTTAAAATATATATGAGGTGTACCTAGTGCAGACAACAAAGGGCCCCTCTAATTCTTTCCTTTCCTGAGGGGTTAGAGAACAAACTGCGCCCACATCAAGCCTCCAGACGAACCCCCCCGCCCCCACCGTGAAGTACAGGTGCGACTTTAAAAGAGTTCTCATTCAAGGACGCCTTTAGTTAAAAAAAAAATCCCCTCTGCGTCTCTGCCCTCATGGTTTTTCCCACATCTTTCCCAGCACTTTCTTTTTCCCCTCACTGTGATCAGGTCAGGGAAATATTTTGTTGCATCTGATGCCAGAGGACTGTAACTCTGACTTTTGCTCTCTGTATAGACGGCTGCACGCCATGATGATGATGATTGAGAAGAAAAAGAGTCCAAGATTTCTTTTAGACGAAAGAGACAAGATTGAAATCAAATAGACAGTGTTGCAAACATGCACAGGTAGATGCCAGTCAAATCCCGACTCTTGGACAACGAATTACTCGAAATCAAAGGATACCTGCGTTCGAGCTGACGTAGATTTGACGTAGGATGAAGCTGATGGCACCAGTGGAAAGAAAGTGGGACATGTGCAACATGTAAGTGCATGTAAGAGGCTTTGAGTGTTTTCATTTGACTTAAAGCTCCTGTGAGGAACTCTAGATTGTTTCAGTTTGGCGCCCCTTGTGGACAATCTTGTCCTCCACATACTTGACTAGTATCTCCTGGCAGAAAATCCCATCCTGCTGACTGTTAACGGTCAAGTTTGTCTTGAATTGTAAATATTTTATGTGTAAATGTAAAAACAGGGCTGACACCTACCCCCTCTGACTGGTACGGGGGATTAAAAACTGCACCGAAACAACTCTCAGTCTTGTTACTGATGGTCATGTTTGCTTTTATATTCCAGAAAAATCCATTATTATGAATTTCAGTCTGTTTTATAAACATAAAAAAAATCCTCACAGGAGCTTTAAAGTTTCTCATTTCCTGTCTACTGTCCTGTCCTTTCAAAATAAAAGAATAGAGGCAAAAATGATTTTTTTTATGATCAAGACTTCAACCTCTACATGTTCCTCTGTCGCCACATCAGTTCTTTAAATTTTTGTAAGCACTTAGGAAGTCTTAAAAAAAGTGGGTGCAACTTTTTTGATCATTTAACTTGAACTTTTTTTATGCGCTCGCTTTGTTGTCCGCTTTGTTGAGTCTTTGCTGCTATCGGCACTATAAACTTTCATACAGTGCCATTAGTAAAAGCTTATCTTATCCTGTCTTACATAACCGAGGGAGCTATCAGACAGGGTTTATCAACAGTAATAATTAATTCGCTAAATTAAAAAAAAAAATCATGAATTCAAAGTTTCTATTTTAAAGTCTAGTTATTCATCATATCCCAGTCAGACAGGCGTGTTTTTGTAATGTAATTCGACTAGCAGGGTGTTTGTTGTGTATGAAAAGAACAGCCAGTATATATGCTTGTGTTCATAAAGTTTTAATAAAAAAGAGACAAATTTGTTTCATCAGTCCTTCCACACCTGCACATGTAACCATCTGATTTTCAGCTCTACCTCATGTATGTTGTGTTCTTCTTTGGACTTTGTGATGTTCAGTCATCCATCTACAATCCATTTAGTCCGGATGCAAATAAACCAGCAATAAACAGTCTGATTAGGTGAAATCGTAACCCATCATGCTAAAGGTTGCTGCTCTTTGACGACTCTGTACCAGACGAGTTGATCTAGCGTTGACCTAAATTGGTCTGTAAAAGTGATAAGGGTATCTTACATCCTCAGGAAGAATGCTGTAAGACGCTGTAAGAGTTTACAGCCAATAAAAGAGCGTGACAAAGCGACAGAGGTCGTGGATTACGCTAGATGATCGAGTTATTCCTTCAAAATCTGACTTTCTCTCAAACAGCCTTTTTGACTCATTTTTGGCACTGATATTTTACTGTGAAAACACTACTTTCATAAAAATATTCAGTATCACTTTGTCCACAGGGGTTGCCATTGTCACCAAAACCCAAAAGTTCTTTATAGTAGCTTTAATAATCACCAGATCGATGTAGACCTTCTGTTCAGGGAGAAGACCTCAGGATGATTTAATCCCAACTTTGTTAAAGTCGACTTCCTCTTTCATCTTTTTTAGTTTACTGAAGAAAAAGTAGAGGATAAATAATGAAAGGAAAAATAAGTAACACAGAGAAGAAGAGTGGATTCTTCTTCTTTGTTTGGGTTAACTTCCTGCTCCTTTACGTGTTAATTTTTCCCCGTTTTAACTTTAATAATTCTGCCATCCATCTTTTCCCAGACTTGCAGAACAGTGAAAAAAGGAAGAGACAGCTAGCCTTGAATGCTAATGAGACGGGCTAATCAATGGTCAGCTATTATTCAGGCAGAGGTCGCGCTCCCTGCAGAGGAAGTGCAGCGCTATCATCAATCTGCTCACACGGGCCTGCATGAGAAAGGAGCTGGAGGTCGTGGGCGGGGTTAAAAGTTTAGTGCACTGTAGGTGCCACCAGTACATTCAATACCTTCACACCCTGACACCACCTCTATCTACATGTCAAAGGAGCCTGTATGTTAACTTGGTATGTTCCACTTCCACAGAGGCCCATTGAAGAGTCCTCCTCATTTATCATCTCTTATTGTCATCCCACTTTTTTCCTCCTCTCCTCTCAAAGTTTTTACCAACTTGTCTGTCTGATTCAGGAGGGAGGCCGGTCTGCAGGGAGAAGAGAGGGTGATGCGGGTGGAGGGCTGAAGGAGGAGGAGGAGGAGGAGGGGGACACATTGAGTTTGCCAAGTCAGGCAGAACGATCGACAGGAAGCGAGGCAGGAAGGAAGACGAGACTCTCCCCATGAAGTGCCATTGTTTATGTGACGTGACTTGAAGCAGCCAAAAGTGACTGGTGGTTGGTGGTGGGCTCCTCTGCTGCTCTGACCCACTTCTCAGAGTCCCACAAAGGACTCGGCCTGCAGAGGGAAAGTACAAAAGAGGAGCTCTGTTTTTACTTTTCAAATGGTTCAATACAAACTTTGGTCTGAGACTGAGCTGGGAAATCCCCACGCACTCTTTTCCTCATGGGAATACACTGTACAAATTTCCTGTAACTTTGCAGATCCGTTAATATTTCCTAGGAACTGTCGCTCGATCGTGTGTCGTATACCTGCGAGAATTTGTCTTTCTAAACTAAAATAAAAACGTTAAATATCTGGACTCCAATTCAAGATTTTATGCACAAAATCGTGTTACTTGGCCCCTTTCAGCTTGTTACTCCCACGTTGACTGACTGTCATAAACCAAAATAATCGACAAACATCTTAGCAAATCACTAAAGTACAGCATTAATTCTTCAGGTAAAATACTATCGCACAATGACGTAGAAATCTCAAAAACTTGTGTAACAGATATGCTACTTTTAGAAATTTCCTCTGTTAAAAAATTGGCAAACAACTAGCAGTAGGTTTGCCAGGAAGTTACTGTAAAATTAACGGTATATTGCTGTTGCTGAAATTAATAGCTTGCTACTGTTTCTAGAAATACAGCAAAAATCTGTTATTTTAAAACCTTAACAGGAAAATACTGTCAAAAAATAATAGCAGTTTATTACTGTTGATTTACTCTTTCCCCTAAGAGGTATATTTGCCGATTTTTACTGTGAATTGTAGCACTATATCACACCTTGCTGTGAATTCATTTCCTCCTTGCAAAATAGACAATATATTTCTTTTCTAAACCGAGTGATTTGATAAATTACACCTTGCATGTCATTTTATGAACACTTAATAAACATGAGCTTTGAAAATGCAACTTAAAATGTCAAGAAATCACTAAAGTACAGCATTAATTTTTCAGGTAAAACACTATCGCACAATGATGTAGAAATCTCAAAAACTTGTGTATCAGATATCGGCTTTGTGTGTTGATTAAATCATGTATGTTGTGCTTGTGTAGAACTTCCATTGTGATAAACAGGTTTTGTTATTTCTGATGTTAATCTTTGTATTAAAAGGGGACTGTACAAGTGGATTTTTTCAGTAAATGTGAAGTTTCTCATGTCCTATGCAACAGGCGCTTGATTTAGAGGGCTGGTGTTTCAAATAAATCGACCACAGAGTTTTGATTCTCGCTCCCTGGCGTGCGCGGTGTAACATGTTGCCCTGATGTTTTCTTTTCTCGGCAGTCCTTGGCACACGTTTTTCCATTGGGATCAATAAACCTATCTTATCTTATCTCTCTCATCTTCTGACTGTTTTTCTTTTTGCAGGTTTTAGAGAAAGTTGAAACAGTTCACCTGGACCACAGCAGGAAAGATGAACTTATCTGGTCTCCATCTGCTCACCAGTCCACAATCTGGAACTCTCTCCTGCTTCTGTCAAGATCTTGGCGTCTTCTTCCTCTCTGACTGAAGATCGGCCAGATAACATTACCTCCCCGACCAATCAGACGCCTGGATCCATACCTCATCCCACAGGTAGGTATTCCAAGAGACGAGCCAGTAGAAAGAGCGATGCTTTTATTCAGAGCCAACCAATTGGAGAGCAGAGATTTGATCCAGGGCTAGAACGTGGCCAACCTGTGTTTTGTGGAGTTTGTTGAGGTAATGTTGAGTCCGGGTGGCATGTCAGCGTTTGGTGTGTTCTCATGAACTCCTGAGCTGAGTTTGGTTCTCTGTGCTGATCTGGTCTAAGGTCTACATGGATCAGAGGAGGAAACTTTTACCTGTAGAGACGCGGACTTTCCTGTTTCCTGTTTCCTTTTCTGAACCCTCCTCACTCCTTGTATGTCCGGCCTGGTGCACCCTCTCCATCTGGAGCCTCAGCGGAATATAACACATCGTAAAAAGTCTGCTAATATTATTTGACCCCGGTCAGCCTTGCGAAACACTAACTCTGGTAGTTTGCTGTTAAATATTGGACTCTGGAACTGTAGTGCTACCCCCCCTTTCAGCCCTTCACCACCTCCACCACCTTCCTCCTCCTCCTCCTCCTCCTCTTGCTCTGTGTCCAGTCGGGGCCAAACAGACGGCCTGTGTTTGTTTCCCCTCTGGTCTTTCCTGATTGCGCGACCAGGCAGATTCCGGTCGTCTCTAATCTAGCAGCAACCGAATTAACGAGAAAACCCATTTGACACACATGCTTCCACTTTTCTGTTTGTTTCCTCCCCCCTGATGTCTGCTTAATTCTTACAATTTCACCTTCATTAGGCTGCATTTCAAGCTGCGGGGCACAGGTAATGCAAAGCATTTCCCCCCACGTCAAATTGTAGGCCCGAGCTTCGGTTGCTAGGAAGTGGAAGAGCCTCAATTGCAGCCATTTCCTCGCCAGTGCACCGAGAGGTCCTATTACAGCGTTTAGGTCAGGGCAATTGGTGTCATTACAGGCAGCCAACTTCCCTCCACCAAAGTAATGAATTAGCCAGAGCTATTTGGGCTGTATGATTGCAGTTGCCAGGGGAGATGGGTATGAAGTGGGGGGATAATTATGGTATGTATCCCTGAGCGGATGTGTGCCGTGTGGGCCAGCCGCGGGGGTGGATTCCCCCTCTTGTGTAATGGCTTAATGTAGCTGCTGACAGGCGGCCGGGCAACATGGAAAGGTGCTACTGTGCTCTGCTTGTGGACTGTGACTGACATGCCAGACCATGCCAACCTGCTTTAACCCCGCGCCCCATTTACTGCAAATGACTCCGTCCAGCGTCCAAGGGTTGTTTCTGCTCAGAAAGGCTCATGAGGGATGGATAAAGCTGATTGAAAATAATTGTTTACAGGAGGGTTTTAAGATCATTTGTATGGTAATGGAGTGTAACTTTATATTATCAGCTCACTATAAATTGTGCTCAGGCTTCATTAAGCGCTCCAGGTCTTTACAAGCTGTGGAGACAGGCAAGGAAACCATTAACTCCTGGAACACTGATAAATTACCCCCATAATAAAACAATAGTGAACTTTGATTGCATGGCCCATTCATAAAAAGCGCTGAAAACAATAACCAGGAGGTGCTATTTAATTTACACCAACGACTCCTGGAGGGGGGGCGAGCCCTGCCATAAAAGAATCAATGATAAAAACGCGGTTTATTAGCAGCGTGATGCTTTAAAAAGATGAAACAAACAGAAACCAAATAACAAGTTTGGCTAATTTGACGAAGGGAAGAAGGAGGCCAAAATCCTGTGGTGAGCTGAGAGTGCCATGCTCGGTGGTGGTTTCAGGGCAGCGTTTGGTGGGTGTGTGTTTGCGAGTAAAGGGGGGGGGGGGTGCGGGGTGGATGTTTTCTCAATGGGAAGTCGAGCGCTGCAATAGGAACCCTGCCAAAAAAGGCTTCGGCAAACAAAGAGGCCGGGAGGAAATAATGCTGGTCGGGGCTTGTTGGGCCATCTATGGGCTCCTTTCCAAACTGCTGTAACCAGCTATAAGTCTTTTTATGGGGACACCCCGAACAGGGGGCCCCACCAAGGACAGGAACTTTTACATTTCTGCTTGAATGGGACCTCTGCCAGGGGGCCGAGTTCAAAGTGCATTTTCCAGTCATCTGATTTAAGCACTTTGTGTATTTGATAGAGCGGCAGCACAGCACAGGACCTGAACCTGAACGTCCCCTGATCCTCACTCTTTTCTGTAATCAGGAGAGCAGTCTGAAGGGGAAAGAGGACAAAACCTGACACACTGTGGGACTCTCTCGCTCTCTTTCTCACACACACTAACATACACATTTGATTTCTGGCTCTCAAGCCCTCCCTCTGCTTTTCCTCTCCATCCTGCAGATCATATCTCATGTCAGTAAGAGCTGAAAAATCCCAGCCTGATTATTTCTCAATACAAACCCCACGAATCTGCTGCGTTCACGTGTCTGTCACTTTTTCTCTCTCTGCAGCACTGTTCATGCAAGTTTCTACTTTTTGCAAGTTAAAAAAATCCCTAATATATGCTCTCTTTAATAAGAAAATATAAGTAATTGATTCTTCTGCACTTTTTTTCTCCAGAGGCTTTATCACTTGTTTTTAACTCTTGCTATCTACAGTTTGTCAGTCCACTCATTTTCACCTCGTTGGATGGAGAGCGAGCTCGGTCTTAAATCTAACTTTAATCCATAAAATCCTTTGAAACTAAACTATTTCTTTTCCACACAGCTTTTTCATATCACAGCCCACCCTGCTTTCCATCAACAGATGAAAGAAATCTGGTTGAAAACAGTTGCAGCTTCACGCCGTGGCAGAGTTTCTGTATTTTTTTCGTTTCCCTTTGTGAAATGGACCATTTGCTAAGCAGTTGCACATCTTGCCAGCAATCGTCTTGAAGCCAAAAACCTTCCTCCTATCTCTGTTTGTAAACCTCTGTTGGTAGAGTTCTGCCAAATGGCACCAAAAGGAGGAGAATCTGCATGACGCCACCTGGTGGACCATCACTGATTTGAAGCGTTTCTCTCTCTTTTTTTTTTTTCAGCTCATTTATGTTTGAGGACACCGAACTCAGAGTGCTCCCAAAATAACAGACTTATAATCTGGACACATGTAGCACCATGACAGCGGTTGTCAATTTTCCAGAAAGACTTTTGAAATATCTTCATAATTTTTACACTAAAAATTCATTAAATATTTTCAGGGTATTCATTTGACGACTCCTCTTTCTCTGGGGCTAAATTTTAAAATCAAACTTTACAAAAAATTGGATTGAACATGGCAAATCTGAACTAAAATTAGAGTTAAACCAACAGATAAATGCTGATACTTTAAGAAAGGACTCTATATTTATAAATCTGCTTTTCCAATTTTATCAGAACAAGATAGGTGAAAAGTGCTCACATACTCTGTCTTCGGGCTGTTTTTCACCTCTTTATGCTGCAGTTAGATTGTTTGTTTGTATTTATTTGCTTTCTTACATATTAAAATTGCTATTATGAGTGAACAAGTTGCCTCACTCTTGTAAAAAAGGAAAACAGCTTTATTCAACGACGCATTTCAGCTTGTGGCCTTCATCAGGGTCATCAGGAATGCATAAAGAACAGCACTGAAAAAGGGTAGGTTAGAAATTGAATAAGATTGAACAGTTACAAGATTTGACCAGTCATGTGAAGTTACATCGGAGTCAGCCATTGGAATGACTGCAGGGGTGTGTCTATTTAGTCACCATGTGGTTTTGGACCAATTTTTCTCCAAGCACCTTCAAAGCTGGTGAAGTTATGCCAGAATTTTTGTCCTCTAGCTTTGCTGCAGCTGCAACCAAAAGCAGGCAAGGTTGCAAGGTTGCAGCTACTCTGGTACTTCTCCACACGTCCTTGAGAGCTTTGACACAGGGGAATTAGCTCAAATGGTAGAGCGCTCGCTTAGCATGCGAGAGGTAGCGGGATCGATGCCCGCATTCTCCATAAGTCTTTGCTTTGCTCCCCTTCCTCTGGGTCAGTGCAGACGGTGAGACACTTGAATACCGGTTCTTGCTTAGGTGCAAGTCAGGAAGGTTAGTAACTTAGACATTCAACTGCCTTAAATCCACACACCCAGTCCGCTCGTTCCGCCTCCTGCACAGAATAGGCTGAGCCAAAGTCAGCTGGGTTAACTTTGGATACTGAGCTCAGCATCGTCAGTCTTTCAAGATTCAGAGTCAGGTAACCTCAAGTGGCTTCATATAATGATCTATGACAGGAGCGTCTGTTTGTGGGCGGAACTTCAGGAAAACTGGTTGGGAGGGGTAAAGTTTACATTAAAGATTTCTCCCAAAAACCGGTACTTCCTCAGATCCTGCCTACCCCACCTTTAAATCAGCTTGCCCAGGCCGCTCATTCTGCTTCACGCACACTTTAGAGCTGAGCCAGTGCTTGCTGATTTGAGTTCACAGTTTCTGAAGTGCTGAGGAAACAGCGGCCGTCTCACTACAGTAGCTGTTGCCCCTGTCTTCTTTGGCTTCAGAAGGATAGCAAAAACCTTTTCAAGGACCTCTTCCCACACAGCTGACAGAGGCCGGCATTGAGCGTCACTTTGTGGAGAAGGTGACTGCAGTGAGCCCAGACCTGTCACATGATAAAATTAACAGATCACTGTTGATTTTCTCTTTGTTACTGGCAGCCAACACCTCTGGATGGGTGCAGCACGTTTTGAGACAGGAGTTTCCTAGTAGTAGCTGCATGCAAGGCTGCAGAGGCTGCGTGTGACATGTGCAAAGCAGCAGCTGTTGTCACTGAGCGTGTTGCTTGGCATAAACTGAATGCGACGAGGATGGGATTCGAACCCACGCGTGCAGAGCACAATGGATTAGCAGTCCATCGCCTTAACCACTCGGCCACCTCGTCCTTGCAGCCCCTGAGGAAGCTTCGCTCCAACTCGCAACACTTGTAGTTCAGGAAAACAGCTTTATTCAACGACGCATTTCAGCTTGTGGCCTTCATCAGGGTCATCAGGAATGCATAAAGAACAGCACTGAAAAAGAGAAGGTTAGAAATTGAATAAGATTAAAGTGTTACAAGATTTGACCAGTCATGTGAAGTTACATCGGAGTCAGTCAATGGAATGGCTGCAGGGGTGTGTCTATTTAGTCACCATGTGGTTTTGGACCAATTTTTCTCCAAGCACCTTCAAAGCTGGTGAAGTTATGCCAGAATTTTTGTCCTCTAGCTTTGCTGCAGCTGCAACCAAAAGCAGGCAAGGTTGCAAGGTTGCAGCTACTCTGGTATTTCTGCAGACGTCCTTGAGAGCTTTGACACAGGGGAATTAGCTCAAATGGTAGAGCGCTCGCTTAGCATGCGAGAGGTAGCGGGATCGATGCCCGCATTCTCCATAAGTCTTTGCTTTGCTCCCCTTCCTCTGGGTCAGTGCAGACGGTGAGACACTTGAATACCAGTTCCTGCTTAGATGCAAGTCAGGAAGGTTAGTAACTTAGTCATTCAACTGCCTTAAATCCACACACCCAGTCCGCCCGTTCCGCCTCATGGGCAGCATAGGCTGAGCCAAAGTCAGCTGAGTTAATTTTGGATACTGAGCTCAGCATCGTCAGTCTTTCAAGATTCAGAGTCAGGTAACCTCAAGTGGCTTCATATGAGGATCTATGACAGGAGCGTCTGTTTGTGGGCGGAACTTCAGGAAAACTGGTTGGGAGGGGTAAAGTTTACATTAAAGATTTCTCCCAAAAACCGGTACTTCCTTAGATCCTGCCTACCCCACCTTTAAATCAGCTTGCCCAGTCCGCTCATTCTGCTTCAAGCACACTTTAGAACTGAGCCAGTGCTTGCTGATTTGAGTTCACACTTTCTGAAGTGCTGAGGAAACAGCGGCCGTCTCGCTACAGTAGCTGTCGCCCCTGTCTTCTTTGGCTTCAGAAGGATAGCAAAAACCTTTTCAAGGACCTCTTCGCACACACAGCAGAGAGAGGCCGGCATTGAGCGTCACTTTGTGGAGAAGGTGACTGCAGTGAGCCCAGACCTGTCACATGATAAAATTAACAGATCACGGTTGATTTTCTCTTTGTTACTGACAGCCAACACCTCTGGATGGATGCAGCATGTTATGAGACAGGAGTTTCCTAGTAGTAGCTGCATGCAAGGTTGCAGAGGCTGCGTGTGACATGTGCAAAGCAGCAGCTGTTGTCACTTGGCATAAACTGAATGCGACGAGGATGGGATTCGAACCCACGCGTGCAGAGCACAATGGATTAGCAGTCCATCGCCTTAACCACTCGGCCACCTCGTCCTTGCAGCACCTGAGGAAGCTTCGCTCCAACTCCCAACACTTGTAGTTCAGGAAAACAGCTTTATTCAACGACGCATTTCAGCTTGTGGCCTTCATCAGGGTCATCAGGAATGCATAAAGAACAGCACTGAAAAAGGGAAGGTTAGAAATTGAATAAGATTAAAGTGTTACAAGATTTGACCAGTCATGTGAAGTTACATCGGAGTCAGTCATTGGAATGACTGCAGGGGTGTGTCTATTTAGTCACCATGTGGTTTTGGACCAATTTTTCTCCAAGCACCTTCAAAGCTGGTGAAGTTACGCCAGAATTTTTGTCCTCTAGCTTTGCTGCAGCTGCAACCAAAAGCAGGCAAGGTTGCAAGGTTGCAGCTACTCTGGTATTTCTGCACACGTCCCTGAGACAGTATGCTTTGACACAGGGGAATTAGCTCAAATGGTAGAGCGCTCGCTTAGCATGCGAGAGGTAGCGGGATCGATGCCCGCATTCTCCAAAAGTCTTTGCTTTGCTCCCCTTCAGTGCAGACAGTGAGACACTTGGTTACTGGTCCTTGCTTAGATGCAAGTCAGGAGGGTTAGTCATGCAACTGCCTTAAATCCACATACCCAATTCACCTGTTCTGCCTCATGTGCAGAGCCAAAGTCAGCTGGGTTAACTTTGGATACTGAGCTCAGCATCGTCAGTCTTTCTGGATTCAGAGTCAGGTTACCTCAAGTGGCTTCATATAATGATCTACAACATGAGTTTAGGTCTTCACCTCAGAGATGAGGTTAAGTGGACTGAATATGAGGGATGGAAATCTTCATTTCATTTTGGATAATCAGAGACCGTAAAAGTTTGATTTCTTTAAGTGCTTTGCAAAGCCAAAGATTTCTGTGTCAGATACACCTTTTCATATTTCTCACCAATCTACCTGTCATAGTGAGACACCTGAGCACAGACATGGATAAAGACTTGATTATTTTGTACCATAAATTCATTATCACTTCAGGTTGGGCAGTAAGTCTAGAGAAGGATTTTATTTTGAAGGACTAATTTGTCTTTAGTTTTTACTGTTGTTAGGGCCCGAGCGTAGCTGCTAAGCAGCTGCGAGAGCCCTATTATTCCTGATGGATTCTTCTTTCTTCTTCTTTAGGGCCCGAGCCAGCTGCAGAGCAGCCGGGCGTAGAGCCCTATTATTCCTGTATAGGTTTTTCTTTCTTCTTTCTTTCTTTCTTTCTTCTTATTTTTCCTCCCCTTTGAAGGGGAAAATGGCCCACTTCCCATTGGCGAAAACTCATGAAATTTGGCAGGACGACCGGGCCTGGTGAAAAATTCGATATTCTGAAGTCGCCCAAACAATAAAATGCAAAATGGCTCCATAGCGCCCCCTAAGGCGAAAATTCACACTATTGACTGTCACGCCTGTACGCTTTGTCATATTGACACAAAAATTGACACACACATGTATCTCAATACGGTCTACGAAAAAGTCAGCACGGGCGTGTCTGTCAAATGTACGGTTAGAGGGTTATTTCGCATTTTTTGCCGATCTGCACACATTGGAATTTCGCTAACTCCTCCGAAGGCATTCGTTCCACCGGTACCACATTTGCTCAGGCCAATCTACACCCCATGGCCATTAAAAGTTGTACAAATCATGACGCTGCACCCCACGGTTTACGTTCTAGGGGGCGCCAAAGATAACCCAAAAATCCACAGTCTTAATGTCTTATAACTTTTTATTTTTGTCCTCACTGGCCTCCAAGTTCTCTAGGATGATGCAATGTCCAGCCATCAACACATTTGTGAAGGAATTTTTACTCCCCAAAAGAGCGCCCCCACATGGCAGGAGAAAAAAAGTCCATTTTTTCTTGTCCCCTAAGGTGAAAATACACATTGTTGAGTGTCACGCCTATACGCTTTGTCATATTGACCCAAAATTTGACAATCACGTGTATCTCAATAAGATCTACGAAAAAGTCAATGGGCACGTATCTGTAAAATGTACAGTTAAAGGGTTATTTCGCATTTTTTGCCGATTCGCACACATTGAAATTTCGCTAACTCCTCCGAAGGCTTTAGTTCCACCACCACCAAATTTGCTCAGGCCAATCTACACCCCATGGCCATTAAAAGTTGTACAAATCATGACGCTGCACTCCACGGTTTAGGTTCTAGGGGGCGCCAAAGATAACCCAAAAGTCCACATTCTTAATAGTCTTATAACTTTTTATTTTTGTCCTCACTGGCCTCCAAGTTTTCTAGGATGATGCAATGTCCAGCCATCAACACATTTGTAAAGGAATTTTTACTCCCGAAAAGAGCGCCCCCCCATGGCAGGAGAAAAAAGTCCATTTTTTCTTGTCCCCTAAGGTGAAAAAACACATTGTTGACTGTCACGCCTATACGCTTTGTCAAAATGACACAAAATTTGACACACACGTGTATCTCAATAAGATCTACGAAAAAGTCAATGGGCACGTATCTGTAAAATGTACGGTTAAAGGGCTATTTCGCATTTTTTGCCGATTCGCACACATTGGAATGTGGCTAACTCCTCCTAAGGTGTTCTTCCCACCGACACCAAATTTGCTCAAGCCGATCTACATCCCATGGCCATTCAAAGTTGTAAAAATCATGCCGCTGCACCCCATGGTTTACGTTCTAGGGGGCGCCAAAGATGACCCAAATATCCACATTCTTAAAAGAATCCACATCCCCCCCCCCCCAAGGCAGGAGAAAAAGTCCAGTTAACCCTGCCCATCGCTCAATGGCTCAATCGCATCGCTCTCCTGGCAACACCGTAAGGAGGAGCAACTTGCCATTTGGATATATACTAGCTGTGTTTGTGCCCTCACTCATGGTCCAGACTTTTTTCAAATAGGACATGTAGTTTGTCTGCAGCGAGCGTTTTGGTAGAAACTGCGCCTCCCATTCATTATAATGGGAAATGACCACAGACAAGTGCGCACACCATCTTTGGACCTTGAGTGTGACGCGATCGGGAGGGGTAGGCGGTTGCGCTGGGGGCGGCGCGACGCGGCTCGGGCCCGACAGTGCCCCACCGGGGCCCTAGTCTTCTTATTATTTTTCTGCCCCTTTGAACTGGAAAATGGCCCACTTCCCACTGGTGAAAAGTCATGAAATTTGGCAGGACGACCGGGCCTGGTGAAAAATTCGATATTCTGAAGTCGCCCAAAATATCAAATGCAAAATGGCTCCATAGCGCCCCCTAAGGTGAAAAATTCACATGATTGAGTGTCACGCCTGTATGCTTTGTCAAAATGACACAAAATTTGACACACACGTGTATCTCAATAAGATCTACAAAAAAGTCAGTGCGGGCGTATCTGTCAAATGTACGGTTAAAGGGCTATTTCGCATTTTTTGCCGATCCGCACACATTGGAATTTCGCTAACTCCTCCGAAGGCTTTCGTTCCACCGGCACCAAATTTGCTCAGGCCAATCTACACCCCATGGCCATTAAAAGTTGTACAAATCATGACGCTGCATCCCACGGTTTACGTTCTAGGGGGCGCCAAAGATAACCCAGAAATCCACATTCTTAAAAGTCGTATAACTTTTTATTTTTGTCCTCACTGGCCTCCAAGTTTTCTAGGATGATGCAATGTCTAGCCATCAACACATTTGTGAAGGAATTTTTACTCCCCAAAAGAGCGCCCCCCCATGGCAGGAGAAAAAAGTCCAGTTTTTCTTCCCCCCTAAGGTGAAAATTCACATTATTGAGTGTCACGCCTGTACGCTTTGTCATATTGAAACAAACTTTGACAATCACGTGTTTCTCAATAAGATTTACGAAATAGTCAATGGGCGCGTATCTGTAAAATGTACGGTTAAAGGGCTATTTCGCATTTTTGGTCGATTCGCACACATTGGAATGTGGCTAACTCCTCCTAAAGCTTTCGTTCCACTGACACCAAATTTACTCAGGCCAATCTACACCCCATGGCCATTCAAAGTTGTAAAAATCCTGACGCTGCACCCCACGGTTTATGTTCTAGGGGGCGCCAAAGATAACCCAAAAATCCACATTCTTAAAAGTCTTATAACTTTTTATTTTTGTCTTCACTGGCCTCCAAGTTTTCTAGGATGATGCAATGTCTAGCCATCAACACATTTGTGAAGGAATTTTTACTCCCTAAAAGAGCGCCCCCCCATGGCAGGAGAAAAAGTCAAGTTTTTCCTGCCCATCGCTCAATGACTCAAACACATCGCTCTCTCGGCAAAACCGAAAGGAGGAGCAACTTGCCATTTGGATATATCCTAGCTGTGTTAGTGCCCTCACTCATGGTCCAGTCCTTTTCAAATAGGACATGTAGTTTGTCTGCGGCAACGTTTTGGTAGAAACTGCGCCTCCCATTCATTATAATTGTAAATGACCACAGACAAGTGCGCACACCATCTTTGGACCTTGAGTGTGACGCGATCGGTAGGGAGAGGCGGTCGTGTTGGGGGCGGCGCGACACGGCTCGGGCCCGCCAGTGCCCCAACGGGGCCCTAGTATATAACTGTGACTCAATTATCACTTCACATCGAATCAAACCAAACCAATAATTATTTCAATGAATCATCTTTAACTCAAATCATAGTAATCAAGCACCAAATCAAATTTCGTTGTATTTTCAGAGATATGCACAACCTTTATAAGTCAGCAAATAACCCTGACCATGACCCACCTTTACACTAGAAATAATAAAGAGTATCTTAAGAATTTATTTTGGTTTGTCTCGTCTTATAAATCATTTGTAAACATTACAGAACTTCACTAGCGCTGGTTTACAACGTCTGTCTAAATAGTTCCTGCCTCTTATTTTGAAATGCTGAGGATGGATTCTCCCTGTCTTGGCAAACACAGAGTACCTGCACCTTCAAACAGTCAGAGAAGCAAATCATGTCATTTTACACATTTTATCCTGCCGCGGAGGGAACCGCACATCCGGGGCACCAAACAAACTTATTTGATTTCAGCCTGACTGTGTGTCTCCTTAAGCTGCGGCCTGTAATGAATGGTGTGCTGTGAGGATGAAGTCATGTGTGTAGAGAGAGTTTCACTTCCTACCTTTGGAAGAGACTGAGGTTAGCATGACAGCTTGATGGATGGACCTTTTTTTGTGCACACACTGCTTGCGGAATAAGATGATTTCATGTGGTTGTGAGGCCGCGCTGTTCTCTTTGCTTTGCAGCGCTGCAGCAATTAGCACGGTCGACCATTACATTCCCTGTATGATAGGGCTGCAGTGTGTCTAAGTGGGTGTGTACATGTGAAGTAGAGAGCTGCAGTGTGTGTTTGTTTATAGATGTGAATGTCAAACCTCCCGGGACATAATTTTAAAACCACACTTGTAGTTTCATAAGACGACTTTGGCAAATGTTTGCAGTGACGAGTGAAATATGAGGTTAAGCTTTGGAAGTAAACAATTCAGAGCTGTTTAATCTATTAAAGACATCTGATGAGTTATTGGATTTCAATCTGCGGTATGAAATTCTGTTCCCATAATCGATCAAACCGAACAGGATTGCTAAAGTGTGATTGAGTTGCAGTGTGTGTTAATTTAACTAAAACATATTTTTCTGACTACAATATATTAAAAACAATGTGAGAGATCCCCATCAATCTTTATCCAGTGGAGAAGCACTCCACTCCACTCCTTTCTCTCTCTCACTTCCTATCTTTCTGTATTCCTCCCCAGCCCAGCAGCGGCCTGGTGGCTGTCTAGCATAAGTCTGGTCCTTCCCAAGGTTTCTGCCTGTTAAAAGGAAGTTTTTCGTTGCCACTGTCGCTCATGTTAGATGAGATGGGCCAGATCCCATCTTAGGTTGGGTCTTGACCTGCTCTTTTTCTTTGGAAAGCATCTTGGGATGACGACTGATGTGAACTGCTATATAAATAAAATTTGATTTTTAAATTGATTGAGGTTTCCTTCTTCTCCACCATGAGGACCTATGGACCTAAAACCTTCTAAGATAAAGTTAAGGTTAATAGCTGGACTTATGCGACATTCCAGTTACCTCAGAAGTTGGATGTCATTACACCCAAGTTGACGGCGTTCCAGTAAACAAGTCAGAAAAACAAGATGGACGGCTACTGTTAGCCGCTGTTAGCTATACCAGTTGTAAAAAACGCATAACACAGTATTTTACTCTCACAAACACCATAGCACCGTGTTCTCAGTTAGACGTTGGGCAGTACAACATAAACCACTTATTAAATTTCACACAAACAAAACAGAAGTGCTAATAAATAAAACATTACGAGAACTTTCACTGTTACTCTTTACTGTTGACGCACTGCGCTGCCATCTTGGATTATGACGTTGTCGTCAAGTCGGGGTTGGTGAGGATCGTCCGAGTCTGACTTTAGGGGGGCGTTCCAGATAAATTTCCAATTAGGAGCTTGGAAATCCCGACTTCCTACGCAGCATTACTTTTACTTCTTTGTCTTTGTTTTTTTTAAATACCTTGACATCTCAGTTGTTTATTTAAAGTGAAAAGTTGTGGGTAAAAACAGTCTGATATGAGTCTTTTCAGAAGGCAGAGGCTTTGAGGTTTAAGGACTTGTTGGTATTGAAAGGATAAAAAGATGGGTCGTTTGCATGAGTTCATAGAAATACAAACATCCAGTCAGTCAGCTAGAACATCCTCTGGTTTGTGTTTTTCTTCCTCTTCCTCCTCTTCTTCCTGGGCCCTCGCACAGATCCACCTATCCTTTAGTTATTTGACACTGCAGGAGACGCCAGGCATTCAGGGCATTCTTTGTCCCAGGAGAAAGGAGGAGGGAGACGAGGGGGTGAGGCAGCGAGGGGGAGGTGGGGTGCAGGAGGGGAGACAATGCAAGAGGTTCCACTCCGCTCGGCTTCAATAAGAGCCCCCCCGACACTTTGCACACACACATGCACACACACACGCACACTCCTCGACCACCTCCCAGCTCACGGAAGGGGCGGAGCCGAGGGCAACAAGGCAGAGTGGAGTTAGAGGAAGGGGGGAGAAGAAAGAAAACGCACCACACCACCACCACCACCACCACCACCAACACCACCACCAACACAACCACCACCTCCACCACCATCCGCCCCCTTTCAGTGTTTTCCAGGGATGCCAGCATGTCCTGAGCCCCCTTTTTTCCCACAGGGAGAGGGGAAGAAAAACACTCCTCTTCATAAACCCCGCCCCCTCCGCTCTCTGCTTCACTGACTGAGTTTGACTTTGGCATCAGGAGCCATGTGGTTAGACTTGTTGTGATTTATTATCTTCACCTGCTCTGCTCCAGGATCAGCTTTTCTCTAAAACAGACAAGTGCAGAGTCTAAGATACTGACTTTTGTTTGTTTGTTTCACTTTGTTTATTAAAAGATGAGTCCAGATCGGTAAAACGTGGGTGTTACAGCTCCAGTTAAGTCATCTTGAGCGAATGCTGCATTTCACACTGAATCACTTTTGGTTAAAACTCTCATTTCCGTTGGTTTTAAGTTCTTGTATTCCTCCTCTGAATCCTGCACCGCTGCTGTTTTAGCAGCTGTATGACCTGCCTCTTTCTCAAAGCTGCTTCATGTATGTTTTAGTCGCCTTACATGTCATCTACATCGCCGCAGCTGTCGCTCGTCCTGCCTTTATCTCAACTTTAGAGTAATTTAACATTACAGTGACCTTTCTATCCCACAGATCCAGGACTTATATGTGGCCTGCCCTATGGTTTGCCCTGCTGCATCCTCCAATAACGTATCATGCAAAGTCAAGTATATTTATATTTTTCTCGCTTACTTGTGACTAATGTGATAAAGTGGAGAGAAGAAGAAGCTGCTGCAGCTCTTTAAACCTCCACTAACTTTGACATAGCCTGCTAACTAACAGATTAACCCCCGCTTTGAATGGGGTGGTAGACTATGAGCCAAAACATGTGTTCGTTTGTTGAGCCTAAAATTAGACTCAAGCCCGACGATAATATTCAACAGGTTTGAATTTATCTTAACGCCAAGACGAGACTGCCTCCAACCAGTCCGATCAAGTTTTCAGACCATACTGCGCCAAACCGACCGAGATTAGTAAAACTCTGACACTGATTGTGAAATGCAAACCCAGCATTAGTGTAGTAAACCATGAATCGTATAAAACTCTTGCACCGTTACCCCCACTCTGCGCCAGTTTCATGTTGGTCTGCAATCCAGATGCTCAAATCACTTGAAATGTAAATGTTTTGATCCTCTGCTTCTTGCTTAAAAATGAAAAACATCTTTAGTGCTTATTGTTTTTTTTTAACAGTCAGTCAGGTAGTTCATGGATTATTTGACAGAGTTCGTTTTCTTGGCTGTGAGAATACAGCCACTAAAATAAGAGCAGAAAGTCTCTTTTTTCAGCAGACACTCGTGCTGCATTGGAAATGAACATGCACGGTTTTGGTTCGCACTCATCATGACTTTGGTGATGTGAAAGTTTCATTAACTTATGAGCTTGAAAATATCAGCACAGCCAAATATCAAATTATCATAAAAATGGAGATTTAAAGCTTTGTTTAATTTAGGGCTGAAACGATTCCTCGAATACCTCGAGTACCTCGATTACAAATAATGATCGAAGAATTTTCTTTGCCTTGAGTCCTCGTTTATAAACTCAAATCGGGACTGTTTCGCACAGATTCAGGGACATGATGAAAGTTAATATCATAATTAGCTTTCTTACAAGCATTGCAGTCCGCTAACACACACGCTTGTTCCGCGATTGTCCTCTATTTCTCCGAGTCTGGCCTTCATTGTGGGGCTATAGGAAATCTAACTTCATGTGAGTCTGCCGTTCGGGTCCAATTACTCGAGTAATCGATTACTAAAATATTCGATAGCTGCAGCTCTACTTTTCTTTACTATAATTAACCAGAAATTACATCACCTATATATTGAAAAGTCCCAGTTAAGACATGGTGGCCATCTTGGCAGTTTACACGGTTCTCAGTCTTGAGGTAATGCAATTTGTCCCTGTGTATTAAACCGGGCAGACTTGGAGGCAGATGCCGGCTCTTATTACAGTGAAAACTGAGCAGAAACCAATAAGACTTTGTGAAAATAAGAGGAAAATGAAGGAGCCAGTAACACTATGTGTTCCAATATGTCAAAAAGGCCGAGCAGAATGTAAAAATAATCCAGCATAAAATAATTCCATCCTCAATGGTCTTTTAAAGACATGTTAAAGACTGTAATCATGAATGTAAGCGACGTCAGCCAACCTCAGCCTCATCTGGGACATCCAGCGTTACGTTGTGGCGTAAAAATTACAGCTGTGGCCGGAAACATGGAGTTACTTTTTTATCTGACCTGGATATTAACATTCTTCTGGAGCTGCCGGGAGAAACCATAAGCCTGTGTTTAAGAAATATCACTGCTGTCATGGAAAAACCCGTATATCTGCACGACGTGTTGTTTTAGGAGTGAGGAAAAGAATGCTTATTATCGTATTTTCCTTTTCGCACAATGGGATTCTCTCCAGGCAGTCAAGACAGAAACCTGAGAAAACCTTCTTTAGCTTCAACAAAACCACGAACCACCAAGAGTCAAACTGACAACAAACGAAAAAAATAATATTATCTCAAAGACGTTGGTGCGATGGTTGTTTGATTACATGCATAAAAGAGATAAAACTGCAGATCACTCTCATCCCTCTCGCTTCCTATTTCAGGCTCCATCTGGTGACTTGACTTCTCAGAATATTATCAAAAAGCTCAAGAACAGATCTTTAAAAAATGGTTTCAGTTGTCTTCTTATGTGACGATTTCCTTTGGGTTTCACAAAGTCGGTGATGTGTGGTTTTTGTGTCGCTGGTTTAAAGCCTATCGGGACTTTGCAGTCCTGCTAGCTACCCTTTGTAGATGAGGAACTCCTTTTTAAGTCACTTGATGTTTGAAATTAAGGAGTCTTTTTAATCAAACCATATGACTCAGAAGTAAACTGTGTTTGCCATCTTCCGGGTTATACCATTTAAACACGTTGCATTTAATTCTTGTGTACAAAATGCAACCAACATCTTGGATGTCAAAGGTACTGAAAATATGTCTCAGTTGTGTGGCAACGTGCTCTAACTTGCTGGATAGTTTATGTTTAATAACTTGTGGTTGTCAGCTTTGACCAGCAAAGACAAACACAGTAAATTTGAGGTTTAAAAGATCCACTTAAGTTGGCGCAAATAAATTTGTATCAAGTATTAATCTGTTCAGAGTTTAAAACATGATAGTTCTTTCTGTGGCGCTACTTTTTAGACAAACAGTGATACCAAACAGTGATACCGATTCGCCTCACTTGTCGGATCCATCAGATCTTTGCAGGGTTTTTGGTCACAGAATTATGTATTTTGTTTGCTTTTCAGTGGGTTTATCAAGCTGGCTAACATTAAGAGAGTGTAAAGTCATCAGTGAGTGGTAAATAAAAAGTTAGTTGACATGAACACGGATTATCTTTCCATTTAGAAAACACTAAATCTATTCTGAATCCCCAAAAAGAGGACACGACTACAGAGTCACGCATGGTTAATTTTGGAAGTTTTTCAGGTCGGATTGAGTGTCTTTTACACACTTCTAACTCAGTAAGTCCACGTGACACAAACTCGAAACTTCCATAAAAAACACCGGACATTTGAAGTATTTTATAAACTTCCCCGGACAAGGCCGGACAGCTCCCCAAAAAGAGGACATGTCCGGGTAAAAGAGGATGTATGGTCAACCTACTAAATCCAAAAACATAATCAATGTAGTTTCTACTGTGCTCAAGCTTGAATTTAAAGGTCCTATGAGGAACGTTCATGACTTTAGATGGTCAAATATCTAATTTTTGTGAATATATGATAACGAAAAAAAGACATGCATTTGTTTCTTCAGCTGCTCTCCTGACATCTACCCCCTTACACATTTTTCAGGCTTTAAAATCAGCAGTATAGACATTGATGATGGTATTGTTTGCTTCTGTGTATCATAAAAAGGCATCATCCTCACAGGAGCTTTAAATCCAGATCTTTTAGAGCATTTCAGCTGCAACAATTTGACCGTATCACTGGCTGAAGATTCCTCATGTAGAAACTTCTTTGCATCAAGCCGGACTGGTTAACCACGCTCTGGTTAAACATGCCTTCAGTTTGGTTGGATCATCTCTATATTTAAAATGTGTGTATAAATGCGTGTTCCTGTGTGTACAGTGTGAACGTGTGTGTGTGTGTGTAAGAGGAAGAGAGGCAGAAAGAGGGAGTCAGTTCACGAGGCCTGCAGATAATAATACTGTTACAGGAGGAGGATTGTGGTCTGCATTCTGGAACAGTTTATTAGGGGGAAGTCTGCAATTACATATTTTCTGGGTAAACATTAACTAGCTCTGTATTGCAGGCCTTCACAACAACAGCAGACTGAAGTGTAACACGCTCAGACCTCCAGTGTTCGCTGGTATGATTCACTTTTACTTAAACAGTCACCACAAAAAAGGGCTGAGTGAAACAGTCTGCTTTATTTTAGCAAACTATTAATCTAATCCTGCTAGTTTCCAGAGGAGGATATTTTTACTGCATTAGGGTTTGACCTAGAAAACCTTACAGCTCATGTGATTACAGGATGATATTTTTAGAAGCATTTTATTACTCTAGCCTATTGCCGCTCTTTCTGGAAATACTATCCCTGCAGTAAATTAGCCTCTGGAGGATTTCTTTTAATGATCATTTCAGTGTTCCTCTGCTGCACAGTTTAGCAGCACTCCAACTTATTTTGAGGGGAATCATGTGAGTTTGGTTGGTAAGATGTTGAATCTGTAAAACATAACGCACGTGCACAATGAAACAAAGACAAACATGAAGCTAATCTGAAAGTTTGACCTGGAGCTTTTATCTATTTTTTTTCAGTCTTGTGTTTGACCTATTTTACGCTTTTATTTTGAAGTGAAAGCTTCTCTCTGTAGATCATAAGTGAAGAAACTGAATGAAAACAGTTAATAGAAAAGTTTGAAAGTACAATCAATCTCACAGAGGGATGCTACAGCTAGTTCGCCAGCAGCTGCTGCTTCCAAAACTCGCCTATGTCTTCTTCGTTGCTTTATGCCACCAATGTAATGTGTCATTAGCGAACGATTCGTTCAAAAGAACCCAATCTTTTAAGTGAATGTATTGAACTAAATCACTTCCTCGAGTGATTCGTTCATTTCTCACTTCAGTTGAGCTAAAGTGGGAAACAGCATTGCCAGGCAAGCAGCCGGCGAACGAAGGATTGCATGCAATGACACGTGAATCACTTGGTAAACGAATCACACATTGAACTACACTTTCTGGAATCATTTTTGTAGGACAAAACTAACTTTTAAATTTTTCCTGCTAAATTGCCACCACAACAACTTGCATACAACAGGACGGTAAATGAATCACTCACTGAGCCCAATTTACTGAGCAGACCTGATAAATAGCATACTATAGCACACAACACTTAAAACATCATGACGTAAAGACAAGCGAGCGACACAGTGGCGTAGTGGTTAGCACTGCCACCTCACAGCGAGAAGGTCCTGGGTTCGTATCTGGGAATTTGTGTGGAGTTTGCATGTTCTCCCTGTGTCTGCGTGGGTTTACTTCGGGTACTCCGGTTTCCTCCCACATCCCAAAAACATGCAAAAGTGGGGTTAGATTAATTGGCCATTTTCAAATTGCCTGTAGGTGTGAATGTGAGCGTGGATGGTTGTTCGTCTCTGTATGTCAGCCCTGCGATGAACTGGCGACTTGTCCAGGGTCTCCCCTGCTTTCGCCCGAAGATGCTGGGATAGGCTCCAGCCCCCCAGCGACCCCGGGAACGGAAATAAGAGGTAGAAAAAGGATGGATGGATGGACTTACAGACGAGTTCATTCTTACAAACCTGTTTGCCAAAGCAACACAGCCAAACACTCTCATCTCCTGGTCCCAGAAGCTATGAATTAAACCGAATCCTGAAACATTCAGCTGTGTATCAGTTCAGGAGGTCAGAGTCACAGGCTCCTCCCGCCAAGCACTGAATGATTCGGCGATTCGATGAACGAAACTTTTGAACGAATCTTTTTAGTGAACTGATTCTAGTGATTCAGTTCATCTAAAAGAACTGCTGTGTCCATCACTACACCAATGTAATGTAAAGAGTCTCTATATGTACTCAAAGTTTTATCACATGCTTATTTTAGGATGTTATCACTACATTTTTAAGAGTGTGTATGCACCTTTATACACTTTAATACTTTCATTCACATTTTGCATGTAAGATCCAATAAACCCGATTATTTCAATGTTGTGCCAAAAGCAGGTATATAAGATTTTCTTCTTTTTTTCAGGTGGGTGGAAATTAAAATAAAATAAAGGAGTCAAACAATCACACTCTGCATCACTGTCACCATCATCTCCAAAAGTTTACACAGAGATAGAAAAGTTAGAGCAGGAAGGAGTAGAGTGGAGGAAGAAAAGGGAGTCCTAATGGCTCACAAATGTTTCTCCTCTCTCTCTCTCTCCCCCCTCTGTGAGTGTGTGTGTGCCCATCTGAGGGCAATTTCCAGACCGGGCGGTTGTGATGGATCTCTGCCTTTCAGGTGTAATTATTTTAAGAGAGATTGAGCTGTTAAGCACTTGAAAAACATCACAGAGGCTCAGCGAGTGTTTATGCTTTCCGTTCTGTCTCTGGGGTCCCTGCAGGGGGGACAGACTCTCTCTGCATGTCCCGCTCGCAGTCCCCCACTTAGAGGTGTGACCTGCTGATGGCTGATATGCAGACTGCAGCCTGTGTGTCAGGCAGTTTTCCTCTACATGAAGTGAATTTTTTACAACTTCAGACTTTACTCACATTAACTTATTGTTCATTGGCTAGCATGCTCATGGATTGAGACCCAGCTATGTGAGAACTTCAGGGAACTCTATCAAAGTTTCGTCTTTAGTTTTAAGACTTTATCAACAACTTTATCCTACTGTTCTTCTCTTTCCCATCAGATGAATATTTAAAAAATACTATTTAATGTATTTAAAGTCTCAGTTAGAACAGCTAAACGCAGCACCATCACATGGAAACTGTTAAAACTGATAGCACCTTTGACCTGGAGACAGTTATAGAGTGGAGTTGCAGTATCTTCCCTTGACGTTTTAGTCTAAAAATTAAATTTTGAATATTTTTTCTTGAAATTTAGTTTGACTTCAATCAAGCAAAACCCACTGTAAATACTTACTGTGGAAAAATAGAAATTATGTGTATTTTCGGCGCACTGTCAGTGAGTTAGTATAGCACCTGCTGTTCAAAGCTCCCATGAGGAGCTTTTCCTCATTAAAAAAAACGGCTTAAAATTATATTTATCCCTTTTCTTGATAAACAAATGTAAACAAGACCACTAGTAACAACATAAATGATTTTATTCTATAGTTTTTATTACCTGAAATTAGTGTGAGGTGGTAGGTGTCAGCGTGTTAGCTAAAGAAACAGACAGATTTTACATTTTTTAGCATAAAATATTAACAATAAATGATGCAAGGGTGGTAAAAAGTGAGCAAAGTAAGATTTATGTCCAAAGACATCACTTAAGAAATATCTGACAAGATTAGCAAAGACTGCTTTGACCACAGGGGGCCTGACCACCAGCTAAAATATCATCACTGGAGCTTTAATGTGGAACAGCTTAAATGAAATCAACAATATGCAAACATGAGAAAGAGAAGTGGGAACAGATGAAATACAGCTGTTATATGGGACCGATGAACTCACAGAAACGTGTCTTTCTCCGAGGAACACCACCTCTGCATGCAGCCATCATGTTATTCATTCATGCATTACCAAACTTGTCCTCAGTCTCCTCAGGCCTCAGTTACACAGACGCCTCCCTCGGTTGCCATGGAGCTGTTTTCTGCTCTGTTCAGCAGTGGATCACCCCGGGCCTCGGGACAAGGTAAAAAAAAAAAAGGCGAGAGAGAGAGAGAGAGAGAGAGAGAGAGAGAGAGAGAAACCTGTTGCTGCTGCTGGAGCCTGAGTTACTCTGAGTCCAGCATATTAACCCCCTCCACCCCCCACAGGAGCTTTCATTCCTCTGATCTTATCTCGAGGAAAGGAAGTTGACTTGGATGACTTCCACGACTGAAGAAAAGTGCAGAATAAATTTCATATTCCCACTCTTTAACCCCCCAACCTCCCTGCTGTCACCCTCTCTCCCCCGCCTGTGCCCCTCCTCATCTCCGCCACTTCTTTTTCTTCCTCCTTTCCCAAGTTTTCCCCGTCCCTTTATCCGCAGTATTTGAACTTCTACCTAATATTTCCTCTCTCTGGTGTTGTGTCATATGAAGATAAATGGTGCTTGACGATGTGGTGAAAACACACCATGTCATGCACAAATGAGTCTGGCACATTTCAACTTTGCCTGTTGACACTGTGGCAAACGTTAGTTCTTCTAGTCCTGCAATCCATGCAACAGCAGAACTGGTGAATGCATCTTTAAATAGCATAAGAGTCTGTAAAGGTTCACTGTGTCTACTGCTGCCTGAGTCTGAGAGGCTACTTTTTAGCTGCATGAACACAATCATCCGAAAATTCATATTCTGTCTCCTGCTCACGATCTGGTATCACAGGGAGAAAGGTGAAGTTTGGTCCAGTCACCAGTAGAGCATCCATGGTGCAGCCATGAACTGGAATCCAGTGTTGGCTCCATCTGAGTTGTTTTTGTGAATGAACCACAGCTCCACATTTTTTCTTTTGTTTCTTTTTCTTCAGGAGGACAGAGAGCTCAGGAGGTGTGATTCTCAATGAGCTAAATTTAGACTCTTGTTTACCTCACGGCATCGAACCGTTTATATTTCAGGGTGGAGCCTGCATCGGAAGGCCTTTCACATTGTTAGCGTAAATGTCAATCACTTTAATGAGTCATTAAGTTTTAAATGCTTTTGTTTTACTGTAAAATCTTACTGCCAACAAGCACGTCGTCCTGCTGTTTGTGACACACCCCGCCCATCTGGGCCGAGTAGAAGCTAATGCAAACTGTATGAAAAGATTTTGCAAATGACTTTTGGAACAGGTCTGTGCAGCGCGGCACAAAAGAGCTCACTGACAGGTGTTTGGAAGCAACAAGGCAGTCTTAAATGTTTTAAAACATGGTCAGTCGTTCATTCACTGCTTTGTCTTTACAACCTCTGCTGTTTTCCTCTTCAGATTAACTTCCTCATAAATCTCCTCTCAGCTGTCATCACTGAAGATGCTCTGTTCCCTTTTTAATGGAAGAAATAGAAACTTCTGTGATGACCATATAGGGCCCGAGCCGAGCCCTATTGAAATAGCAGGAATTATTATTATTATTATTATTATTATTATTAAACCCCCACAGACAGACTCAAAACTCAAGACTTTTGGCAGGCGGGTCGGGCCTGGCTTAAATTCACGTATTTAAATGTGCCCCTATATAAATATGTATATGAAAGAAAATAAAACAAGACTTGGTAGCGCACCCTACAGTTTTCATGCTCAGGGAGTTTGTCTTGTGTTCTTGTACACTGGTTCCACCTCCACTAGATTTTAGTCATTTGATAACAGTCCAGCACAGGACAATCTGACACCAAACTTACGTCCATAGGTTGAAACGCCACCTGGTGGCAGAGGGGATTGCATTTTTCAGTTAATGGCCTGTAACTCCTTCTTTATTGATGGGATGTAGCTAAAATTTGTTCAGGACACACCTGGTGGGGTACAAGATAGGCTAGAAAATCAGCACCATATTTTGTTTAACAATATCATGACTTTTTTTAACATACTATTCTGTGACATGATACTATACTTAAACTTTTTTTTTTCATACTATGCTGGGACATTTATTTAACCTACTAAACTATGACATTTATTTAACGTACTATACTATGACCTTTTCTTTCATACTATTATATTAACTTTTATCACACTATACTATGGCATTTATCAACATACTATACTATTAAATCTTTTAACAAAATACAGTATGACATTTTTATCAAACTGTGCTATGACTTTTGTTAACATACATGACTTTTTTTTTTAAACCTACCATACTATGACATTTTGATCATACTGTGACATTGTGCTCATGACATTTTTTAAACATACTATACTATGACATTTTTATCATACTATAGTATGACTTTTTTTATTATACTATTCTATGACATTTTTAAGGTACTATACTGTGACATTTTTATCATAATATACTATGACATTTTTATGGTGCACATGGTCGGGATGGGACTTGAACCCAAATTACTGTTGGACCTTGGTTCACATGGGTAGCGCACTAAGCTCCTGAGCCATTTGTGTACGACTATCACAAGCACTTGTTAATTGTACAATAATATGACATTTGATCATACTTTAGTATGAAGATTTTTTTAACATACCGTATTATAACATTTTATCATCCTTTTCTGTGACATTCTTTAACATACTATACTATGACATATTAATCATACATTTTAATATGATTTAACATGAATGATATTTGTTTAATACTATAGTATGATTTTTTAATTGGACATTCTACGCTATAACATTTCTAGATAACTTACCAGAACTTCTCAATATGCAGAACACGGTCGGTTGCGGGACTCGAACCCATGATTGCAGTTGGACGTTTGTGCACCTGAGTAGAGCACTAAGCTCCTGAGGCATTTGTGCACAACTATTCTCTATTATCTTTAACTGTACCATACTATGACATTTTTAACAAACTATACTATGACATGTTTATCATGCTAGATTATGACTTTTTTTTTAAATACTATTCTATGACATGTTTATCATACTTAATTATGATTTTTTTAACATACTATTCTGACATTTTTATTATACTACACTATGACATTTTGATCATAATATACTATGACATTTAGATCATACCATACTATGACATTTTTTAAACTTACTATACTATGAAATTTTTAACATACTATATTACAACTTTTTTTTTTATCATACTATTCTATGACATTTTTATGAAACTATACTGTGACATTTTTATCATAATATACTATGACATTTTTTAAAAATACCATACTATAACATTTTTATCATACTATCCTATGACATTTTTATCATAATATGCTATGATCTTTTTTGACATGCTTTACTGTGACTCTATCATACTATAGTATGATGTTTTTCACATACTATGCGGGGACATTTATTAAACCTACTAAACTATGACATTTATTTGGATATGAAAAATTGTAATCATACTATACTATGACATTTTTATCATATTATACTAGGACATTTATTTTCAAACTAAAATGTGATTTTTTTTTTCACACTTGAAATTGAAATTTTTACTATGAAATTTCTACCATACTATACTATGACATTTTTTTCATACCAACATTTTATATATTTTTTCGCACTAAAATTGAAATTTTGAACGTACCATACAATGACATTTCCATCATACTACAAACATATATCTTTTTGCATTTTAAAATACGAAATTTTCAACATACTATACCAAGGCCTTTTTTTCATACTTAAATAATACATTTTTTATCATATTTATTTTTATATTTATTTTCATACTTAGATATGACTTTTCTTCCACTAAAATATGAAATTTTAAAATACTATACGATAACAATCTTATCATACTGTATTATGACATTATTTAATACAAAATTAGATTTTTTTTCCCCACTAAAATTTGACATTTTTATCATAAATAAATGACATTTTTTTACACTAAAATATAAAGTTTTTTACATACTGTGCTATGACATCTTTTTCCTACTAAAATATGAAATTTTGATCATGCTTTACTTTGACATTTTTTCATACTAAAATTTTTTTTTTACCACATTTCAAAATTTTAATCATTCTATACTATGACATTTTTATCATACTATACTGTGACATTTTTATTATACTAAAATCAGATTTTTTTCATACCAATAGTTAAAACTTTTAACATACTATACTATGACATTTTTGTCATACTTAACTATGACATTTTATCGTACTAAAATTTGATTTTTTTCACACTAAAATTTAAAATTTTGCTTGTAATATGCTACATTTTAATACCATACTATGATATTTTTACTGTACTGTAGTATGACATTTTTATCATATTATAATGCAATATTTTTGTCATACTTTACTATGATTTTTTTTTAACATACTTTACAATGACATTTTTTTCATTCTATATTTTTTTTAATCAAATTTAATGTGAAATTCTTGATCATATTATACTATGACCTTTGTCAGAAAAAGGGTGAGATTTTCTTATTATCTTAAGGGGTATTCTTATGTCTAATTTCTCAAACACAATGAAGAAGGTACTTACTGGTATGATGTCTATGACTCCAAAACTTTAATTACCTTTCACCTTTTCCCGTGTGGTCATTGATGCAAAGAAGAGAAGACAAGGATTCACATGAACATCTTTATTCAATAGAAGACACCACATAAACATTGTTATTCAGTAAGAGATACCTTACCTACCAACTATCAAGAGAAGCCAAAGCTGTCTCGCACAGTAATGGTGGTTTATCAATAAAGATATCTGTGGTTTTAAAGCTACCCTCAAACATATTATGAAGGAAGATTTACTTAATTTAAAAGCTGTTAAATATCATTAAGCAATCTCTTTTGAATGGATACAAAACATGGGATAAATATTTACTTGTGTATCCATGCATCGAGCCTGGATGTGTGCACACATGTCTTTTTCTTTGTCCCTCCAAAGTGTCTTTTCTTCCTGTAAACTGGAAACACCTTTCCTCCTCTTTCACCTCACACAATAGCAAAGAGAAAAAAAAAGAATTTCTATTGGTCCTCGTCTTTTGTCCCCCTGTATTAGTGTTATTTCCCTCCACCTGATCCCATCGCACTCGATCAAGGGCCATCTGTACACACAAGTCAAAATCATTCCATTAATAAGTCACCTCTGTGGTATTTAAGTGAAGCTTGGGATTTAAGACTTCCTCTTTGCTCGGTGGAATTCGCCTGGCCTTTCGTGGCTACCTTTGTGTGACTTATGTGCCTCCGGTGGATTAGGAGTACTCAAAAGCCATTTAAATCACAATCCTCTGCGTTCCAAAGCAGTGCTGCAAGGACAATGTAGTGTAGTGAAAAAAAAAGCCCGACAAGTACGAGGCTGATAGTTATAAAGCAGCCATATACCAAAGAAGGGCCCATGAATAAAAGTGCAAACCCCTCTATTAGGGGGATGTGCCTGAACTTGAGCTGAAAGGAATGTTTTGGATTCACAAGGATCCTGTGTGTGAGACTTTGTGTGTGTGTGGTTGTGCATGAGTGTGCTGCAAAGCTCTGCATGAATAGATGAATTGACCCCGGGTTAGCATGTTCCATGTATACGCAGGACTCAAAACTAAATTCAATCTTTCGCACAGCTGCAGACTGCTTCCACCATGCTCCGACTGACTTTCTGCATATCTGATATAGTCGTGAAAGATGTCCTCTGTGCAGAGAAACATCTGTGTTAAAAGTTATGCATGCTTTGACTCTGTATCTGTTTTTATCATGAGAGACTGTTTGTGTGCCTCCTCACAGGCTTGTGTTTGTGCGTCGCATGTGTGGTCAGAAAAAAAACGGGTCCTTTTCCTTCGAAAAAAATGTCAGGGAAAGGGACATAAATCTCCCCCGGCTCCCTCCGGTGGGACGTCACGGAAAACGGAGACCTTAAAGGCAGGCAGGCTTGCAGCGCAGGGGAGGAACGCAAACATCAATCGTGGAATCCATGGAGAACGTGTTCTGGGTCCTGTCGGATGCTTAAAACCAGGCCAGGAAGTGTGTGTGTGTGTGTTTGTGTGTGTCTGAGCATGCTTGGCTTTTCTCTCTTTCTCTCTCTCTCTCTGTATGTGTTGGTGATGGATTTGTATGTGTGTAGCCGCACGCTGAGTTTCTGTGTGTGAGAGTGTAGACTCCTCTGAAAACGCCTTCCCAGACTCCCCTCTTCTGGGGTGGAAACGGGCAATAAATAGCAGGGTATCTCCTGGCGGCGGTCCAGCAACCGAGGCCCTGGCAAGGAAGTGACTCATTTCAGCGGAGAGAAAAGGGGGTGGAGGGGGGTGCAGGGGGATAAGAGGATTTTTGTGTCTCTTATTATCAGTCAGCCAAGGCAAACCACACTGGCAGGCCAAAGAGGGAAAAGAGGGAGGTGGGGAGGAAGTGGGAGGAGGAGGAGAGTGGGTGAGGGAAGGTGGTTGAAGGAGGAGGGAGGCCCTGCCAGTGAGATAGGGCCTCTGCCGCTGCTGGTGTTCGGCTCTTTTAAGGAGCTGACTTGTGACCTTCTGTGTGCTCAAAGCCAGGGAGCATGCTGGGACAGTGTGTTTGCTAACACCTGAGCGATGAATGCTCGCCCTGCATATTCTGGGTGCAATTTAGCTTTATGTAAAACATCTTTGCTTAAGGAAAGTGTTGCTCTTTTAGATTTGAGTTTACGTATCTACCTGGAAAAAAAAAAGTCTGACTGAGCTGCTCCTGTTTGCAAAGCCAGAGTGTTTCAGGTAGGTAAGTAAAACACCTGAGCAGACAGGGAAAACTATTTTATGTTTGTGGGCATGCATGTGTATGTGTGGTGAGAGCTGCATGAGGGGCTCCAGCTAATGTCAGTCAAACACTTCCAAATTTAGGTTTACCGAGAATTTACATCTCTGCCTGAGCAGAAACTTTGTTTTTAGAAGTTTTGACCTTTAATTTGACTGGTTTTTATTGGATGTCACCAACAAGACACGTCCAATTGGACTTCTGGAGCAACCCAAGTGTGTTGATTCATAAGAATAAGAACTTTATTTACCCCCGAAGCCAAATTCAATTGTCTGTTATCTCACATAATATGTCTCTAAAAGTTATCTACTATTTACACAAGAGTTAAAAAGTCTAATGGCTGTTGGTACAAAAGAAGAGAGGAGCCGTCCACCGCCATTGGCCCTCTGGTCCATCAAGGTGTTGTGAAGTGGGTGATCCATGTTCTTTGGAATAGTCTCCACCTTCCTCGGTGTAGATCTCTCCATCACATCCTCCACCGAGTCCATCTTGAGTCCAACCACAGAGCCAGCCTTTTTCACCAGTTTGTTAAGACCGGTTTGGATGCATAGATCAGAACAGAGTACGTAAAGATGTCGCATATGCATGTCTGGGCTTTTTCAGGCTAGTGCGAGAATCAGCTGGAGCTCGAATTCAATTTAATTAGTGACATTAAAGCTCCAATGAGGAGTTTTTCTGCCAGTTAAACAGACTGAAATTCATATTGTTGCCTTTTAATGATATATTAAAACAAAAAATAGCAAGATTGAATATTTTAATTTTGTAGTTTTTAGTGCCTGAAACTGGTGCAAGACGGTAGGTGTGATGATCTTCTTGATAGATGATCAAATGTGACTGTCAACAGCCAGAATAATGAGATTTTCACCTATTAAGCATATAAAGGACTCGATAAACAAATGCTGCTTGGACACTGGAGGCTTCAAAAGTGTCACAAAACAAAAAGTTCCTCACAGGAGCTTTAAACATAAATACAACCACAACTCTAGAGGAGTTGAGGAACTCTGTAAACTGTTTAAAATGTTAAAACTGACATTTTTATTGTTTTATGAGGTAAAACAGATCCTCATTTCAGATTTGATGGCTAGACATGTTTCGAAAATTTGGGGCAGGGACATTAAACTACTGAAACACCTCAAAGTTACGAATGAGCATGAAGAGGTATAAAAAGAGCATCAAAGAGCATCATAAACAGCCTGAGAGAAATGTTCATGAGTGTAAATTCAAGAAATGTTGGAGTTTTATCATCTACAGTATATTTGGGAGCATTGCAATAGAAAAAAATGTTAAAAACCGGCATGACTCTGTAGTAGAAATCACTGCATAGGCTCGTTAGAACAAAGAGAGATGAAGCAGCACAGTGGCAAATATGCCCCTGTTTTAATCGATCAGATTAATTTGAACAATAATTTAATTTTACAATATTTAATACGTTTTTTGTGGGCATGCATGTGAACTTCGAACTGAGGTTGTAAAAGGAAAATAATCTGTAGAAAAAAGACAAAGAAACAAAGATCCTATTATGGGTTAAAACTGCAGTTTTCATTCACTGTCCTCAGTTTCCTGCATGTTTGCAAAAGTTATTTAAGTCCAACAGAGTTGCTGGGAAGGTAAAGGTAACAGAAACAACCGCCAAGCAGTACATCAAAAATAATAATAATAATAATAATAATAAAAGCAACAGGAAACATAGAAGCTTGATGATCACATTGATCTGCAGCAGCAGAGTCAGGCTCCTGTCCTCAATATCAGCACCACACATCCGGTCTGGAGGGGCCTTTCAACTGCACAATCAGAAGTCACACAATGAAAAGCCGCCACTGTTGAGCAATGGACACCTACCTCCACTCCGTCCCATCAGAGTTCCCAGGTGGGTGTACAATATGGCAGACCTTTGTTCCGTGTGTGTATGTGTGTGTGGAAAAGCACACACTGTCAACACGGGAGAGAAAAGCTAATATTTACCACGTATGGCCTCGGCTTTAATATTAGCTAGAGGCGCTAGTGGAGGGGGAACAGAGGTCTCACTTTGGTCTCACTTCCTACTCTGAAGCAGTATCTTAACAGTTATATTTTACACGTTTTAAGGGTTTAATAAGATGTGCACGGCCCAGCAGCACGTTTGTATCAACCGAAGATTAAACTTTTTTATGACTTTTTTAATGATTCTTGTTAAAAATTAGTTTGATATTGTGTAAAAATCTATGCTACGATCATTGACGAGGAATTAAGGTTTAAACATCGTAATAAGTTGTTTCTGCAGCACAGTAATCTCAAAGTTAATTTCCATATGTCAGTATTTGGTGAAAAATCTGACCAAAAAAAACCTCCCAAATGATGAGAAAACTTATTTTTTTCTTTCTGTACAGTACATGCAGTCTTACAAAAACCTCGCAGAAATCTCCGCAGCGATCACCTCCAGTCCACACAGCAAGTACTCGGTGCATATTTCCCCTCTCTGCTCCTGATCGCAGATCCAAACAGGAAATGATCTTTGGGCCATTTCTCTCCTCGTGGCCAGGACCAGCGCAGAGCACATTTAAGACATACTGGCCATGTCCCCCTGTCTCAGGAAAGAACTCCAGACGAGTTCTTGTCCAAGCATTTCAGCTAAATACCGCATGAAATCGCTGGAGGATTTCAAATGAGTCAAGCTGTGGGGCTCTGGCGCGGGACCCACATCAATATCCTACTTCTGCCGGTGGCCAGGTGTTGAGGGGAAATTCTCAATTGAATATTGTATCCAGCTTTCTGGGAGCTCAGGGAGCTGTATCTTGTGTGGATTTTGGTTTCTCCGCCTCGCTATGCGCCCCGTCTCCTCTCCTTCCGTCTTGTTTTTGGCATTCCTCCGATCCGGGGCCGGGTGCAGTCTGCTGTGGCTCCCACTCGCACACCTGCCACGAAAAAACAGCTGTGGTCCGACACAACATCATTAGTGCAGCTGAAAGAAAAGGAAAGGCCTGCCTAGCCGGTCCCCCCCTCTGTTTACTCACTCAAAGAGTTCAACTCCAGGGCATCTGTACAATGAACAAACATTTTTACGATAAAGACGTGCAAAAGTCGCCTTCCTCCCTGCATTTTTACAGCGAGGACGTGCAACATGATCACGAGAAAACCTGTGAGAGAAACTCTTAAACCTCAAGATCTGTGTGTGTTTTAGGGGGCTCACTCCCCACAACTGTACAGTGGAAGTCTTTAAGGGCAACCTTAATACGTTTATCCCAATACAAGATCGCTCCATAGCCATGACAAGGGGTTTTGGTAAAGCGTGGAAACTGAACTCCTTACATGTGATTTTGACCCTCACAGGCCTCAATATAAGACTCGAACGCCCTCTTCAAGCTGGGTATTTACAAGCGGTGAAGAAACCCGGGAATGTATTATGTATAACGCTGTAATCGATACGTCCTCAGCGCCTGTGGAGGACAGGAGGAGAGAGGAAGTGCTTCCATTGATTTGTAAAGATACTGCAGTGTAGGCCTCTCTTAACAGCCTCTGTTCTTCCAGAAACTGAGGAGGGAGATTTGACCCCTGTGGGTACCAAGGGCTGCTCCGGAGAGCAGACGCCAAGCCACAGACCCAAAACCCCACTGTAAAAAATGTCCGCTTAAACAAGTCATTTCTTTTTGTGTTTGTACCATGACTTCAATCATTGCAGTGACTTAAAACAAGGCATTGGTAAGCAGTGACTGTGTACTTAACAGCTGGATTTCTGTCCTTATATATATTTGAGTATACGCGGCAGAGAAACAGCTGCAATGAATAAATTTTTTAGACATGTAAACATACTGAACGTCATATAGGTTTTCTAAGTGTGGCTACCATTAGCAGAGCTAGCACCACTAGCCATAGGTCTTACTTGCAATCTACAGTTTACACGCTTGAGCTGGTCACACATTGCATTGGTTGAGTCAACCCGACAAAGCCAACATATAACTTTCTCTCTATTTTTGTATCAAATACTGCCATACTGTGCTACGACACATGACTCCATCTGTCATCTGTGTTTGTTTACATTCAGATAGTAGAGCGGTGAAGAATTATGGCTAAAGACATCAGCGTTAACTTTTATAAACAGCCACACGGCAAGCAGAGGAAAAGCCTCAAGGAAAGAATAATTCAAAATCAAAAACATCTTTTTGGCAGTCTGTTTTCGAGGTGATTCACTGTGTTCAAGGGTTTCATCCACACATGATCGCTGTTGCGTCCAAAAGAACAGGACGGCCAAAATGCGTGGCTTTAGGCTTCAAACCACTCATCAAAAAACCCTGAAATATTTCCACCTTTTGTTACGGTGTAGGGCATCCAATGTTGATCTTGTTCATCTGGAACCTGCAATACAAAAAAATCAAACATTCAACTCAAAAGTCCAAAGTACTTTTTTTTTTTTTGGTTTCACTTCAATCCAGATGGTCGTGTTGATGCACAGTTCAGGGAAAACAATGATTCATAAAACACAGATTACTTTTATATATTTATACATATGAATCATTTTGTGATCACCTTCAAAAAGTTACAGGCAACTTATTTCCACTTAAAGAAACTTTACTGAATAAAAAGTTCTGGTAGCAGTACATAATTCCATTATACTTTCCAGAGCAACTGCACTTATTAAAGAAACACTAAATAATTGGAAAATGTTGATTCCTCCACTCAATTCAAATGACGTAACTTGGCGGCACAATTCCTTGGAAACAATCGTAGAACAGTGAAATCATCTGTTTTTCCTGTTAGCTGTTTTTTTGTTCTTGTACGAAGGCAAAAAAAAAAAAGTCCATTTTCAGACTCAACACTGGATTAAATAACCTGTTTAGATGAATATTTCTTGCAGTGGATCCCTACCGGAGAAAATCAATCCGTCACCACGCACACAGGAAGGAAGCCTGGGCTGGGGAGAGATACTGCTCTTAATGACATGTCTCTGTGTGCCTGGACCAGAGGGGGAAGTAACCGGATATTTAAACAGAGATAAGAGTGTGTGCCAAAGGGGCCGGGATTGGATATGACTGGAACCCCATGGCAACCGGCCGGGGCTATCGGATATGGAAAGGTAAATAGTAATGCAGCCGTAGCATGTTTTAATGCTGTAAATTAAAAGCTCATGTAACATTCATATGAGGGTGATATATGGGTGGTTAGCTTCAGCCAAGTTTTCATTAGTGATTTCCTCTGTGCTTTTAGCAGCACGCTTGTTTTAAATCAAGATTTGGAACATGCGTTTTGGCTCATCAGGATCTGTGAGCAGAAATCAGAGCGGCCGTGTTTCCAGGCAAGACCATTTACTCTCATACGGTGAGGAAAGTTCCTCAGAGAGGGACGGAGAAAGGAGGATGAGAAAAATGTGCTGCTGAAAACACTAAAGAAAGAGACACATGGAGGTTGTGTGTTTATGTGACAGTTATCTTTGGCAGTTTCAATCCAGCCTGCTTAGTTTTACCTCTCTATACATGGACCGAGATAATCTGCGTCTATATTTCCAAGACTGGCTTCGACATCTCCCACAGGACAAGCCTGAACTTGTTACATCCAGCTGTGTTTTATATGAGTTACTCACGGCTGAACCTCAACCTGTATTGTGATTGCAATTCATTTCCATCTGTAGAGATGAAGAGAAAAAATGGTATCTCTGTCTTACTTTCATTTATAAAGTTTGATCCCTGCCTGAACTGACCTTAAGTGCCTTTACTTATCGATAAGAAGAGGTTAACCATTTTGTGAGAGACTGTGTGAGCAAATAGTTTTAGAGTATCGTCCCTTGGTGTTAACTGTGAAGAATTATGGGTACAGTATGAAAAATATAAACAAATACAGAGAATTTGGAGGATTCAGTATGTGAAAGGGACAAGGCAAAACCCAGTACTGTTTTGAGTTGAGAGTTGAGTTTTGGGCCCTCAGACAGTCCTGCATCAAAAACATACATGACTCTGCTGTGGAAATCACTGCATGTACTCAAGATCATTTCTAATCTGATCATTTCAACCCACAAATGCGAGTTAAAACTATACTACTGACGGGAAAATCATGTTATCACTCCCATGAGAGATTGGATAACCTCACAGGTCCACTGGGTGATTTGGACTTTGTTCTCGTAACCCCTCTGGGATCCCCCAGAGCAGGGCCCTTGGGCAACACCTGCTGTAGATGTGGGGAGTTCCTGAAGATCAACATGAAGAAAAATTGTCAGAAAAATAGCAAAGATGTTGCTCAACGGGAGAAAATGGCAGTGTCATCTGCTTTTCTTCTCACTCCACCCTGATCCTTGTATCAGTCGACTCTGTTCAGTGTTGGTCTGCAAAGCCAGATCAGATTCCCTCTCCGAGTCAGAGCTCGAACAGACTCCTGTAATAGGAGCTGCTTTATGTTTTCGATACAAAAATACACAATTTCTGCTCTTGTAGAGGTTTGGACTTGAAATCATACGTAACTTTTCTTTCCTTTGCGGGTATTTTGTCGTGAGTTTGTTTTAGCCGTTTGAATCATTAGTCCTCCAGGAAAACCGTCAGGAGTGTTTCTCAAGTCTTGAGAGGTTGTCTGGAGAGTTGTGGGCTTCATATTTTACAGAGCGACTTTCTAAGGGGACAGGTGGTGGGGTTGACATTGAAGAGTGGTAAAACACCTTGCTGGAAGTGGTTAAATATTCCTTGGAGGCGACAGTGATCAGGTACGGCAGAAATACCAAGGTACATAATGGGGGCTTCGACGGGAGAGAGGAAGAGGAGTTGGATCTGAATCAAGGGCATAAGGATATCATGAAATATTTGCTCGACAGATGGGTTTAGAGCCACGGTTCAATGTCATCGACCCCCTCAATCCCCGACACACACACTCTGTCCATGTTTCAAGCAACTCCAACCGTTGGCAAGGCCGCAGTCTTTTCCTCCGCCAGCCTCGGGATCAGGTGATGCTCCGTAAAAAGGATTAGCGGCAACTGGATCCTTTTGGCATCGGTGCAGGAATTTTCATTACAATGATCTTGGGTGTGGTGTGCCAGGAATGCATCCTGAATAGGAAGGAGAGGGACACGCCAAGGCTGAGTGCAGGGGAACATGGGTAGTGGGTCCAATTCTTCGTCATCTGTGCCTTTGGAAATTTGGGAACAGTCATGACTGTCTCTGACATGCTCTCTCGGCCCTCATTACCAAATCACAAGCAAAGTTATCTTATGATACGCTACAAAAGGATCTTATTACTGTAGTGCCATGTTATTTATTAAGACCGAACACAAATCAATATTAAAAAAAAATAAGGATTTAAGGCTGCAAATAGACATTTTTCAATTTTTGTTCAATAAATTCATTTATTTTACATTCCAAAACTGTTCCCAGGTCTATATTTATGTACAAATAAAGCTGTGTCAGGTCATATGATGTGTTCTCTCATGGCCTAAATGACAGCTATGCATCATTCTTACACTTTGGGACAAAGAAAAACACCCAATAATCCAACACGGTGAAGTGATTCAACCGGCCTTATTCTATCACGGTTCAAGGACGCCGTCAGTGTTCACCTGAAATCGACATCTTACCTGCGACTGCTCAGTCTGGAGGTGATGCATTCCTCCTCTGTGCAGAACTAGATTCATCACCTGAGGGCGTGTTGTACCCAAATCACAGGAAACAATGCTGTCGAGCTGACATGTTGATGTACGCGTCTTCCTGCATGTGGCCTCGACTTGTTTATACTAATTCCCTCAGACTTCAGATGTGATTTGTGAGTCAGTTTTTAATCTAATTTCCACTTGAGTGGTCAAACAGGTGTCTGGTTTTTAATCTGACAGCTGACACTGTGTTTAACAAGTTTTTCACACTCCACTCCCCAGCATTGAAATGTCATTCTCTTTGTTTCCTAGTGTAATGCTATCATTGCGCTGTGTGCACCCTGAGAGCTGACAAGCAGGGCAACCGTGGCTGAAAGGTCTTTCCGATTGCAGGTCACGATTTTGGCAGACTGGGGGGAAGAGAGAAAAAAACTCATGGGGCACAGCTCTGGAATTACCTCCACAATTGCAAAGAGAAGGCCGCCTTTAGAGGGGGGCAACAAAGAGCCCTCTGTCTGGGCAGCGCCTTTTGGCCAAGGAGAAATACTATCTGCTGCCATGGTCCCCCCGTCCTGCCTCTTGGGCTGATTACGACAGCGGGGCAGGGTGGGCAGAGCGCTGCTGCACCAGTGCCACGTCCCACTGATCCATTGACAATCGTTACGGTTGGTTTCTTCCATTTAGATGTGAGGAGGGAAAAACTGGCTGCTGTTAATGTCTTTGGTGTCCATTAGTGAACCATGAACCTGCGGTTGCCCAATCCATCCCAGCCAACATGGGATGTATTTACAATCAAGCGACAGATAAAGAAATTATACGTATTTTGATGGTAACTGCCTAATTCCACCAGATTTGTCGCCTTTATCAGTCTGTCAGGGTGACCATATTCTGAATCCCCAAAAAGAGGACACCTTTTGAGAAGTTTCCGGTTAGATCAAGTGTCTTTTAAGCGCTTCTAACTCAGAAAATCCACGCAAGACAAACTCGAACCTTCCATGCAAAACCCCAGACATTACAAGGATTTTATAAACTCCTCTAGACAAAGCCTAACAAGGTGGGACATCCCCCCAAAAGAGGACATGTCCAGGTGAAAGAGGACGTATGGTCACTGTAGTTTAGGGTCAGGGTTTCCACTGGCTCATCTCAGCTCCATTAATCCGATGCAGTAACGCACGGCTTCTAGTTTTGCCGTACATGCGAGCACAACGCAACAATCGGCACAACGCAGATCAAGATAATCGAAAGACAGACTACACAGCAATGAATAAACCAGATTAAATACACGTGCATTTCTGTCAGTTGTTATGTGGTTCTGTTTTGTTTCTGGTGCACATGTCTGAAATGTGCTACAGCTCTACTCACATCTTCAGATGCAGTGATTGAAAAATCTGCGTGCTCTTGTGTTAAACCCCGCAACAGTGCAACGCTTGTGACCCAGAGGGTGATTTCACGTAATGCTACAGTATTGCAGAAGCGCAAGAAGCACACCTGCAGATTGACGCAGATTGACGCACAGCACTGACTGTCCTTCCCACCCCAACATCAACAGTGGCACGGTAACGGGAAAGAACATCTGCTTGTTGCGTGACGGCTCTACGATGGTCCGCCTCCAACACAGGAACCTTCACGATGAGCTCCCCCTCGGCCATGTTTTCATGAATGTTGTTTTCAGCGCCTTTGGAAAACTCTAACCTGTAAACTTTAGGCCTGACTTTGGTCTTTGTGACGTTTTGTTGGCGTTGGCGTCCAAATGGTCCACATGAAATATTTTCTTCTGAAAATTTATTTTTTGTGTTAAAGTTGTTTGGCTGTCTGACTCCCTGTTTTTCTCCAGAAAGTCTTCTTCTATGTTGGAACAGAGACTGACTTAACATGCATCTGGTGAGAAGATGTTTTTTTTTTGTTTTTTTTTTCGGGACTGGTTTATTGCAACAGCTCTAGTTCATATATAGTTCACATATTGACAGAATCGCATGCATCCTCCTTGACATCCTCTACTTTTGTGCATTCATGCTCCATCACGTTATCTTTCTTCAAACACATTTACGATCTGAAACATCCAGAGTTTCATGAGCTTTTTGGAGGGGGTAGAAGGGAGGAATCATGTTTCATTTATTTCAGAAATGACAGAGACCGACATCAAAGTAAGGCCCGCGTTGTTTTCAAGCAACAGGTGATCTGTGGAAAGAGCAGCCTGACATGTTGAAATTATTGGTGTCAACTCTGAAGTTCTTCTGGGACATCTTAGACTGGTAAAGGGTCAGTAAATGGTCAGATTACACGTTCAGTACGGTGAGAAGTGCATTTTATGTCACTGGCTGCATTTAATCCAATTAGTAATCCTCAACCTCACTTTCAAAGGTATTAGGTGAAGAGGAGAGAGGAGAGGAGAAGGTGCTCCTAATCGCTGTGGAATCTGCAAAGAGCCAGCAAAACATCTCCTCCCCCTCTTCCTCTCCACAAGCTTTTCCTTCTTCCACCGTGCAGATGGCAACAGCTGTCTGTTGAGGAGCTTGAGAAATCGCAGCAACTGGAAAAGCATTTTAATTCCTGATATGTAAGGTGACGTCTGACGTGTCGTCCAGAGTCTCTGAATGTAGTTTATCTGTGGGACAAACCGCTCTGCTCCCAAAGCAGCTATTAAACTATCATTATGAGATATGATATGAATCAATACTGGCTAATATAGATCCTCTACATTTTCCATAACAACCAAAAGGATTAAGCTCCAACAATGCGTACAGTACGGTCCTTCCTGGCAAAAACGGCGTCTCCAAACATCATCCATTTTCCGATTCATGGGTAAATGCAAAATACAACCCAAACTGCAGGAAGAAGTGGGATGCTGTTGACATTTACAAATTGTTATAGTTTGCAAATCATTTTAAACTATTTCAAAATGGTGCAAAGACAACATATAAAAACATGGAAGGTTAAAACTATTCAACTGTTCATTGAAGAAAAAAAAAAAAGCGCTCATTTGATGCTAGCAACACGTTTTAATCATAGACTGTATATAGTTTGGACAACAAGGCTCCGCCGCTTGTCACTGTACGAATTTGGAGCAAAATAGTTCTCGGTATTTCCAGGATTTTCTCTATTTCTTGAAACTCACATTTGCACTGTAGCTGTCGGCAGGAGAGTCGCTGTGATGACGCTCGGCTCAAACAGCGTTTCCCTGGATGATCTAAGCATTCTTTGTACGTCCATGGGCTGTATCAGGTGTCAATTACAGAAAACATGAACTCCTAATAATGCACATGTCAATGTCGCAACAAGGAGAGGGAGAAAAATTGATATTCTGTGTAATTAATGGTTAAAGTTTGTCCACAGCTCCATTCTTCTTGCTTCTTGCTGCAGCCCGTCACCAGGGGGTGCTGTACTCGCGGAGGCTTCGCCAGTCAAGGAGGGAGATTGCAATATTTTCAATTAAATATCAGTTATAAATGATTTTCAAACCATTTAAATCTATTTTCATTTACATTTTTTATCACATCCAAACTTTTTATTTGTCATTGGGGTTGAAATAAAGTTTGTAAGAGGTAGGACTGGGTGAACTAAGAAGGGTTAACCTGTCATTACTTTATGAGATCACGAACACCAATCTCGTTAATTTGATTATTTCCTAATTAATTGTCCATGTACAGTCAGGTACTCTGATTGTATGGGACGTCTCTGCTTGGCCACTCCACATTGGACTTAGGGTAAAAAAAGGGAAAATAGAAAAGTTTTGGAGTAAAATTTCACCAGAGCAGACGGCGCTGGTTGGAAAAAAGGAGCAGTGCAATGACAGAAGAGGAGCAAACTTCACCACAACAACACCAGTCCCCCCCGCCCGCTCTCACCTCCATCTTGAATGGCGTCCAAATCTTCTACATTCACAGGCCGGGGCCGGCCAACTTTCACAGCTGTCACACATTTTCAACAGATTCCACCAGCCCTAGATGAGGCTGGGGAGAAGACATTCCTGCACCATTACACATTGGCTAAAAGGAATTACCGTTAACATCTGATATTGTGGAAGTGGAAAATTTGCCACCCCGACCTTGCCCAAAGCGCTCCGGAACTCAGGGTCATGGATTTATTATCTCAGATGGCCCTCAGAGGTCACAGGAGGCCGTTTTTTTCCCCCTCACTGTTCCGGCAAAAACCCCTGCAGCCCCAAGTGTGCTATTCATTAAGTACACTGTGCAGCTTTGTGTGTGGGGGGGGCAGCGGGATGGGATGGTGTGGTGTGGGGGGGTTGACTTGCAGGGGTGGGAGACACATGTTACTGTTGCTCTATGGGTATTTGTCATAGGAACGGCATGTCTTGTCAGACTGAGAGGCCATTCCCAGCTGTTGAGCTGCAGCACTGTGATGCGGCCTCAGCCATTCCCCCCCTGGAGCAACCATGGCCGCATAAACAGGATGCCTCTAGTGTGCAATTGCACAAGTGTGGAAGACGACTCCCAGTTAAACAACAACCTTTTTTTTCCCCTTTAATTGAAAAGTTCCTCCAGGAACATCTTATTTCATCTCAGTGTTTGTTTTGATTGTTGTACACGACAAAGTTCACTGTGATCATAAAAAGAAGCTTTCTCTGTGGATGATTTCCAGCAGAGTTTAAAGCCAAGCTTGCAGCTCTGTGAGGATGGTTATTAATGCTAATGGAACCTACTTGACATGCTCAGAACTGATCATTTATTTGTGCAAAACTTTTCACGCAGTTTCAAAGTAGGGATGCACCAATCCGATATTTGGATCAGATATCGGCTCCGATATTGACAAATTAACGGATGAATGATGCTGATCCTGCGTTCTGCTCCAGTCTCTTTTCCTTTTAATTAATTTTTCTTTTAAAACATGAAAGTCTTACTTCTTTTTGCTGTGTGCTAATGTGCAAAAAATAATGTGAAGTAAATTTATGTCTGTGTTAATTTGTTACCTTTTCTAATAAGGCTAATGTCAAGCCTGACGCCTTCACTCACAGGGTGAGGTATACAGTTTTATTATTCAACAGTAGTATTGGATCAGTATCGGATATCGGCCGATAGGCTCAGCCCAGGTATCGGTACCAGATTGGATTGGAAAAGAAAGGATCGGTGCATCTCTATTTCAAAGTACTTTGCAGATGATGCACAAGATAGTAAAAAGTAAACTGTCAAGTTTCAGTCACATGCACCAAACTCCTGAAAACTTCCTGAAATTCCTTGGATGGGTTGCAGGTGTAAACGCAGATGTTTTCACCTGACTTTACCCTGAGATTTTCCACCAGCCTCCAAGTAAAATTTTTGCAAGAAGGTTAAACTAGAGATGAAAACTGTAACTCCAGGTAAAATGTTTTCTGAGAGTAAGAAACAGAATTATTCTCTAATCTGACTTCACACAACTAGAACCGGTGAGCTCACGCTGTTAGCTGCCATTACAGAGGTTGCATGTATGAATCATGATGCCAATCTCCTCATAACTGTTGAGACATTTCGCCAAACATCACAAGTGTACAAGCGAGAGGAAAGTCCAAGAATCAAAACTTAACTCAAACGTCTTCCAGGAGCTCTCGAAATATTTCAAACCTTAAATTAAGTGGGTGACCTAAAGACCAATCCCGCCAGATTCAGACACGCAGCGTGGGTTATAAAACGATGCCTCTCGCAGGCGTACGTTGACTTTTCTTCTCTGACAAACTCACGGACACAGTTCGGCGCGTGGAGTCAGACAAAAGAAATGCATGACAAGCTGCGTCCCATTAGACGCCAAGTGGAGGGGAAACAACATACAAAAATCATTCATGCAAGTTTACTGCCGTTCAAGGAGGGGAAGCTCACATGCAAAATCTATTGTTGCTTTTACAGCGACAAAGACAGTAAATCAACTTTGTACCATTTCCAAACTTTTAAAGAGCAGTCTGAAGCAAAGTCATGTCGAAGAGGGAAGTTATTTTGCTTGTTTTGGACAGTAGTAACCTCATCAGCGGGTTTTAAGTTGGAGCACCTGTAGGACTGGCACTTTTAGAAATCCTTCCCTCTTCTGAGATCTTTTTCCGCTTCTCCGAACACTTCAAACAGCTTAATATTTATAGAACGTCGCAGTGCCAAAGCAACCCACCACATTCCCTAAATAAGCCTCATTTGAAAACAAGATCCAGATGTTTCACGTTTTTCCTGCTTGATGCACACGGCTGTGAAGAGTCAGCAAGTGTTTTCACCGTTTCCATGACTGGGTGAGCGATGATGGTCGTCTTAGTAATTTCAGGGCAACCCCTGCGCTCCACTTCGAGGAAGCAGAGTAAAACTATGCTGCAGCCTGCGTCATCCAGTGAGTCAACCAAACAGTCTGGAGGGATATCTGTGAAAGAGTCCAGACACAGTCATCCCCCTTTCCTCCCGCTTTCATGACTGTTCAGTTTCCTCACTGGCAGCACAGTAGGTCCAAAAGCATTCACACTGCCTACTTACTGATGTGTCACATCAACAGAGCATCCTCTCATTCCTGGATTTGTCAGATTGTGGACTAAAATAAACCCCGGTTTGTTCTGTGCTGCATTTTTTTTTCGTTGCATCACTCCATGGGCCTAGTTTACAAGTCAAATGACTGTCAGGAACTGATTCATTTGATATTCATGTATCCAGGAATTCAAACAAGTTCCTCTGACGCAACTTTTTCCTTGGTCAACAAGGACACGAGGATTTAGAGGGATGAAATTCTTGCGTTTAAGCCAAACTTGTATTGTTGCTATGACGTTTGGTCGGACAGTCTGAATATTTGGTCCTCATAACAACTATTTGATAGCATGCTTACTGATTATGGACAACAACTGGAGATTCTGAGAAGATGGAGCTTGATGATTCTGGTATCCGGATCTGGTACATTTCTGATGTCATCACAAGGTTCACAATGATGATTTTCAGAGGAATAACCTGACTGTTATTGGATGTTTTCATTGTACATTCATCCTCTTATGATAAATACTTTTAAAAACTACTCCAGTGTCACGGATCCATGTAAATAACTTGGGTTACTGGGTCAGGAATATTCCAGCATTTTTGAACTAAGGTTTTATGGGTTATAACATCCATTTATTGCACTAATAAACTGTTATGGATGCCAGTCAACTCGGCCACTTGAATAAGAACCTGCCTCAGGTACCAGCATGCAAGCTAGGCTACAGTTTTCTGCAAAAGGGGACAAGTTTACCTCATAATTCAGGTAATTTTGAAAGACTCTGACCTGAGCACTCGTCTTAATTCAGCCCTACTTCTTGGCCTATTAGGAAACCCTCATCTGGATCTACACTCCCACCTGCCAGGTCGCTGGCCAGACTCTGTTGGTCCTTGTGGTCGAATGACTAACCAAGAGAAAAACTATGACTCAGCTCTTTTGGGAACACCTGTACACTAAAGCACAGCTCTTCTGTGTCGACCCCAGTCCTCTTCATTGATATCAAGTGTTCTCTGTTATTGTTTCCTGGATGTGACAATGAAACACATCATGATGTTAACCTGAGCTTAAGAAGAGTTTTGCTAACTCTACCTCAACACCTCACAATGTAATAATGTCGCCTCGGCTAGTTAGCTAACTAGCTTCTATCCTGCTGATTTCAACATTGATTTTAACCAACAGGACTGAGTGCTCCAATTTCCAACGCATCTGGAACGGCTACAAAAAGGCCGTATCCACCGATCGTAACCATTCAAGTAATTGTGTCAATTTCCACCGGCTTTTTTCCGTTCTTCTGCGGATTGCTGGACTCCACAGCTGATCGCAAGAGTTCTATTCTTTCCGGATGCCAGAGCATGCCGGATAAATTCAGCACAGATTAACTTGTGCTGGAAAGGAAGTCAGGCACAGAAACAAAATATAACAGCCGGCTTCTTTTCAAAATAAAACACTGTGTTTCAGGCAGATCATATTTCACACCATGTAAACAGGCGGGGACAAAGAAGTGAAAGGTTTTTAGACAGTATTTCATCCCGATGACACCATGGATGAGGAGATGCTGATTCTAGAAGTCTGGAAGAGGATTTCCTCCTCTGGAAGGACACAGTCTACTGCTTATATGGTAAGCCTATGTGGCTTAAGCCAACTTGTTATAACGTGAATCAGCGGGTTCCTGTGAGTTCCCGCGATTCCTGCTGTCTGTAATCCGCCATTAAACCGGTAGGAATTAGCAAAAATCGCCGCCGTTCCGGATCTGAGGTCCAACATGCGGTGGAAATCCTGTGTTAGCGTGCTGTTTTTTTATTGCATAATGATACAGCCCTTGGTCCAAGGGGCATGTTTACCTACTCAAAATACACCGTGTTCTCTGTCAAAAAGGACCCTTGAGCTGAAATACAGTCTTCATACAGTAATGTGTCCATTGCATAATCGTTTGTGTTACACCTTTACTTTCTGGTGGATTAAGTCATTATCTTAACTCTGCAAATCCTCTAATGGTTTTCATGATTGTTGGGAGAAATAAGAAACCTGACACAGGCTTTAGAGAATCAGTAAAACAAAGAGACATTTGATCCTTTAAAGACTAATGATTATTTCTATGTTGTTTGGGAAATTCCCATTTGTATCTCAACCCTATCTGTGGTTTATACCTCAAATAAAAACCTGTTCTCGTTCACCTGTTGTCAGAGTCTAAACATAGACATTCCTCAGTGTAACGGGTTAATGTTAATATACACCTCGCCAGGTAGAAGCTTTGAAGCTAGTCTGGCTGATATCGATATCCCATCGGTGCTGTACCTGATATTAAAAGGATCCCTGCCAGATGACTGAAAAGAAAAAAAGAAAACCTTGTCAAGTCTCTCTTTTGCCTCCAGGCCTGGCTTCTTAGCTTTCCTTTTGTCTCGTCGGAGATACGAACAAGTCTGTCATTTGACCGTCTCCCTCGGCTGTGTACACTTCAGATCCAGCCCTGACAGACTATGAATCATGTGTTAGAAAACTAGGTTAGAGCACAATAGGCTCTTCATGAAACGAGGCAGTAAAGCAGGGGAGAGTATATGCGTGGCGGCCATCTTGGAATTTCAGAGGAAACAGCGGAGAAGGGCTCGGTTTGTTTTGCTCTCTGCGCTGTCATTTTTAAAATCCCCGTTAGGAAGATTCATTTCAGGGCGAAACAATAAAAAAAATCCAGCAGAGTAAGCCAGGGGATAGTTTAATGACAGCTTCATTATTAAAATCAGCACAGATTTTCATATTTTACAAAGAAACAAGGCTTTCATAGGCTTTACTCGCCATGCTTTATTAAAAATACCATCAATGTTGACACTGTCGGCTTAAAGTTTGGAGAGGCTGGGAATTTTGCCTAAATATTTTAACAACCTCTCTTCAATTTATACCTCTTTCCCCCCTCGAGTCCTCACCTACGTGTTTGAGGCCGTCTATAATATGGAGTCGCTGGCTGTGCTCAGTGTCCGGTCTACCTTACAGCAAGGAAATTAAATGTTAAATATTTACCATTCCCCTGGTATGTGACCCTGCAGATTCCAGCTGTGATGGGTAGCAGCCACATTCCTCCCACAGGAAGTTTATCCTTCCTCGTTCTCTTTTTTTTTCCCACCTCCTCCTCCCTGTCCTGACAGTGCTTTTGAACATGGCCAGCGGCTCAGACATCAGCTTAAATCTCCGTCCTGAAACACACTAACATGTCACATGTGTCACTGCAGCTCGGACTGAGGCTTTCCAGGACTAACAGGGTTTTTTTTTCAGAGGCCGTGTCAGAGCTCTGTTTCATTGCTTTGTGTAGAGTTCCTATAATATCCACTTGTGTCTCTTTGCTTACTCTACAGTACTTTTAAAGTTTTCAGATCCAACAGCTGGAGACATGTCAGGGTTTTGTTGTTCATAAATCCAGGTCCTTATGGCACTGATTAAGATTAAGCAGATTTGTACCTTACACTTTTCTCCTCTTCCTACAATAAAGGGCGACCCTCATTACAAATCCACCCCTCCTTTTTCTCATTAATTTTTAACCAACACCTTTTGAGTAAAATGGATTAAAATGTGATCATCTGTCCTGTGTTTGCATGTAAGACCTTTATCACATTGTCATATAAACTTTTTTTTAACTCTTCCCTTTTTTAATGGGGCCGCTCTAGTCTACAATAACTGCAAGCACATAATGTGTTTGTTGTATCATGTTACATTCAAATAACTTTGGTTCCTGATATTTGAAGGCTTGTGGGGGGCTGCGTCCACATGGATAACATCTGTCTCATTAAGGCATTTCATTTTTTTTAAACTTTTAATCAACTGTTCCATTAAAATTGCATTTTGGGTCTAATCCCTCAATGGGAAAACCACACTTTTGTCACAGCAAAGAATACGACCAAATTTCGGACATAGCTCGGGTGAAAAGAAATGGGAGTCGTCCGATTTCACAATATCCCCGACACAAAGCATCTCTTTACCCTTAAGACCCCAGGCACCCCACCCCCTCAGATGTAGCCTTTTGTTGTGTGCATGTGACTGTAGAAATGGCTCGGTAGGAAATGCCAGACACCCACAAAAAAAGCGAGAGAAAAATAGTTGTGGGAGCCACCCTCTGCATCAATTCAGCTGCAACAAGAAGCATTTTACAGCTGGTTTATTGTTATTCCTCTGCTGTTTAAGCTGTCTTTCATGTCAAAAGTCTTTTCCTGCTTACAAATCACCGGGAAGCAATCCCTTTGGCCGCGCTGCTGTGCCCTAAGCCCCTTCCTAGGGTTCAGTCCTTTGATCACCTGTAACGTTGGCCATCAAGTTAAAAAATAGAGAAACGGGCTGCTGGGATAAGCTTGTGTTCTTGTCTGGAACAGAGGAACCCCCCCTCTCTTCTTTCAGGCTATTCCTTTTTTCTCTTTCTCTCGATGGGCCTGGGAACAAAATCGAGGCAAAAGCAGGGGGGCTGTTGCGGTTGTTGGATTGTTTGGAGAATGATTACGCTTCAGCTGCATTAACGAGAAGACCTCGTGGTAAACAAATTGATTAATTAATTAGCTTAGAAATGCAGCGCTGCATCCCCGAGAGAGACACACAAGCAGCTGTAACCTTTAACCCCAGGCTTTAGATTCAAGGTTAAATGTGCCGCAGTGTCCTCTGAGTGAACACCACTGTCACATCTCGGCCCTCAGTCAGAGGCCCAGACCAGTTGTCACCGCTCCTGAGTTTTAAGACGTGCTTAATTGGCTTCCCCGAGTGCCCGAGGAGGGGAAAGGGAGAGAGCTAGCTTGTTACGAGCCTTTCTGTTCCAGAGGAGAGAGGGAGAGAAGGGGTGGGGGTCCCTTATCAGCCATCGTTGGACACCTCCGGTGGCTATTAATCAGAGCCAGAGCCCGACTGGAGCCAGAAGAGGATCCGCGGAGGGGTGGGGGGGCTGAGCCTGGAGCCTTCTTTGGGCCTCACTGACACCCTCATCTAGGAAACCTCAGCAGACAGACACAAACACTCCTTCCTCCACTCCCTCCTCAAGTCTGAGGGTATACACAAGTACAACCCCTCGCGAGCCCTCCTCCACTCCTCCCGCCTCCTCACTCACATTGATTTAGGTCCCGTTTAGCCCCCTCTGGCCAGGGTCCATCCATTCTTGCTGGTGTGACAGGTTTATGTTGCCCCCTTACTGTGTTATTATATTGGTGCTGTGCTGCCAGTTACTATTGTGCTAATGAAAATTTAGCACCAGACATAATATTCTTTTTCACAGGATGTGCCCCCAGCATGCAAAATATCTCGAGTGCATTTATAGGATTGAAAGCGCTCATTATTTTTAATGTTAGCGACAGACCAGGCTGAAAAACAGTTTTATGGACAGGAAAACAACCATTAGGTGTTGTCAGTGTTGGCGTGTTCGCTAAATGAATTCAATCTTCTGTACAAACTGGCTAGCTCAAGGCCTTTGACTTCTCTGTCTGTGTTCAATCATAAAGACTTGCGCTGGCACAAAAGCCTGATTCCTAACAACAGCAGCCGGACTCGTCAAAAGCTAAGCTAGCAGCTCTCTGAGGCGTTAAGATACATGCTAATAACAGTATGCTAACGTTGAGTTCCTTCCGCGTTGGACATGCCAACAGGTAACACTCGACCAATTTTGTTCGGCGTTGTTACCAAAAACAAGCACAGCTAGATATTGGATTCACAATTTGTGGCTTTTATGCTCTTTTAAAGCAAGCCCCAAGTGGACACTTGAGGTACTGCAGTTTTAAGCGCTTCATTGGCCTCATTTTTACTGCTGAACAGGTGGTGCCTTTGCTTAATGTTTGCACAACGGAAGGATATTAATATAACTACAGTCAATGAAAACCAAGTGTATGGCTTCAATTGGACTCACTAGAGTATCCGTAGAGTAATTCAACAATGTTGATAACACCAGGGGTCTTTTCCTGCTATAAATGTCTGAATTAAATATACATCCCATTGAAATGTACTGTATCAAAGTTAATGCATGTTTGTAAGGTTGGCATGTAGGCTTTTAATCATGTCAATAACAAAGATTTCCTTTGCTCCCTCCCAGGGTTTCAAAAAAGACTAACAATCACCACAAAAGCTGTTATCAATAGTGCCAGATTCATTATAACAACAGTTCTCACAGGAGGAGAGGCACTGGGGGAACTTTCTGACGGATTTCTATTTTAAATGGAAAGCTTCTGTGGAGTGCACTACAAAGCGCCATGTGTAAATATTGAATAATGAGCCGCTTTCAAGTCCTCCACTTTGTATCTGCGCAGAAAAAAAGTCATTAATGACAACTTTTGGTGTGGTTTACATCACAAGAGCCCATGAAACGCACTCCCCAGAGATAAATTTGTTATTATTAGTCTCCAAAGGCCTGAGATTTACAAGCCCTCGTGCATTTGCACTCAAGATGTGTTGACACACTTTCTTTGAGACACATGTGACAAATATTAATGAGGCTCTCATTTGCAGCTAAAACATGATGCTTGAAATTAGTCATCAGTTGGCACTCAAACAGAATCTCCCACAAGGACTGAGCCACTGCGGGTTTGTATGTGCCACAGATGGCACACCAAGATCCTTACATCACCATTTTTTATCTGGTTAGAGTGACTCAGCATTTTCACTAAAGACGAACGAGAATGACTCAATCACGGACTGACAGAGATGTGTTAGTGTTCCTGTGGATCCTTAAAATTATCTCAAAATGTCTCCAAAAATTTAAATAGCACTTTGACTGATATAAATATGAATACTTAATCAATTTGACACTTCCTTGATTATAACCCATGATGTTTTATAATCCTTTCCATGTTCAGCAGACTATTTCTTGCATTCAGATCTCATTCATGACTTACAGTCATGACTTAACTCTTTTGTCATTGTATTGGACTCGTTATTGTTTTAATTGCCTAATTTTCTTTGGTGATAGTCGAGTAGGGGGGAATAATAATCCAGGAGTTATGAGTTACAAGTCAGGTGCGGTCATCCACAACCAGAGCTAATAACAGCAGAGTGAGCTGCATTCAGTAACCTAAGATGTTGTTCTAATAATAGATTTATTGCATTGGTCCAACTGGAACTGGACTGTTAAATTTCATGTAAATCAATCAATCAATCAATCGATCAATCAATTTTTATTTATATCGTGCCAAATCACAACAGCTGTTATCCCAAGACACTTTCCAAAAAAAGAGGAGGTCTAGACCACGCTCATTGTTTGATGAATTACCAAGACCCGACCTTAAGATGGGACAGAAACTGGTTTGGAGAGTTCTGCTCATGGTGAAGGGTTCACAAACGGGGCTTAAACCCAGAGGTTTAACAGCAGAAATCTGTTGCTAAGAAGCTGAGAAGCAGTCATGTATTTACAAAAGTTACAGAACTGTAAGACTGACAGTGATTTCATCTTTTGGACATACATCCCGTTAGCTACTTGCTAACCTGTTTGTTGACTGTTTTGGTACGTGGTGTAGTTGATCAACCGGGAGACGACAATCAATTCTTACTTTGTGCTTGTGAACCAGGACAAGGACAGTAGTCAAATTAAAATCACCTAACTGAATTATAACTGTAGCTCCAATTAACTGCATGTTACTAAACGACTGAAACACCTGATGACAGAGAAGCACAAAGGAGAGCAGTCGATAAAACACAACAACAACAACAACAACAACAACAACAACAACAACGTCAATGAGCAGAGTTGAACTAACTGCTAAAACTTTAAGTGGTGGAGAGAAACAACCAGAGCACCTTTGGATCCTGCTGAATTTAGAGAAAATCTTTAATTTGGCTTTTAAGATTCAAAAAATGATAAATCGTTTTTATTATATGCTGAGGGAACAGTACGTCACTTTGGACAAAAGTGTCTGCTAAATGTCACCGTAACGCTGAGATTCACAGGATACTCAGAGGTATATAAATGGACATTAGGTTGAATTTATTTACTCCAGGTTAACGGCTATAACAGTTAAGTGATTGTCAAGGTAATGTGTTCAAATTTACAGAATGACAATGAAACAAATTTACAGAAATTGGTTGTTCTGTGTGACATTTTTTGTACTTTTTAAAAAAATTAACAAATGGATTTTTTAACTGATGCAAATTGTTTGTAGGGTTTAACAACTATTTCAGGTGACATGGATGTAAACCAATTTTGATATCTAGGACAAATAGTTTAAAGATGTTGATAATTGATTATTGAAAAATAAAAAAAGTAGTTTTAGTCACTTTTAATTGCTCTAATTCCGCTGTGCAAAAATGGTATTTCTCTTTGTTTTAGTTTTAAAAAGTCTTAAATTGTCAATAGTCTAAAATCATTCACTCCAGCATCCTGCATATCTGAATTTGAATATTTGATGATTCATGAAAAAACAAGAAAATTAGAAACCGGGTAAACCCCTCTGAATAGATTTTACTATTTATGGTGGTCAGATGAAACTACTCAGCATATTTCCTGCATGACACACACACACACTCACACACACACAAACGTTTGTGTTTAATATAACTTGAGGTCAGGATTTCTCATGAGTAAAAGCACCGCGTCATGTGAAAAAGCACTTTTACACACGCTCTTTTTAGGAGCTGCACATGTTGCCAAGGAAGTTGACTCAGCGTTGCTTGGCACCGCCGTTACTCACCAGGACTCATGGAAATAAGTGCTGAAAGTTTGTGTAATTTTTTCTCTCAGAGACTTTAAACTGATTATTTTTCTCATCCCATGGTCAAATGAACTCTGATGAGTCATGAACGAACCATCGAGGAACACTTTGGCACTGTGAGTAACACAAACAGTCCCCCTGACGTCTCCCTATGCGTAAATGGGGCAGATCTCGGATATGAAGGTAGAGTTTGCCAAAAATAATACAACGTGAATATGGTTTGTATTACTGCTGCATGTAGTCATAACATAACTGAGCCAGTTTGAAGTGACCTGGCATGCAGCTAAGAGCGTCCACTTTACACTCAATACAGTAAAAATACTTAGACGTGTAAACAGGCTGCAGAAGAGGAACTATTTCTACAGTTTGGATGAAAGTGAGCCGCAGACTTTATACATGGATTATACTGTCTTCAACAGGAGAAAAGGGCAATCTGAAAACCTGACTATATTTAATCGAGGAAATTTAAAACCAACTGAGGCTCTGCGTGTTTTAATAACACAGTAATTCATTGGCCAAGCTTGTGTAAGCACTTGCTGTCCGCTGTACAGGAAGTCTAATTTAGAGGACCCCATCATGACGCTTACAGACTGAGTTAAGACACTGACTTTTTTAATCCTTAAGATTGTAGTTGGTTTTGATTGATCATTTATTCAGCTTTGAGAAGCTTGTGTGTTCACCAGAGATTACATACAGGTTCAGACTGTGTCACAGATCCATGGCATGAGATTTATTTCCCATCCACATGGGCAGATGTCAGTCTTACCTGGGATTTCCCCCACATCTGGAACATGATGTGTGATTGGCATCAATGTAAGTTTAGCCTTGTCTTTCTTTTTTTTCTCCATCTTTGCCCCCCAAAATCTTTGTCACCCAATAACAATTTGAGACACTAAGTTTTAAAAGAGTTGGTTTCCCCTCTTATATGACAGGGCTCGACAGTGTGACCGTTTCACTTGCATTTGCGACTAAAATTAGATGTGTGCGATTTGTAAAATATATTTAGGGGCACATGTGAGCATAAAAAAATTAGCAGAGGCAACAAATGTGTTTTCATGTAAATACCGCAGTGAAGTTAGTTTTAGGTTGGATATCTGACGGGCATTCACCGTGGATCTACCGGTATCTTCTCACTTCCCATAACCGGTAATAGCAATAGCATGGTTAAATCTACTCTGCATCCTCGCTGTCAACTTCAGGTGTTGAATAAGGGACCATCAATAAATTACTGGTTGATGTTCTCAGAAAAGGCTGTTTTTCTACAATAGCTTCCATGTCATGACCAATTGACCTAAAATTGATTTCAAATAATAATGTTGACCAATAAGACAGACCTCTTTATTTCCCTAATTTGTCCTCATAAATGTTTTGTGTTAAATTTAAAGGCAAATTTTGAACATTTTCTTCAATAACTTCCATGTCATGTGACCAAAAGACCTAAAATTCATTTCAAATAATAGTACTTAAGTTGACCAATAAGACACACATTATTTGATCAATTTTCATTGTGCCTCTAAAGTTCTTTGTGTGCTCCTTACTTTTTCAACTTAGGAGCACATGTGCAACTTAGTGTCAAGCTCTATATGATGATATGTGCTCACACCCAAACAGCCAACCTGTGAAACCTCAGAATGAGACAGGTATTAATCACACCTTGGTGTATGAAACACTGCAGGGTACCTGCTGTGGGTGATTTCACCTCTTCTGCATGCTTCAGCACTTTACCTGTACGCCCTCAATCTGCTTTCAATAGACGTTAACACACACACAAATCAGCAGCGCGGGGTGAGACAGGTGAACAGTTACCGGTGAGTGTGTTTCGTGGATGATTAACACGGTTAAATGACCTGCACAAAAGGTGTGTCTGTTTGCTTTGATACTCTCAGCAGCAATGTATGGTGAGCTATACAATACACCTGTCTCCACTGCGACAAAGCCCTCCTTCATGGGAAATATAAAGGACAGGTTACATAAAAAAGTCAGCGTAGGTAAACTTTGCAGAAGTAGTTCAAACTGTCAGATTTTCTCCTCCTCTTAGTAGTTCAAGCATTTAGTCCAAAAGGAGTTTCTTCTGGTTGAGCTTTCTTGGAAGTGAACCTGCACTTTCTTTGAATCTCATTTTACAAACATGCTACTGATTTCAGCTCTTTCACAAATGCCCTGCAGCTAGCACCCGATTCTCAGAAAATGAGGGAAGAGGTGATTAACTTTGGCCGTGCTACAGCGATAACTGGAGGGCGATGGTTACACAACCTGCTCCCATGCTAGATATGGTCATTGTGTCAGCCAGGGTTCGGAAGTAAACCTGAAAGCCCAGTATGACAAGCAAACAACAGGAAGGAAATAATCAATTTGAGGCTTTTAATGAACAACTCCCTATCTGGCCTCTTTGTCAGTGCAGAATTGCCACACGCTGGTTAAACATTAGCCCCGGTGATAGTACAGTTTTAAGGTAGTCAGGGGCAGCCGAGCGGGACAGCACACAGGAACTTGCTGCACAATGTCGGTGAACTCGGGCTGAAGACCGAGAGCTCAGACAGGATGGAGGAAGAGCAAACACGACACAATGAAGATGCTGAATGCAATAAATTTAACTGCTGAAACAGTATTTCTGTCTTTGTTAGAGGCACTTTAGAAAATGTTCATTGTCCTCAGGTTTATTGGTTCAATCGGTCACGGTCAGGGGAGTGTTTGACTCAACAGAAACACTGTTAACACTCTTGAGTCGCCGATCCAACAAAAACTGAAATAAACAGAATTTACAGGATGCTATTGTCAGAGAGTTTGTGTTAAAGGGATTAAGAGGCTGGCAGAGTTTGTTTTTCTCTGTTACATTGCTTCATCTAGGCTGTCTATATATTCATTTGACTATACTTTCATGAGTCTGTAAGTATTTTAGAGCTACACTACATTAAACAGATGCTGTTCTTTAGTTGCATGGAGGTAATATCCAGATTAGTTTCCTTGTGTTTCATGTGCTTTTCTCCTAAACTGTTTCCTTCCACAGCGCTTTAAAAGAAGGTCAACAAGACGGACAGAGTCCAGAAATACATGCACCTGCAGAAACCAGTCCAACTTTCATAAACCAGGACTCAAATTGGCAACCCTCTAGTCCCTGAGAAAATCCCAACAGACTGAGCAACTGCCGCCCCTCGATGTGTGAACTGAATTCCCACCTATAGAGAAAGGATAATGTTTAAAGTACACTTTCTAAACCGTTTTCTTTGCACCTGTACTGTCAGTTTGGTTCTCATGGACTCGCCGGACTTTCCCTGCTGATTGTTTCGGTGAGGGTTCCTCTGTCCTTGGGGAGTTTCCTTTGTCTTCTCCTGAGATGGTCTGAAGCTTCCTTCAGAGATAAAGGGGGGGAAATGTCACGGCATAAACCTGATTTGGCCGGGAATCCCTTATGTCATGACAGGGGGATTTTGTCATGCTGATATTGGAGGGGCAAACTGAGGGGTCACCGCTAAGGTTCAGACTGACATGAGAAAGGAGATCCAGTCAATGACTATTCTGTTGTTGTTCCCTCTTGGGTTACTTGTGTGCTTATTTTTCATATTACATTTCCTGTTCGTATTTTTGTGAAACAAATGTCAGGCAGATAATGACATCATGTCCAGATGTTTTCCAGCACAGCTGGCATAGAGCGCAGGAAACATTTCAGGGATTCTTTTCTCAGGCTACCAGGAAAAAGAGAGCGACATCTGAATCACAAATCAGGCGAAAAACATCTGGACGATGTACCGGTAACTCCAAGAATCAAAATTCAACTTTTGACTGAATTGCATCATCAGTTTATCCCTGTAGACGTACATAGTTGTTATTAAAAAGTGCACATGTATAGTGACCATTGAGTAGCACTGTCAATGAACACTAGATAAACGCATGATTGTTATTCCGAAGGCTTGAAATTATTTCATTAGGTTAGGTAAGGACGAATCCTCCCGATGTCCTTTGGGTGGTCTGAAAATAACATCACATCTGTGGGCAGTGACAGAGTGAATTTACTTGAGCACAAGTTTTTAGTGTTGTAGTTAAGTTTTATCTTTGGAGTAAATCTTAAAACTCAACCAGGGATGTTGAATCACAAAGAGCTGAGTTGAAGAGACTTCAACCAAATTGAAGAAAACAGACACAAAACCACCAGAAACCACTACGTGGTACGGGATTAGTCAAGGTCAATTTTTCAGTATCTTTACTTAACTTGAGTTTCATTTTCGGAGGAAACGTGTGACTTAACTAAAGAGCTGAGTCAGAGACATCAATCAAACTGAAGAAAACAAACATGAAACGACCACAGACAACAGTAATGGTTTAGCTGAGGCACAGGACCTTGACCCCCAATTTCCACTGTATACGGAACAGCTGTGAGAAGGCCATATGTGCCGATCGTAGCTGATTGTTTCCATTCAAGTTAATGTGTCAATTTCCACCGGCTTCTTTCCGTTCAGTGGACTCCCCATCGCAAGAGTTATATTTTTTCCCGGATGCTGCAGCAGGCCGCATAAATTAGCCCGTGCAAGAAAGGAAGTTGGGCACACACACAAAATGAAACATCCGGCTTCTTTTCAGAACTAAACATTACATGTTTCAGGCGGATCATATTACACACCATGCAAACAGTGGGGACAAACAAGTGAAAGGTTAATAGGCAGCATTTCACCCCGATGACACCATGGATGAGGAGATGCTGATTCTAGAAGTCTAGAAGTAGATTTCCTCCTCTGGAAGGACACAATTTTCTGCTTATATGGTTATATGGCTGTCTTTTTAGAGACAACTTGTTATCGCGCGATTGCACCGTGAATCTGTGGGTTCTTGTGAGTTCTCGCGATTCCTGCTGTCCAAAATCCACCACGAAATTCGCCACACAAACGCATCCAGTAGGGACTGGCAGATCGGTGGAAAATAACCCTTACCCTAAACATAGAGATTCGGCAGTCCAATAACGACAACAGCAAAGAAGGATGACAGTTGTACACCGAAGCACTCGTGGCCACACATTAGTTTTTGTAAATGAAGATTGATTTTCATAGTTGAAGATGTTTGCTCTGTCTACCACACACAGACTTCACTTAAGCCTTTAAATACTCGCCATTCACCCTGTAAAAGCATGTCGAAATATGCAGCTGAACATTTCTTTAGTTCTGAATGAGCAATAAGATGTCTCTTATTCTTCCTACTATTTCAGGTTGTATTAATCTCGGTTTGAAGCTGAATACTCAAAAACAGAAACATAAAACAGAACCGCTTAACAAACAGCCAATCAGGTACTTTGATTTGGATGAAGTTACAGTATAATTCAGTTCCAATCAATTTCTCTCCTCGTCAATGGCAAAGGCTGTTTGCTACCACACAACTCATAGAGACAATAATTTAGATTTAAAGGGACATATATTTTTTGGCCGGACTGCAAGGACATCACTGATTAATTCAGAGGGAGGTGGGGCGGCTCGTAGAAAAGTTGACACGCCAGAAAAGTGAATTACCGCGCTGCATCCTGGAATGTAAGGAACGTCGTAAATTAACGTCAAACTGAGTAAGAGGAGCTGAGCTGTGGAGGCTGTTTGTTGATGGTTAGACCATGCTGAATTACTACTTTATGACCACACTTTTCACATTATAAGATTCGCCTTGTAGTAAATCTTTAAACGGGACTGAAGCGCGGGGATGAAGTGGTCGTTTTGAGCGTCATTTGGGACATATTCGGAAGCTCACGGTTGAGATACAGGCCAGAAATGCTGACGGTGTCATGTACATTACTGTCCACGACTCCCAAAGAGACATCTATGAGAGAGTGCTACACATCTACACTAAAACAGGACATTGTTTTACATGCTGGAGATCTGTCCTTGAAATCCAAACACTTCTTCTGTGAATCGTCTCATTTAAAAGTCTATCAAGCAGTTAATTTGCACTGAATAAACGGCTTATTCCTAAGCGGCTTCATTATAGATACAGTCAACACAGAGCTTCTCCATCAGTCAAATGAAGCAGCCAGGAAGTGTGTTAGAACTTTTTCCAAAAAAAAAAAAAAAAGAAAACGCGCACTCTGACACCCTGGATCATTTGAAGTCGCGGAGAAGGAGCCTCATTACCGCCGGGGCCCGCCCGAGGGGGGGTTTCACTCCCAGACGTGGTTTAATGGCAGTAAAAAGGAAAAGGCTTCAAGGTTACGAGACGCTGAATGGCTCTGGAGGAGACAGCCCGCTCTCCCTTTGCCCTGTATACCACGTCACTGGAGCCAGTGGAGTCATAAATTGCTGCTAACACTAACAGTAAACGGATATAAAAAGACTCCCAGTTTCCTTTATATGACCCATTCCCCATTGCTCAGGGGGTTGGTTGATGGGAGCCGAGGGTGTCGTGAATGAATGGGGACGGGTGGAGAGCGTGGAAGGAGGAAGAGCACCGAAGTGACTCAGAGGATGAGATTCTGTATTTGGAGGCCAATCAGTAAACTCCGGCATAAACAGACAAAAACTTTACGGATGATATATTTGATATTTATAATGTCAGATACAGACTTATATATCCTACAAGGGACAACACATTGTGGTTTTCTGATCTGCATCGTAATCCTGCGGCTACATGTGCCAAACTTCGGCTCATACCGTCAGAGATGATGTCAACTTAAAACAAATAACGGTAATTCATCCCAAATGCAGACAAAGATGAAAAAGACAATTTTAAGAGTGAATAAAAGATCAAAACGTTTGTTAGAAGTGTGTTTTTTTTAATAGTGTGCAGAGGAGACACAAGACGCTTCCTAACCGTCAGCTGGTGAAGTTTGGGACAGCCCAAAAAACCCCAAAATGTCATTACATGTTACAGATTACATATGAAGCAAGAGCTTTACAGTTCGCTGTTAAACAGACCACCAACGATGTGTACGCTGCAGCGGCATCTGCATCTAGGGAAAAAAAGTGTTTTGATATCTGACATAAAAAAGAAAGACGTTTGAGAGTTGGAGTAAATTTGAGTAGATTAGATTACATCCCTTCATGTAAAAAGTATAAGTCATAAATGATGATAACCCTCCTGGGTTTAGGGTAAAGTCCCGGGCCACCCTTACAAAACCTTTCACCAAGAAAAGTCACAACTTTTCCACTTAAAAAACTACAATTTAAAACTGCTGAGCATGCAGATTCTTCAGCTGAAAATGAAAATAAATGTCCTATAAACTGATCAACACTGGTCTTATCAGCTCTGTGAAACAAACAGATAATTCAGTCAGTCATCTGCATAAAGAGTAAAATATCTAGTAAAAATCCTGTCAAGCGCTCCTCTGTTGTTGACACGGATACATGTCTCGGAAACTTCCAGCCCCTGTTTTCTGCCACATGATGAAGCACAATAGCGTCTCTTCTTATCTCAAAGTGAACAACCCACCCTGAATTTTAAGCCCATATTTGCTCTCTCAGTGCCGCAGATTAGCCTGCCTTCAGGTGGTACTTAGCGTCGCCCTGAAAATTGATATGCATCAGCTCTATAATTTAAAGGTAGTTTTCGAGGAGGGGGACTGCGGCTCCTGCTCCACCAGTAATGACCATAATGCCTTGTTAACCCCTTCAGCAGAGGTTACATACCCCGATGACGTGGGCCTTAAGTCATCCAAATGGTCGGGTACGAAAGGTAAAGGCTTTCTATCTTGTTTGCATCCTGAGTACTCAAAGACACGGATAATTAACCGAAGATTTGTCACTACTTTTAACTACTGCTGAGAGTGTTTATTAAATTTTACCTCAAGATAAGAACATTTCAGATTTTTGATCATTTTGGTCAATTAGAATAAACGTATAGCAGTTCTACTTATGCACTACAGTCTTTATGGGGGGCATAAATGAACCACTATTTCGTAAATGAGTCGTTTTTAAAGGACGAAATTCGACAATCATCTTCCTGTGTGACCTTTTCCTGCACTTTATGCCGCACTCGTCCCGCTCACCTCTCTGCAGCCAGCTCATTTCAGAGGCCCCAGGCCTGCTGCATGAACTCTGACCTCTGAACTGGAAAGGGAGAGGCTTACGCTAGCTAGCTACAGGCTGATGGGAAACCCAACACCGGCATCCTTCGATACAATTTCCAAGCTTTGCATTCATGCCCCCACCATAACCCTCTCTCCCTTTCTTAGTGCCCGCTAATCCACCTATCTGTGAGACTTTCAGAGTCAGATGGACGTCTGTGCAACCATAAAGACAAGCTCCATGTGAGGCTCAGTTTCTATATTTATTTTATGATGTTAAAGCTCCTTCATACAAACATTTCTGAATGATTTCTCTAATATTTATGTGACTCGTCTTAGTGATGTCTCTCTCAGCTATCAGGCAGAAATAATGCCTCAAAGCATTTTCTTCCACAGGTCTCTTTGTAAAGCACTTCTGTGTTAAGTCTTGTTGATTTTAAGCCAATTGTTCCAGGTCACTTCCTTAAGAGGCTACATAAACAAAGAGAAAGTCCTGCAAAACAATGTCAAGTATGTCTGCATCCTCGAGGACACAGGACAAAAAATACAGGTGGTACTTATGAGAGAAATTCCCCCTTTAGCAGACTCAGAAAGATGCTGCTAAGTTTGTGTAAAAGTTGCAGTTTATACGTAACCTGGGCGATTTTCATTTCTTTTTTCTAATGTTAAAAATGATTGAGAAAGATTTAAATTCAAACACGGTGAATATTTTTCATTTAAATCATTTTAAACCTGCAATTAATTGAAAACAAGCATGAGTTACATACCTAAAAACATAACCTAGAAGAAGTTAAAGTTGCATCACCTCTTCATTTTTTTTTTTAAACCTTTATGTGTTGATGCTGTGACAAACCGTGTTCACAGGCAGTTGGTTTTTGGAAGTAATTTTTAGTCGATGCGGTGATTTCCAGTACAGAGTCGTACCTTTAACCCTAGAACACTATCGCTAAGATTAGTAACACCATCACTATCGCCGGATGATTTTTACCCAAAATAATATACCCAAGAAAAAATACTTGTCATCAAAATATATCAAAATAGGACAATACATGACAAATTAAAGTCGTTTTCTTTTAGTTTTTAACTGTGTAATGTCCAAAGGGAGGAAAAATGTGACAAAATAAACCCAAATATGGCAGATTTTGAGTGAGTAAAAATGACCAGCTGACAAAACATTTCTTATCACCATATGAATTCCTTGAAAATCACTACTTTGTGAAAGTTATTCATAACCACTGCGCTAAATAAAGATAGCATGCAAATTCCAGGACCACTCTTACTGACCTTATACGCCTACATGCAGCTATCAAATCCACCCAAACCTACTTTACCCTCTATCACTATTGCCGGATGAAAATTACCCGAAAATCATGTAAACATGTTTGGTCAGGTGAAAATCACGCGGTGATACTGTTCTAGGGTTGATTTAATAAAGTCCCATTTAAGGGCCTGAAGATTGTAGCCATCCATTATTGTTTTTTTGACCTTTACCAATCATATAATCTGATAAACTATAGGATTTATATTTGCAAATCATCAAACTCCACTGAACGTTTTTTGACATTTTGTGATCAAATTTCAGCATTCAGGAACCATTTGTATGAAAGGAACTTATCATGAATCCAATATCACATCTGCAGGTTAACAGAGTTTGAATCAGACATGATGGAGAGGTCAAATGTCACGGTTGGCTTCACGTCTGTACCTCACAGTGTATATAAGGGGGAAGAGAACACCTGCAGTATAACATAGGAGCAGCCCTCCTATGGCTGAGGCATCAGCGTTATTAAAGGGCTGTGGAGCATGTCTCATTACCAAGAGTATCCACCAAATTACATTTTTCATGGAGAGGGGAGAAGAAAGGCTCGGTAGCAGACACATAATGCCTGAAAGAGTCAGACGTTTCAGTGGGCGACAGGTCATAAAACACCACAGAAAGACGGTGCGAAGGCCAAATTAAAGTAAGGAAGAGAACTTTCAAGGGAAGCTTTTCAACATGCCTCTAGCTTTTGTACCTGTTAAACCGCCTAATACACACTGTATGCACACCTCCTTTGTTTCTCTCTCGCTGACACATGGCAGCCACAACCACGCATTAACGAAAATTTCAGCTCTTTTATTTCCTGGTTTCCTTTCATGGCACATTTTCATGCTTTGCCACACGTGCGCCGAGCTCTGACAGACTTTACGGCCAATATATTTTCAGTGCAATTTGTCTTCAGAGCAGAAGTGACATTGCTGTAACATTCAGAGGCTAAAAGGCTCATAAAGTGCTCTCTGTCTGTTTCTAACCATACCATGTTCTGACTTCCATTAACCTCCACCTTCGTGTCCAGTTACCAAACACCCTTGGAGATGAAGTGGCCTTCATAATCGTGTATATTTCATCAGGTCTGGCAACACTGTATCCACAAAAACTTGAAGTATGTGGGGCAGTGAGAGGACACCCAACGCTCGGATCATCATGACATTGCAAGAAAGTAGTAAAAAGAACAAGTTGCTGTTTTCTGTCGCCGTACGAAGAAAAGTTCAGGGGCCACCGCTTTCAACCTGAGGCTCAGACCCAAGAGAGACGAGATATAAAGACCATCCTCTGAGCTCCACCTCAGAGTCCCACCATATATGATCCCCCACCACTGCCAGGAAGCATCAAGCAGCGGGATCACAGCGAGGAGGAATCCTCTTAGCATTTGAAATAAAGCTCTGTCAGGATCCAGAAATGAGAGGTATGCCGGGAGGAGTGAGACGGGATGAGATGGGATACGGGAGGTGGTGGTGCTGAGTGGAAAGTAAAGCTGGAATGTCAGGAGAGGAACCTGGCTGTCATCGTCAGGAAGTGGGAGTGAAGGGCCAGAGGGGGAGCAGCAGGAGGGGTTCGAGAGGAGACAGCACTAATTTAGGAACACATCCTGCAGCACTTTTAGCAGCCAGGACTTCAATTTAAGCTGCGACATGGGGGGGCTGAAAAGTACAGCTGATGCAGAAGTGTAAAAAAAAAAAAAAATGCAGTTCCTCAAGTGTCCACTTCCTGGGTGACTCTGAAAGCAGAGGACGGTTTTTCGTCGCAAAAACAAGTAGCTCAAGCATTCAGCGAAGTAAAGTCAAGGGAAGCGTTCTCTACAAGGCGTCTTTCTGAAAGTGTAATGGTGCAAACTGAACATGAATCATCAGAAATGCAGAAATTTCAGTTAACGTTTGACTGTCTTAAAGAGATTTTCCGGTGTAAAATTAAGTTAGGGTCAAACACACCGTAACACCAAGTTAGACACCCCGTCGAGAGATGAATGTTGCCGACCGCTTGCCGCACGATAGCAATACAGAGAGCCACGCGCTCAACCAAATCGCCATAAATAATGCTCAGAACAGCACCTAACTTCATCAACAGGACATATAGGGTCCCAGCCATAGTACTAGACACCAAACATCTTTTTAACTTTGCCTAAAGAGACTGAACACAACTCACCCTCTCTCCTCCAGCAGCCACTTGTTTGTATGGAGACCACCAGGCGAGTCCATCGACTACAGCGGGGTGACGCAGCTCAGGGAATAACATTTATGATTTTTTCCTCATGGAAATACAATCAGACCGAGACGCTGTTCTGTGGATTATTTGTGGTTATAGAATGGCGTTTTGGTTGAGCGCGTGGCTCTCTGTATATCTCTGCTATCTGCTGTCGTTACTAATGTTGGTTTAACTAGAGAAGCAAGTGGTCGACAACATTCATCTCTCAACGGGGTGTCTAACTCGGTGTTACGGTGTGTTTGACTCTAACTTAATTTCACGCCGGAATATCCCTTTAAAACAACTCCATCAACTCTAGCGGCTGTTCCTGCAGGGCTGCCATCCTCCTCTTCCACTCAAAAACAGGCTGTAACTTTACGTCTCATGAGCATTTTTTTTAGATTCTGACACCAAAACTGGCAGGTGTGATAGAAAAACGCAAAATACAAAGTGAAATAAATGTCTTTATTTTCTGAGAGGGATAGTGAGGACTGAACTCTAGATAAAAACAGGAGAGAGCTTGATGGAGGTAAAGAGAGACTTGAGAGCACTCCTCAGTGGAGACTTTCTGCAGAGAGGCTTTTTAATGTCAAACATCTGCTGCAGCTCTGAGGAGCTCTGGTTTTGTGTGTCTGTTAGCATGTGAACGCATACATAGTGTGTGATGCAGAGGAGAAAAAAGAGCAGCAGAGAGGGGAAGATAGTGGTTGTAAAAGAGACGGATAAAGGGTACGTGTAAAATGTGTGGTGTGTGCGCACATGGATGTGTGTTGAGGGAATAATGAATCAGGATCTGAGAGCAGTCCTGGAAGGTTTCCCTCTCCCTCTGTCAGGAGAAAACATTCCACATGGAGGTTAATTTCTCTAATTATCTTCATGTGAAACGGCTGCCAGATGACAACAACAGGAAATCAACACTTTCACGACAGTATTAGTACTTTGAAGTTCGGTTTCACAACCTTTTCAGTGCTCAGCTGAGACCGGAGCTTCAAGATGTCTGCATTAGTGTGACTTTGAAGAATCGAGATTATGTCTCAGCTGTTTAGTGAAACAGCCCTTTAAGTTTTGCATCTTTTTAAAAGTTAAATTTCCCTCAAATATCCCAGTCCTTGTCAAAGAAAGAAAGCCTGTTTTCTGAAAATAACTCCAATGCAGAAAGACAGGTGCCTTTCCCACCCAAATCTGCCAAAATACATTTACTGCAGGGTCACGACCCCCACAGGGTCAGAGCAATGTTTTTCGAAAGTGCCTGCCTGGACCGGCACAGGAGGTGCTCGGATTGGGCACTCTCAGTTTGAGGCCATGTCTGCTGAGCAGCTGTTCGGGATCAGATGCGAGCCCCGTGTGTCCATGCGAGGCTCAGCAAACCCCTCCGATTAGTCCCAGCAGAACCGAGACCGCTGGTGCATTCCTGCAACTTGATCTCATTCGATTTCAACAGCAGTGGGGAGGGGGGACCAGCATCAGAGGGGTCTCATCTGGACAAATATAATTGTTTATCAGGCCTAAGCATTGCCTTTGCATAGAGCTCACGTACTGCGCTGATGACAGAGGCTTTCAGGTTGCTGTGGGTTACCATGAGATTATAAACCTGATTTAATCAACTGGGATAATTCCTGAAGCTTCTGAATGAACCAAATCAGCTGCTCTGTGCTGCATAGTGTATTTTTCATAGACTGTACGGACAACTTGGTTCCGCCTTCCACCAGTATATGGATTTGAGGCCGAAAAGCTCTCAGTAATTCCACATTTTCTTTCTTTTTTCTGAAATCAACATTGCACAGTAGTATTGTACACATTCGGTGGGAGACTCGCCGAGAGTCACTGTGATGACACTCGGCTCATTTATGACCTATACTGCAGCCTGTCACCAGAGGGTGCTGTTCTTGGAGTGGCCCCACCCAGCGAGGAGGCAGACGGCGTCCATTCTATATACAGTCCATGGTATTTTTATTTGTACGATGTGGTGATATAATTTCAGACATCGCTAAATGAAACATCCAATAGTTAGCCTCACTATGACTTCAACCCTACTGACTAACTCACTCTTTATTAGGTCTTAGTTTCAATTAACTGTATTATTAAAGTCATAATAATTACTAATCATAATAACGATGATAACAATAAAAGTTATTATTATTGTCATTATTAAAATAATATCATTACTATCATCATCATCATCATTATTATTAGTAGTATTCTAAAGTTACTATTGCATAAAAATAACAAATAAAATACTAATAAAATAATACTAGTTATTATAATTATTATGAATATAAGTGGTAGTATTAGTATTATTATGATTAATATTACTATTGCATCATATTTTTAATCTAAAGTATTATTATTACTATTATCATGATAACCATTATTAAAATCATTTTGCACTTTTTATATGATTCAATAAACAATAAGCTTTAATCTATTCAACAATAAGTAATGGAGTGGAAGCTGCAGATGAATTCTGTGTATAAATATAAGATATGGTGTTGAGAGGTACAGTTAAAGGTTGTATTTATGTGAGTCAGTGTCAACAGTCTGCAGCAGAGATAAAGCTTGGCTGGTTATTCCTCCTGCGCTTCGATCACTGTAGATATAATGACTTAAACATGAATAAAGGATGGATAGGAGAAGAAAATGAAAGTAAGAGTGGGAAAGGGGAAACTAGGAGAGAAGTGGAGGAAAGGATTCGAGTAAAGGAAGGAAAGAGAGGAGAAATGAAAATCCAAAAACACTTGAATGCCGAGCGCAGCTGCAGAATAGCATTTCATTGGGATCTGTCAGCTCGACTCTGATTGGCCTGACATTGCTAATCCCTCCAGATGTTCAGCATTAACTGATGAGTGCGTGACTGTGTCCTGCAGGAGAGAGCAGGGAGGGGGGGTCTGAGGGGGTCCGAGGCCGCTGTGGCCAGCGGGCTTAGGGTAAACAGGGCCTCTCAGGGACCACTGTCCGTGGGATTTGGGGAGATTTGGAGGACAGGATGATCCGGCATCCGGGAATTAGGTGGCACAGAGCGTAGATTGTGTCAACAGTTTGGGAGCGAAGCTGCACACGTGACTTCCCGTCCCCCCCAAACCACCTCCATTTGCATTTCAGAGATGTTTGTTTGCTCATGTAAAGAAACGTCAGGCTCTGGTTACTGCAGAAAACATGGGAAAACGTGCTGAAAACTCTATACCGACACAGTTTATACTTCCATTCAGCATTGCAAGACCACAACAAGTCGAAGGGATTTGAAAGAGCTTTGTGAAAAGTTTATTCCTGCTTCGGACACAAATCTTTGTCATTGCATTTGAGCTCTCTTTCTCCTTCTATTCCCATATTCTCATGTAAGATACTTCCTCAGGGAAAATGAGCTGTAGGCCCCCCACTGACGTGTCCCATCCCTCCTGCACATTCATGCCTCATGTGCAGCATGTGCCCCATCATTTTAAATAAACAGAGACATGCTTCGAGTCAACACGCTGTAAACTTAAAGCTTCTGTGAGGAGTTTTCAGCTGGTTATGAAACAGAGTGAAACAAATAACCATGCCTCTTTGTGAGCTACAAAAGCAAACAAAACCATCTGCATATGGATCGAGGATGTCTTCACGGGTAATGTCTGAAAACGCTGCCACAGGTTGGTGTGAGAGGAGACGTACAACATGAATCAAAACAGCTTTTTTTCCTCTGCTTTAACATAAGATTGAGATTTTTTTCTTAAAGAGATATTTCAGTATTTTTAAGCAAACTTGCTGCGATGGATGCCAGTCTGCTCAGCCCCTTTAATGAGAGACTGCTAGTAGAAAACGGGATGTTAGGTATGCTACCGGATTACACCAGATTATTCTTCACTTCAAAAGGCTCCTATTGAATCAGGAGTGGTAAAACAGACTAATTGAAACCACACTCTTGCTGGTTAGTTGGATTCATTGAGGCCTTCTCTAGAGATGGGAAGAACAGTTCTTTTGACTGTACTGAATTTTTAGAATCAGTTCACTAAAATGATTCGTTCAAAAGATGAACGCCCCTTCCTCCTCTGCCTGCCTCAAGTCGCTTGGAAGTCATTTGTGTCGTTAACACTCTGACTGACACGTCATTCATTCCCTGTGAGCAAATCACAAGACTCCCCCCGCCTGCTCGCTGGCTGTGTTTTCGCCAAAGAGTCAAAGGCGGCAGTTTCACTCCCGACCGGCACGCCACGCTCACGGCTGAGCTCAACCGAACTGAGAAAGGAACAAATCAGGTCTTGGTGTGATTCCATTCACGTTGTTAACTCAGCAGTTCCGTTCTTTTGAATGAAACATTCATGAACGACACAACACTAGCCATCTCTGGGGTTGGTAAATCAGGTCCTTAATCCGTCCTAAAACCGTCTAGTGTGAGCTCAGCCTTTATTAAGTATAAATCTAATCTTAAAAAAGTCAAATTAGGAGCAGCAGTCAAAGGAAAAAGCTGCTGAAATGGTCATTAGGTCCATAAAAACAGTTTAAAAAGTCAGAGGTTTATGGGAAACAAATGCTTGTTATTGAACTTGGATCTGCCAACAACATGCTTCACATTGAGGTTAAACGTGTTTGCAGTTTTGGCGGCTTACTATTATACTACGTTTATTTAATGATGCATCAACAGACAAACAGCATATACCAATTACTATCATGTCAACAAATCCTTTAAAGTCTGACCTTCTCTTCCATCGTAGCTGATCATATAAAGTCTTAAACTCTACAGGGTGTACTTTGGCTGAATGATGTTGTGTTATTGTATTCAGCCTAAGCTCCTGATATTAGGAAGGTAAGTCAGCACTCTTTGGCAGAGCAACAGCAGGACTCGGAGGTCATGTGACACCCAGAGACTCATAAAAAACTTCTCATCATTACAGCAGAATGAAAAATTGGGTGTTTATTGCTTTGACTTTATTTGAGACCCCATCGGAGGTTACCTTGGCAACAACACGGAGCTATTCACTGGATGCAATTTCTGGAAACGGGGCAAAAACTGGAGAGGTGTAAAGCTATAAACTGTCAGATTTCAAAGACACTCAATAAAGGACAGAAGTTAAACTCATCTCTTTGTCAGTTACTGTTGTCACATCTTACCAATAGCCAGTCTATCATAGTAGTCATGACGATTGATCATTTCCCAAACCTCACCCCTCTTCTTATACTTCCCTGTACCCTGAATTTCCACCACATTCAGAACAGCTCAGATCCGGAACGGCAGCTGCCTGAAACAAGGAGTGTTTTATTTTGAAAAGAAGCCGGATGTTTTATTTTCTGTCTGTGCCCGACTTCCTTTCCAGCACGGACTGATCTGTGCGGAATTTATGCGGCATGCTCCGGCATCCGGAAAAAATTAACTTGAATGGTTACGATCAGCTACAATCGGCGGATACAACCTTTTTGTAGCCGTTCCGGATGCGTTGGAGGTTGGGGTTTAGGGTGATACTCTTTTAAAGGATGTCTCACTGGGACTCATGGGTAGTGGACATGCTGAGGCAGGGGCATTGCTTTTCTCTCTCTTAAAGGAAGCAGAGGTGCATGCTGTATGTGTATAACTGACAGGTCCAACCTGACACACCATTCTTGCTGATACCTTCCCCTTGTGGAGATGCCAATAGTAATATTTCATACTCAGTCATTAACACTAGAGCCACACTAAATCATCAAACTTGCATTAAGAACCAAATGTTGGGAGATTTGCATCAGGGCAGCATGATTTACAGTGTATGATACAGTGTGTTAGATACGGAGGTCATCTCAGTGCTCATGTCATTGTTGTGGAGACGTACCCTGAAGACCTCGGCTTGTTTTGAGGCAACAGACCTCATATTGCTGCCGTGACAGGCCGACCCACCCGCCTGCCTTTCTCTCTCCAAAATAGACGAGCAGAATGGAAGCAGCTGCACTCGGCCCCGCTGGGATCTGAGCCGAAATGAAACTATCAAATGCCTGCACACCGAGGACAGATTTCTTAATGTGTGAAAGCTGCACTGTGTTCACGGACGTGTTTTGTCTGCACTTTTGGACTTGTTAATATAAAGGCTTTTACTCCTGCAGATTGGTGTTCGGTTATTAGGCAAGAAGAGGCTGAAAGGGGAGTGTTGGTGGTTCTGCTGGGAAATCAGCTGGTTAAAATAACTCTGCATGTCTTTGGCTAATAGGGAAGGTTGGATGAGGAGACGGGGGTGAAGAAGTGGGTATAGTTAGACGAAGACAGGGGGTGCAGAGGATTTTTTTTTTATTTTTTCAAAAGAGCTGGCGGGCTTCCGGCTCCCTGTCTGAAACCTCGCCACAACTACTCTATTAGCATGCTCAGCTGTGCCGCTGTTTTTCTTTATTCACGCAACTTATCACAACCGACAAGGCACATGAGGCCATCAGAAAAGGAGCCTGTCAGAGTCCCATTGTGGCCTCAGCCCTCGGCCTCCCTGCCTTCACCCGGCCATTCACTCTCAGCTGTTGACGGGAGCCAGAGAAAAGCCAGAGGCATCATGGGAGCTGGGAGTGCACTTGTGGCACTGGCTGTGATTGACAAAACTCTGGCAAAGGAAATAAATCAGTAAGAACAGAAAGAGAAGCTCTGATGAGCAGTTACAGAGTTTATTTACTGAAGCTCTTTCCTTGCTTATTTTTCGGTAAACATAATTTTCACTTCACTGCAGCTAAAAGTCAAACATCGTACTTTTGACTACTCTACATTTCATTGCAAAATGTACTTCAATAATACAGAAAAGTGGAAGTGCTTTTTGTTTATTTTTTTACATAACAACAAGCTGAAGTTCATCAAAATGACACTCGAATTATATTTTTTGCCGATGTTGCTTGCATTTGGTTAATTTTGGACATTGCAGACATGTTAGCATGTGCTGAAAATAAGAAAATAGACATTTCTCTCCAGCAGAAGGTAATAACATGAGCAACTTCTGAATTGGTATTAATTTTATCATCGGTGGATCAGACTCAGTCACCTCTGTGAACTTCGCAAACTTCTTGAGACGTTGTTTTCCGCTTCTCATTTCATTTTAAAAATCTTGAACTTCTGTTTGCTAGCGCATTTGATTTGACATATGCAGAACAAAAATAACCAATTTAATGTCATTTTACATTTGAGAGAAGTCATCAATACATGTTTTATATGGTCTAGAAATTGCACGGGCTGCATGGTGGTGCAGTGGACAGTGGATGGTTGTTTATCTGCATGCTGGCGCTGCGACAGTAACTCGTAACTCATCTCTCACCCAATGACAGCTGGATTTGACACACAAAAACATAGATATATATACATTTGCTGTAAAGCTGAGTTTGGATTTAAAAGAAAATGTCTACTCACAGGGTTTTATTCCCACTTCTCTTCACAATCACCCTCTGCTGAAGCTTCAGGTGCAGAACTCTGACTCACCACCAGATCAAAACGAATGATATCTCTGCTCCCTGACTATTAACGAACTACGACAAACATCGCAGTGAAGATGCAGATGAGTGTCACCGCCTTTTCTTTGATTTCTGCCTCTCCTATGTAAAATCTCATCCTGCTTTGGCTCGGCGTTTTCTGCTGAGTTACCAAGCGTGCTCAGATTAGATGTCTGCTCCAAATTAGACTCTCTCAACCATCAAGTCTCTGGACAACTTCATGCATCTGACAGCGGAAAAAATTAGATTGCAAACATTTTCCTTTGGGGGAGGCATGCAAAGTGCAGAGTGCATATGATGTAAAATAAAAAGTGCTAACAGTAGTCTTTATATTTCAAACCTGCTCATAAACTTTTGGTAGATTTGAAGCTGGACAGATGTTGGACTGGAACATTTTGGAGGTACGCTGACATGGTTGACTTATCAACCTTTTTTTGGCTGGTCACTGTAGTTTAATCAGAACTATTATTTTCCATGGCTGTATGCTCCTTCAGGTGTTTCTCAGTGGCATCCAAACAATCTACTGTGATGAATTATAGTTGTCCCCCTGCAGAGTCAGAAAATACTTTGGCAGCTGCACTCTCCTCTTAAAGGTGGGGTAGGCAGGAGTTCATTAAAGAAGCATCTTTTTTTTGTGGTTTATATACAAAAAAGCTTTTAATATCAGTCAATAGCTATTAGTTATTGATGATATTTGGTAATATAACAATATCCCTGTGTTGTCAACATTTTAACATTTTTGAGTGGTCTGCTCATTCTGACTGTAAACAAAGCCGTTCTCCATCTCCCCGACCTAATTGGTTGTGAGGCAGACGCTGCTCCCTCGTGTTGTGAGGCACGCTACACGTCCTTGAATAACGTTCAAGAGCCCAAACAAAGTTAGTGTGCTACAATATTGGACAATAGAAACCAACCAGATAATTGCCTGTAACCTTTCTGCTGGACAGGTAAACCGCTTTAACAAAGTCAGCCAAGTGTCTGTAACAGAAGTGTTTCTTGTCAAACAGGACCTGCTGTAGCGTGTTGTAGCGCCATCGCTAAACTGTCCTCCCTCGGGTCCTGGACTATGTCACTTTATCCTAGTTGTAGACGTCCTGCAAACATTGTGTTTGCTGGTAGTCTGTTGGCATCTACAGTAGCACCAATGCTTTCTACTTTCACCTTGACTGGGCCCCATTTGTAATTATCTGAAGTATTTATCTGCATTATATCTGAATTTAAGTGGAACGATATGAGCGATTAGGAGCGCCTGTTTGTGGGCGGGGCTTGCTGGAGTAGAGCGGGAGGGGAGAGGAGGAGCTGAGGGGAAAGCTGGTTGGGAGGGGTAGAGTTTACATTGAAGATTACTCCTAAAAACTGGCGCTTTCGCAGATCCTGCCTACTGCACCTTTAAAAACTTGATTTCTTAATCTTGTGATAAAATCGTGGACGTTTAAACCTTGCAATTTCCATTAATTAAAATATCATATAATGGTTCATTTTGGACCTGACCCTGTAGGAAAAGTTGCAATACTGAGCAGAACATGCATAAAGTTACTCCAATGCTGTGTTCTCCAGGAGATTTCCTGAAATTTTAAGAGTGGGCTGCATGTGTGAACACCTTCCTCCAACTGCAAACTCCCTGATAACATATCTGCAAGACGTCAGGTTGAGTCGATGCAAGAGCACAACAGATAGTAGGAAAATCTATCCGAGGTGAGAGTGGGGATGATCGAGTTCATGTCATGTGAGGGGCAGCTGGTGCAGCCTTTGTGCACATAAGGTCCATAATGTCCAAATGCTCTACTAGCTGGATGTAAACAAGCAGAGAGGACAGACGTGTTGTTGTCTCTTACTGAGTGTAAAGACTCTTTGTGCTCTGTGTTTGTTAGCTAACCACATGATGAAGTTATTTACAGGCATAAGCACTTCCTTTTAGTCCTCATCTGCGTGCTCCAGGCTGTATTCAACTCTGCAAGCTGGGAGCAGACAGAAGCATGTGATGAGACATGTTGGGGTGAATCTTTGTTGTTGTTGTTGTTAAGGAGAGTCGAGCACTCCTCGTGTGTTTTCTCTCTCTCTCTCTTTCGGTTGAGTTTGTTCTCTGCACAGTAGGAAACGCTTCTGACAACCACAGAGCCCGGAGCGAGAAACACAACACCGAGCAGCTCTGAGGAGGCAATCCACCATCGGCTTCTTTATTTAGGAGCATAATGGGATGAGTGGCATGACGTGACTTGTAAATGTTCAGAAAGAGAGAGAGAGAGAGGGAGAGGGAGAGAGGAGGGAAATAACTGCAGACTTTGGTTCATATCATCACAGGTCACAGAAGAAAGAAGCAGGTTTGCTAAGGTACGATTTTTACGCTTTTAGAGTCATAATTATTTCACTTTTGCTCTGTAGTGTTTCTGTAGTTTTGTAGGCTTTACCTCCTTGATATGAACTGGCAGGATTTAATGTGATTTCTCAACCCCAATTGGCTCAATTTGTGCATCTGAAGCGATTGTCATTCTGTAGGAAGCAATGATTTACTCACAGACACTGTTGGCCTTCTGCCAGTTTAGCAGCTCTTCTAGGAACCAGGAGAGCTTTTCAGGAGAAAAGGAGCTTTGAATAAACTTCAATCAGGTTCTCGTTCAACTGGATCAAATATGGTGGAGTCTGTACTCTCCATCCATAAAATAAACTGTCATTGTGGAGGGAAAAAGTATAATTAAGAGTTTTAAAACATGGATGAAGTCAAAGTGATATCACTCACCGGTTTCATGAAGATACAGAATAAAGAAATGGGAATATTTAGAGATATCAAGCAGTTTGGTTTTAGACTGAGATACACCTTTGCTCACCCTTCCTGTTGTGAAGCAACGGTGGCCTTCAAGGACAAAAAGCTGCTGTGATGCGTCATGAATATGACCCTCCGTCTATTAATATCAGTAATACTCCAACTGGTGCATTTGGCCACCCATTACACAGAAAAACATACTTAGTACCAGTTTGAGCCGACAGCCTCTTCAGAAAAAAGACCTGCTAAAGATAAAGTAACAATGCTGGTCGCTGTATTGGAAGAACTGCCCTAAATTAACTTTGGGCAACTCATGAACAGGTAACTGGAGTTGAATCGAGGCAAGTGTGGCAAGTTTGGAAGAAAAAGAAAGCAAACTTGTATGGTTGAGATACAGTTTCCAGTTCTAGAGCTGCTGCTGATGCTAAGACAGGATTTCTTTCTAGGTTTCCTTTTGCAAAAGCCATGGATAAAAGCAAATATAAAACATTTAGAGTGTCTAAAACAGATCAAACAGCCACTTTTAACCCCTAAATTCCACTAGACCGCTTGGTTTAGCAGTGCATTTGACAACTTCTGTATCCTAGCAACAGTAAACGTTGGTGAAAATGTGAGGTAGCGGGTGCTGCCCAAGAGGCGACCTTCAGTCTTGATAAATGAAGCCGATGCAGATGGGCTAGAAACTTGCAGTTCTACAAATGTCCACTTGGGGTTCGCTGCCCAGAAACTCCAGAAACTCTGCATCAATGTGTTCATTAATTATGCAGTCTATGGTGCTGCCAGCACAAAGATTACCTCTACAGACCTTCAATCATTTTTAAAACCGATAAAATTATCCCAAGATTGAAATATATAGTGTCAACTAATTTAGTATGTTAATTAGTAGCTGGGTAATAATCTATATTTTGCAGGTTGTGTGAAATAGAGACAAGACCCCACTACAACCACCACCCAATCTTTACTTTGCGGGTACCAGTGTTTGAATGGATTTCATATTAAACTATATAAAACACTGTAACTACCAACTATGGTCATATCATTAAGTTTAGTATTAGTGCGACGAAGCTCTCATATCCCGTGTTTTCTTTCTAACACAGTGGGAAATAAATATTCTGATGCAGAGCACACTTCTTACTTCACGACACACGGTTTTCTAAGACAAATGTAGTGTTAATCTGCGCCTTGGAAGCAACAACTTTCTTAACCTTATATGAGCATGCACTGAAGAAACTTCAGTATCTGAGTATTTTGTGGTTTTTGTTGCAGCCTCTCAATGACTTTTCTGCTCAATTTAACTCTTACATCATTAGCTGGAGCCAGACAAAGTTTAAAAGTTGAAGTGGAAATTGAGCAATCTTCGACATGCACCATATTTCATTAATGTGACAAGCTGATAAAATGCCAGCGGGCATCGACGGACTGACAGGCAGCACTCGTTACATTCCAGCTGCATTAATTAACCCTGTCCGCAACACAGGCTCAGCGCGGAGCACAACAGAGGGGCCAGTCGCTGCAGAAAAAGCCCCAGTGTGGCATGTGAAGCACTATCAACACCTCCCTAAGTACAACCTCTGGGTAAGAAATAAATAACACGGCTGTCTTTTCCTCGTGGCAGGGCCAAACATGCTGGTTTTGGATGGGGTTCAATAAGGCTTTGATTCTAGAGGAGGAGAAAAAAAAACTGAAGGAAGTGAAACAAAATCACCATTTACAGCCTCTGACAGCCGGCAGCTCTTTTTTTTCTTTTTCATGTTTTCGCTCCCCATGCCAGTAAAAAGCTCAGGTTGGGAAACTGTCATCTTGATCCTCAAAGCACTGTGAGTGTCAGGGCTCGTCAAACTGGCTCTCACCGATGACATGTGTTAGCTCGGAGCGATGCAACAAGTCGAGCAGAGGAAGGGAAGGGATACCTGCAGAGATACCTCTACATGCTGTGTTACCTGCACAACTGCAAAAGCATTATGTTAATGAGTTTAATGCCTGAAAATGTCAACTTGAAAAATATAAAGCTGTAGCTTTAAGTCCAGATCACTTTTTTTTTTAATGAAAGCCTAATATCCGTTAACAGACCTCACCTTTGCAGGAGTGAAAAAGCTCATCTTTGGGCTGTAAATGAACCCCTAACCCAACAATCCTGAGTGATGTTTTTTTGGCATTTGGCATTTTAAAGATCAAAATAAAAAATAAATATATATAAAAAGAAACCAATAGTTTTTATTGAACAAATAGTTCAATTAGTGAAGCGAATGAAGCAGCCAAGGTCAGGGCCAGGACTTAAAACCACTGCAATGACAATAGCCTCATATGCGGGCGGCGCTAACGCACTATGCTTTCTGCGTGCCCCACTTTTGAAGAGGCACTTTTGAAAACTTTTAGTCACCTAAAAAGTGACTAGACTTGAACTAGCAATCATCAGTGCCTCTTAAACGCACTTTGTCACCTAGAAATGAAGTACCACAATATGAAATGCATAGTGGTACTCTGTTGTACTTCCATGTTTTACCCAGAAGATGGCGTTTGGAAAAGCACAAGTGCTCTAGTGAACAAAGTACGCTGGTAGGGCTGCCATACATAACATCAGATTTCTTACCTCATGGTTATTAACACCAAAAAAAAAATCTTCATAAACGTTACTAAAAAATAAAAACGATGTACTTAAACTTCAACATTATCACCATATGAATCATTTCATATGAAACATGTAGACAGCAAGAGAAACATGATTTTCATCGGAGTGGGTCTTTAAGCCTGTAGGGTACACAACAAGGAAAGATGGATTAGGCCACAGGGGGCGCTAAAGTTGGCGCATACGAAGAGTTCATCATAGGAGTTTTAATTAAAGCAACCTTAAGGAGAGCTGGTTGGATTGTAAACAGTTGAAGACAACAGAGAGGGATGCAGGCTGTAGATCTGTCCCTACTACATGTTGCTGTATCCAATGAAAGTCTCCATGCAGATGTGTAGAGCCCTCCAAAAACAGACCCAAACCTTTGATGTAACTTCTATTCTGGATTTCACATCAAGTCCCTAAAAGAAGAAGAAGCATTTGGTGCTGACCTAAATTTATGAAAACAGCAGAGATGAAATGTGAATGTAGTGTATAAAAAGTGTGATTGAAGTGTTTAATGATGAGGAGACAGCGGAGCGTTCACCAGCTCACTAACTAACTGCTGCTGACAGTCAGAAAAAAAAGCAGAGGAGCGGCTTTCAGCAGCTGGTCGTCAGTGTCCTGATACTGTCACGCTGCTGATGCACTCGCTGTGCAAACACACAAGGACCCACACCGAGCGTATTACCAAAAAGGATCAGTCAACATTTCATCTTTGCAGACGTTCATCTTTGACTGCTCTAATTTTAATGATATAAAAGTCGATTGATTGGAAGTTGGGATTTAACGAGAAGTACTAAAGGTGAAGAAGCTCATCCCCATTTCCTCCCATTTTTATCAAGTTTAATTAGAAGTTTGATTGAATATAAATAGTCGTCAAGATGGGTGTAACTTTAAATATCGTTGGTACAGGGAATTATGGGTCATTCTTCCTTCCCTCCTTTCATAAAGGATGGCCAATAAGGATGTTATTCTTCAAATGGTAGAAAAAGGAAGCAGTGAGACTCCTTTCTTTACCATTTGAAGGATTCAGTCGGCTCTTATCAAAGATATCCTGGTCTTTTCACACAGTTAGGAACCAAAAAAGGACAATTTGAACCCACCCCTGGACTGTCTTTTTCATGAAAGGAGATACGCCCCCTGCTGGCTATCGAAGAAAAACAGGTTAAGACCCTTCTGAGCTGGCTTTACTTCCAACGAAAAGGAGGCCACTTACATAAACTCCATAACAGAGAAAAGGAAGGAACAAAACTAAAGAAGAGCCTGACAAGCACGAGTGGTGTAAACTCAAAAATGGCTGCGAGGCAAATTTTTGTAGATTTCTTAAGCAAGGAGAGCAGAAGGAGATAAACCGTCATGAAGAAACATCATACCAAGAAAAAGGATGAATTTAAAGTGTGTTCTTTGATTCAGATATGCGCTCTAAAGTGACTCAAATCAAACTCAACAGTTCTCCAGTTGCCATATAATCAAAGATAAACACTATTTGTCAGACACTTCCAGTCGCTGAGGTCCTTCCCACCCCTCTCCGAGTCTAATATTTCTCTTATTCCCGTGCCGCCTCTCCATCGGAGGACTTCTCATTTCTCTTCAGCAGCAGTGACACAATGAAAACAGCTCCATGCGGTGCGGCCCACCACACACAGCAAGAGCGCCCAGCCAGTTTATTGGGAAAGGTGCTCTATTGAATTAACCAGCCGCTTTTGTTCCTAAACCAATATTGCAAGACTATAAAGGGTTCAAGGGACGGCAGGCACACACAAAGACCCGCTGTGGAGGTAGAAGGGCCCGCAGGCAGCTCTCCATGAAAGTACAGAGTTTGGTTTGGGTCAAAAGAGAACTCCTGATCTGGAAATAACAGAACATTCCAGAAGAACACAGCTGTCCCACCCAGCCTCCCAGCTGCTCTCGCTCTCTGTCGAAAACTGTCCGTCTTTCTCTCTTTCTAAGGCCTGAAATGTTTATTTTACATCACACTGCTGCTGCCTGTCATATCCGTACACCATAATCTGCTCGAGTTTGACTGACAGGAGTTTATGAAGTCACATGTCAGTTCTGTGACTCCTCGCGGTGAATTTTAAAGGTTCAGTGACAGCTTTAGTTCGGTTTTTAACGTTTAAGACGCTAGGCTAATAGAACTGTGGCCTCAAAGCTCTTAAAACTGGTTTTTAAATGGACTGAAAATGAAGGTGCAGCCATTAGCAACAAGCTTAATTATTTCTACTAAGCATTGTAATTAGGGTTGGGTATCATTTGATTTTGAACGATTCTGATTTTTGATTCCGGTTCGTATCGATTCTCTATTCCGATTCTTTTAAAAGGTAGGATATTAAAAAAAGTGCATGTTTTAAATGAGGGCGCTAACTGGAGTTCTTCTTTTTGGATGAAATTTCTGAACTTCTCCATGAATTTTTAAATAATATTAACATTTTAATAACTTTCCTATGAATTTCTCACAGAGCGATTTTCAACCAGTTTATAAATATCAATTTTTGCTGTCAGGTCGTGTGTCTATGAAAAAGTACAAGGGTTAACGTCAGTGGGATATCTAAGTTGACCCACCGTACACAGTACAATTTGTTTACTCCTTCAAAGTTTGCAGAAGACAGAAGTATTTTATGGTTTCACTTATCTGATTCTGGCTGGTTAGCATAAGACCGGCGAAGCACGTCAAAGATGGGCACTCAGGTATTTCTCCTCCATGAATCCTGAGGTGTTTAATCATGTTGGTCTTTCACCCTCCTTTGCATGACATAACTGTGTTGCTAATGTTGCACTGAGATAAGAGTTCATTCTTCATGCTGAAGTTTGCCAAACTTCAGACCGCCACCGCCGCCGCGGGTTGCAATGCACTCTCTCTCTGTCTCTCTTCTCTTTCTGTGTGGCTTTATCTCATACACTTTGTCCTCGTTGGTGTTTACCGGCTTCTTCCTCATTGGTGTTCGGCGGCTATTTCTTTCGGTCGGAATTGAACGGACTTGGAATCTAAATTTAAAAGTTTGAAGGGTTCCGGGAGAATCGGAATGTTAGTTCCGGTCCCCATCGATGCTCGAGACTCGATGTCCAACCCTAATCGTAATGACTAGACCAGGCGCAGCTAGGAGGGTGTCAACAAAATAAGCTGAGACACAACAACTGCTTTGTCCACAAGGGGCGCCAAAATCAACTCCTTACAGACATTTTAAGGGACTATTTTAAAATTAGTTGAATGAGTTATACTTGACATTACCAAGGTGTGCAAAAATCAGTGTTTTGCATACTGCTTGCACTTCATGCACCCTTGTATGAAACCCCTATGGCTCCTCGAGGTTTTGGAAAACACCCAGCTTTAAAAAACAAATCTGACTCCCTCATCTTCACTTTTGTATTTACCTAAAAAAAAAGTCCCAGATCAGAGATATTATTTCTTTTGAACATAAGTGTTGAGTTAAATACGGGTCATTTGATGGTCTGATGGGTGCTACATTTTCAGAGCAAATGCAGCAGCTCATAGGGGCCTTATGAGGAGCTGTCATCAACTCCCCAAAGTTCAAAACACAAAAACATCTCAGTGTTACACACGCTAGTCTCTCAGAGGGTTTGAATTTAAACTATTTTGTGCAGAAGCATATTGCATTAAAGCATATTCCAATAAATCGATCAGAGGGGGATGAAAGTATCTTTTTAAGTGATCATGATCCCAGAGAATAGGAAAAAAAAAGTCTGAAAAACAAACTTTACAAAAATAGTCCAAAAAACAGAAAAAATATTCTGAAAAATGAGAAAAAAATATTCCGAAAAAAAAAAAAGAAAAAAAAAAGTTTGGAAAAACCGAAAAAAAAAAGAAAGAAAAAAAAATAGTCCGAAAAACAGAAAAAAATATTCTGAAAAACTGGAAAAAATATTCTGAAAAACAAAAAAAGAAAAAAAATGGTCTGAAAAACAGAAAAAATATTCTGAATAACAGGACAAAATATTCGGTAAAACAAAAAAGAAAAAAGATTGTCTGAAAAACAGAAAAAAAAAAAAATTCTGAAAAATGGAAAAATTTGTCAGAAGGATGGAACAGAAAAAAATTACTCTGAAAAACAGACCTTTTTTTTTTTTTGGATGAATGCAATATGCTTCTGTACTTTTGCTTGCATTCAGATTGAGCCAGGGTGAATCATTTTGTAGACTGATTTTACACATGCAGCCCCACATCCGGAAATTTTCAGGGTCTGTGTGCACGTGTGAAAAGGGCTGATGTTTTCATCTTTCCAAGTTCTGCAGTTAAACTTTGTGCAGCAACTTAATAATAGTGCAGTCATCACATCAATACTGAGGAAAGTAAGTCACACAGCAAGCTCATCAAGTAGGTGTTCTACTTGAGATCTACTTCAACAACAACAACAACAAACTTATTATTTCACAATTTTTCCTGAATGTTGGAAAACCACAAAGAAAATAAAAGTCGAATAACTTGATGCTACAGCAAGATAACCACAAATGACTTAGTGACTTCGAGATTACATCTGCAGGATGGTATGGGTGAGGGAAGGGGCTCCAGTTGGTGGTCTTATCCTCCTTTTAAGGGCCAGATCACGCAGACTAAACTCAGCATGAAAACTTTTGAGTTCAGGTAAAGCACTTCTTAAACTTCTCAAACATTGTCACATCAAATCTGTAGAAGACAGCGCCTAAATTTCACTGAAAAGGGTGCACTGTTTGTGTCATGAGGTACTTTTTTTTGACTCCAGGATCATTATTAGATTAGTCCTTTTTAAGCTTTTTAGGTTTGAGGGGTATTTAAGTCCTGGTTAATGGATATCCTCTTTTTAAGTGCGACACCTCCGCTTTGATGTTTTCTCATCCTTTAATTAGAGGAAAGGATTACTTTATCTTTGAAATCTTTGCTTTTAAAGCGAGCACCTCTCCCAGCGTTTTCCTGTTGCTGGCATTTTGGACATGAACTCGATAGCACTCAGGCTAACACGCCTGCAGGCCTGGACATGTGTCAGCGTGTATATGTGTCCCATGAACTTTCTATGTGCATTATGCAAGAGTGGAGGGATGAGATCCAAACAAAGTGAAGGATCTGCACTTCACTTAGAGCTTTTGATAAAACACTCCAGTGTGTTGTGATACCCCACGAGTGATATTTACGTGTCTATTTTTTCCCGGGGATGGTTACCGAATCTTTATCGCCACTATGAAGGCGTCGATCTTCAATAAAGAGTATAAATTCTCCGGTCATTTTCTCTGTGAACAAAAGGAGGTTAATTAATGATTTGATCTCAACGATGGCCCCACATCACACGGCTGAAGATAAGTTTGCAGACGGAAGGCTGGAGGGCACAACATGTGGGTTTCCCCCTTGAATAGAGCAGTCAGAAGGGAAAGGCATCAAAGCGTCAGAGTCGAGCTGTTATCTCCACTTGAGCGAGGAGCTGTCAGAGATAAAGGAGGAAGTGGTTCAAGCGGTGTACGGTGACCGCTTTCCTCTTTAAAACCCACCGCACACTCACACACAGTTACAGCAGGGCACAGGTGCACGTGAGCGCTGGTATGAATGGGTAAAAATATGCACAAACACTTCCTCTGCTTGTTCTGTCGCTCTATCTTTAGAGCATTAGGATGAACATGGTGAGCGCGAACAATATGCTGATTTAATATGCTGTTTCTTGTGCGTGCAAAGGTATGCGGCCTGATTTCCTCCTGCATGTCACAGCCACCTGCTTCCACCGCCATCGTCATCGGCAAGGGCATCACAGACAATAGCCGTACCTGCAAAAGTGATAAAGGCATGCAGGGCTTTTTCACACAGATGTGACTTTAGGCCGACCAATTTAATTTGAAGCTCCTGAGAAGAGTTTTCAGCCCATTATGACACAGACTGGATTTTAGGGCTGTAATCAACCAAAGAAATTCTTGTTTGACCAAAAACACGATATTTTCGACCAAAAATCAACTAATCCGCAAACTCTTCTGCGGCACGGCAGGGTGAAAATATACTGATATCAGCACAAGAAGGCAAGTAAAAATAAATATTATATTCAGCAAACCACCGGATGTTGATTAACATGGACGCTCTTCAATCTTCCTGTCTCCAGCCAGTCTCCAGTGGGTTGGGCGAATCCAAAATGGTAAAAATAGGGGGGTGTTCTGAGACAGGTTGTTCCCTTTGAAACGGAGGTGCTTTGAAAACACCCCCATTAGAATTTGGTACGTTCCTCCTGATGAAATTAACCATAGACTGTAAATTGACGTGGAAAAAAATTGAGTTGACCAATCAGAATTTTGGTTGACTCAGCACGTATCGACCAATAAGTCGACCAGTTGACTAAGACTTTAAAGCCCTACTGGAATTTATAATAACTTTTTATAAACTTAAAATCAAACCAGACCATCTGAGGGGTTTGTTTTTTTATGTTTGCTAATCTTAATGTCTGTAAATCCTGATGAACATACTGAAGGATTGAGATTTAAGTAGATCTGTGTCTCTTAACGCGTGGGACCAAAACCATCAGAGCTCCTCAACTTTGGAACGACCTGTCAGAGGAGATAAGGCGTACAGCAGAGACAGTCGCTTCTTTTAAGTCAAACTTAAAAACTCACTTTAACACACTTGCTTTTATGAGATGCCGACTTTTATCTGTCATCTCTTTTACATCTATCTTATTCCAGCTTTACTGTCTTTTTAGCTTTTGTTATACTTGTTCTCTTTTCTTAATTAACCTTTTAGGCCTCCTACTGTTTTATCTCTTGCTCATTTCTGTTGCTCTATTTTATCATTACTATTATTATCAGTATTACCTGTTATTATTTTACTATCATTGTTGATATTGCCTTTTATATTTACTATCCTGTTTCTGCTTTCGACCCCCTTTTTAATTGCATTTTGTTTTTTCTTAACTACTTTAAGTTTTTATTTCGGTCCTCATGGTCTCATTTTATGTTGCATGGTTCTTGTACTGTCTGGCTTCAATTCCGTTTTAATTGAGCTTTTTGTTTTTATCTGTCTTTTCCCATGTGCTTTATGACTATGTGTCAAAGCAAAGGAGTCAAAAACTTTCAACAACAACAAAAATGGCGACAACAGACGAGATATCAATGATGGAAAAGCAAAAGCAGGATTTGTTTTGGATTCTGATTGGTCCAAACTCCTTGACATCCTGATAGAAATGTGCAACTTTAAGAAATGTTCTTTCTAAACAGTATTTCTCCAAGCTCAAGTAAATTAGATTAAGCGCGCTGACAAATGATCAGTGATTAATAAAAGAGGCAAAGCTGTGGGCACGCAGCATCAAAAGTGGCTTGGGTTTATTGCGAGGGGACCGGGCATTATGGTAAGCCGGCTGCCTGAGAAGCAGCATCCCTGAAGAGGGAGAATGAAATAAGGGGATTTATCCACAGACACTAATCATTCCCAACTTAGAGCATTGGCACAAAAAGGAAAGAATGTGTAAAGAGCCCAGGGACACAAAGGCCTCTGGGTGATCAAAAGGAGAATTAAGGGTGACTTCTTCCACTGAGCCATTGTCTGTGTGTTTCATGAAGTATCACTCTCGGCAGAGGGAGGGAGGGGATCAGGGATTTCTTGAATTAAAGAGCCTCTACGCTTTTCTCTCTCACCTTTTAATCCACCACCTTGCTCTCGCCATCCATACACTGTTTTTTTTTCCCTCCTTTTTTTTTAATTCCCGCTCCACAAACAGATCCCCTTATGCTACAAAGTTGGCATGATACACAAGTTTGTGTGCAGCGGGGAGATTTCCAAATTCAACTTCAAACAGTCGAGAGCACGGGGAGGACTGGGTGGGCTCGCTGCAGATCTGTGTTTGGGAGGAAGGGTTCAGAGCCACCAGGATAATGACCATGACAGCCGCCCAACAGACTCACCCCCCACTGTCCTTTTAAGTCCTTGTTTAAGGTTTGGCTTCGGCACCTGCTTTGATCCGTGACAATGATTCCCTATCGCAGCCCAGCTCCTCGTCCTTTGGGCTGCGACGCACAGGGCCAAGAGGCTTTTGGCTGCATAAAGTCTCGTCCCTTGGACAATAAAGTTTGTTTCTTCTCAACTTGATTAGCCAGCCGCTACATTTAAACGCACACAGACCCCACACCTGCAGTTCGGACCGATCCTCTGTTAGCCGGCACACATGGAATTAAAGAATAAAAGGGTTAAAGGCTGTGAAATCTACTTATTATAGTTTAACACCCTCAAACACGGCCAGAACTTTTTGTAACTGTAGGATTACTTACTTGACAATGGACTATAAACAGGTTTAACATTAAATGTAAACCTAATTTTTACATAAATTTACATAAAATTTACAGTGTGTAGTGAGCAAACTGCTGCTCTGCCCACCTTGGTTTTCAAGGTCTTTGTTGCCACTCTGCCCACCTTGATTTTCAGGGTTATTAGTTGCTAAAATTTGTTGCTAATCTCACACATCATACTAAATTAATCCATGGAAAGAATTTCGGCGTTTTTAATACTCATCCAACCGTTGTTATTGGTTCAGTACTGCCATGCCATCATTTCCATCGATCAAGTACAAATATACAGCTCTGTGATCGCCCAATCTGACACCATGACCACTGCAACAGACTAAAATATCATGAAGTCTCACTTTGGGATTGGGATGCTCATGTTAATCAAACTTAAGTGTCCTGCTTACCCTGTCAGGATTCTCATTGGTATACCCACTCATCGGCTTTAACACACTAGCGCAAGATTGTACCTCCATGTGCAGTCAAACAAGCCTATACCCCAAACCTTAAGAAAAATCAGTTTTAAACACTTTCAGTCTATAAGAATGACTTCGTGGTCACCATTCCTGCTCATAGAAAGGTTGACTATAACAAATCCAGTAAGTGTATATTTCTACACTTGGGAATGTCCCACAACTCAATTTTACTTTGGCAAAGTAGTCTTTAAACGTGCTTACAAAAACCATATGTTGAATGCTGGAAGTCTGACAGGAGTATTTAGAGAGAGCAGAGTGATCTCAGGCGGGTTTGTAATTTCCCAGATGTTTTTTTTCTGATGGCCAAATAAATTAGCAAGAAGCTGCCAAAACAATTTCTAAGACATAAGAGCTTTAACATATTTGCTTGTCACGACTAAGAGAAGTCTTTGGTAATGAGGTACAGAAGAGGTGGGAAAAGCCAGAGGTGATGTGGACTTGTCTATTTAGCAGTCGTAGCGCGGACACGTTTTCTAACCTCAACAGTAAAAAGGTTTAGATTCTGTTTCTGCGTGAAGACTTTCACAACCATCAGCAATGTGAATTTTTGATGCGGATGTGTAGCTCTTCTAAGTACCATCTGTCGCTGTGATTCTGCTACAGCTACAGAGTCCAGACTTCGAGGATTTTAAGGGACCCGGACCCAAACACTCATCCCTCATAGGGTGAACATATCCTAAATCCCCCAAAAAGAGGACACGACTACTCAGGGCAGAGTCACGGAGTCAAAACTTTAATATGAAACCCCTGACATTTGAAGGATTTTATAAACTACCCCGAACAAGGCCGGACAGCCCCCCCAAAAAAGAGAAATTTGTCGAGAATTTCCCAGTTTGGGATCAATAAAGTCTATCTATCAATTTCTCTTTTGTTTGAAGCAAACATCTACATTTGAAATAAAATTACAGAAAAGCGCAGCATTGAGAAGTGCTTTAAAAACAGCAGTATTCAACTCACAGCTCTGTCTACTCCACTGATTCGCCGCTGTGTTGCTGAAATATTCTGCATCGTGGTGAGTCATGGTGTAATCATTTGCGATCAGAGAGGTAGGAAATCCCCTACGATGCTACTTCTGGTCATGTTACAAATTGGTGTAATTGCTATTGTGGTTGAATTGGAATTGTGGTTAAGCAAACAACTTTTTTTTTTCTTCCTGCACCAGTGCCATGCCCTTGTTCTGCTTTTCAAACAGTCACTTGACTCTGTGGTGAGAAATTGGAATAAAAATGCACGACAAGCTGCAAATACGAAAACCTCAAGAAGTTTTTTTGATGATAATGAATTCTAGAAAGCTGAAAAATGGGAAGAGTGGTATGCTCAAACATGGGAAGAGACCTAAATACATGCTCTGATTTTAAAGACATTGTTGTGATTTCCTTTGGGGGTTATTTTTAACTGATGTCTTTGCTTGAACAGCAACATTGCAGCGGAAGAATTTGCTCCCGCAGACCTCTGCATGGGAAATCAACACTCCACAAATCACTTCCAGCTTCAGACGGAGACGTTTCCTGCCTGTTTTCAATACAAACATGTACACAACCAAATTGGGCTGCGAGGAAAAGAGAGTTACTTCTGGAAAAGGAGATAGTTTGGGAAACAGTAAAGAGGAGGAAAACTTGAAAAATGAAGAGGGGCCGTGGCTTGATTTGGATGTGCTGCTGCACCCGAGGGGGTGATGGTGGAATGAGCTTTGGACTGGTGGGGATTGGCACTGGATTACAGCGGTCGCCATCAATCCCAGGCAGCAAACACGCAGCTTTTCAGGTGGTGTGAACGCGCTTCTCTTTGGTAAATCAGTCAGCAACAGAAGGAAAGGTGTGGTAACCTTTATGGTAAGACAGCATGATTATCCTCTCAGGACAAATGTTCAACTGAGACTGTCTTTAAATTAGAGTTAAATATCAGATGGTTTGTTTAGCATAACATAAGGACTAGGAACACACGGAGGGGAAAATGAGGTTCATTAAAGGCAAGTTTCAGCTGTTACTGCTTGGCCAATTTAAAATAGGACATGCCTAAAAGTGGCGAGTTTGCTTTGTCAGAGTGACCTTACCCTTTGATTCTCCACTCGGGTTATGGAAATCTACCAGTGTTGACATAAACATTAATTTAGACAGAGGATATATTGATAATTTGCTAAAAACAAGAACACAATAACGTCAGTAACGGGTTTTGTGAAGTGGTCCTTCACCTCGTTATCCACACGCTGCTGACAAGCTAGCTGTAGCATCCCAACAAGAGATGATTAGGCACTTTTAAAAACTGATATTTACATGGACAAACTATTCCTTTAACTGTTTTCATTTAAGTTACGTCACATCCTATCTACCCGAGGGAGCAACCCATAGGCTGTATATGATTGTGATTGATTGTATTGTTTATTTGATCAAATATACATACAATAAAATTAGACAAGGAATTACATATTTTTTTGGAGATTGAAAAGGATTAGGTTCAATCTATATACTATGGACAACTTGGTTCCGCTTTCCGCCAGTAGGCCTATATGGATCAGAGGCCGAAAAGCTCTCAGTAATTCTGCGTTTTTTCCCTAAAACCAACATTGCGCAGTAGCATTGTACACATTCGGCGGGAGAGTCGCCGAGATGACGCTCGGCTCAGACAGCGTATCCCCTGGGTGAGCTATGCAGTCTTCGTACGCCCATAGGCTATATCAAGAGTCAATCATGGAAAACTTCTAAAATGGAGCTGCACTGAAAAAAAAGGACTTGAGCAAAAAACAGTTTGACAATAACTACATGTCAACATCGCAACATTTATATTCTATCTAATAAATTTCCAAAGTTTGTCCACAGCTCTATAGGGATTGATGGAGGAGGCGGGATTTATGACCTATACTGCAGCCCGTCACCAGAGGGTGCTGTTCTCAGGGTGGCCTCACCCAGCGAGGAGGCAGATGCTGTCCATTCTATATACAGTCTATAGAGCGACCTAAATACAAGGTAATATATTTCAAAATAAAAGCATGACAAAAAAAAAGACTTTTCTCCAAAGAAGTTTCGATCACAGAGTCGTTGATATGGATGAATCATTAATTTCAACATTGAAATAAATGGATGATGATGTTTAATTTATTGTGTTTATTAGAGGGTCTGATCCTACAAGATGGGGCTCAGTCTTATCCCACCTCTACACCAGGTCTTTGTAAATGGAGTACAGTCGAGACCAGCTTTCTTTTGATAACACTTGCTGCTATTTCTGTCCGTCCTGACCCATCGAAGGGTTAACCTGTACTTCCTCCTGATCCCATCTCCTCTGAAGAATTCACAACCTCCTGCACATTTTTGGATGTCTATTAGATTACATTAGCGGTAGCTTTTCCTCCCAGCCAGTCACTTCCTGCCCCCAGGACAACTACAGATAAGAGCCAACTCTTTCAAACACACTTTTGTAGATATAAACTGAACAAATTTCCCTTCTGAGAACTGTCTGACAAACAAAATCCACAAGCAACAAAAGATAGGGCTTCAAAAAACAAACAGTCCTGGCGGTAGGGGACGGCGGTCGCTGCAGGCAGTGAGCGGAGGAGCCTTGTGACCAAACAGTGCGGGGAAGTGGAGATAAACAAAACAGACAATTTTCAGTTATCTGAGAGAACTCCATGAAACAAAACAATCCACTCCACTGCCATGTCCTTGAAAAGATACGGAGAGATGTCCTGAGGAAATGCTATTTCCTCTTGGCTGGGAACGGCCCCGGAGCGTTCCATCAGACGACTGCTGGAGTGGGAGTTTACAAGAAAAGGAAAGAGCGCACGGTGCTGGAGACACAGTGTGTGGCCTCGTATCCTGTAGCAGAATTTGAATGAAAGCAGTCGCCTTCAAATGTTTCACGAGGGATGTGTGAAGAAACTAGAGGTACAGTTTGATATACTGTATGCATGACCCCACGATCCAGCTGAGTATGTTTAATATTCAGCCTCGTAGTATTAGTCGTTTATTCAGTCATGACAACACCAAAAATATTGTGAACAATATTGACATTACCCACAAAATTACTAAATCAAGAATCATGTGTTGAATAATATATATAAGACTGTTTATAAAAGCCTATCCTGTATTGTCAACTTTTTAGCCTACCAACCTCCAGAAAGGCAGAGAAACCACAACAACAGATAATTAATCGCACTTATAAGTTTCAAAAATAGCTTTACAAACTATTTTCTTAAAAAGCAAAAAAGAATGACGTTTTTAGATTTATGTTGGAATCTTTCCAGAATTTAACTCCAGTAACGGAGACACATCTCCTTTTCAGACCTTTTATAGCTTTTTGTACAGTACATTTGCAAACACCTCTGAGATTATACGGACTGTCCTGAATTAAAAAGAACCTCTGTATTGAGTCAGGGAGCTTTTTTTTTCCTCTCTAAACATAATTTGCATTATTTTATAATAAAACAGATCATAAAATTTCATTACATGACAGTTTAGAAAAAGAGAGTTTAGAAAAAGAGGCTGTAAAAAAAGCCTCCAAGGAAAACCTTCAAACTAAAGCCTTCGAGAACTACCAACCTGACCACCTTTTTATGACATTTAAGACCACCAGCAACAAGACTGAAGATTTTTATGTCATCATTTTTAATCTCTGAATTTGTGTGAGGGCGCAGGCGTCAGTGGAGATACAGCTCCGTTTTTACAATCTCTATATTACTCACAATAAATGAGAGGTTTGAACGGTAATTTAACAAGATGAGATTATGTCAGAAGAGACCGCCTTATTTTCCCACAGACTGAAAGTCCCTTACTGGTGCTTTAATATGTTAGTTCACTTGTTATATTTATTATGTCTTAAATAAAGTAAACCTCTTAATTTATTAAAGAAAACTGGTCTCTGTTTAAAAAATGCCTCATGGGGGAAATTAGGCCTCACAGTCTGCACTCTCTCGTCTCCTTGTAGTTTGACGTGAACACCATCAGGGGGCACTGCAGCTGCTCTTGCTGTGTGAGCTGACTTATAATCACTGGGGTTGAATGTCAGTGAGTTTACCTTCTGTGTGTGAGTGTGTGTGTGTGTGTGTGTGTGTGTTTTAAACTGTTTTTCAGTTCAAGTGCGAGTCTGGGTGAATAGCGACACATTTGCGTGCAGAAACAAACTCTTTGTGTCGAGTTTTTGTGAGTCTTTCAGGAGGAAAATGTGCTGCCTGTTTGTGCATGTGGACACAAGTGACTCCATCTGTGTGAATGTGTGTGTGTGTGTGCAGCTGGTTGTGTTTTGTGTGTATCTGTGTGTGTGTGTGTGTGTGTGTGTGTGTTGGGGGGGTATTAAGCCCTATCTATTTAGAGAACGGGTATGTTTGGCCAATGCTTCCTGACTTCCTTGCTCTTGGCAAACAGTCAGACAGCCTGAGTTTGTGTATTGTTTCAGAACGGTGGAGATTGTAGGTACTTGAAAGAGACTCTGGCCTGCTTGTGTTTGATTTATGCAGAGTGTCTGTTTGATATCGATCATGAACGATAACACAGCTGAAGGAAGGAAAACGCATCTCCTGCAGAAACTCTGCGCGCTTTGAAGTCAAGGTTGAAAAGAACAATGCTCTAAGGTAGACGGGCCTTTTCTGCATTACACTCCCACATTTCTCTCATGTGTCTGGCAGAGGGCGAAAACTTTGCCAAAAAGAGAAGATCTGAAGCGCATGATGCAGATTTAGTTCATTATGTTAAATGAGACATGGTGTAAATCTGTATGTTTCCAATTTCTCTGAAAGTTTTTTAAGGCTGTGTTTCCATTTTAAAAACTGAAAACATCCACTTTATAATTTGCTTCCTGTCTTTTGATCCTTACCATCCCCATACAAGCAGGAACTTATGTAACGAGTTAGGGATACTACATTTCTGCTCAGTGTCTTTGGACTGCAGAGAAACTCTTCATTCACAAAGTGCCAGCACGTCAAACAAAGATCATTTGGATCATTTCTTACTCTCACTGCTCTTTGATAGAAACCTTGTTCACGTGTATCAATGAGCACATGTGAAGAGACTCTGCCGTCACATTTACCGTCACCATACTGGCCTCTGCTGGTGCTCACGGAGTTTGCATGTGAGTGTGGAGGATTTTTTTTTTTCACATTTTTTGATGATTTTAAAGGATGAGAAATATTACAAATGTTTATGAAAGACTCATACATGTAAAGAAAGAGGGAGTAAACATCAAGTCATGGTGGATAACTGGTCTTAAGCCCCAGCTTCAGGATCCCCCTAAAAAGCTTAGGTAATCAAACATAACGTGTCTTCAAGATGCGCTGAAAAAAGTGTCATCTAGATGTTCTTTTTGGACATCCTTTTAAAAAAATGCCCTTTTGATTTCCTTTTATAAAATAAAACATTAAAAAAGTTTCCTATACATGCTCTAAAACAGACAAAAAGTGCTCTCTGGACGCCCCTCCTGTGAATCTAACGTAAAAAGTACCCTCTGAATGTCCTTTCACCTGTCTGCCCTTACAGGTTATGAAAATTTATTAAATATGTCTCTTGAATGCTTTTTCAGGAGTTAAAACATTAAAAGTGGTCACTAGATGTCTTTTCTGTACATAAATCATAAGATGTGACCTCTCGGGAAGCCATCAAGTGCATAAAATGGAAGACAGAATGCTGTCAGGATGCTTTTAGACAGATAACAATCAGACAGATGATCTTAAAAAGCGTCCTTTGGATGCCCTTCTTTGAGATATAAAGTAAAAAGTCCTCTGGATCCCCCTTTAGGATTTAAAAAATTAGACAGTGCCCTCTGGATTTCCCTTAAATGTAAAAAGATGATCCTCTTCGTATATAAGTATGAAAAAAGTGTCCTCTGGATTTCCTTTAAGCTAATCAGTGTAAAAAAAAAGTTGCCCTTACATCGGATAAAACGCAAAACAGTGCAATATTTGATGTTTTCCTGTATAAGAAACAAAAAAAACATGGAAGTGGCGCCCACTAATAACTTTTAAAAATGGAGCTTCACAGAAAAAAAGAGGACTTGAGCACAAACCAGTCTTACTGTAACTACATGACAACATCGCAACCAGGGGGGAGAAACATTTATATTCTGCGTAATTAATTTCTAAAGTTTGTCCACAGCTCCATAGGGATTGCTGGAGGAGGCGGGATTTGTGACCGATACTGCAGCCCGTCACCAGAGGGTGCTGTTCTTGCGATGGCTTCACCCAGCGAGGAGACAGAAGGTGTCCAAAATAATTATAACTTTGTGAGCCGTTGCCTCATAGTTTGCAAGAGGTGCCCTTTTTATTTTTTCTCCACTGGTCCAGGAACAGTTTTTGCATTTTAGTTTGCACTGGTCGGTTTCTCTGGTACTGAATGTTCTGAAGGCTTTGGCAGCACTTCATTAGTCGTGAGTTTTGGGAGAAAAGATGTCCTTGTGTGGTGAAGTTTTACAGGTCTTACTAATCAATAATCAACCTGTTAGGAAAGCATAACTCATAACTGACTGCCACAGTAGTCACGACAAGCTTTAAAATAACCGCTAACCTCAAGTGATAGATAATTCAGAGTGTACAGGCGGATTAGAGGAGGTTTGGAGTGTGCTGGACTCGGAGCTCTCTGTGCTCCGACGAAGGACAGGAAATGAAATGTTTTACGTACCGCAGTTAAAATTTATGGTGTGGAATTTGCTCAGAGTGTTGTGTTATGGACTCGCTCCAGCCGCATGCATAGGACGGTGTGGATTTCCATTTAGGGATTTATTTTTTGAACTGAATCACTTCTTACAAGATGATATCTGGAATCGAAGCCAAGCACAAACACAGCAGAGGAGAACTTAGGAGTTAGGAGACATTTTAAGATGCTCGCGACTGCGGATGATGTTTGGATTTGAAAAAGCGAGTAATAAAATAGTAAAATTCTACCAAAAGTGTCCAAATGGAAGGTTTGCTGAATATGTTGATCTCCTAACTTCACCTGTCTGTAATCTCAGGTGCTGTAACTCTGTTAGCGTTCCAGCTGCAGCGTTAAACATTCCTCTGTGCAGAGCTCAGTCCAGCTCCGCTCTCTAGTAGTAGTTATCACTCTCAAAAATCCCAACAAAAATCTGAAGAATTTCTCCAGGGGCTCTGTGTGTGCATGTGTGTAGAAATGTGTGTGTGTGTGTGTGTGCTCAGTAACCCCTTAACCCCGTCCCTCTGAGCCCCAGCCTCCTCTTTCCTGTGGAGCTTTGGCTCTGGGCTGTTGTGCTCAAGACACAAAGATAACACATAAAACAGAAGCTTTTACTTTTACACACGAGGACGATGATCTACAGAAAACGGCCCTCGACTACTTGGTGAAATAACTTCAGTTTTGTAGAGGATATTTGGACGGATATCTCCAAAATCACAGAAGAGTAAAGAGCTTGAACCTTTTTGTCATGGAGATAAAAAAAAAAATGGTTTAATATCAAAGTCGCCTTATATTTTCTTCTTGACTGCGGCGATTTGCAATAAAGCTGCATTTATACCTGACACAGGGTTTGTATTTTATACTAGAATAAGTTTATGGTAATCCTGTGTTTATAGAAGGAGGCAGTGGTGGTTCTTTACGCTGGCTGCCACCATAAAAAAGGGAAAATAAAACAGATGCAGCAGAAGAGGACTCAACTACTAAAGTTTCCTTTTGTCAAAATGTTGGGGTGTTTGTGGACACTGAGTGACACAGAATCACTCACAGAAGGCCGCGAGTTTTCGTTTCATCAGAAGTTTCTGTGTCGTAGAGTAGATGTCATAGCAGTCATAGCCGTGTTTACAAATAATCGGAATAAATGCCCGATAAAGGCTCGCTAGCGCCCCCTACGGAGCGCCACGAACGTCGACTTTTTCCGGCCATTCGCATGTCCCGCCAAACGTATCTTGTTATTATTATAACTCTTCTTCTGCGGTTATTTTAGCAAAATCAGACAACTCTGTGCATGTCCAAATGGTTCTAATCTTTTGCGCCCATAAAAACAGCAGATTCAGATTATCCGATTTTGCACATGTAAACATGACTAATGTGGTCTAGTTGTGTTTCTGAGTGCCAGAATAGAAAAAGAAGTTATAGTTTGACTCAGACCTGAAATTCTATCATAGATCAGCCTCCGCTGTACGTCAGCACAAACACAGACAACCTCGGCTAGAGAGGAGGAGTAAAGGACATCACAAATGCTTACTATGCAGAGCAGACGTCATGCAGCAAACATCTTATATATCATGTATGTTAAAGGGATATTCTGTCATTTTAGAAGTTGAACAAACACATTATGTTTTCCATCTTTCCCAGCTCAGATGCAGGTCTTCCCGCTCAGCCCTGTAGGTTCTTGACTCAGAAGCACTTCCTTAATCCAAGTTCATTCACTGAGGACCCTCCTTCTGTCTGCTGGGCGAAGAATGTGAAGTCAGAGAGAGGTCCTGATGATGTTTTGGCTGCAGACAATCCAACTTACTGCACATCAATCCTGCGCACGGCTCTACCGAGTTTTGAGTGGACAGCAGACCCCAGACTCACCCCGGTGGGAATGCTGAGGGTCTGCTGGCCCTGACATCCAGGTTACCCCATGCCGCTCGGAGGCCTGAGAGCTGTAATTATGGAGGGGCAGCGAGAGGGAGCCTCACACATACCACAGACATACACACATGCATATGCACAATATGTAACATAAATACCTCCACACAGATACACACTCATGTATGCACAAATATACTTTTTACTGCATACACAAACTCCCACTCCTAACACACAACCTACCAAAAATACACACTTCTGCATAGACATCAACAGAAATACCTCCGCAGAGAAGATACCTAGACACACAAACATGCAGGGACACACACGTACACCGAGACGAAAGCATAAATACACAGAGAAGTAGACACACTCTTAGGTGCATACACAAACATTCACACACATGCCGAGGAGCTGCCAGCACCGTCATAAATCTGCCAGCTCAATTAATCAAGCCGTTCCCCTGGGGGGTTGCTGGAGCCAGCCTCAAACCCCGCTGACGTGCCCCCAGCGCCGCAGAGCACTCCCACAGGGCTTCAGAGCCCGCTGCTCCCCGGAGAATGACAGGAGGAAATAACTGTCTCAACTGCAGAATGCGACCAGACTCCCATAAGTGACCTCTCTGCTGAGTGTGATTTAAAGGAGGGAGGGAGAGAGAGAGAGAGAGAGAGAGAGAGAGAGAGAGAGAGGAATCTGTTCTAGCTTCTGTGCAATCAGTCAAAAACTTAAGTGGTGAATGATTCTGCTTGTAAAGTAGAAAAAAAAATCCTTCCTGTACAGTTATGTAATCCTGAATGTCACATATTTGGAGAGGTATGGAGGCCCAGGAAGGCCAGAGAGGACAAAACATTGAAGTCGGCACGTGTACACGCCTGAAGAAAAGAATCATTTCCTCGGATCGTCTTTATACGTGTTTATTTTGAGAAAGCTTCTTCTTCACTGTGTTAGAGTTTTTGTTTTTAAACGCTTAAAAGAATCACTTAAATGATCTTTTATGCATCAAGACTTTTTGACTTTATCAGGAACCTCTGCTTCAACAAAATAAAAATTAAAAAAATGAAATTGACTAAATAATAAAATGCTCTCATTAAAATTACGGCACTTGCCGTGTTAGGATTGCTGTTGACCTGGTTAGATTAAAAATCAATAATTAGAGCAAAAATTAAAATCACATGTGCACTGTCAGATCCTCTTCCAATCATGTGAGATTTAGGGAATTCTCAGTTTGCCATGTTTTTCCCTGCACAAAAAACGCCAGGCAAAAAAAGGTTAAGAGGCACACAACAAAAAATATTGTGATTAATGTTTTCATGGATAATGAAGCCTAACAAGGTCACCTAGAGATGAGAACCAAACTGGATGATAGAGATTTTTTTTAGTGTAATTTACAGCTGATTAAAGACAAAGGCCAAAACCGACCCGTTGACGTAGTGGCTGCGTAGTAAAAGCTAACACAGGAGGAGGGTGAAATGAGTAAAAAATCAAAAAGTTTGCAAAGAGGTTTCTTTGAACGTGACGTGAACAACAACTGACACCAAGTTTATTTCATGAAAACATCAAACGAACTTCTTATATTTAATTTTAAAAGATGAAAAGTTCCCCAGTTTGATATGATATTGAACATTAACACAAAAACGTCCTTTTCTACTCCTCTTATTTATTTGTCTCATTACTGTAAATCAAATAAATCCAAATCAAACATATATTTGAATATATTCAGGATTCCTTAACTAGATATCTACATCTTGAAAAATACTGGTCGACTTGTAGACTAGCCGTTATGTAAGAAAGATGCGGAGTAAATGTGTCCGCGCACAATAACATATGTCACACTATTAAAAAATCAAAGTTTATCTCCATAAAAATTAAAAATAAATAAAAGTGTGGCCTCTCTTAATAAAAGATCTCTTTAGCTGCACGTCAGAGCCAATCTAAACCCTGAGGACTCACCTTCGGTACTAAAGATTTGACGACTCCTGGCTCAAATACGTCATGAGGGATAGGGACTTAAACAGCATATGATTACAAACAATAAAGTGTTCATTTATGATCTTAGTTATATTTTGATTTGAGTCACTGAGGAGCTTCTTTTAGTCAGCGAGCACACCACACCAGGAGGCCTTAGAGAGCTCTCCTTTCAACAGGACAGTCATACAAAGACGGAGCAGCTGTTTGGACAGGTTGACTCCTGGTTGCACTGATAGTCCAAGAGGGAACATGAAGCCCGGCGCTGTTCATAAACATCTTCCTTTCCCGTCAATGTCTGTTTAATTCACTTCACAACATAAAACGAGCCCTCACAAGCCCCGCACATGAGATTAACAGTCCGGCAGTCTGTTAATCTGCGCCTCTGGTGTTTGTTTAGTACTCCTCTACATGTGTAACACGCTGTGAATCACGGCACAGCATCATTCCTCAGTCATGAAGAGCACTGCCGCTGAAAGCTACCGACTGAGTCAGCGAGAGAAGAGATTTAGTCACAGAGGACTTGTTTGTGCATGTGCTCGACGGGGGTGAAAAAGTGAGGTCTCAAAGTGTAAGAAAAACGCCAAAAGAGGAACTAAGAGGTGATATTTTGGAAAGTCAATAACTGCAGCTGAATGTGTTAAACTGATGCACGTACTATCATTTGCTAGTTTGAGTTGTCCCCTTGACTCTTCAAACAGACCACTGAAGCAGACTGAACCACTTTGAGTTCTGTCTGTGTAGAGGAAACAGCACCCTCTGCTGGCCTAAAGTGTGCTTACAGGCGGTAGAGGAGAGTAAAAACAAGCACCACCTTTTTTTTTTAAAAACAAAATCTGATGCATGTTGTCTTTTACATCTCAGACTTTATCTGAACATTGATGACTAAACATACAGCTGTCAGAACCTGAAGATTGCGTTCAGTTTTCATCCTCTTACTCCATCCATGTTGTTGTTTTTACAAATCATTCAATATGGCACTTTAAAGGGAGCATTCACAGGGGTATGAAGAGTGGGTGATGCAGATAATCGACTTCTGCTGATACTCTCAAAGGGTCTTATTCATGAATCATATATTTTTTTTCTGTCTCTCTTGTAATCTGTTAATGTTCTTGTGACAGTCAAGCAAAATTTGTGCTTTTACTTTATGTATTTTAATCACTCTAAGGGTCCTTACACACTGGGACCAATGCAAATTTACGACGCGAAATTACGAAATATTCTGAGGCGGATTTTGATACGCCTGACTATATATGGTATGTTGTATCTGAACAGGTTAGCTTACGAGCTAAAGTTACTTAGCACTGATGAAAGTTAAAACAAAGACGTTTATCAAACTGTTAAAGCACAAAAACCATCATCATATGAGAGAGCTGACGCAATGACTCTCCACAAGTTGTCGTTATCTTTGTAATATTTGTGTTTTTTATCAAAAATCACTCTGTTCTAAGAGTCAAAAAACAAGTGTTTTTTACTTTGAAAGAGCATGCACTATGTTTTTTTAATACTCGTGAAATTTCAAAGTAATTCCTCTACAGCACATTATCTGTTATGAATCGACCAGGGGTTAATTGTTGTGTCTGAGCTGTTCAATTATTCTCACTAACTGTAAAACTTAAAACAAAAACTCTTACTTCTCAAAATCCCTCACTTGGTTCAGCATAAGCAGTACTTTGAATTAAAGGAGTATAATCGTCTGCTTTGTAATTTCTGAAACCAAGTTTGTGCCTCAATACTGCATGTACCAAATCTGTAGTTGAACCCGAATCATGACATGGCACCAGAGGGCGCTATTACGCTGGTTTACTGCAGCTCTCACAGCTAATTATTTTCCCTCTTTATTTTTCTTCACTGAGATGATAATGAAAACCGTTTACTCTCTGTGATGAATCTGACATGTGATGGATCAGAACATACAGACTTTCACTCCTCAGACCCAGGTGTATCAGTTTCTGGAGGTTTAAATCCAGGATTTGGTGTCCTGCCACCGTCCAGAAACCACAAGTACAGTGGATTACACGAGGATTGGAAATTTGTACGGGGTGTTTTTCATCTGTCAGTCACAGCACTGCGGTGAAGAATAGGCTCAGGCATCAAATGTGTGGTTCAAAAATGCAACAGGAGAAAGACGATAAAGAGATCTGCATGACAGGATACGGGAAATATCTACATTTGTCTTTATTTAAAAAAGGCAGAATCTTCAATCTTATCCCAGATTTGCTGTCAGGATAAAAAAAATGCTCATTAGATTAAGTGAAGAAAACCCTTCTTAAAACATCATCATATTTTTAGTGTAATCTACAATATTTCATATCTAGTGTTCTACAGATTGATGTGTATCTATCAATCTGTTTAGAGGCAGAACAAGATGTTACTTGAAATCAACTCTGGACCTAACGGATATAATAAGATATCACAATGTATTTCTAATGGTGTTCAAAGTTAAGATTTATCTGTGATACAAACTTGTAACTCTGCAAAACCTCACAGTCTTCTCCTGTGTTCAAATCAGGGCTGTCTGAGGACACCCGTGTTGATGGTTACCATCTTTTTGGAAAGTTTAAACATGGATCTGTTTAAAAAAAGGGGTAAAATAAGAGTTCATAGTAGTGGACCTGTACTGGTTAGCACATGTCGTAAAACAGAGGAGAGTAGAAAAAGAAGAAGAAGAAGCTGCTGTTAGATCCGCATCTCAGGCCCTGCAGGAAATAGCCCATAATTCAAAATAAAAGCAATAAAAAACAACAGTACTATTAGAAATGGATGACGATGTGTAACTTAAGTGCGTTTATTCGTTAAGGTCATTCAGTCGTATGTTGCTCCGCCTTTGTCTTTCCTTCCCTGAGTAAATCTGAAACTACTCGGCATTAGCTCGGAGCCTCCTGCTAGCTGGCCTTCACATCGCCAGTTTGTTTCTGAATCGATCGGTAGTTTTAATAAAGTTTTCAAGGTGAAGTAAATTTTCAGTAGTACGCGCAGTACGGATCAGGTAGGTAGTGGCTCACTGCCGTAAAATACATTGAAATGCCAAGAGAGGAAGTGACGTACATTTCACACATGTGCAGTACAAATCGAGTTTCTGGGATGGATCGGGTAGCGACACTGCTTCATCTGCATACTCTCTCTTTTAGAGTGGGTGGCATCCACAGTGAGAGACCACTGCTACGATCATTTTTCTTGCAAATTATCAATATTTTCGTTTTTTTTAAAGACAGTTATTGTCACTCTCTAACATCCTATTTATCCCATGAAAAACACTGATTTCAAATAAAATTGATTTAGTAACGCTGTCAACCGTCCTATTAAGAGATTAAATTTTGTATGATGTGTATCAAAAATAATCTTAACTGCAGATCCAGTGATAAAGTCAAACCCTGCATGTTTCCTGAGGCTGTAAAGGAGGCTGTGCAGCACAGAGGGTGAACTGCTGCAGAGTCAGTCACAGCAAACTAAAATCCTGCCACTGTCCCTTTGAGTCAGACACTTAACCTTTGCAGCGCAGGGCTGTGGTTAAACACAGCAGGTGTCTCTGTGAGATTGTGTCTGTTAGAGAGAGAAGCTTTAAGGAGAGAGTACAGCGAATCTTTCCACGGAGCCGAGCTGAGAGGAAGTCCTGACCTTCTCTAACGTCAGGGAGCAGCCGGGTGATCAGGACCTGTCAGTCTGCTGGGAGCGCGCTCACCGCTCACGTCTGACCAGCAGGTGGCAGGAGAGCACCGCTCAGGGCAAGGCTCACTTCCTGCACTGATGGATGTGGGCGCAGAGCCTGACTGCCAACTCAGGCATTATCTCAGCCCAGTTTGATTCCATTACACACACAGAGGAGGAAAATAAGGCTGACTCACTGTGCTGCTGCTCCAACCAGTCACAGAATTAAGTGTTCCCCGAGACTGGAGCAGATAGAGCTCCTCTAAATCTTTACTTGGAGCCTCATTACAATCAGCAGGGCTATTTGAATGTGGCCTCTGAGATGATAATAGGAGCTGGGCTGAAATTCATTAATGAAAGGTCATGGCTGCTTTGTAGAGAAACCTGTTGGCAGTAATCTTTTCTGAGGAAAAAGGCTTTTTTTTCTTTTGGTAATTAGCTTTTCAACTTTAGTCTCTGTTTTGTCCCCAAAATAATCAAGTGACCTGGCTTTTTATCCTGCTGTAGAAATGCAGTAATGCTGTTTATTCTGCGGGTTAGCATTCAGCATATTTACAGGGATGATATTTTCCTTCAGGGTCATAGCTAGGCTTTGTAAATGATTCATTTCGCCACATTATCTACTCATTTGTTTCTTATTTTGCTTTGTACGAGTGTTTAATCAGGGCATTCAAACTTTAAAGCTACTATAAGGAACATTTTGTTTATGTTGATTATGGCGCCCCCTCTGGACAAAGCAGTACATAATGTATATCTGCTAATTTGGTCCTGTACATACATAGGCAGTGTTTTCTGATCCAAAAACTAACTTTCTTTATGTAAAAGTCAAATGTTTTACTCTCTGTGAATATTTAAGAACCTAAACTAAGCCTCTTTTTTGGAGGCTGACCTCGTCCCATACACACTAGTGTTGTGCCGTTCATGAACGATCCGTTCAAAAGAATGAAACTGCTGAGAGAACGACGTGAACTGAATCACTCCGAGATCTGATTCGTTCTTTTCACAGTTCAGTTGAGCTCAGCCGCAAGACCTGGCCTGCCGGTCGGGAGTGAAACTGCCGCCTTTGACTCTTTGGCGAACGACACACAGCCAGCCAGCCAGCCAGCGAGCAAGCAGGCGGGCGGAGTCTTGTGATTCACTCACAGCGAATGAACGACATGTATCAGTCAGTGAACAAAACGAACGACTTCCAAATGACTTTATTCAGGCAGAAGAGGTGGGGGGGTAGCGTCCTTCACTTACTGCTGAACACCGGTTCTTCCACTGAGGCTAAGATAAAACAGGTCATTATAGTGTCTTTACATTAATAAACGTGTAGAAACTTTCAGGCGATTTAAAGCAATATGCTATTGGATATCATTAGAAGTAGCAGAATCCCCGCTACAGCTGCGATGTTTTCTGTGATATAAAAGAACGACGACTCACGCTTGTTTAGCGGGCGTGCTGCTTGTTGCTGTGTTGTTTCCGCCGATGGCGACACACAGAGAGGTGAGTTTTTCAGGGCAGGGGAGTGATTCTCCCTTCAGGACTTGGCGAATGAACGACATGTGTCACAAAGTGAACGACGCTGTGACTTCAGCTGCAGGGGAGGGGAGGGGCTTGTTCAATGAACAAACTCGCCGCTGTGTCACTCACTGGTGTACTGCACCGGCAGGATGGGGCTCTGAAGCACTGACTGATTCAGTGAACGAATCTTTTGAATGAATCGTTTTAATGAACGGATTCTAACGATTAAGTACAGTCAAAAGGACTGATCTTCCCGTCACTAATACACACGCTAATTTAGCCCGAAGTTAGTCAAAGGGTTAATTTGAAGTCATTCGGATATCATGCAAATTAGGTCGACTATATTTATGCTGTGGTCACACAAAAAGTGAATAAAAATATTTACTTCATTAATTCACTCACAGCTGAACGTCTGAACATGTTGTGTTTACTTGCTCAATTCGCACGAATAACTCGCTCTTTTGGCGCGCCTTAAGCCGATATCACATCTGCAGAAGTATCCAAACATATAACGAGAGGAGGGTTTCTTCACGTCATTTCAGTCTGCTGACCTCAAACATGGCTGAGGTCGACTACACTGTGAGGATTTGTATCACCAGGAAATCTTGACTATCATGGCGTAAATGATTCGCTTCAGTTCGGATTCTCAGCTCTCACAAAAAAGCAGAGAAAGAGAACGAAGAAGGAGAATGAAGCGAGTTGAACGTGCTGCAAATTCCGCTCATAGGTGCGTATAATTCTCTCAATTTCTGCCCTATCTATAAATCAAGTACCTGATTTAATTTAAAGAAGATTGTTTCCTGAAAAGACCAACACTTGAAGGCATCCCCTCATGTAGATGTATGTTAAAGGACGCCATAATTCATAAACCCCTTCTTTAATCTCTGCCTCCCAAAGTTTCAGGAACTTTTCCAAGGACTATCCCCAAACAGAGACTTACTAAGGGCAAGTATCCTGGAACTTAACTAAGGCCACTCTTAGATGAAAACGGTCTCCATAGAAAACAGAAAAGTGCCATTTCGTTTTCAGTTTTTATGCTGTGTTTACACAAAAACGCAATGTGGTTGAAAACGCTGTAATGTGCATGCCAGGTCGCTAGGTGGTGCGTGTCGGTGTGACCGCTCTCCTATATAGGCCAAAAATGCGTACTTAGAACAACTTCCGTTGTACTTCCTAGAAGCACGCAGCGTGAGCCGACGTGAGCCAGGACGTCACAGGTTTGACTGTTTTCAGCGTTTTTGTACTTTAGACGAAAGCGGGACTAGCAGAGCGTTTACAACATTTCCACTCTGGAGGGGGTTTTCACTTTGTTACATTTTCATCTCCTGAAAACGCAGTTGCCGTCTAAATGGACCCTGCTAAACGAAACTAAATTTTTTCGTTTTCTATGGAGACCGTTTCCGTCTAAAAGTGGCCTTAGACCCCAATTCCTGCTGTCAAACCAGAGAGTTCTCAGAAAGGTTCCTAGTTTCTGGGAAAGTCAGACTTCATTGAAATGTTTTTATTTTTTTCCCTGCAATGCACGATAGCGTCAAATAGACCTACAGTACATCTACACCCTTAATACTGTATTTAAAGGTTATTATGATACCCACACTCACATTATGGTTCCTAAGTCAGTTTTGAACGTGCTCTGATGGCACCGGTTGCCTCCAAGAAACTTTCTCGCAACCAAAATCAGAATGTCACCAAAATATCAGTCAGAGAGAAGATGGCAGAAGCAGCAGTGAGTAATGGGTGATATTTCACTTGGGGAGGTTTGACACCCCCTCATGTACACATCCCTATTAGTCCGCGATGTTAAATGGCTTTGTTATATAACGTGACAGCGTGTCGATAATGACAGCACAGTGCAGAATGCATTCATTAAAGGGGATTAGTGATTTAGGGCTCAGTGCAGGAGAGTGGGAGGCGTCATTGAACCTGACACAGGGCTCTCTCCACATGCAGCTGCACAGATTCTGGCCTGTGAAGAGCCACGAATGCTGAAGATGAATGTATGCTCTGACACGGTGAATTAATCAACCGCAGCGCTGTCTGTTTCCAATCATACCGTTTGCCCTTGCCATAACTGTTTTAAAGTCGGAAAGTATTTAGTGAGCTCACTCTGGCGTCAAAATGAAGAATGCAATATTTGCTGTTCTTTCTGCGTTTCTTCTTTCGTATCTGACTCTCCTCCGAGTAACGCCGTACTATATTTTAAACCACTTTGAGCTGTAGATGCTGCGTAAAATATTCAACAAACACACAGACCGAGATTCTAACACAACATAAATTGTCTTTTTCTCTGCTTGTCAGGCAGTAAATTGGCTCTGAGATTCAGTTTCCTCCACCAGGGACCACTTGTTGGCTGCTGACTTTTTAAAGCAGCATGCGGTCTGCTTAGTGAAATGCCGTTCATGTGTGGTGGATGATAATGATGCATTACAATGAAATGATCCCAGTGGGCAATTTAAGATTTAAACTGACGGCGAGGGGAGACATGGTGATTCGAGGGAAAAGAAAAGCTGGAGCATTTCCCTGAATATGAATATGAATGCACAGGAGCGAGAAGATTTGATGACTTATGAGACTTTTTACATCGGCGACATTCAAAGAAGTCTTTCGAACTCTTTCTTACGACTTCTCTTGAAGATTTTGTCTGATGCTGCTTCACCGTAACCTGTTCACTGAATGGATAATAATCTGGTCCATTCTTTACTGAAGTTTCTGCTCATTTCACCCTGCTGTCATTGTTCACAGTGAATGCAGAATCTCATTAACCGCATCCACATGGCGGCCATCGTCACGCTCAGGGTGAGGATGGCGCTGCTGTGCTCATGGTTACAGGAATTATAGATTGATACTCTATTATTTTAACTCTTAGCTGTCCAATTAGTGCTAAAAAAAAGGGGGGGGGGGATAATGTATCTTTAGCAGGTTGTTATATTGGATTGGAACTCGGGCAATGACAATAATCAACACCATTTTGCCCATATTGGTATATTTGGTTGTGGTTGGTTTTGGATGTGTGTAGGTAGGCTATGGTCTCATGTCCTTTCAAGACGCTGTCCTACATCAGAGACGTGACTCCACCCCATCCAGTCTGTAACAAAGAGGGAAAGACAGGTGAGGAGATGGAGGACGGTTCAAAAGTTGTAGCAGCTGGAGTGGCGTGTAAAGTAGACAAAGTTAATGTGGGAGGGCTTGAGCAGCTTGTGGAGTAGTTATCGTCCATTTATCGTTATCGAGGTGAACTGCTTGGTGAATACACTTAAGTGTGCCTTCCTTAGCAGGTAGCTGTAGTCTTGGGCCAGGGGCAGATGTTATCAGGTGGTAGCCAACCTTCACTTGGCCCCCCAGTTGGTGGGCCCACAGTGAGTGGCCAGCTCACTGCCCATCTGCCCCTTGCTTCCAGCTTTCCTCCTCTCGCTTGCTCCAAATCCAGCACGAGGCTCGTTCCGCCTCCTCCCCCATCCGGCGAGCTGCTTGCTTCTTACGCAATATATTGTGATACTGGTTTGAGGCCATACCGCCCAGCCCTAATTGGAACCCCAACAGAGTTAACAGGACCCCAAAGTGACTGGGTTCACACTGATGGGGTTACTCCCTGATTTTTTTTCTTTTTAGCCTCTCAAAGAGTCTTGTTAGTCCGGAGGACACCAAAAAACAATCAAGTTTATAAGTTTGATCATTAAACATATCAGTGGAAAAGTATTTGCAAACCTATTTTTATCCATGTTTAACACAAACGTCTTGACTTCACTAGCGTTGGGGTTCGTATTAGGTGTTAAATTGAACGGCTCTCTCAGGATATCTTAAAGATCATTTGCACAGCACAAAAAGCTTCCTTGCTACATATTTAATGTAAAAATAAATCTCTGTGACGTTTCCATCCCTGTTCAGTTAAAGCCCGAGTGAATCAGACTCACTGGGCTGCTGAAATGGATTGTGGGTACTCTGAGTGATGGTCACTACATGCTTTGTAATTACCTTTAAGTGGTTTTGCCAAATAAAAACAGCAGAGATCAGACTGTGACCCTGTAAATTTTAACCGCTGTAATTTCAGCGGTGGGGCTCTGGGACATTTAAATCCACAGCAGCTTTTATAAAGCCAAACCCTAAAGGAAACATTGTAACTGATCCAATATGTGTAATTAGAAGCTATAATTTTATACTTAATGGATAGTGTCGAGGCTTAATGAAACAAGCCATTATGCTTTTTAAGAAATTACTTTTATCCTCGAGCCAGTGTGTCTTTCATGCTGCCCTGACACCTCGGTCGTTTGTCAAGCCGTATTGATTGTGTGTCTCTGCAACCAGCGACTGACGACACCCGAACAGAGGAGAAGTGTCGCCACCTTGCCTGTGACCCCTCTGCGGGTAGGCGAGGTGTCGACCTGTCACTGCGCACTGTGTGCCTGTCATTGCATCTGAGAGGGAAAGAAGTGCACGTCTGCTGGTCTGAGCAGCTCGGCAGAGGTTCAAAGGCTTCGGGGAATAAGTCATTTCAGTCTACCAAATGGATTTCTATAATAGAATTTTCAAGGGCAGTGGAATAGTGAATAAAGCCCGCTGCTGTACCAGTGTTTGATGTGAGCTGATCACAACTCAGCAATACGAAGCCCTCTAACCTCGCCAATCTAATGAAAAGTACTGGAATGAGCACAATGTCTTAAAATACAAATCGTCCAATATATGCTCCCTGCATGCCAATGAAGAGATGTGCTTTATCATACCTGCAGAGATAATACAGTAGCAAAAGCGAAAGAGGTTATTTGAGGTGTACTCAGGTCCAGAAAGAGGAGACTCGCACTCTCCCAAGCTTTAATGAATAAGAAATTCTCTCAGTCCAATCATCTGTTAAAAAAAAATGAGCTCTGCGTACTGAAATGTCTGGCTCTTTGATAAAAAGTCAAACGTACAAGTCTCCGCTCAAAAAATGTAGGAGGATGAATTGGACTCTATAATTTAAAGTAAATTTCGTTAGGCAACATCCAATCTCAGAGCTTTGAGTTGTCCGTTCAGAAAGTACTTTCAGTAATTTTAATCAGATTCCTTTCAGATTCCGGGTCATTATTTCATAAACACAGCAGCTCCTGTGGACAGCGGAGGCTGGTCTGAGTGTAAGTACGAATTAAAGTGAAGAATAAATTAACTTCTTTTGAATGAAGCTGTCGACATATTAGGAAGTACAGACTTCAGAGTTACTCTGCATTGATGCTTATCTGAAAGCTAAAGGAAGAGGGTGAAACATCAGCGTCCAGTAAAGGAAGGAGGACTCTGTCTGGGGAGTGATGCAGACTGCAGCTGCATACAATCCAGTGTTATCCGGGTGGATGATCATGTATGAGGGGAGTATTAGACTCCAAATTTCGCGTACTCTTGCCCCCAATTTCCATCGCAACCGGAACGGCTACAAAAAGGCCGTATCCGCTGATCCGAGCTGATCGTGACCATTTAAGTTAATGTGTCAATTTCCACCGGCTTCTTTCCGTTCCGCTGTTCAGCACAGATTCGTCTGTGCTGGAAAGGAAGTCCGGCACAGGCACAAAATAAAACATCCGGCTTCTTTTCAAAATAAAACAATACGTGTTTCAGGCGGATCGTATTTCATACCATGCAATAAGGCGGGTACGAACAAGTGACAGGTTTTTTAGACAGCATTTCACCCCGTTGACACTTTGGATGAAGAGATGCTGATTCTAGAAGTCTAGAAGTGGATTTCCTCCTGTGGACACAATCTATGGCTTATATGGTTACGTGTTTGTCTTTATAGAGACAACTCATAATCACACGATTGCACGTGAATCAGCGGGTTCCTGTGAGTTCTCGCAATTCCTGCTGTCCATAATCTGCCTTGAAATTTGCCTCACAAACGGATCCTGTAGGAATTGGTGGATGGTGAAAATCATTCTGGATCGAAGCTTTTCCGGATGCAGTGGAAATTGGGGGTAACACCGACATCGGCAGCTGAGTAGAAGTCTGTCAGACTGTCTGTCAGACTGTCTGTCAGACTCGGTTGAATCACCTGGTGGAGCCCTGCTGATAGCCTCCCTTTTAACCTGGTTCTCTGGCCCGTTCCTTAACAAAAGACCCGAGCTGACCAGCAGACTCCTGGTATTTCAAACAAGCCTCCCTTTAAATGTAGGAGAAAGTCTCTATTGTTTTTAACATGGATGTTAAAAGGTCCTCTGAGCTCAGTCTGGGAAAGCTTGATTGACCTGCATAGACCACAACTCCATTCAACACCTTTGGGATGACTTGAGCGCTCACTGCGAGCTGCGCCTTATCAGCCCACATCAGCTCCGGGCCTCACAAATGCTCCTGTGGCTAAATTAGAGCAGACAGGTTTGTGATGTAAAAACTGAAGCCAGAGGAGCGAAGGGAGTTAAAGCAACACTTCCCCGCTTCCAGACCATCAAATACAGCAGCTCAGGTTTTACATTTGCAGTGGGAGGGCGAACAATCATCAATGTGCAATTACTGCTTAAAATTTCACAACGACTGGTCGAATTTGCAGCAAAAATGAGGAAGTTTTGTATGATTCCAGAAACTTTAATGGCAAAGGTTTTATACTCTGCACCGCAAAAACTTGAATCTTAATGTGTTCGTCTTGTTTCTAGTGAAAAGTGTCTTATTAGGGTGAGTTTCAGCTGCATTAGACCGGAAAGATGGCTTAAACCCTTAAAATAAGACCTGAATTTAAGTGAATTAATCTTCGCTCTATAAAATAAACTTAATTTACTTTTCAAGTTTCTTTAAACAAGAGTTAAGCTCCACAAGAACTTGAAGAGTAACTTCTTTATTTCATTGGCTCAAACTCAGACCTTATTTTTAGTATTTTGAAATAAAACGTGTCTCTGGACTTAAATTAACCCTTAAAAAAAAAAGCATATATTCTAAGAAATGAGACAAAAACATTCTCGCTGCGTATAGTGACAGCGTTGTAGTCCAATCACCAAATGTCTAGATCAAGCTGAGTCTTAAGATCCTTAGTGTCCGAGTCTAAGTCACCAATATAAGCTTCACCTCACTTTTCTGGGTGCACCTTGAATCAATGTCTGTTAAAGGTTTAGTCCGCCTTTTTTTCAATCCTTTATGGCTCTTTTACGACACCAACATGTTCAATCAATCAATCAACCAATCAACTTTATTTATATAGCACATTTAAAAAAAACCACAAGGGTAGCCAAAGTGCTGTACAGTGACATATAAAAACAAATAGAACAAGATAAAGCAAGCAGAAATACAGTAATGCAAAAGAATAAATAAGTGTATAAATAAGGAGGCTCACGGCAAGTGCTAAGATGATAAAAAACAAGTTAACACTACAATGTACTAAAAGCCAATGAGTAAAAGTGCGTTTTTAAAAGGACTGAACCTGCTTATATTGAGTGACAAATATCTGAAGGTAAACACTCGACTCAAAATGAAGGTCATGCAGGTCACGTTATACACGTTAACAAGCAACTTCCAAGTCCTGACGAAGTCCAGCTCATCAGGATTAGGGCTGAGTCCAAGTCCTGCTCTGGCCCTGCGTGTTAAAATATTCAACAATCGGATGAGGTTGATGAACACGATCAGTTCCTGGAGAATGAATAAAGGCTTAATTGTTTTTTAAATTAACCATAACTCCAACTCTGGACATCATTCAGTAATGTTTTAATTTGGAAAGGACTTCATTTTCGGACGTCAGAGGGACATCTTCATCGCATTATTACAGTACTGAGTTATTTCGCCCATACACCCTCTAATATAACCAGACATTAATTTACTGCCTGCTGAACTAACAGGTATTCAATCATACCATAAATAATTGTCGCCCGGGCTTTCATTATTCCTCATATTAACTCTCGCAGCTCTCCGTGTTATGACAAAGGTTTGATCTTAACTGCAACTTTGACTGATTGAGTTCATAATTATGATTTCCCAATATTTCTCACTGAGACTAATTAGCCTGTTGCTCTCACTTTATGGCACTTCTGAAAGCTAAAACAGGAAGAAGTCTGATGTAGATATTTCTATTCTTACTCTGACTGCTGAATCACAGACATAAGCCGTAAAAAAACCTCTAATTTGAGATTATTAATTAGACAAGAAATACGTCTCTTTCAAATCCCCATTGTTAAGATTGAAGGCCGCTCCCTGACTCAGGAAATAATCTCGTCTGGTGAGCTCAGTCTTTGAGTTTTTTTTAATTACCTTAATGCACGTCCAGACGGAAGACAAAGCCTTGAGTGTGCAGTCTCTCCTGGTATATTTCTGAAGAGGAGGATGAGGAGGAGGAGGAAGAGGATGTGATAAATATAGACTTATCTTGCACTAATGGTTGGACTGGAGCTCTGCAGTATATCAGACCGGCGCTCCCACAACAGAAAAGTGTGTCTTAACAATTTTTTTTAAAAATGCGTTCAGTTTGCGATCACACAAAAAACTATCATTTTGATGAGTCATGTTACAGCGTTCCTTTTAAGAACAAGCCAATCCTCCATCTGCAGTTTCTTAAAGGTGAGAGCCATTAACCTTTTCGTTTTGAACATTCAGTTCTGTCCTGGTCTGATATTCGGATCTGGCTGTTATTGCAAATGGACACTTTCAGTTACTTATGTAAGTGGGATGATGCATTGTAAAGAGGCGGTTATGCAAACTATAGGGTGATCAGGTGGGGGTCTTAGTTACTCCAAAAAAGGGACACGTTAGCCTGCCGTGTCAGCTCTAAAGGACTCAGCTCTAAAACCTGTCTGGGTGCAGGAAGAGTCTGTTTTTGCAGAGCCAAATGATCTGAGTGAGCCTGGACTTCCGTCGCGAACGGCATTCACGCTGAGGATGCCTACATGAGAAAGAGGAAGGATCCAGACCCTGCCCTCACAGATCCTAGACAAGCAAGATTATACGGCCCTTGTAGATTTGAAGAGACCTCTGGGTCTTTAAGGATATAATGTGGTATCTTTGGATCATAATTTCCTACATGTGTAAGCATGAACGTTAATGTCAAATTAATTTGTTTTCCATTTAACTCATATTGCTTGTTAAATCTTTACAGTACAGAGTAAATGTCTGTTTCTACAAGGAGAAACTCGGCACCACCTCCTCATTCCGATACTGAGAAACAGTGTCTGTGAGGCATTTATGTTTGCCGCTTCTGTGTTGTATTTGGCAACTCGGGCAAAGGCTTCATCGACTTTAATCTGCTCGACTCTGCGCCGGAGGGGGCGGCAGCTTCAACTCTGTACAGCTTAATGTCAATTCCCCCCTAAATTTGATGTTTCCCTATTTCACAGTGATCTTTTCGGCGCTGAATTTACATATTGCCCCGTCTAAATTGGCTGGGTCTCCTTTTTCGTTTGGCTTTAAGATGAAAAGTCCTCAAAGACGCCGGCATCAACATGACCTGGATTGAGGCGGCGTCACGTGTGGTTGCAACCAGCAAGGTCTTAGAGGTAATAATGCATATTTTTTTGTACCCACAACAATACAGCAATGGTTGACACCCATAAAACCATGCTGAACTATTTAAATATGTATAATCATTTACACCATTCGTGTCTGAATTATATCTCTGTTTCTGCACATCCTGGCTTAGTCTGTAAGTTTTCCTTTTGCAAATTAAGGAGGAATATAAACCACTTCCTATTACCCGACTTTAAGTCTTAAACCTTCAGAGCACAAATCAGGAGCTGACTTTCAATGACAGACATACGGTCCATTCATAATGCTGGCTTAATCCTGAACCAAAGTGTTTGACATGAGCGACTTTGACACCAGTCTTTATATCACTTGCACAGAAGGAGACACTTTGCCAGGCACATCATCACATGTCGGCCTGAATCACGATCCTCTCGCTCGCGCTCAGATCAGCCTCCCGTCCTGACACTTGTTAATGTCCCCCCGCTCTCTGCTGGTGGTGTGGGTGAGGAGGATTTCCCCCCACAGGCTTAATGGCTGCTCTCCAGCTCGTGTCAGCGGCTGAAGTTAAGGCCCTCTGGCTGCTCTGGTGTCGTTGTCGGAGCGAGTTAGCCGCGTCTTTAGAAGAGACCGGAGGGCTCGTCCTGCACCTCTCTTGGGCTCCAAAAAGGTGCTGCAGTCTGAGCTGAAGAGTGCTGTGCTTTCTGCTCTGTGTGTTTTATCACCAACTGCTCAGGCTTGTTTGCCATCCCTATTCCTTATATACATCTCAGCCCTTCACAGAATAAGTCACTGACGGCGCTAACTTCAACTGTTTTGAATTGTCTTTCTCTATCATGGTAAAATATGGAATAAAAAACTCTTTCTCAAGGTCTAAAAAAACACTTTCTGCTGAGTATTTTTGTTACTGTCTCCAAACACCAAGCATGACTAAAATCATTTGGTAAGTCAATGCAACGACCCGATTAGATGCGCCTACAACTCTGGCAGGGCAAATTGGGCGAATTGAGCGAATTGGGCGAATCTCAATTTTAATGGATATACGCGATAGCTACTCAGCACGAAGGTTGCCAGGGGACATATGAAAACGGACAGTTGTTCAGTGGTATCTGAAATGGAGAACAAGCTGATCGAGTCTGGGTGTGGGTGCCCCGAATTATATGATACTTTTTCTTTGAATGACCGAAACCGTAATTAAAAAGGAGCTCGCCTGGAGGCAAGTGAGTGAGGAGGTCGGATTATCTGGTAAATGTAAAAAATCTTTTTCTGTCACTTGATCCTGCCAGTTGAATTGCTAGGGATTATCATTGAAACATACGAATGAAGCGAGTAAATACGATTCATTCACACGTCTAGATTAGCACAAATTAAGCGAGTAGATGATTTTACTTTTACGTTTGGTGTGAGCGCCCCATTAGACAGCTCAAATCGGTCTCCTCTGGACAGAGCAACAATAAATCAAGAATAAAAAGGGCCCCAGAATTGAGCCTTGGGGTACACCGCAGAGTTTAGAAGGGAAATGAGACTTTATCCCGATCATAGGAATAAAAAACTGAGTATCTGTGAGGGAAATGGTGAAAAACAGAGAAGTGCATTACTTTCAAAAGGTTTCAATCAGCGCTTACATATTTCTGTATAGCAGCCAACGCCCGAGCAGAAGGAACCTGATCCCATTCATTCTGCTGACCAGAACAAGCACTTAGCCAAAATATACTGTACATCATTACTTGTTAGAAAGGCTAAATGTAAGGCTTTCTTGTTTTATGCTTGCACACTTTCCTGTTGGTACACTTTCCCTGCAGCAGTGCTTCGCTTTGATGTGCTGCTAAATCACCCACAGCTTCAGACTGCTGCTGAGTGGACTGTACAGTGTGCGCGCTGAAACGCAGTGTGGAGCAAGTTTATACCGTATCGGTGTCGTCCCAGCATGTGCCGAACGGGTCCGAGCACATCTCAAAACTACTGTATGTGTTTCAAGACACAGAGTAACATTATTTAAAGTGCAAGGCCAATAAAGGGATAGTGCGCTAAACATCCTACCACCAGGTTATCGCTGGCCAGACTGGCTCCGGTGGTTAGGAATCAAAATAAGTCACATGATTGGACGTCCATCGTGATTTACATGTGATCAAATAAGTGCTGTATTTAGAGGATCTGGAGAGTAGTAAGTAGTGCAAATAGTTTTCACACTGACGCTAAAGGTCATACCTGTAGACTGTATATACTATGGACGACTTGGCTCCGCCTTCCGTCGTTATGCGCATTTGAAACCGAATTGCTCTCTGTATTTCTGGGATTTTCTCCACTTCCTGGAATCACCACATGTACAGTAGCCTTGTACACATTCGGCTGGAGAGTCACTGTGATGACGCTCAGCTCAAATAGCGTTTCCCCCCGGGTGAGCTACACAATCTTCGTACACCCATTGGCTGTATCAAGTGTCAATCATACAAAACATGAACCCCAAATAACTTTTAAAAATGGAGCTGCACCGAAAAAAGAGGACTTGAGCACAAACCAGTCTGACAGTAACTACATGTCAACATTGCAAACAGGGGGGAGAAAAATTTATATTCTGGGTAATTAATTTCTACATTTTGTCTAAAACTCCATAGGAATTGCTGGATGGAGGAGGCAGGAATTATGACCTATACTGTAGCTCGTCACCAGATGGTGCTGTTCTCGCAGTGGCTTCACCAAGCGAGGTGCCCATTCTACATATAGTCTATGGTCATACCTGTCCAAGTCCAATGGTCCCGGTGCAATAAAGAGAGTCCCAGCAACACAAGTCCAGTAAAAGATTCATATCCAAACATGTTACAACCATAAAGATCAACATATTACTCAAAATTAGTGTTGTGTCATTTACGATTTGTTCATAACAACCGAATCTTTTAAGTGAACGTACTGATCCGAATCACTTCCTCAAGTGATTCGTTTGTTTCTCACTTCAGTTGAGCTGTCAGCAGCGCAGCATCGCCAGGCAAGCAGCCCACGAATGAGGGAACGCATGCACGAATGCCTGAATCACTTGGTAAACGAATCACGCATTAAACTACGGACTCCTACCGCCAAGCGCTGAACAATTCTGTGATGCGGTGGACGAATCTTTTGAACAAATCTTTTTAGTGAACTGATTCTAGTGATCCAGTACATCTAAATGAACTGCCGTGCCCATCACTACTCCAAATGTTCAAAGGCCACTTGCTCTTAAGGGTTTGAATTCTTCCCATAGTCTGTATAATAACTGGATGTAACATTGGAGAGATCACACATTTCTCTCTGATGCTGATTTGTTCATGCTCCCCTAAATTCAGCGTACGCGCCCCTGCAGCGAAACTGGCCAAACACAAAAATGAGGACGTCAGGGAAATCCTTGGAGGACGCGATTATTCATTTTATAAAATTAACGTCTATGTCACGAGTTATGAAAAGTATCACCAAGAACTATTTCAGCTCTTGGCAGGAAGGGAGAAGAGAGAGGCAGAGTTTGAAATGTTTTTTTCAAACTGCACACATCTCCTTTAAAAGTATGCGCATAATGTGTGGATGAGGCCTAATTTATCTCCCCTCATTCTGTCCATTTTTAATTCACGACATGTGCAAAGATTCAAGTTACGGCATCTGCTTAAGCTCAGACTTTGTAGAAAGTTGACCTTAGGGCTTCTTGGATAAGTTAAGACACAAGGATTTAATGATCCCTTCGTCATCAGTTGATCCAGTTTAACCTGCAGTCATGAGTCGGCAGAAAGTAATGGCCTTCCATTGTTTAACTGGAAGGTAAATCTTGCTCTTTTACTGTTACAACAGCTCTAAATCTTCCAGACTTTAAGAGCACTAACGGCCAACTCTGCCTCGCTATGTTTTATGTGCTCCCTATAACCAAATATGTTAATGAAGTGTATTAGTATGCTCAGTCAGATTTGCTGGAAGAGTTCAAAGACAAAAGCACCCCAATCCATCAGTATGCATTATGAGGAACTGCTCTGCAGCTTTCCCCAGCAAAGGCACCGAGTTCAGCCGGGGAATTGTTTATGAATGTTTAATATCACTTTGTAATACAATGAACATTTTCAGAATTGGACCAATGTGGTCAAGAAAAACAGAGTCTTACCGAGTCAATTAAGAGGGAGAAAGCTAAGTGAGGCAGACTTCCCCAATTAAAAAAGTGAGCAGTAGTTTCAGAGAGAAGTATCTCGAATTTTCAGGAACTTTTTTCCAACTGGGAGGCGCCAACTTTCTTTAAAACTTCTGAATTAGGCTGCTGTGTTTGAAACAAGGCCACCCTGTCAGTGGGAAAACTTCACTGTTTTTCTCTTCCGTCAATATTTACAATATATTTAGTCTTGCCCAAACTCCGACAGCCAAAAGAATGAACCACAACTGATGCAGTGCCATCCATAACTAGTTTATCGTCTTACTGCGAAACTCTGTGGACACTTGCTGGGTTTGTCTTCCGCTGAAAGACTATCTCTTTGCTGTGTGGAGGACTCGGCTCCTGTGATTGCACCAAATGGAGCAACACGATACACTCCCACACTCCTCTACACTTTGACAAAACACCAAAATGTAATCTCACACACAAGCTACTGGCCTGTAATTGCATCCCACAAGTACTGAGCGCATCCTCCTGTGCTGCATGTGCCTGCAATGTAAACAGAGCCCTGCCTTTGTGGGCTTGGACCCGTGCCATGCGGTAATGGAAGAGTACACAGTCGAAGACCGGCCGTCCGCAAGGTCTTTGTTCCTGCTATTGTCAGCAAATGCATGCCGATGATATGGGGCCATCATGTAGTAATGACTCCTGTCTCTCAAGGGCATGACTTTGTGTCAGCTTCCTCAAGTGCTGATGAGATTTTTTATTCAATTCTTGTCACATGAAATTTCATCAGGGTGGCACAAGACTACCTCCTAAAGAGAAATTACTCCAGGGAAAAAGGAGGAGACGCTCGGTCTTGTGTGTGAATTTGACGTGCAACATAATAAGCAGCACACAAGAGATCACATTTCCATACGTTTAAAAGTATAGAAGAAGGGGTAAACAATCTTACTTCTATTACCGGCACCAGTGACAACTCTTTGTGGACGTAAATAGTATCTTGAGCCGAACACTGCACATGTAATATTCAAGTCATATTAAGTAAATGAGGAGCTGAGGATGCACAACAACTATCGCAACTATACAACAACGTAATAAGAATATGAATCAACACCACATTTCTACAACTAGTGTAAAACGATCAAACAGCAGAATTTGGCGATTTGCAAACCATGCAAATTCTTTGTTTGGTCAAAGAGAAAACTGCAGATGCTGAAGTGAAAAAAAAGTTGTTTGTAACAAACATATGCTCATTGTTAGGTTGAAGCCCGCAAAGGATTTCAAAGAAGTTTGGACAGCTGTGTAACACACACACACACACACACACACACACACACACACACACACACACACACACACACAAATCTCTGAGCTAATTAGGTCTATTTTGCAACAGTAACATGATGAGGCATGATGTGGGGATGAGCTTCTCCGGAGTAAAGACAGGAAGAGGTTCACCCCTTCGTGAGAGACTGCATGAGCAAATCTGAAAATTACTTCTGATATTTGGGCGCTAAGGCAACTTTGAATTAAAAAAACCAACATGACTCTGTCGTGGAAATCCACAATCGCGCCATAAAACAGGTCACCGTAGCCTTTGTGAGCGCGAACATATAAACATGATTCAGTGATTTTTTTCTGGGCCTGAGTGAATTTAAGATGGACTGAGGACAGTAGGAAACTGTCCTGTGATCAGATGAATCAAGATTGGATATGAGTTTTTGGAAATCATGGACGCTGTATTCTCTCCTCCGAAGAGAGGAGGGACCACTGAGTTTGTTTTAGGTACACGGTTCAAAAGCCAGTATCTATCAGGTAAGACTGGGACAACATTTACCGTTTACAACTCCAGAAACTGTTCCCTTTGAGTCCTCAGTTAGGGTTGTACTTAAAATCTTACAGGCCTTTTCAAGAATAAGACAATAGTAATGAATACAAATTAATACAAAGACAAAAATATATTTATATCTCAAGCAGTGTTTGCTGTGTATGACAGGATAAAAATAGTCCAGGGTCTTTCTGTTGTTCAATTTCAAAGACACGGGGTTGTAGATTTGTGCTGGATGACAGCTCAGAAGAGTGGTAGCGACCATGCTTAAGGCTCTTGCTCCAGAGGTCTGCAAACCAGTCCAGAAGAAAGCATGAAAGACCACATCAGAGGACTGCAGATTCAGGGGTTGTGTTGGATGGCGTAGGAGAACTGATAGACGCTGGACGAGGACGAAAACAGGATTTATACATAAGGAGAAGGAGGATTGCAGAGTGATTTATGCTTGACCTGAAGTCAGAAAGGTGGGCTTAGGTGAGGGTGATGTACTGCAGGGGCTTGGTGGGGATCAGAACCTTGGCAGCTGACATCTGGACACTCGCGTCTGTCCGGAGGATTGCAGGTTGAATCCTGTCAGTGATTGGATTGTAGGGAGCCACGTATTGGTTCTGTTTTCTCACCATTTTGAAAATTCCATCTTTAATCAGTTTCACACTGAAGCCCTTTTGTTTTAAAAAATAACAAATTAAAGAGGAGTCTTTCTTTCACTTTCTTTTGGCAAACCAGCTCGGAGATTCATCACTAATATCTAAGATAAACTAGAACGAGTGGAGTGGATTTAGAGTAGGCAGTAAAATTTGGAGACAACAAAATAAGAATAATTTTTAAAAGAATCAAACTTTCAGCAAACTCCACATCACTTCATGAAAAAATAAGTAGATATATTACTTAAATTAACTTAAAACTTACTTCAGCCCTACTTTAAAGGCCTAGGCAGGAAGAGCAACAGTATGTTTACATGCACAGTGAAGTTGAGTTAGAGTCATCTAACCGGATTACTGTCCTCATTCTGATTACAAATGTGGAGCAAGAATCAACTACGCCTCTGTTATAGTAGATCTTTACGTGTCTCTTTTTATCTCGTTACGACTGGTCGACCTTTAATGTCACTTTCCCAGACAGTCAGCGAACAGGAAAAAGCAGAATACCTTCATTTTTCTTAGCTGCCTGCCTGAACTAACACTTTACTCAATGATCGGAACCACTGCAGACTAAATAATATGAACACAGCACTGACACTGATCTTTGTCTACGTTGCTTTCCAGGGACAAATGTTATTAACACGTCAGTCAGTGATGACAGCCTGCCGGCCTCCTCGGAGTTAAATTATTCATGTATTCTAACTGTCTTACATCCACTCCCTGCCAATTACACAGCGGCCATCTTTAAAGAGCTTTGTTTAAAGCTACAGCAGCTGTAGGACCACCTTCGGCTTCATTCAGCCTGAGGGGAACACCCAGCATCCTGCATCCGCACCCTCTGTCCTCACATGCAAACACACACTCACACACACACACACACACCTGAAAGACAAATAAACACACCGAGCATGTTCACAGCACTGAGAGCTCATCTTTTGCCCTCGTCTGTTGAGTATTTTTCAGACTGGGTTCCTTCCAGCGCTCCACACTGTCATTGATGGAATGCCTTTCACTGAGATTCATGCATGCCAAACTTCCCCTGGACTGGACGTGTTCGGGTGGCGGGTGTCTTTGTGCTCGCTAATTAGAAGCAGCTTGGTCCAGCATGCCTGTGTGCACAGCAGATCCACACAGAGTAACCTCTCTCCCACCTCCACCCATGGCACACAACACTGTAAAAAATTACCCTGCTGGCAAGGAGCGCTGAGTTCGGAGCCAAGTTTGTCAAACAAGCTATTGCAGGATAGTCACATTGTAATTATCTTACTGGGCACGCAGGTGATGGTGCTTTTCCAGCTGTCTGAGCTACTGTATAATGGATTTAATGTTTGGCTGAACACGTACGAATACACGCGTGTGATTATAGTTCGAGAAAGTTTTCTCTTTTGACCTCAATCAGGGCCAGAAGATCCCCCAAAACTGGTGGATTTCTAAATGTTTTCACCCTTTTCAATCCTGTCACTAAGTTTGTCCGTATAGTTATCAGTAAAAACTGTCAACACTGACACTGGGCTGACGCAAATATAGAACGCAAAATTACAAAATATTCAGAGGTGAATTTTGACCTGCCTGACTATACACATCAAGTCACGCCTCCTTCGTCTCTGATTGGCTAGAAAAGCTAGAAACGTCATCACACGTTCAAGCCAAACGGTCAGCATTTATAGCCAATCAGAGGCGAAGGAGGGCGGGACCCTACCTTACTATCCTTCAGCGTCCCAGGTGGAAGCGAGAAGACAAAAATGGAGTCTACTTCAACTTCAAGTGATGGCGAATTGGTACTCCTTTTGCTTTCTCAAAAGAAAAAGAAACGTAGCACATGGGTGCATCTAATATTTTATAAAAGCACTCTGTTCTCCGACACGTAAACAATCAGCCGGTCGGCCATGTTGGATATACCAGTGAATCAGACGTTGCAACAACACGAAATCTGATTGGTCAGAAGAGGACACATAGTATGCGAAACTTTGGAAAATCAACTGTGATCCGAAAAAATAAATGCCGCAATATCGCAGGATGGGAAAACGTCGCTGATGTGAACGCTAGTATTGACAGGATAACAAAAACGCTCCCGGTGTGAAAGGACCTTAAACCTGCAAAAACCCGAACTGTAAAATCACGTTGCTTTTTCACATATAGTAGAGGCTCAACGGTCACTGAATTATATCCAAATTAGCAGGAAAAAGACCAAAGAAAGGCAAAACAAACTGTTGTGAGCTTGTTTTTTCCTCTATTCTGAGCCCAGCTGACCGGGGCTGCACTACGCTTCAAATATGCATCCTGTATGCGATAAACTTCTGATTTACTCCATCCTTCAGAGATCTACAGCTGAGCGGCTGAGTCGAGTTTCATTTTTCATTTGGCTACTTCTGATCAAGGTCCAAGCTTTATGACGTGAATCCCAAACGAGCAGAAGTTGGTGATAAAATCTCCTGCTACACTCCACATTTTTTGCAGTAAAGCCAGCGATAATCTTTTTGCTGAATTTATGAATAGTCGTCACTGATCAGTGAAGCACATTAGATTAGAGGATGTTGTTGGCGAACGGCTGCGTTGTACACAGGAAGACTAAATAATTGATATTAGTGTCACATTGTGTCGAAGGAAGATGTTCCTTCTCCAAACATTTGTTGTAAACACGCATTAAAGTGCTGGAGTGTGTAATCTGTGTGCTGCGGTGCTGCAGAGCACCTCACTGATGGAGACTCTCCATGATGGATAGTCTGAAATGGTGCTTTCAGGGGAAGTTACCATATTCAAATATTAAATCTTAATCAGCACATTAAAGCTAAATCAAGCGTCCGCGCACCCAGCTTCTTAAGCCTAGAGGAGGATGTTGTTACAAGTCGGCCAACAGAATAGCAATTAACTTTGCGTCCTAATACATAAGGAGTACCGACTCTTTGAGGAGACAGTCGCATTAATCTGTAAAAGGGCAGAGGAACTAACAAAACACAAGAGGCACTTTTACTTTGGAGGTCAAGATTTGCAGGCTCTCTAGGAGACAAATATTTCACTAACCGAGAACAGGGCTTCGGAAAACATCTTGAGCACAGAGAGGCTTTTTGGATTCATGAGGCTGCGAGCTGTGACGGAATTTGTCTGGATCCCTCTTGTCCACGCATTGCTGGCCAACTCGAGGAGGCAGAAAAGAGAGAAAGAGAGAATGCACTGCGAAACAGCGTCGCCCTGGGTTTAATTGGAAAAGCTTTGGCATTTTTCTGAAATGAAACAACAGGGAAACAGGAAACGCAATTACACCCACAGAGAAATGTGTCAAACAGGTTGCGAGCTCTCCTTCCACGCAGTCTCACTCCTCTGTAATGAAGCGCTCTCATAGCCAAAGGCGCCGAGGGTGGCTCGTTTCACAAGAGGTGTGAAGTGAAGCCTCTGTGGGGTGAGTTTTTCTCAGACAGCAGTCCTCCCTGGACTCCCTTTCACTAAATCGTGAAAAGCCATGATATCTTTCACAGACATCTCCATCTGGGTGATGCTGGATTTCACCACTTACCATCTACCTTCCATTTCTGCTGCTAATAGCTCATTTAATCAATGCAAACATATCATTTAGCAGGTGATGAGATATTAACTGCTGGTCAAAAGGTACACGGATTAGACAGAACGACTCTGTCAGGGTCGTTGAAAGACCCTCAACAGCCCGTTATGTGCACTGTATAATTGTCCCTTATCTTTAAATGGCATGTTGCATGCTGGGATAATGAGCAACTGCCACTCAGATGAGTTTGACACAAATGTCACAGTGATGAATGAGAAGGCTCAGAGAGGATAGTGGTGCTAATGGGATCTTCTTCACAGCCGTCACTTGTTGTGATTGGCTTTTTCAAACAGAGACGAGACATCTTTTTCCCGAACGTACACATCCCCTCGTTTTCACAAATTCTAATTATGGGATTTAATGTGTGAATCATGTCTATATGCAGCTCGTTTAACACTTGGAAACATTACTTCACTCTCAACTGGTATTTAAATTTGATTAAGTTTAAATAAGGGAAGCTTAGACAACCTTTTAATGTTGATTTTTTTTGCGATTTCATAATCCAGGCAGAGAGAGGGAGGAAAATCCTTCCAACCTGCTGGCAGACTTCATCTTTGGGAAGCAAGAACAACACTTTATACACTTAATTTTAACAATACGGTCCACTTTTACCACCACCCCCGGATGTTCTTCCACCATTATAAAGCCTGCACTTTGGTAATTACCACCATTATTTGAATGCTCAAAAAAACACGACCTACTGCAGTTACCTGAAGAATTGAGATTGCATAACCTTTTATTAACAACAAGCCTGTAGAGGCAGAATGTTACCGGACCACCGTCGTCATGGAAACCATGATAAACACAAGGTTATCTTGAGAAATACAGGCTTTCATTGTTCAAGGACCACGACCATGTGGTTTGATTGAGAAAGGTTGTTGTGGTTAACCGATGGACCGACGACGAAGGTGATGCAGCCTGATTTAAAATAACGTTCTTGTGGTTCTTTAATTTATCAACCAGAGAAACTTCTGAATACTTTTCATTTTGTCGCCTGAATCTTTCTCCTAGACCAAAAATACTGGAGAGTTCACCACCTTTACATTTTTTAACTTGGCATTGGTCAATAACTTGTTACTTTTTTACTCACTTTGATTTAGATGCTAATATAAAGACCCCAAGGTCTTTGCTGCTGCTCTTCCTGCCTTGGCTTTGTACACATTTGAAACGGTGTGGAGGTGTGCTCTCCCCACTGAGGGCGTTGGTTTTCCACGTACACATGTGGAAAGACGGGAAGATCACATTACAAAACCATACCACCAAATAGAAGTTCAAACATGCAAATACTTTATTCTTTTGTGGTCCTGCTGAAAGTACTTTTAAGGCTGAGGAAATGGAGCGATGGTTAGCATACTCATCCATAATCACTACCCGATAACCAAGTGCATTTTGGGTAGTATTTGAGATTAATGCTGGCCTTCACTGCAGCCTACAATGAGGTCTTTGGTTGCTTGACTTCCACTGAAAAGGTGGGACCCATAATCCACCAAAGTAGCTTGTTTAGACCTCTTAGAACCTGGTCTTTACAGTCATTGCTCTATGTCCATTGACTTAATTTACCTTTGTCTGATCTGTTTGTTTTATTCGATTAGTTATGACCAAATTGAGCAAAAGATCTCTTTCATAAGGATAAATCAAGAGCTCAGCAGAGCACGTCATAACTAATACTACACGATCCAGATACAGATCACAGAGTAAAAGTTAAAAAACAAATAATTTAAATTTAAAGGGTGCAACCTACTTTTCAAATATAATGTAGAAGTTGTGATCACGGATAACCATCTAAAAACACCGGCGCTGTTCAGTGGGCTCACGTTGTCAGTGTTTTGAAATAGAGCCAAAGGCTTGAAATGAAAACAGTTGTGATAATTTTCAATCACTCTTAAGTGAACGCTCTTTTTCTCAGCTGAGTGCGTACACGAGGAACAAACAGATGGAAAGGATCACAAGGACTTTTAGTTCTTTACAGATGAGTACACAAACGAGAGGGAACTGAGCCAAGAAGAGGTCTGTTAATCACACTCGGCCAGTGTGTATACATGCCTTCAAAGGTGGCCAATCAGATTTAGCAAACAGGCCACAATGATGAGTGAAGCATGTACGACCAGTGACAACGATCACACTGTGATAAACAAAGTGTTTAAAGACAGTCAACGTTTGGTTGAAGCACGTCGTCATAATCTCTTAAAGACAGAAAGGTTATCGATACAAGAAGTTCACAAGCTCTGAGGGAGAATCAGGATGTATGGAGAAAGTAAAGCTCAGCGTCACCTGAGAAATTTTTTGCGTCTGTCCTTTTGCACGATATGTTTTTACTTTTATTTATTTTTTTGTACTTAACTTAGTAGTGCCTTTGCTGCATATGTCATCTAAGAGAGTGGAAAGAATAAGCTTCAGCCTACAGTTTCATCCAACTGTGATTATTTTTTTTGTTGTTGTTGTTTTGTTTTATCTACATGAAATGCATTTATTTGTGGGTGAAATTATAAAGCTAAATAAAAGAAATAATTCATATAAATCAGCTAATAACACACATTATAACACTGGTTTAATCTGCATTTAAAAGCAGTTTAAGTTTAACTGACTCAAGAGCCTTCATTATTGAAGATGAACAGAAATAAACAATGATATCATCAGCATAAAAATGATATCAGGCATTTAACAAGGAATCACAGAGATTATTGATGCAAATGGAAAATAAAAAGGTCCAAAGATCGAACCTTGGGGCACACCCTTGGTGAAGAAGAGGCAAATTCAGCCATCACGTGTTCTGTCTGACAGGTATCTGGTGAACTGGGAGGCGTTTTTTTTTTTTTTTTTCATAGGACAGTAGGGGGAAAGTCACACCTCCTTCACCTCTGGTTGGCTAGAAAAGCTGGTAGCGTCATCACACGTGAGCTGTCGGCTCTATATGTCGAACAGAACATTACAGAACATTATTGCACTTCTGAATCTCCTAACCCTAACCCTCATCCTTACCCTAACCCTAACCCGACAGACGATGATGTTTCACAGCCATTAGGAATAACCAATCGTAGCCCAGCACTTCTTGCCAATCAGAGGTGAAGGAGGGCGGGACATTCCCCTACCATCATACAAAAAAAAAATTCTTAACCGGGAGTCTGGTTGTTTCGATATCCGAAAATGGGGGAAGGCATTAATGAATATTAGTGAAAACATGATCTCCCATGTGTCGTGTTACATATTCCCCCCCTCTCAAAGTCCAGGAACCTGTCCTCCATTTAGGTTTGGTTTGACGGTGAAATTCCCTGCTGATGAAATCTTTAGTCATGTACTCAGCATGTCTTCACACTCATTTCCATTCAGAGCTCTTCTCCTGCCCTGTCTTCATCACATCCACTTTAAATTGAGATGTTATACATTCTCATTACGGCGTCTCATAATCAAAGTCCTCATAAAACCCTCTCAGACGAGTAACGTCAGTCGTTCACACTTTGTCACTTTCTTTGTGTGTCATCATGTTCAATTGTTACTCTGATTTATAATCATTGCCGTGTTCTTGCTCGGCTGCACGGCACAGAAAGGCCTGGAAACACTTGTTAGACTTTCTTTGTCAGGTCACCCTTTAGGAGGAAAGTCTGCTAGTCGTTGTATGTCGATCTTTCCACATGATATACCGTTCCAATCAGTTGGCATGTGCTACAACCGCATCATTAGGCTACACTACTACTGGAAGATCTTGCTTTGATATTTTCCAAATGAGTGGAGCTTTGTGTCAGGAGGGCAACAGCTTACAAGGTCGATTCACAGTGTGTGATACATGTAATGACTGTAAGCCTGGGTTTAAAGGTTGCCCTTGGGTCATGTTGTCCGTGTTTACCCATCTCTCACTCTGCAGGACACCCAGGAAACATCTGGAATTCCCATCGGCTACTCTCCGGTCCAAACAAGGCATCATTGGCCGTTTTATGAGTGTATGGGGCTTTGAGCCGTGGTTAGATCAAAGCCAGGCTCCCTCGACTTTGTCTGGCTCCCCCCCCGTTGGCTTTTCATCACATCACAAGGACAAGGTGAAGCCTTGGAAGGGTAAGTCTGAGTGATTAAAAAGTGAGGCAAAGGCACAACGTGCCACTGCCGCTGGGCATAAAAAGGAAAGGTACAGAAATGAGGGCTGTTCAGATAGTATATGAAGCCTTGATACTGGCAGAAAGTTGCTTTTAATAACTAGCCAGGACCCAAGGGGTGTTCGACTTCTAGATCACACAGGTGGCAACGAACGGTTTTATTTTTGGAGTTCAGATAGGAAACAAAACGCCAAATTAGAGCCGTTTTCTCTTCTACCTGAATACAATCTCCTTTGGTTAACAAAAACCTAACAAATCTGTCATGGCGTTCACACTGTGGGGTCTTAATCAGCATGAAAGGGCTTGAAAGAATTCAAGGTTTTTTTGTTAATTCACCAGCTGAAATTAATAATTGAAAACCACCAAGTCCAAGGTTTGAATTTAAAGAAGAGATGTACTAGAGCAGAAAATAAAAAAAAATCTAAAGCTCGCTGTAAATATACTGTTTATGGACAGAAGTGACATAGAAATGATGGTTCATGGTAATATGGTGGTCCAGACATTACCACAAAATGATAACAGAAGGATAGATGAGCACGGACACCAATAACTGTCAAGGGCGTGGTTCAGGAGGAAACACATCAGAGACCATGCTTAACTAGTCAGCTACCTTGTGCATCACTAAGTGTGTAAGTCTGGAGCAAAACTGGTTATATAAATATATACATGTATGATACCCCTGGGCAAAAGGAGGGTCAGGAGAGTGGGAGGGGACGAGTCAGAACTACGGGAGAGGGGTGTGTCGAATACAGCAAGGTGATTGAATGTAGAGGCGGAGCAGGAGATTGACCAATAGGAGCTGTCTGGGATGGATGGCTCCCATTGGTCAGTGTTTTTGCAGCCCTGCACCTACTAGGGTGAACGGATTTTTTTCAATGTTTTTTCCCTTCGCTTTGTGGAGATCACACTATAGGACCATGATCGCCATAAATGAGGTTTGAAATAATTACCAATCTCTCTGTCAACCATACCTTTAAGAAGACAACTCGTGGTTGTGCATGTTATTTCTCTTAAAAGTAAGGAGCTAAAAAAATATCAATTCAGTCTATTGCTCCTTTCACCTGTTTGAAGACAGACAGGTATGAACTCTTCTAGGAGAAATAAAGTAGGGGGCGAAATTTGCCTCTTGCCACCCGACTGTCCTGCACACTTGAAATGGAAGCGAATGGGATCAGCTGGTTGTCCATGAGAAAGCCGAAGAGCAAAAGGAGGGCGTCAGCGTATGAAAAACTTTATATGTAATGGTGGAAACATTGTGCTTAACTCTGAGTCTTTATTAGGGCACCAGGAGGAATATGGTTCAAAAACTTTTTTAAGTGTTAGCAGCAAAATTTTACAGCAGATCATCAAAGAAATCTCGCCCTCAGCTTCTCGCCCCACCCTGAGTCCAGTTCAAAAGGATGTATCTGAAGTTAACGATGAAAGCTGAAGGGGAGGATTCCCATTAAAGACTAATTTATTTTCCATATGCACTCCTTTTTTTTTCCATGTCAGGGAGTTTTCTCTCATCCCATCATGCAGTTATCCGATCTTTGCACTTTGCAGTTTGGGTGGTTCACCCTCCACACATGCCTCAGTTCACTCATCACTGAATCCCCCGTCCTCCTGTTCTCCTCCTGAATGACGTCAGGCTTCTCATCCCCAGTGTCCTCTCAAGAAATATGAAATACAATCCAGCTGTGGAGTTTTGATGCAACCTTGAACTCTGATCACAACTTCATCACTGTGACAGAGCCAGATGGGTTACACAAGCATTCCTCTGCACTGTACTTCATGAGAATATCAGTCCGGTCTGTTGCAATATTAATGGAGATAAATTGACTTTTTTAAGTGTGTGATGCACAAACTTTCTTCAGTGCTTTTATCTTTGAGTGTGTTCACCTCAGTGGGTTAAACAGCTAGTGTTGTGTTGCATCTCTGCTGCACTTTCTTGGTATCATCAGCCAATCAGACAATGCGCTGTGGTTCATCTTGTATGTATAACCAAGTGCTTCTGCAGCTCCTGGAGGCATAAGATGACTCTGTGTGTGATACTAGACACAGAAAGCTTTCAAGGAATTGCCGTTTAAATCAGACTTGAAAGGAGCGATAAAAGGTGTCATAAAGTAGACAGGTAGGGTTATAAGAAGACGCCATGACAGCAGTGCTATAACAGCAAAACAGGCGATGGCTTTGATAAAATGAAGGGAATAAACAACAACAGAAAACTTTGCTGTTCCAGATCATTATTAATAATGTTATTACAGTTTTTAGAGTTCTGATCTGAAACACCAAAAACTGGATGATAGATCGATTTCTATGAATTCATGGTTTGAGCAAATGTCTCAAAAGTAAGATCTCGATTTTCTTTTTAACAGCCTTCACTGCTCCCCTCGGGCTGCTCAAGTTCACACCTGTCACCCAGTTGTTTCAAACTGGTTCAGTTTTGCAGCATCAGGCCTTGAACAAACAACAGTGCGCTGCAAAGGCAGCAGCTCAACCCATTTAATCTTAAACAGAGGCATGCAGCCGAGCCGCACAAAAACCTCAAAATATGCCCATATACACAGAGAAAAAGCCTGGGTTTACGCACATGCTCAGATCATCAAACCCCAAGTATGAGCTCCAACAACAATTGATGGGACTCTGCAGGTTTCTATGTGATGACCGCCAAAGTAGGCTGATAGTCCAGGGGCTGAAGAATACTTCTTTTGAGTCATTTGTTTGTGATTTTTTAAGAAGGAACAAAAAAGATTGAATCATAACTGATTTAGTGTAAAAAAAAAAAAATCTGTTATTTTTAGGCCGTACCACCCTGCCCTACAACGAACAGTGAGACATTAGTAGCTTTAGAGACAGTTTGAGACTTGTAGGCGCTGTAAACTTCGATGCTCAACTTCCATTAGTCTTAAGTGGAACAGCATCTGAAGCCCCCGAGGAAGTGCTCTGCATGACACTATCAGCAGATAATAATGGTCTGGTTTACTTGTTTTCAATACAGTGTGTCATGAGTCAGATGGGTCTGCAGATTAATCGAGGCTCCTCCATACCACATGCTGATGTTTCACTGTGTCACTTTAAACCATGTTAAGGTCAGTGATGTTGCCGCCACAGGTGCATTAAAGGTGCGGTAAGTAGCAATCTGTTAAAGGAGCAACTTTTTTTGTGGTGTATATAGATAAAAAGCTTTAATGATGCTAAGTATGCAACAGCACCAAAACAAAGCTCCGCTGCCATCATGACATCCTCACACTGATCCTGCAACAGCTCGTTGGTGTCCCAGAGTGTGAATTCACCCTACCGGCTTGGCCGGCTCTTGTCTCGCTTTTGCAATTTTTCTGGTCCTACCCTTGATGCTGGCATGACGGTGAAATGACTTGGCTCCATCCAGGGACGTATCCAGACTTTTTGACCGGGTTGGCGCAACCAGGACATTGACTCCTGCAGGGGTAAACACACAAATGAGTGATGTTTTAGTCAAAAAGTTGAAACAAGATGCAGGAAATGAGAAAGAATAAAGATCATCAACCCTTCTTTCTTAATTACAGAAATGGAGAATTCTCCAGGGGACCAAATTTACTCAGATTTATCCCCAGCAGGATCACCTTCAATGCATTTGTAGCAGAAATTACTTTGTGTTGTGTTTCTGACTTTAAATGCTGTCTTGAAGTTAGAAATACTGAGCACACAGACTCACCCCAGAGGACAGAAAATCCAGAGTTAAGATAGTCAATGTCTGGGTCAATAGAGCGCCTGATCTCAGTGTAAGAGAGCCGGTTGGAGTCACAATGTTCCCCGAAATGGGGAGAAAGAGAACTACGCTACTGGGATTGCAGAGAGCAGAGATGTAGAGTTAAAATAGTTTCTGTGTCTGCAAGAAGAATACACAGCAAATCCCTAAAGTTAAAATGAACAATCAGGAGATGCTCTTTGTGAACCTTGAGCGAAGTCATTAAAGAACAACTTGTATTGTCCGCACTTAAACACCTCGATTTGTCCCCTCACTTTTCTCTCAGGCAGCTTTATTTGTTCCGCAAAATCAATAATCCGCTTTCACCTGAATTCACCTGCACAGCCCATTTATGTCCGCCCTTTATAATTTGTCACATCTTGCTTGTGGCGCAGCAATTACAAACAGGAAAAAATAAAAGAGCCGAGCGTTCTTAATTATCCGTCAACAATGGCAGAACAGCTCAGCAGGAAAGAGACGAATGCTGGGAACCTTTTCTCTGGGAAGACGCTGACGGCACAAGTCAATCAGGGAAGCACCAGGTGATTAATGCGAGCTTCTGAACAGGTTTGTAAAAAGTGTTTTTATGTTATCAGCCGTCCTAAACGCAGCTGTATCATAAAAGATCAACATTGAATGAAAGTATGTTTAAACAGTCGGTGCATTTGCAGTTTTACAACTTGCTATTGGTCTGTCATTTCAGAGGCGTTGACAGCATTGACGACTCTCTCTGATGGAGGTCGCTTGTGAAAGTCAATGCAATGACTCATGGGTAATAAATCCAAAGTAGTGCTTCAGAACATGGACAAAATGTGGTTTAATGGTCTTTGAATATAGTCCTGGAGCAACATATCAAACATTCACCTTCTCTGTTATTGTAAACTCCTCTAAATAACCGTTCAGCCCATCTTCGTCTCTTTCTTTTCTCGTGTTTACTTTGACTTTGGTTTTATTGACGCCCGCTCTTCTTCTGCCTGTGCTTCAACTTTTTAAAGATGTTTTCAACAGAGTGCTGCTGTGAAGCCCGGGGACAGCAGCACAGATAACAGTTCATCAGCTGTATTGGTGTTTTTTAGCGTTACATGTTGCAGAAATCTAATCACCTGTCCTGCTGTCCTGCTTTTTATCTGGTCGATACTCCCTCCAGGATTTTTGAGACCAAACAGAGTAAAAAAACAGGTGTTGTATTTTAATTTTTTTAATCTATTAGCATAGAGAAGACTACTTTTTATAAATCAGAAAAGGGTTCATTGGCTTGTTTTTTAAACAAACTTATCATTAATGATGATCAGAGTGAAAAAAATCACAGCACAGACTCAAATAAACTCCCCGAAATACTTGTGGTCAAGATTTTCTGCAATCTTCTCCCAGAAAATGTCAAACTGTGCAACAGACGTGTCTCCATGATGAATGGAGGTGGTCATGTTTTTTCTCATTTTCTGTCACATCTAATGTAACACTGTCAGATATTCGCAGTTAATGCCGCCAAAGTTTTAGACTCATGTGGAGGTGAGTCAAAAGCTCAGACTGTAGATGAATCTCCTGCTGGGCTCGCACTAAACAACATTTTAGACCTTTTCCAAAATGTCAAAGACGATCTCTGAAGTCTGAATAAAATCATAAAAGTTCTGCTGAAGTTGAGGAGCGCTCCCATGTTCCCTGTGGTTTGGTGTCAAGTGGTCATAAAACTCGATCTGAACTATTTCAAGGACGCCTTTCCTTGTCCGTCAAGATGTGAATCAGCTAGCTTGCTTGCCACTATGAAGCCACATTATGTTTATTTTAAGTATGAAATCAACATTTTATTCCTTTAAAAAGACAATCTTCTCACTCTTAAAATCCCTGATGCTTCAAGCTAACTTGTTTATCACTGTGCTGAACTGGGTCTTAAATAATAAGACAAAATAAGATAATGACCAAACATCTACCTGTTAGTCAAAACCTCTTTGGAACCTGTATAAAACGTACGGACAGAGTAAATTGGCTCATATCTGACTGTGTTTTGCTAGTTCAGAGGCGCACAGTTCAGGCACGAGGTGATAAACAGGCTGCAAAGAGGGTGGTATACGGCGTGTTTTGGCACAACATCAGTGTGTTTTCATATCGACACATGGATTGATGTTAACGTCACAATTAGCAGACATGTTATGCAAGGCACAGCAGCATCGTAACTGCATTAACAGTTTAAAACTCAGGATCTGCCATCACTTTCAGACAGGATCTAATGATGATGAACCTCCTCTGCACTTTTCATCACAGGCAGGCAGGCTGTTCATCTTTAATCGCTTAATTTTACTGCTGGATTGCATGGATTGTATTTTTTACTTCATGCATAACGGATAGTTGAGTCTTGATCAACATGGTTAGTGGCACTGAGCATGACTTTATGTCTGTCCCAGCGTGCAATAAGGCAACACACGCCCAAGCATGACTGAGGAGAAACAGGAAAACTGTGAGGATGGTGTCCTCATCTTCTGGTATCCCTTGTTAAGCCCTGTACCTATGGCAGTTTTAATATGTATGCATGCATAAGAAGAAGACGTCTCTCTCCAGGCTCTGTCACATTAAAAACATGAATCTCACTCTATCTGCAAAAACACAGATATTTTATGAGTAGGAGGATTGACCTGCATCTGCACTCTTTGGCCTGTTCTTATTTCCTCACTACTGCCCCCTGTAAATATCAGCAAAGTACTGCACCACTGATTTAAGATGTTAGACCATTATTATGTTGGTTAAAGGTGCTCTCTGCTTCTTGTAGATAGTAACACACCTTATTTTAAGTCAAACACACTCATGGGCACAAAGGTTGGTGCCATTTCTCTTGTTGTTTACACAATGTGGGGGCTCCACTTCAAACCCACGACTGTGTCAGGCGGTAAATAATGATATTTGCGCCGCAGGCTAAAACTCCTTGTGCCAGGTGTTTGATAGCGCTCTGTGACTTGCTGACACTTTGTCCTAAGATGTGAGAGGGTGTCGGACATTTCTCCAGCCACTGCTGTTTATGAAGAGCAAACACAGATTGTACAACCGCCCGCTCGGTCTGGAAAGAAAATTTCGTGACCCATCTGCAGAGGTCTACCCCTCAAGCTCCGAGGGATGTTCAGGGAGGTTGCAAACACAGCTGTCTTTCGCCCCTTGCTGAGCTTTTTGGAAAGCAGACAAATCAGAGGAAAGTGGACCGTTGGCAGAGCGGACTGAGAGAGACGAGAGCTCAAATGGCCTGTTTCACACAGAAGTCGAAATGAGGAGCTGCATAAAAGACAAATCAAAGATGAATTGATGGGTTTTTTTTGAGCTGGTTACCATTCAAGCTGCTCATGTGGAGTCTTGACATGAGCAAAACGGGTGTCTTTGAAGAGCTCAAACAACAAAAGGAGTGTGATGCTGGAGGCGGATAAACAACAGCCAAATATTGTCCACAGCCTAGCAACCGACCCATTGTTCCAAGTCACGGTTTAAAATGAATTTATAATGCTCTCATGACAAACAAACAACAACTTTTAAACTCGTTGTGCCTTTTTATAATCTTACTGCAGATGTCTCATCAACATGGATCGACACGTTTTCACATTTTCAGTTCATTTCTACTTATAAATGTGTTAAATTTGTTGTTAAATGAAGTTGAAGTTTTTCAATCTACGAATCAGTTGAATAATCTTGATGGAGAGAGTCAATATTTATTCCTGTCCTGAGGAAAAAAAAAAAAAAAAAAAACACTCTTGGAGTGCGCGGAGGAAAAGCACTTACCCACCACCTGCTCGAGTGCAGCTGCTCACTCGCCAATAGAACACAAACTAATTGTACTGCAAAGCTCCTGGGTGTGAATATATGCAACTCACTGAATGAAAAGCAGGGAGCTGATTAGAGCAGCATGTGGGTGAGGCAGAAACTTTACTAGAAGAATAACCGAGAAGATGCATGAATAGACTGATGGATACGGATCTGTATGGATCTTTTCACTCAAAGCCAAAGCAAAACAAAATCTCATTCTCTCCCTCCTGTTGTCCTGCACGATCACCTTCTGGTTAGCTTTATGACAGATGTGGCACTCAGGCAATCAATTCCAGGCTGGCGTCCTCCTGTTTATCTGGAGGCAGGGCACTCCAGTCTCCATTCACAGTATTGATGGCCGGACCTGGGAGGACTCTAATCTCCCTCTATGACATGCCTGAGATGGCAGCATATAAATCATCGTCTGTGGGGAGGCTGCTGATTTCACAGTGTGGCCACATTTATAAAGCGTGTGCTCACACAGATACACAATACATATTCATATGAGCCACTGTTTTCAGTTTTGACCAGAGCTATCAAATCTTAATCAATCAAAGAGTTTCAGAATTTAATCATGATATTTAAAGCTCCTGTAAGTAGTTTTTTTTATATTTATAAAAAAGATGCTTGGTCCGCATTGCCGGTACTAAGTCGGATTACTTTCCAGTGAGGGTTGGACTCCGCCAGGGCTGCCCTTTGTCACCGATTCTGTTCATAACTTTTATGGACAGAATTTCTAGGCGCAGCCAGGTCGTTGAGAAGGTCGGGTTCGTTGACCTCAGGATTGGCTCACTGCATTTTGCACATGATGTGGTCCTGTTGGCGTCATCGGGCTGTGAACTTCAGCTCTCATTGGATCGGTTCGCAACCGAGTGTGAAGCGGCTGGGATGAGAATCAGCACCTCCAAATCTGAGTCCATGGATCTCAGCCAGAAAAGGTGGAGTGCCCTCTCCTGGTGGGAGATGAGATCCTGCCCCAAGTGGAAGAGGTCAAGTATCTCAGGGTCTTGTTCACGAGTGAGGGAAGCATCTCCACATCTGCCATGGCCACCACACCACCAGTGAAGCTGTTTCTTCTTCGTCGAAACTATGCTAAGCAGTCTGCTGGACACACTGGTGGTTATAGGGAGCGCACCCAAACCTGACCAATTAAACGGAGTGAACAAACTCCGCATGACACGCTGGTGAATAAACGGAAATGCACCCAAATGGATGCGCTCTGGCTTTCCTGTTAGCGAGCGCAGACGACTACACACTGACTGAGAGAGACGCAGCAGACACCTGCTCTCTTTTTCTATCTCGGATATAAACGGTATAGTAAAATTTTTACCGGTAGACACTTTTATACCATCGTGTGGTCTGAAACTCTGACTTAAAGGTAAGGGACGGCTTGCTCACTCAGAAATAAAGTTAATTTTTTTGTTTTGTTTATATTGTTTGAAGGATAAAAATATTGCACTGATAGGATATATGCAGGAGTGCACGTACAGAATATCTAAACAGAGTAAATATGGTGCACATTTATTCACAGACAAGGTCCAGTGATCCTTGGTAATGAACCAGCAACTGCATTCTTCAGGACTTCTCTGTTTCACACTCATCCTGTATGCCTCACACTATTGTAGTCTGCAGCAGTACGGCAAATCCTTAAGTTATAGCCCGCTAACCTGAGGAAGTCCTTTAGCTCTGAGCCACAGGTCTGCGGCTGTTTGCACACAATCCAAGATCTGCAGTTTTCTGTGTTACTAACTACACATGTAGACTTGAAACGTCAAATACTTCACTGATATTCTTAGTACATTTGACCCAAAGAACACCCTGGCAGGAAGAGCTTTACTACAGTGTGCTGAAAGGACAAAAAAGTTAATGAGCTTAAAGTACAAATGGATATAAATTTAGCAAATCAAAGCCACAAGGATTTTAAACATTAGGATCTGAATATCTGAGTCTCTTTTGGATCTCCCTCTTGATCAGCACAGACTCTTTATCAGATTTTTCGCTCAGATACTAAAAGAGTTATAAAATGACTGAACTACTTAGCTCAGTCTGTAAAAGGAGTCTGTAAAAAGCACAGGTCCCCTTTTCTCTAATCCATCACCGCATGCACAAACACACAGCTTGCACCTCCATTACAAAGGTGTCTCTTCTCTTTTGTCTCCCTCCATCCGTTTCCTTGTTTTTCCCTCTTCGATTTTATCCCCATCTGTCTTCATCTCACTTCAAAGAATTTAATTTCTCCATTTCGCCCCTCCTCTCACCCCCCGTCTACTTCTCCAGCTCAGGCGGAGTGTATCTGAGGTTTTACCGAGCTGCTCCACTTAAGCACGTTAAGAGGACTCGAATGCAACGCCACGAGCCAATCGGCTGTCAGGTTTCGGCTGAAGGGCCGCTGAGGGGACACCGCACTGCCTCACAAGCAAATAGGCCACTCGGGAACTTCGGGAGTGCTTCCCTGGAGAGTCCGAGGGTGAGGAGACAAAGAGGAGAGGCCAAGAGAGCAGGCTTAATGGAAACACTATAATCTGCCACCCAGGAGACCACCTAACCTCCCAGAAAAAAGAGCACCACTGCGAACTCATTAGCCATAAAATAGAGGGGTTTAATTATCAGACGACATCTCCTACAAAGAAGAATTTCTTTCACTGAATAAATTGGGGATTATTCTCCTTCTCAGATGTAGCCTGATTGTTTCAAGTGTTTGTAAATTTAGGATAAAATCCCGGTCCACCATCTGCCGCTTAAACCGTCGATTCTTCGAACATTTACAGAAAGAAGCTCCGGTCGCCTCGTTCCACTGCATGTTGCTGAGGCTAAATGGGGTTTCTGGGTTTACTGACTGCTGTGGCCCACACAGATTAGATTAAGCGAATGTAATTATTGAGACTTACTGTGGAAAACTTGACTCTGTACTTCTGTTTAATTGTAGATTATTTAGCTTTTATTGAGTCCTCCGAGCTCTCCGAGGAGTGTGCCCAGAACACACAGTGCCTTTAAATGGGGTCGTGCTTATCGTATTCATGAGAGTGTCCACAGCTTTTTTTTTTCTTCCTTTCAGGGTATTCATGACTTTAAAAGTGAGATTTTCATGAAAGCTCAGAGTTTAAAAATCGTGACCTCTTGAATGACATTTAGAAAAATGGCAGAGGCCACAGAGGTTCATTTTTTAATGGATTATAAATAAACAATACATGGTAATTTTAGTCTCACAGACTTTTTCTCTGATTATTAACTGTCTCTGTGAGAAATCCTTTGTTTTACTTATAACTTTGAGGATTTTTCACGTCTTTATGAAGAAATAATACAGTCAGGAATAAAGAAAAGAGAATTTTTGACATTTATGAAATAGACAAAAATCAATATTGAATCCTTTTTTCATGATATCCAAAAGCAAACGAGGCCAACAGCTTCAATGTCGATGATTTTCACAGTGGAGGAATGGCCAGAAAGACTTAACATAGAGGTCAGAGTGATGAGTGAGTGATAACCAAACCTCAAGGCCCAGTAACAAACAGTATTCAGAGACATTAAAGTGAAGCCCCCGTGTACAGCACTTCAGCATCATCCAGGTCATCAAGTTTCCTCAGTCAGAGGGAGAAGAAGGATGTCTATGTCGAATGAAAGCCACATTAGCTGTGGATCAACACGGAAAGGTAATTAAGTTTGTATAAAGTTCACAAGATTAACTGGTAACTCACTGAAACTGAAGAAGAAGAAGAAGAAGAAGAAGAAGAAGAAGAAGAAAAGGAGAAAAAGAAAAAAAAAGAATTAAGAAGAAGGAGAAGAACTGGAACCATAGTAGAAGAAGAGGAAGAAGAAAAAGAAGAGGAGGAAGGAGGAGAAGGAGGAGAAGGAGAAGAAGAAGAAGAAGAGTTATCCCTGAGGGGCAGTATGATTCTCATGTCTCCAGTTTTATTCCATCTATTATTCACAGTGAAGTCGTTCAGTCAGATCGCTGCACATACAGAAGATCTGTTGAATCTTTCAGTCCTTCATCATGATCTTTGCTTTTTCTGCATTTTAACCTGTTTTAGTTTCTGCAGACGACAGTGAACAACATTAACAGCCGACTGTGAAAAATCAATAATGTGTCATCAGCATCAAAATTATACAAAGCATTTGACGAATTATAACACAGGTTACTGATGTTAATGAAAAACTAAAAGGTCCCAGTACCGAACCTTGGGGTACACCCTTAGAGACCCTTCAGAAAAGAGGGGGTGGATCCAGCCATCTGAACACTTTGGATTCTGTCAGATAGATGATTGTAAAAACAGGATCTAAGTGTTTTTACTCTGTAAGCTGACGGCCTTTTAAAGAAAAACCAACCACTGTGATCTGGGACTTTAAGAGTAACACTGTATGAATCTTGTTTCTCTCTGCGGAGGCCACTGTCGACAAAGCAAATTGCCCCACACGGACATGAAACTTCTATTCAGCTCTCTACTCGACTGACAATGATGAAAAACACACAAAGACGCACACAAACTGCTGTACAGTGTGTACTCTACATCTGCGCCGGCTGGTCCGTGGAGAACGCCAAATGCGCGACAGCTGCTGGCACGTTTATTTTTCGTCTGAATCAGGATCTTTTCCCATGAAACACTTTCGAATCCTTGCCAACAAACAAATAACCCCAGCTCGCACACACACCCAAACACACACATGTGCGAAATGGAATGTGAGCAGCTGTACATGTGTCCACATGCGTTCTCGCTTTGCAGTTATCTTTACATTGCATATGTCGTTGGATTAAATTCCCCGGTGGAAAGAAATGCCATGAGGCGAGCAGAGCGTGTGACGCTAAAGAGGTTTGAGTATTTGACATCACATGCCACACTGTGTCGCCTTTCATCTGACTACTGTACCAAATTAGACTGTTGTTTTGATTTGTTTAACCTATTCACACTGTTTCTCCTTCTTCAAAGAAATCATATCCGTCAGTCTCACCCGTATAAAAAGGAAAAAACACTTATTAAGCAAGACACAATAAACAAAGGAATTGATTTGAACCCTTAACTTCAAGGTTCCTTTTTAGTTTATCTCCATCTAACTCTGTGATGCCAGATAAGAAACAACAATCCTCAACCTCAATGGGAGAAAAATCTCTGCATTAAGCCTTCCTCTGGTGGCGTAAACAAAGCCGCAGATCAAACGAGAAGAGACTCAATTGTCTCCGTAGAAACTCTTTATTACTGATGGATGAACTTCTGACCTCGGTGAGCCAAGAGCTGCACATCAGATCCAAACTTCACAGACCCTGTCCCGGTTAAAGTACTGCACTTTGTTAGTCCCACCATGCAAAATATGACGCAGGCGCAACATCTGACAGGTGGGTGTGGAATCTGCACTGAGCTATCGAATGATTCCCTGACTGTGGGGTGTGGATGGGCGTCCAGTTTGTAAAAAGGCAAAAAGAAAACCTCATGATTTAATCGCATTGCAAAAGCTCCAAATGTACACCCTCTGGCTAAATGAACTAAAAGGTGGAGTCGGCAGGATCTGAGGAAGTGCAAGTTTTTGGGGAGAAGTCTTGAATGTAAACTCTACCCCTCCCAACCAGCTTTCCCCTCAGCTCCTCCTCTCCCTCTCTACTCCAGCAAGCCCCGCCCACAAACAGACGCTTCCACTCGCTTGTATCATTTCAATTAAATTCAGATATAATGCAGATAAATACTTTTTAGTTCTTGTCCGGTCTACCTCCTTTTTAAGCGCTTGTTATTCCTCCAGAGTCTCCGGTATTTACTTTGTTTTCTTGCTTGTGTCGGCAGTCGTGGCTAAAGGAGGATTCATACAATTTTCTGTACTTTCTGGTTGGTTTCTACTGTCTGATATTGTAGCACGCTAACTCTGTTTGGGCTCATAAACGACACAGGGGAGCAGCGTCTGCCTTACAACCAATCAGCACTAAGGAACAGCGTTTGCCTTACAACCAATCAGGATGGAGGAGGCGGAGAACGGCTTTGTTTACAGTCAGAAAGAGCGAAGTGCGCGAAAAATTTAAGATGTTGACTACACAGACATAACAAAACACAGCGATATCATTATATTTCCAAATGTCATTAATGACTTATAGCTATTTACTGATATTAAAAGCTTTTTTGTATATACACCACAAAAAAAGATGCTTCTTTAACGGATTCCTGCCTACCCTATCTTTAATCCACTTAAACTTCAAATTCATCAACTGTTTTATTGTTAAAACTCTTTCTTGAAACTCACTTTTGAAATGTTTTGGATAAATACACTCAAAGGAGAGGCGAAAGCGAGCAACAGGCCCGTAAACTCGAAGGTAAAAGGTGAGAAAACACGAGATAACAGCTGTTTCAATCCGCCGCTGATCCTTGCATGTTTTACAGAAACATCACAGTAGGGAGTGTGGAGGAAAAGCTCGGCGCTCAGTCTCTGCAGCTGTCCTGCATTTTTATAAGGTGTTCAGATCAAAGTTTTGGCACAGGTTCCTACGGACATACATATGTAGATATATATATATGTATGTTGAGCAGATGCAGTTCACATATAACACATCCGCTTTTGTACCCTTTGATCGCGTATCATCTACATATTTGCTGTATTTACACTTTTGATAACCGCCCCTTAAAAGAATATACCGAGCCAGTGATCGGTTCCTAGCAGGAGGAGGTAGTTTTGACTGATAGCTGACACTGCTGAGTATGAGCCATGAGTTGTGGAAGGAATCTCAATAGCACCAGTTGTTACTAATAGAATAAAAGACCCTGTTATTAAAATTATGATTCATCCTGTAAATCCTCCGCTGATCAAAATCTGAAGTGTTCCTGTCAGCAAATTCAGGATTAGCATTCCTTCTCTTTGTGTTTGTTGCTAGTGAGTTATGTAGCGACATGTCTCCACACACTGATCATTTATTAGCCTTGGTGCAGACAGTGAATGGAGTATTGTGTAATACAGGCTGCTGTTCAATTTCATATGAACGACTCGGTGGAGAAGAATCTTTGACATTTCCAGAGCGGAATGTTGTGGTCTGTGTTTTTAGTGACTAATGCCGCAGCGATCGCTTGTTTTGAAGCGAAATATTGGCACCAAAGTCTCAGACTTTGTAACAGGGGGGTGAGTCAATCCCTGAGCAATATGCACTCACTTTAGAGAGTATCAAGGTTTATCGGGGGACATAACACCAGGATGCAGGAGTCTCAAAACAAAAGAGAGCTTCAGGGAGGAGCTGATAATGTTTTATTCTCCATTATCCTTCCTCCAACATGATGGCATTCGCTTTGTAACCACCAGTTAACACCCTGTAAACACACCATAAGAGCTCCAGCTGTGAAAACAAAGAGGCTCGCTGTATTCACTCTCATAACTGCATCATGGGAAAGGACATTAACACCTATCTATTATTCAACACTATAATGCTGATTAACTCTTGATCAGCTGCCAAAAAATAACCTCAGACCTAACAGGCAAAACTGAAAATCTCTCCGAGGGTGTTTTTTTTTTCACTGTATGAGAGCAGTTAAAGCTACACTCAGCGATATTTTTAGAATAAAAATGGAGGAAATGACTCAATCGACCCTCTCCTGCTCTATTCAGCGTTTTTCTGACTTCTCAACTCAGTGTTTCAGTTTCACGGCTGATGGTACGACTGTAATGACTCTCTCATTCTCACAAACTGTTTCATGTAGACAATATTTAGCAGCCATTTATAAAGCTTAAAGTCTTAAAGGGACAGGTTTCTAGATGATGAAGGTTCTTGCAGGGATGGGCACAAACCAGTTTTCACAAGTTCCAGGTGAGTCAACAACAGCAAATTAAAAATTCTACAGTCATAAAATTGGCGGCTGAATCAATTGAAAAATCTTTATTGAACAATATGATATACATTAGTATTAAGTAAGTTTAAATTAAACAATATTTTCTATTGATATTAGTTTGTTTAAAAGTAATAAAACACAGCAGCAACATACACGTTCAATTTTCAAGTTCAAAATGTGTTTTTAAAAAACTCTGATCATTTATTTCATTTCACTTCAAACTAATTTACCGGTGGCATTAAGGTCCTCCCTCCTCAGACACCACTCCTCATCACTCTCGAGATCCGGTTGTGATAGGTCACTTTTTGACGGCTGGGAGTGGTATTGGCTCTTGGGAACCTGACACACGACGTAAACCACACGGACTGCTTGCGTCCTCCTCGCTGAATTCTGGCTTAGTCTCGCTCACCAGTACCAGCATCGGCGGCACGACACACCAAAAATATGTTTCTTTGATTGTCTGCTGGCGATGACGAAAGTCTGGTACAGGGATCGCCACTGGACCCAGAGACGGTAGCACCGCGCCTATGGGAGCCAGTGCGCCGAGACCGTTTGCTCTTGGCTAATGACTTCGGCCTTTTCCTACTCTCCTCACAGAGAAAAAACACTCCACTGGCGAGTACTTGTTTTTGTAACATGGTCATGTCTTATTTGTCGGCTTTTCTGCGTTCAGAATGGCCCCAAACTTAGTCGCATGTTGGGGAGGAGCGCCCCCTGGCGGAAGACAAGAACAACCGAAAAATCCGTCCAAATCCGTCAGTGGCGCTGCATGAGTTAAGTTGCTCCCTCCCTGCTGACGATGTGGAGGAGGCAACTTAATACATTCGTCCCAGCTTGTTCCACTAATCCCTGCTGGTCAAGACCAATCACTGTCCAAAACTTACTTCTGAACAATCAAGGTTTCTCTGACTCACTTTCTCTGATTCTTTTGAGCGGTTTGGAAAAGTAATACCATGAAACAGAAGTCCAATCATCCCTCCGTCCTCTCTCCATCCCTAAATGCTCAAATTTAAACCCAAATATCATTGAACTCTTCTTTTTAACTTTTTTATCAAAACCAGGAGGAAGACTCGGGGAAGCTTTCAGCCGCCTCTTTGCAGGTAGAGAGAAAACTTTGATCTGTTTGATCAGGACACACTCTCAGTTAAGCGTCTTAAAGTAAGAGATCCTTTTGTGAGGGAACCAGCCGAAAATCTCCGGCAAGATAAAGAGCCGTGCTGCAAGTGCATGCTTCAAGGCACTTCAAATAACATCAGCAGCAGGCCTTTCTCTGGTAATGACATATCCAGTGTGTCTTTATTCCTGCTGCCATGTGTGATTTTATTTAGTCGTCTGTGCAGAGTACTAAACATTTGGCAGGAAGGTTTTTAAACTGCAGTTTGATTTACTACCACCAGACTATAAATCTAATATATTCATAAATGCAGACGTTATAGCTGTAAACCCAAGAGTTTCTTACCTATGAGAGAAACTGTAGACAATACTGTATAAATGCACATTTTTAAGACCCACCGAGAAAACAGGTTCAGTTTACAGAGTATATTTTCTGCTGTCTTTGGAGTACTGAGCGGCCGGTTGGAAGCAGACTACAAAGCAGTACCAGCCGGCTCCCAGCCAACTGCCTCCAGCACCCACTCCTCTCTCCCCACCCCCCATGCGCCACCATAATTGCAGGGCCCTTGCACCCTTCAACCAAAATGGCTTCAAACCACAGTGATGCTGTTTGATTACACGAGAGGGTTCAGCTGGATAAACGTGGACATAATCAGAAGGATGATGAAGAGATAGAAAGAGGATGCTGGGCAGCAGTTCACCGTATCATAATGTCAAAGGAGAAGACGCAAAAATACTCTATTGTGTAGAAAAAGACGGAATAAAAAGACGTAAAAAATGCCTGAAAATGATGGTGGTAGTTTCCAGCAGAAATATGGTAAGGCGGATACAAATGTTGATTGATGAACAATTGATGGATTAAAAATGGATCGACAGAAGGATTAACAAAAGGATGAATTTTAGGAAAGGAAAGGCTAAAAGGTCGGGTGTTTGAATTAATGAATTAACTGAGATGGAGATTAAGTGACAAAATGATACAGAGATGGAAAAGCAGATAACAAATCGTATGGATCAAGGGGTACGGGAACGGATAGGCTGATTGAAAAAGTAAGAGAACAGATGGATTGACGTGACAGGATGGATTTTCAAAAGGCCGTATGGACGGATAAACGGAGTCATGGATAAGTGAAGAGACAGAAAACTGCATCGATGAAAATGGAAATAAAGATCCTGAAGATGTAGATGATACAGCAGTTTAGTTAATGGATAACTAGAAATAAAGGCGCTGATACAAGACTGTAAATGATCAGGTTATAGATGGTCAAAAAGACGAAGATGAAGATGAAGGAAGAACTGAACAAATGCACGAACGAGTGAAAACAAACGTGTGATACAGAAGTAGACTGACTGAAAGATGGAAGAATGAATGAAGAAGGGAGGATTCATAGATGGATGGATGGATGGAAAAATAAGGAAGGATGGATAGGCAGATGGGTGAATAAAAAAGGAAGAATAAAAAAGAAGTGATGGATGGATGGATGGATTGAAAAGGAAGGATTAAAAAAGAGGGGTGGATGGATGAAAAAGGATAAATGATGGATGGATGGGTGGATGGATGGATGGATGGATGGATGGATAGGCAGATGGGTGAATAAAAAAGGAAGAATAAAAAAGAAGTGATGGATGGATGGATGGATTGAAAAGGAAGGATTAAAAAAGAGGGGTGGATGGATGAAAAAGGATAAATGATGGATGGATGGGTGGATGGATGGATGGATGGATGGATGGATGGATGGATGATGGATGGATGGTAGAAGGAGAGATGGATGGATGGAAGGATGGATGGAGGAAAAAGAATGGGTGGAAGGATGGATGGATAAAACAAAAAGATGAATGGGTGGATGTATTAATGACAAAAGAAAGTTAAATGAATGTATGGATGGGTGAAAAAGGAAGGATTAATGAATGGATGGATGGATGGATGGATAGATGGATGGATAAAAAGATGGATTGTGGTTAGATTAATAACAAAAGAAAGTTAGATGAATGAATGGATGAAAAAGGAAGGGTTGATGGATGGATGAGTAAGTAAATTGATGGGCCTGATGGATGAGTAGGTGGATGAAAAAATATGACAGATGTTGATGGGTATGTAGGTAGATTTTGTGACTTGGATGGATGGACAGTTTTTTTTTCTAAACGTGAATTTTATTCTGAATATTCCAGAGAAAGAAAAAGACCCAGACTGTTCTTGTTCATCTTCACAACCTCGCCTCTCCATGTCAGGATTCAACCAATCAGAGCCTTCCTATGTGCCTGTATTTCCTCTAAATATGCACACCCACAGCAGACACCCACAGCAGACAGGGTGTGTGCTGGCAGACAAAGACAAATGTGAACCAGGAGCTTCACACAGCTTGAGGTGAGGCTGACCAGACTCCCCCGCTGTGGCACCCCATCTTCCTGTCCGGAGCTCACTGACACAGGGTGCTAACAAGTCAAGCCTGCCTTTCATCTGGGCCTTGGGGCACGCGAAGGAAGAAAGGGAGGGGGAGGGGAGTGCTGGTGGATTCAGGAGAGGGTGTGTGTGTGTGTGTGTGTGTGTGTGTGTGTGTGTGTGTGTGTGTGTGTGTGTGTCGGCTGAGGGTTGAGAGGTTTAGGCAGCCAGCCTGGCCTCCACCGGTAGTCATGAAATATGTATAGACGCTGCGCCTCAGCCGGACCATAATTGATCAGAGGACGCCATTAACCATGGCAGGGCCTCTGTTTGGCTGCACCTGTGGACCCCACCCCCATCCTGAACCCCCTCATCCACATCCCTGACTTTAACGAGGGGTGATGATCAGACAGACAGGAGGAGAGGGGAGAGATTAATGAACATGGCACGCCCAGACGCTCAGTCACAGCCAAAGTCATCATTCGGATGCTGCCATTAGCATACTGTTTGGTTGCTCTGATGCGGTTATGTTTGACTTTTGCTAAAGTAAATATGAGGGCATGTTTCTGATCGATCCTGCAAAAATAAACGTCTACATCTGCAGCCATACCTGTCCTTTTAATGGAATCATGTTTACACTTTTTCAGCTAACCTGGGATCAGTTAACTGAGTCACACTGACACACTTTCAGCCCATTTACATCTCAGTGATAAGCTGACATTTTCATTTCAGAGTGACTCGATATAAAAACACTGATACACGGTCACTCTATCAGACCATGCTGATATTTATAGATGTGTTCGCCGTTGCGTGTCTGCACAGACTGTTGCAGCCTGATTTTGCAGGGAATTAAACTGAGATAACAGCATAAAAACAAGGCGGATGTTTGCAGGAGCATAAAAATAAAGATAAAGCAATAAAAGCTTTAAAGACCAATAAAGAGCTCTAAATGCTAAACGCCGCTCTGGAAATCCTTCATCCATATGTTTTGACACAAGGTATTGACATTGCAACGCTCAATCATTGATTATTTCACTGTGGTCGGCTAAATGATGGCGACAATCACCCCGCACAAAAACAGAAAAGCAGTGCTCCTCTCAGGGAAAGACTCAGCAGAAGAGAAATCAATGATCAGTGGAGCGCACAGATCACTTCCTCCTCTCAGACTCAGCCTGCGTGCTCATCAGATACAAGACGCAATATCTGTTATTGTCCTCAGGGAAATTCAATTTGCAAGGCCAGGAGGGAAAATAGGTCCCATCAAGCGGTGACGCTGGACAACAAACAGCACACTGCCATCCCATTAAAAGTGGTCAAGGCTGAGGGACGACTGCCACCGCTGCGTTGGTAGTAGCGGAGAGTGGAGTGTATCTCCATCAGCCCAAATGATGCTGCACTAATCTGCAAAATCAATTTAATGCACTTCAAATCAACATGTAAGTGGTCTTTAATTAAAAAGCTCAGGTGGTGATCTCAAACATTCGGCGTACACCCAGGAGATCAAGAGAGCTAGAAAAACAAAGACTTTCACAAATCTGTCTTACTGGCCCCGATGGCGATATTTGATGATGTAAATCTACATATAATTTTACTCCGTCACCGAGTCTGTGTAGCTCACAGTGACTAAAGCTGAGGTTCGGTACACATGTACAGCTGCAGCAGGACTGTGTATGTGGGTCTGATTGATGGAGATAATCTACTGAAGTTGTGTTCTTGGTTATAAGGGAAATTAAACTTAGTGCAACACCTCAATACTGTTGTATTTTTAATAGTGTTTGTACAACACTGGGGCTTTTTTTATTTACAGGAGTGTGGAGCTCATGAGGTGCTTGCCGGTAGATTGTTGGTGGTTTTTTGGTCTTTACTGGAAATATCTGTTAGTGGCTTAAACCTCAAAAGTTTCTATTCTTGGAGGAAAAACAGCACAATTCAGATTTAATCTTTCAAACTCAGACAAGTAGGTTGTTTCTCTTGAAATAGCTTTTTAAGGAAACCTTTTTTTTCCTTGTAATGAACATTGTGGTTCAAATTGTAATGGGATATGGTGTTTACATTCACATTGTATACAGCATATATACTTATCATTGCATCTTATTCGTGCAGATGCCTTATATTTTTGGTTTTAATGACACAAATTGAGGTAATTTTGAATTCTGAGAAAAATGAGACCACTGTGGTGTAATGCAGGCTTCGTACTATATAATGCTACCATTGCTTTGCAGTTGAGAGGATGTTACCGTAACACAAACTCCATCTTTCTCCCTCCTGAACTTGGTGTCACACTGCTATATGAATCTGGATGTACAGGTGTCCTCTGTACTGACCTTTTATTCTACGATCACAGCATTGAACAGTTCGAGTCGTTCAGTGAGAAAAGGCTTGGGAGGTCATCAGCGAAGTCAGTTTTCAATAAATCCAAGACCTTTCCTTCCTGAGGGCCGGTTCATGGTTTACACCGGGCACAAGGGGTGAATTATTCTCCATTCAATCCAGTAGTGATTCCCTGAGCTCGTCGTTTGTCTACAGCCTGTCAAATCTGTGTATGTGTAGGACCAGAGGGGGATGGTACCAAAGGAGACCTGTGCAACACATTTGGACAGTTGCTGAAAGGATATTGATTAGTTAGAGATTATTAAATCCCGGGGGTCAGGAGGGAATGTTGTTGCGCTGCAGGACTCAATTCGAAAGCCCTGTCCATTAATAACCACAGTGAAGAAGATGAATATAAATGTGCAAGAACAGCAACATTTGATGAGTATGTAAGGTTTGGTACACGGCGCAATCTAAGTGATTATTGAACAATAATGAAGCAGAATAACTCATTTCATGTTCACAAAAAAATACACCTTCATAATGAGTTTATTTAATTTACCCGCCAAGCGAACCACTTCAAACCCTTTAAGTTATCGTTAACTAAGCTGCCATATTGGGATAAGTTCTGGACTACTAGCCGGCTAACAATCAAGTTTATCCATGTCAACTAAAGAGATGTTTTCAGTAAGACTGTAAAATGATTAATTTTAGAATCGCGATCAATCGCAGTCGTCAATCCCGATTAATTGCACTTTTAATAACTTGTTTTAATTCTTAACCCCATTTTTAAACAGTTTTGAAGTCCATGTTAACAACTTTAAACAAAGCTTACCAGTTTCGTAATTTGGGGATCAAATAATTGCAATTAAATGTATTTTATGATCAGCATTTCGAGATTTGTTATTTAAATCAATGCTGGATTTTTACACCTGACTAGTCTGAAACAACAACCTGGAGGTGCAGGACAGCTTCTAAGTGACTATTCTGTAAAATTATGACTATTCTGCTTTTTGTTTATTTTTTGGTTTTCTTTTGTTGATATAAAGGTAACACAGTTACTCACTACGACTTTGGCAGAAGTGCAATTACAAAATGTCCGATTGGTGTCAATGATTTCCTTTTTTTTGATCGTGCACCAGTGTCCAGTAATTTCAAGGTAATGCAATAGCATGTGCACATTTTGATCCACATGGGCCCGGTACACTTGAAACACGACAGTAAGATGTACAACTGTTTGCACCTGTCTGCTTATCTCAGCGGTGCTTTAATTCTGTGCACAATCCTTTGGACTTAGCGGTCTAGCAGCTCAGTAATGTTTCACTTGTATGCTCACGACTAAACAAAGAGCTCACCCTGTTCTTTCCCCAGCAAATTCTGCTTTTCGGTTGAGTTTGGTGTTACTTTTGTTGTTTGTAGTTACCTCAGACTCATGCTGGGCTCCATGTTGCTCTGAAACCATCCCGCCTGCTGTGGTTATTGGAGGATTTCCTACTCTGCTGGAAAGTCCTTTGCAGAGGTTTACACCTGACCAAAATAATCTCCTACCTCCAGAGTCCATCACTATATCAAGTCTGAGTTAAGTTAAAGTTGTATATAAAACATTTTCATTAACAACCCATTCATTAAAAGGGCTCTACAACCATTGCAGGGAGTAAAATTACAATCAAACCTTCATTAAAACACTTAAAGCACACTTTTACACATTTCATATTGATCACAGTTTAAGTCCTTGTTTTAACAACCCTCTGATTTTCTCAGTGCAGCATATAAGCCTATTTAAAGTCCTGTCTGACTGCAATCTGCAATCTGATTACAGGCTTCAGGTAGTTCTTCTTGTTTATTAGTATTCTGGAGATTAAAGGCCAACGCAGAGTGCATCTGTTCCTCTATTTTCAATTCTCCAGCCATGAAATAAAAGTTATTACAAGTATGGTGCCTGCATACAAATTGTGACTGATGAAAACTGTTGTGAAGTTATTGCAGATTGGTTAACTTTTTCATACAGGCTTATGGAAACAACAGAAGTACACAACCGAAGGTGCCTCCTTTATCCTCATTTGGGGGCTGTGTCCACTGGGGCGATATTTGCGCCCATACCTTCAATTTCCCTGGAGTTCACTTCTGCAAAGTGATGAAAGTTTAACATCTGCTTCAATTTTACAAAGAAAACTTTATTTAAAAGTTGATAGAAATTTTGTCACACAATTAGCAGCAGCTATAAACCAGGAAATTGCACCATGAAAAAACAACTGCGGTTGTCTTCTTTTCCATATGGACTTTCGCCAATATTGTTAATTAAGATGTTTTCTGAATTCTCACTTCTGATTGGTCAATGATCAAGCGGTTTTATTTTAACATGATGCCATTTCAAAAGTTGCACTGTTTTTTGAGAGCTATGAGAGCAAATTGATGATCAACACGACTCCTATGTGAGTAATTACGCCCTTCCAGTAAGGTTTTTAGACTTGAATGCTATTGATTTAACGTTAACATACGACTGTACCATCTGTATCCAAGCTGGAAGGTTGGTGGCCCAACCCTAGCTCATGCAGCTCACATATCAAAGTGTCCTTGGATAAGACACTGAACCCCCGAGTGATGGAACCAACAGTGTACAAATATGTACAAATGAGACCCAGTTGAAAGTAGGAGGTACTTTTACTTTGAGAGGCCAGGAGACTTAAGAAATTGTATGAAGGTATTTACCAGGTGACATAATTAAGAAACTGAAACTTATCAGTTGAAGGAAGGAAAAAGGAAATCAATCATCAGATGACTAAAGCAACTTAATATTGCGACTAGGGATGTCATTAACAGAGAAAAGACAGTTATCGTCAATACTGGTATAATGTGGTAGCACTAATTGGGATGAATAAAACTACACTTCAGAAAAACCAGCTTCTTCGAGTCTGTTGGAGCATGGATGAGGTTAGAATCCATTCAAAGGACTCTGCAATCTGAAAATGAAGATTGCTGTGAACACAGGGTACATAAAGTCCGGTTGTTGGGACAGAAACAGAAAATGTCCCTTTGCCAAGTTCTGTACGGACAGTGAAAGTCATGAAGTCTTGGCAGCGTAGGCTATGGCTACACTGCTGTTTGACCTGCACAAGGATAAATGCATCGGCAGACGTCCAAGAAAAGATTTGTACATGAGTGCAAAAGTCTGTGCGTGGACGGTGATGACCAACTGACCTAGGGGTACACAGTGCAATGACGTGTGTCAAGAAGGTGGCTGTCAGGTTGTTTTCTAGCCTCAGAAGGAGAAACAGTTTTTATGTCTGACATGAGTCACCAACTCAGTACAAGTACATTCTGCACTTTCTCATTCTAGATAGAAACAGCATAGCCTTGGTTTTAATAATGGTGTCGTCTGCATAGAGATGTACAGTAGAGGTTCTAAGACTGAGCCTTGTGGCAGACCTTTAGGCCACTGAGCTGCAAATATTATTGCCAATGAGGAGGTAATTTTCAACACACACAATAGCTTGTTCTATATTTGCTATTGTCTAACACAACACGTTAGAGCGGTCACTTTTTATCTGAAATTCGAACCATCATTCGAACTCATTCTGACTTATTATTAAAGCTGTTAGAACCTACAATAATACTGTATAGCTTTATGTATGATTCAACAGAGGTCGCTCTCATCGACACAAAGACATCTGAAAATTTGCAGGCTAACCTGATGGCTAACCACCCTCATGAAGCAGTGACAAAGGAAGCACCAAGGCGGTGGGATAGCAAGTGTATGAGTGCCAGATTGAAAAGTAAAAGTGTATGCAAAATGGATTTTCAGCCAATGGAGTCCTTTACTGTTGACACTGACACTGTGGACGGATATGTCCGTTTAGAAATAGATGATACTGGCAAAGTTTGAACAATTAGTGCAAAAAGATATGTTGGTGGGGTGAAAGAGTTAAATTATATACATTCCTCGAGGGCAAAAATGAGCTCACAGCCCCTCTAAAGGTGTGAAGACTGGAGTGACAATTTCAATTTAAGGCTTTTTCTCCTCTATTCATCGTCCAGTTTTGACATTTCATTGACCCATGTCTCATTAAGAGTTCTCTGTCGTCCACCATTCATTCAGCCTCGGTTCAGGCTGGGCAGTAAATTGCTGCAGGGGTGTTGATGTGCAGGAAGAGCAAGCCGTCTTAATGGGGGACATGAGTGGGTGGTCTGCTCGCTGTGGGCCTTCTGCAGCCCCTTACCTCCCTGTGATGACTCACTGGGTTCAGCTTAGTCACCCTGCTCTGTGCTACTTCTCCTAAGTTGCTGAAACAAGAAGGGAAATTGTCACAGTGTTTTCTTTTCATCCTTTTTATCATGAGCCGGGCGTTCATCGGTAATTACCACTGTCTGGAGATGTTATTGGAGCTTTTTGGCAAATTACACCAGATTTTGGAAGAATACTGATATCCTCTTTCCTTCCTTTGCAGTTACTGGCCTTTGAACTGAGTGTCTGAGACCGTGGGGACCCATTCATTTCCTCTATGAGTAATTTACTAACATCAGCCTGTCTACTTTCACAGTGTCCTGTTCTGATGCTGTCTAGTTCGCTCAAATGTTAAGTATGACGGATACAAGGCCAAAGCAACCATGGAAGTTTGAAGAACTTTGCAAAACTACACAAGTCAAGACTATGCACGCATGATGGCAACTCAGTATGATTGTTTTCTACGCTTCAAGTCACACTCCAGTCGTTTTTTTTTTACTACTTAAAGTGTTATCAGGGGTCTATAAATTGTGATTATTAAGTTTTTGGCCAAAATCACGTTACCTATGTCATTTTCAAGCACTTTTCTTCCTCAGAGCTCCAGTAGCTCATTAGCGATTTGCCTCTGAGTTGTGGGTGGAGACAGCGCTGCTCTGCACACGACTCTTCATGCTAGCTTGCGGCTGCATAACCCGTGAATCCCACTGGATCAGGAACGGCTCTGCTCCGGACGAGCAGGCTGATCAAATGCACAAGCATACAGTACCCGCCAGCTCCGATCCGCCTCCGCCATCGGAGGAGAAGTGCTTGCGAGATTACCGATATTTCTTGCGAGACTGGACGAGATCTCACGAGATCTTGCGTGTTTCAAGCACAGCAGAGCCATTCCGGATCCTGTGGGTTTTAGCCGTAACATTGCCGGTGTAGTAAAAGTGGCAGGTAACATTGGAGCTATCCTGCTCTTGGACACTAATGTCTCGAGTGGCATGAGCTTACGAGCACTGCAGTCTGCTAACGCACACACTGCATAGCGGGGCTCCGGGGGCGGAGCTTGGATTTGTGACATAGGAAATCTTACTATATCTGAACCTGCTGTTTGGGTCTGCCAGAGATTCCCCACGATTTGAATGCAGAAATACTCAGAAATTTCATACTTAATTTTCTCGAGATATGTCCTGTAGCATAAAAAAAGCCATATGAACATGTAAAAAACAAGAAAAACATGATTTTCATGAAGTGGGTCTTTAAAATGAGAGTCTGCCGAGCAAAAACAGCAAGCCTGTCTCTTGATTTTTTTCAGTCATTTGAAGTTTCCAAACTTGTGCATACAGATTTTTTTCAGATTTGATTTCTCACTATCATGGATGATAAAAACATAATATTACTCTCAATCATTTCAATTTCACATCCAGAGCACAAGATCCACTTTGGATGTTTTTTCTGCCATCTGAAACGGGCCCTTTTGGGACCAGCTTCACAGCAAAACCGAAGGGAAAGACGAATCACTAGGAAAGGTACACAGGAGTGTCTTCAGAAAGTGTTGTTGGTTGTCAGAAAAGAACAAGAATCAGCTTTAGTCTTCGGGTTCATGAGCACATGCAAGGAATTTTACTTTGGTAAATGTCAGACATGAATATTACATCAAGAGAACCAACGCTACATGAAACTTTAAAGATTTAACTTTTAAATACAAGATTGTAAAAGACAATGGTGCAATACAGTGATGTGGTGGGCCCAAAGAGTCTAATGCAACTTTGGATGAACACGATAAGACAAAGAGTGGACAGATGTTAATCAAAAATGCTTGGATTGGCATAAATCAGGCAACAACAAACATGTTTATACTGCTGTATGGATGGTTTTCATTACTGTCTTGTCAAAATTTGTGGAGGCACAAAGGGGAATATTGGATTAACTTTTTGGCAGTGGAGATACTTTGGAAACTTCAAAAAGTCTGAACTGACGGCTGGTAAAAGGAAAAGTTTGTGAAATGTGTTTTTTCAGCTATCAAGTGTCATTCCACGTCAACAAACTCCCTGATACTTTTGCAAATAATTGTTAAGTATGACTGTCAGTCGTTGCCTCTATTATTCTGCAGTAAACAAAACCAAAGGTTATTACACAGGTGAAAACAGAGTGCTGCTTTAGGGCTCACTTATCAACTGGCATCTTAACTGCTCTCATGGTTTGGACATTAACTGACACTCCAGCTGACGTTAAACTGTTGGTTCAGCTTCTCTTAACAGCAACACAAGAACTGACAGTTTAACTGATTTTTACTGCCTTGCTCTTTTACACATCAGGAGACACTTAAACCTTTCAGTCTCTTCACATCAATGCACAACCAACCGCTCTAAGTGCACTTCAACTTATTGCAGCTCTTGCAGAAACAAAAACAGAGCAACAGAAACTTCAATTTTTTTTCTTATCTTCACTATCAGCTGACATTTCTAACCGCTAAAAATAACCTGTCCAGACACTTCAAATTTCAGACTCTCTAACCGGTTTTCTCTGCCTTTAACTAAACAAAGATAATGTCTCTTTTTTCTGCCTGCTGTTTCTAAGCCTGTAAAGTTAAAATAGCGTTTCTGCACCACTCAGCAAGGCAGCCCAGACAGACAGATGTATGTTTTTAACACTTAGGGTGAATACTGTGTTCCTCATTCTGAGCTACATTACAAAAAGTCAAACACCCTCAATTTTACCAAACACCAAACATGACACTGTTGTGCTTGTAAACAATGTTTACTTACACAAGTGTGCAGCTAAAAATAGCAGCAGCTCTTTTAGTGAAACTTGCAATTATACAGAGATTTAGTTGGACACGCTGGTTGTTTACTGGACTGTGTGTTTGAAGGCTACAACAAACACAGGCTTTAGCGAGGCTTTGAAAAGCTGCAGCTAGAGAGTGATATTTGGTGGAGGAATTAAAGTGTGTGGGTGTTGGAGAAACTAATCAGAGTTTATTTGCTCTGCAAAGAGTCTCCATCGAAACCTTTCATTTCTCTGATTGTGAAGCCATACCTTCATTTTTTCTCCAAATAGTTATTATGAACCTCCGAGGTGAAATCTTTTCTCTTTGCTTGAAGAAAAGTCACTTTTTTTTCCCACACAAAGAAGATATAAAGATTTTAGTATTCAACAACTGATTAAATTACTTATACATGAGGGGCTTTTTCAGAGACGCTCATTCATCTCCCTGAGTTGAATAATAACTGGAATGCCTAAACTCAGTTTAATAAATTGGACACCGCCAACATCTGCGGCTCGCAGAGTTTATTGGAGAATTAATCCTGAAGCTATTTCATAAAGTTTGCAGCGTATTAATTAACGGCTTGTTTCTCTCTTGAGCAAAAGCTCAACGGTCTTTTAAAAAAATTAACTCACTTATTCTTTTTATTGACTTTTACAATCAGAAATAAAAACAGGGGAAGTGTTGTCTTCCCTGTCGTCGGCTTGCACTGCAGTAGAGTTGAGCTTCTGTGGTGTGGGGGGGCTGATCAGTATGCATCGTGATACAATGACAAGACTCCAGTGCATTAAAGGGATATTCTGGTATAAAATCAAACACACGGTAACACCGAGTTATACACCCCCTCAAGAGATTAATATTGCCGACTGCTTGCTTCTCTAGTTATACCAACTTCGGTAACGACCGCACGATAGCAATACACCGCGGTCTGAGGAGCCATAAACAAACCTGAACTAAAACGCCACTCTATAGCCACAAATAATGCTCAGAACAGCACCTAACTACATTAACAGTAAATACAAGTGCACCGAGCCCTGACAAGTCGATCACCAAGTGCAGCGGAGTTTCGCAGCTCAAGGAAGAACATTTATGATCATTACTTCATGGATATGCAATCAAACCGAGGTGCTAAGGCAGAAGAACTACCGCGTCTGCAGTGCAAAATGATTATCATGATGATTTTTACTTAAAGGAAATGATCCGCTGCACTCAACAAGCAGCTGCTGGAGGAGAGTGGGTGAGTTGTGTTTGGTCTCTTTGCTAAAGAAACTCGAGGGGGTGTCTAACTCGGTGTTACGGTGTGTTTGACCCTGAACTAATTTTACGCCGGAATATCCCTTTAAGACAACACATGCAGCTACTATCCATGCAATGCAACAATCATGATGCAGTGCAATTTAATAATCTGATTCAGCACAATGGGGTTTGATGTTGCATGATGTGATTTACACCCTCATGACGATGCACTGCAACTCAACATAACCTGATCTGACTTGATGCAATCTGACGCAATGAAATTCACACCCTCATCATAATGCAGCACAATTAAGCATAATCCAATTCACCAGAGTGCAATTTAATGAGATGTAATTCACATCCCAGTCATGATGCATTAAACTTTGCCAAGTACTGAATCAACACAGTGGGAGTGGACGCTCTACCCATCCATAATGCGGCGCGATTCAGCATAATCTGATTCAGCACAATGCAATGAAATGATGCAACTAACACTCCAATCATCACACTGAGCTTCAATACTATCAACCTGATTATGACACAGCTCACTCCAACAAGATATTAGAGTCAGGGGGGTGGGTATCAGCCAAGCAGCTAAAAGAACAGGCCTGTTTTATTTACACATTGAATATTTACAATAAAACAGGAGCTTTAAGGTATACCGGCACATTTTCAAAAATTGCATCCAACTTGTCAGGCTGCCTACTTCTCTTGTAAAAGCTGTAGAGTGGCCAACCCTTTGATTTGAAAGCCTCGACCGTGCTTATTTTGTGCAACTCCTACACCGTTCTCCAACACAATAGTGTACATCCGCAGTGCACAATAACAGAACATGGGCTGGAGGAAATAAAAATAGAACAAGAGAGTATCACATTATTAGGTCAGCCACATTTCTAAATAAATGTGAAGAAGATCGAATGTTGTATTGACTGGATTTTTAGGCATGCGCCCGTGTCATGCATGCCCTCGCATCAATAAATACTCCTTAATCTTCCCATCCCTACATTAAAGTTTAAAACATTCACAAGTGGCCCGTCTTGCAGGCAAAAACACTTCCAGGTATTTCATATGAAGCATCCTTCAATTTCAGGTCAATGTTCCCCCCGATCAAAGACAGAGAGGCCTGACATCCATTCATGAAATACCTCCTGTCGCCTCTTCCAAACCTCTCAGACTGCACATCATTGGCGTAAACAGATGGGAAATGAAGGGCAGGATCTTGCCTGTACTTTCATTTATATGTTAATCTGTCTGCGGACCTTGGTTGGGATTCAAGTGATTCCAGCAGAAGGTTTGGTAATGCATTCAGCTGGACATGTTCTGGCGGCAATGGAAAGCCCATGCATCCTTGTTGTGCTGAGGCCATCTATCATTTGTGAGGTTTGGCAGCATGTCGGCCCCCCAGACTCCATAACTGTTCCATTTATTTAGAAGACTACCTGTAAAATATCTGTTGAATATAGAGTAGACATGCAGCTGAGGTTAACTTTTGTCATAAATCCACAAGACAAAATAAGAGTTTCGAACCGTGCTCGACTGACTATACTCGCTTTCCATGCAGTTGCTGGCAAACTGTAAATGGCAATTGTGGGGGAGAAAGGAGGAAATGAGAGATTTCACAGGCCACTAATGCAAACACATGCCAGTTGAAAGCTTTGGAAAGAGTGGGATGATGGATGGAAGCTTTTCTCCAACAAGGGGGAGGAAAAAGGCTTTCGATTGCACTGTTTGCAGTCTGACAATGAAGCATATTTTAAAGGATTTAGGACTTCAGAAGTACAGAGGCATGTTTCTATCCATCAGTATGGTACTCAAGTGTTTAACTCTCTGATATCTACTGTATGTAGCGTTTCGTCTGTTTACTTCTACGATTCATTTCAGAGTTATATTAGCAGGATTTTCGATGCATTTATTTATGTAGCGCTGCAAGGAAGATCAAAAGTTTAATCTTTCAGGTATTCTATCTTTTTATTAAAGTTTAAACACCCGATGAAAAGCACAAAGAGTGGGCTCAAATTACTGAAATTCAAAGAGCTTAGCCGATAGCTGTGCCTTCATGCACTTACATTACATAAACTAAGAGACATGGCTATGTAGAGCTGAGCATCATCAGCGTAACTGTGAAAAGAGAGATGCTATGTCTTTTGATTATACAACTCATGAAAAGTAATGGTCCTAAAATTGATCCTTGTGGTACCCCACAGGTCACCCCATAGCAGGGCTTGACACCCACCCGCTGCATGTGCTCCTAAGTTAACAAAGTAAGGAGCACACAAAGAACTTTAGGGGCACAACGAAAAATCGATCAAATAAAGTTTGTCTTATTCATCAACATGAGTACTATTATTTGAAATCAATTTAGGTCAATTGGTCACACGACTGAAAACTATTGAAGGAAAACAGTCTTTTTTGGGAAACATCAATAATTTATTCAACAATATTTTTATGCAGATTATATCAAAGATTATTCAAAGTTAACACATCACAAACACCCCCTGTCCCTCAAAACCTCATCTACTGCTGGATATTCCTATTACTGTGCTTAAATAACAATTTCTGGAGCTATAACAAAAATAATAAAAAATAAATAAATAAAGAATACAAGTAAGTGCTGGGATTCAGGTTTTGTAGATCTTAAAATACACAAGACGTTTAGGAACATACGTTAAGAAAATATGAAAGTCGCTGAAAACTGAAAAAGTCCATAAAAGAGATAAAAATTTAAATTGTATGGTTATAAAACATCACAGAAATATCAAAGGGAACATCAATAATTTATTGATGGTCCCTCATTAAATACCTGACATTGACAGCGAGGGTGCCGAGTAGATTTATCAGCACTGCTGCTGCTATTCCCGTTTATAGAGAGTGGTAGATCCGCGGTGAATGTCCGTCGAATATCCAAACTAAAACTAACTTTTTTATGCACACATGTGCCCCTAAATACAGTTTACAATTCGCACACATCTATTTTTAGTCGTAAATGCGAGTGAAACGGTCGCACTGTCGAGCCCTGCATAGTGTTGGGACGATGTTAAAAACTCACAAACCAACTAAGATGTGTGAGAGAATATGAGGATAAAAAACAGAGCGAGGATCACCAGTTTAATCCCCCTGTGAGCTAACATGCCCGAAAACAAATGAAACACAAATCTTTTGAGATGAAAGTATCTTGTGACAAATGTTAACTCCACATAGCTCCATGCCTCATATTAACAACAGCTCTATTTATAAATCCGACCCACATATGAAAGCATCAAACATGAGAGGAAGTCTCAGATCTCCTCCCGGTTCTCCCAGTCCATCCTGCTCCCTCAACACTTCTCCCTCCTCTTGGTCATTCATGGACAGGCCCTCCCCTGGCTGCCTGCCACAGTCCCTAATGAGGTCAGACTCCTGCCTGCTCGGCTGCCCTGATCAGCAATATGTGTGTCATTATGTGTTTGTGTGAAAGGGATAAAGAAAGCAGGACAAAGAGACTCACAGAAAGACAGAGCATGTGTGTGTGTGTGTGTGTGTGTGTGTGTGTGTGTGTTTGTGACTTTATGGAAAGAAAGCAGGGGATAAAGAATGTGTGTGTGAGCGCATGAGTGTGTGTAGTGGTGCTTGTGTATGGGGGCGTCTCTGTGCCATAGGTATTGACCTGGAATAGGGTTAGTGCTAATGAGGAGAGGGTGACAGAGAGATGTGAGGGGAAGCTCCGGGTTGCCAGGTCAGGCAGCATTCACATGGCAGGGAGGCCGGGTTTGAAAAGTCATGCACTGGTTGTGCTGAATAGCAGCTCCTCTCAGAGTTTGGTGTCTCACTCCAAAGCTTGGCCGCGGATTTGAATGGAGGGAAGTAAATGTCTACTGCGAGAATAGACACTCCGGCCAGACACAATTAGCCTTCTAATACTGTAGCAACTGTGTAGCAACTTAGACCGTCCGCTATGTTAATGTGTCTCCGAGGTAAACAAAAGGACCAAACATGTACAGCCGAGCCAACAATGCTGTAATGCTCGTTACACAACAGAAAATAAAACCGTGTAAAAAAAAAAAACACAAAAGAGCCCACCACATGTGATCTAAAGAGAATTAAAACCATGATAGGAGCTCAAGGCTGGACGGCTCTGAACTGAACAGCAGTCTGGTACTGTTCCTTAAAAGGAGACTCATCAGGGAGGTCGTGTTACATTAACTTTGACTGTTGATTTAGTGTAATCAAGGTCAGGCTGATAGAACGGTTGATCTGATTTGGGTTTGATACCGAGACTGAGAGTTCATATCTGCTGGAATGTTTTGACTTGATTCAGTTTACAGAGGTATTTGGCATTGGTTTGAAATGTCCAAACTTATTGTCTATGAGGCAAGTTAGTTGGAAAATCCCACATTAGAATAGTTAAAGGCGCAGTGTGCAGTATTTATCAGCACTGGGCTAAGCAAACTTGACAGTGCGACCCTTTCACTCACATTTGTGATCAAAAATAGATGTGTGCGAATTGTAAACGGTATTTAGGGACACACGTGTGCATTAAGAAAATTAGCCGAGGCAACAAATGTTTTTTCATGTAAATACCGCAGTGAAGTTAGTTTTAGGTTGGATATTCGACGGACATTCACTGTGGATCGACCGGTGTCCTCTCACATCAAGCAAAGCGGATGTCACCAAACATCTGTGGACTCAGTGTGGAAGTATTTGGGCTTTACATCATAGATGAAAAATAAAAAACAAAGATAGAGCCGTATGTCGACTTTGTTCAGAGCAAGTCTTACTCGCTAACGATGTCAAATCTGCGGGCTCACCTGATGGTTTGCCGCGCATGTTAAAAAACGGCGGCGCAACGTCATGTGTTGAACACAGCCGAACATTTACAGAACATTTTCAATATTTCTTCAAAGTTGAATTTGTCATGGAAAAACTGACGGGTAAGTGAGTCAATAGTTGACTGTGAATGTCTACATGTTGACCAACAATCTAATGTAACTATAAAAAGCGATATAGAACAGCGAGGTTAAAATATATGTGTGGATTGGACCAGAGCTGTAAATTGTAGATGTTTTAGTGTTTTTGATGTGTGATTTGGGACGGGCATTCATAATATTAAATCTATAAAAACGCATCTACCCAAATGCAGACAAATTGTGAACTACACTGCTATCTTTCTATGCAGATGACACTCACTTTTTCATGCAAACACAAAAACATTTAGTTACATGAAGAACATCTTTCTGCTGGATTTTGAAGTTTGGTGGTCGGCTAATGGATGGTTGGAAACTAGAGGGATGGTGGACCAGACTTGTCATGCACCACAGAAGTTTATTGTTCACGAAGGTCACAGCTGCTTCACAGACAGACTGCTTCCATCTAAAACCACTAGATACAGCTAAATATCCACAATATTCCTACATGCTGCACCTTAAATCCCAAGTGATGCTATAACTACCACTAGAGTATCTTTAGCATATAATTAATTTGCTAACATCCTGCACACGACTTTGAGCCTGTACCGCAAGGCTCAAAACGCAGTTGTTAATTAGAGCATTGGCTGATCATGTGAGGTGGAAAAAAAATCCTCATTTCAAAGACACAAAGTGAAATTTAGGAAACAACCTCAGCACAAAGTCTTATCCTATATAGATTTTACATATCTATATCCAGTAGCTGTCGAGATATTTCACACTTAAGAGCCGCAGAGATGTTTTGTAAGGCCAAGCCAGCGTTACCGTCCCCACGGAAACACAGCTAGCGTGGCTAATCTCACTGGCTGAGCTCAATTCAGCATCAGGAGCCAAGGAACAACAGTATTTCTGGCAACAGCGCCGCTGATTTCCCCCACTGTGTTATTTCCTTTTATCTTATTGCATCTTTACAGATAAACAAAGCTGATATATTTGTCCCACGGCTTCTGCATAATATCTGAGATCTCAAACTCTGACTTTGTTTTGCTGTATAGATTGTGAAAACTGATATCCAGCGAGGTCTTGGGAGCGCTGATAAACATCTGCTGCAAAAGTCAAACCGGGTCAAATCTGGTAAGCACTCCTGACAAAACTCATTTGAATACTGGCAGAAGCACACGGCGAGGAGATCTGAAAATTGAACCCGAGAGGGGCCCGAGTCTGTGCCAGTATTTGTGTGTTCATGTGTGAACGTGGCTGAACTGCATGCATTTGTGATATCATGTGGCATCCTCGACTAAGCCTGCCTTGTCATTTTAATATTGCACACTCTGCTCTTTTGCGTCAGTGAAATTCTCAGAATGTCTTTGTTTCATCGTCACTGTTCTCCATCTGTCCCCGGGCCCCGTTACACCCAACACTCTGAATCGTCCGACAAACGGTGTGTGCGCATTTGTGTGTGTGTGTGCGCGCAACAGAAACAGCAGCAGAGCCCGGTCCTGTCCTCGGATGAACTCTGCAGCAGCCGTGTTGAGGTCTGCTCTCTGCTGACGGAGGGAAGAAACGAAAGGAGCCGAAGCACGAGGCAGGCGAGGGCACGAAACAAAGAGAATTGAGGGACAGAGAGAAAGCAGACGTGACAGAGAGACAGAGGAAAACGACAAAAGGGAAAATTCCCCCAATCAGGGAACAAACAGCGCATGATTGAGTGACACAAAGAGAGAGAGAATGAGCCGCAAAGAGGCAGAGCAACAGGAAGGCAGCAGAGGCACAAAGAGAAAGACAGGAAAATATGGAAGAAAGGGGTCACAAGGAGGACGACAGAGGAAAGCAAACAGAAAGGGACAGGAAATGCAAAAAGGAGGACAAACAAAGAAGAAAGAAACACAGAGGACAGGGCTATGAAAAAGAGAGACAAAGGAAATGACACAGACCGCGAAGGAGATATTAATCAAAATATCGAGATGTGGGGTAAAAGGAAATAAAAGACAAAAGTAAGAGGGGAAAAAACAAAGACAGTAAACAAGAGCGTGACAGGCAGAGAGACAGAGAGCGAGCAAAGAAGAAAAGAGGGAAGAAAAATAAAGGAGACAAAGCCAAGAGGAGAGACAGAGCCAGGTAGTGAGCGAGCGTGAGCAAGAGGGAGAGAAAAAAAGGTCTGCCAGCACTGTGAAATTTCCTTAACTCCCGGCGATAATAAGTTTGCATAATAAGCCGATTTTGCAGCTCAGTGCCAATAAAACACCCAGGTGGAGCGGACTTTTTTCAGCCTGATGAGCAAATGCTGTTTCAAGCAAGTCTGCATTTTGTTGTTTCGTCTTTTGTTTCTGATATTACCCAATGGTCTGAAAAAAAGAAAAAACGCTGAGTACCGTCTAAGAGATATAAACTAGGGCTGTTTGATGGCAAAAATCCTAATCAGGATGATTTTTTACTTATATTGATGTCTGGAAACCATGCAGAAATCAATACAGAATAAAGGGGCATGAAAAGACGGAATTATTAATACAATTTCTTCAACCAGATTCATTTCTACCTCACCCCTTCAACAGACAAAAGATCCAACTTGTAGAAAACTTGGATGTCTATAAGAATCAAGGACAGATAATCACCGTCTGGACTGAAAAAAAGTCAGAGCAAAAAGCAGGTGAGGGCAGACAAAGAAAGGCCGAGAGACGGAGAGGAGGCAGACGTGACAAAGATGAGTTCAAGAAAAGAGACAGAGAATAACGGTACAACAGGTACAAAGTGAGTGTGCTCTGAATTATAATAGATAATCATTGTCAGGACTGGAAAAAAAAGACAGTCTGAAAAAATGCTGATGATGAAATGATGGACAGCCTCATTACAAAAAAGGAAGTTAGTGACAATGACTGTCCTTAGCTCCACTTCAGACCCTCTGTTTTCAAAATCCATTTGGATGTACGCCCAAAACTGTCGTATCACCCTCTGGTTTGTTTCAAAATGACCAGTTTGTTTTGGTTTACTGAATGACCGCGGTTTAGGTCTTATTTGTTCATTTCTTCATCACCCTTTTACCACCCCCGATCCAATGAAGGAGGTGTGGGTGTAAACAATCAGTCATCTACACCTCTGCAATGCTGCAAGTCTTTCCAGGCCCATTTGTCACCAAACTACGCCCACTTTTGTTTGATCAAATCCCACTCGGAATGTTTCCTCGCCCACGCGCCGTTTCATTCAGAAACTGCTGCACTGTTTCACCATCACCACATCTTTATCTTCATTTGCAGCACTGTCATAAAGCGGGCATCTCCATCTCTGAGGTCAAAGTGACACTGTCTACTTTTACTTTGTGCTGCCGTCTCTTCTCCTTTAATTCTCTTCCTATGGAAATTGCCTGGATTAAGACAAACTTTAGGAGGAATCCGCTTTTAGTCTCTTTGTCCTCCAGCAAAGGAATACCAATCACGACACTATTGGACTTAGCACGCACGGTTACCCACAATCTTCCTCCGTCATTGAAACATCACCTGCAGCTGATTTAATTTTCAGCTCAGCGCTTCACTTGCAAACTTTTTTTCTTCTTCTTTTTACTTTTTCGAGTCTCAATGTTGTTTTTTATCTACACTTTCTGTCATTGTCGATTATTCTCATTACTCACTCTGCAGCTAAGAGGCTCGGATGATGTTTTAATGTAATACTGCGGCTTTGGAGGAGCACCGTCAAAACAGTTTCAGTGAATTTGAACAACAACTAAAAAGTCACTTTTTTTCAGGTCTTTTTCAACTTTTGAGAACCTGCCACATTCAGCCGCTCTCCATAACTTTATGAGTAACTATGCATGTGAGGAACTTTCTGCTTATGTTGGTTTTGGCACCCCCTGTGGACAAATTGGTACATCGGTTGTAAAAACTAATTTAGGGCGCAAAAAGTTTTTTTTAAATGTAATCTGATACCGCCCCTGTGCAAGAGGTGGTGAAGAAATGAATTTGATACAGAAATAACAAACTTTGTAACTTATGACTTGGCTTGATTTGATGGGTGATAGACGAGACGATACGATACGAGTTTAAACTCAGGAATAATGTCACATACATGTGAGATACTGCAAAAATCCCTCCTAAAAAGCGTTTACAGACAGGAAAATTGACCTTTCGCAAAACCACGCCCCCAAGCGATCACTGTCCAATCACACAGCCTAGCAACCATTACTATGCAAGCAGGGTCCGACAAGCCACAGACCACTAGCGAATTGGTAAAGCGATGTGCTCAGAAGGAGTGTTGCCTACAGTGGATAAGGCCCCATTCCCAGCTAAATGTCACTGAAATAAACAAGCATAAAGACATCTGCTCCAAGGTAAGGCTAACCTCGGCTTTGTCAGCTAACATCAAAGTTTAACATAGAGTCCCAACAGACAATTTAAACGTATTTTATTTTTATCCCTTACGTAGCATTTTGTGAACGGGAAGTCTACTCCTGAATATCCCAACCCTGTACTTGCTGTAAAAGTGCCGAACCTGAATGTAATAATGCCTTGACACCAAAGACTGTAAGTAGCTTGACGCCTTACATTCATGCTACCATTACAATCAAAAGAGCCATTTTGGCGTAAAAGAAGGACAAAAAAATGTGTGGAGCTGCAAAACGATTCTTAAGCCTTATGATAACGCTAGCTAGCTTGTTAGCCCTGTAGGTATATTGGCTGTGCCAGCACTCTCATGGGTTTTAGGATGATGCTGATAAAAAATAAAAAAGTGTGTCGACAGTCCATCAGATCCGAGAAGTTTGACAGACCTAGCAACAGTAACTAAGGGGGTGTGTGGCTTTGTGATAGGTCAATTAGCAATCCCGACCATTTTCGTGTTTTGAGGTTATCACTGGTTTCTTTTCTTCAGACTGGAGGTTGCCGCTCATGCTGACATCCCCGTCATCGTCTGCTGCCATGAAACTTTTAATTTCTTCTTCTTTGGCCGATGAGCTGCCATTCATAACACCCTCACTGGTGTCATATAACAACACTGGGGTCACACACAGTGACCTGGTGGGTCAAATTTGCAGAGAAAGCCTTAAGTTTCAATTTGAAAATATGGTCCTGATACTTAGTCCCAATGCGCCTGTAGGTGTTTCATTTAAGTTACAACATTATAATGCACTGTAGGGCTGTAAAGGTTTTCTCTTTGTTGATATTGAGGTCAAAGTTACTGAAAATCTGCATAACATACATTGACAGCACTAAAACCTTGAACTTTCTGATCCGTTTGAAAAAACAAAACATCTATAAATAACGTTAAACCAGTGGGAAAAAAATCATTCTTTTGTTGTTTACCAAAGCAAGTCTGCCAAACTTGATCGTTTTAATTATAGTGGTTAGCTTGTTGACACTTATTCTCTCTTCTTCATTTTATCTTGTCAGGTGATGATCCTACAAAGCAGAGAATAGATTTGGACGACAACAAAGGGAAAAGTATAACCCAGTAAACAACAATAGAGTTACCCATGTTTTGACTTTAACACCTTTCCATCCCCGGCTGCTTCTAACAGATTCCACTTTCCGGCATATCATCTCTGCTGGGTGCTAACCTTGCAGCCCAAATAAAAGTGAATTAGAGGATTATATGCTCCACAGGCCGGGGAAATTCTCTCACCTCTTGGGCTTACAAAACCTTTTCGAGAACACAGAGTGGCTTCAAAACTGGATTGTCCTCAAGATGTCAACAAAGCTGTTTTTCTAAGTCCCTGGAAAGCTGACATTTGGAGATACGGGGTTTGCATGAGGAAGTTAGACAGCTTGGAGCTGGTTAACAGGCAGCTGCTTTTGTCTCGCACCGGAATATCTCAGCCTGTGGAGCTACAGTCTTTCCATTGTGTGAAGCTCTGGTCCATTTATTGTCCTTGGCTTCAGCCATAATGATTAATGATGCACAGTATGATGGTGCTCTAAAGCCAAAGCAGCCACATACAAAAGAGCATGGTTCGGTGTTTTGTCTCCCCACAGAAAGACGCCGTGCCTCGACGTTTTACAGTCAAGTGTTGTCCAAAGCGTGCTCGGAGAAAGTGGAACACCTGTGTACATGTTGGGCCACTTTGTTGGGCTTCAAAGAAGAAAACAGGTTTTCCACAAAGAGTCGATGAAAGCTTTTCATCCATGCTCCTTGATGAGAGACTGTGTGGATTATGTAAACAGGCAACAAAGAGGAGTACAGTCTGTATAATCTCTCATTCTGCAGCTTTGTTGGCTGTGAGTTGCTGCATTGTTGTCGAGCGGAGGCAGCTTTAAAGCAGGAGCTTTTTTTTCCCCCCTCCCGAAATTCTGAATTCAACTTCTGCTGCAATGCAACAGACAGGAGAAAAGAGTTCAAAAAGGAATCCTCCTTTTGTAAAATCTGCATTCACGACAGCGCATTCAGTCCTTTTGATGGATCTAAGAGCTGTTTATGAAAACAGATGAGCAAAAGCAGGTCTGTAAAGCCACCTTTTAAACGCCTGGTTCCTAGAGTGCTCATGAATACGTCTATCTGCATCTCCTGTACTGCATCGACACAAATCCAGATGAGGATGGCCTCATTGAACCTCCACGCTCTCTGTTTGAGCTGTTGCCAATAAGGAGCATAAAATCCAGCAGGCTGTCAAAACTGCGTCTTAAAGCACTTTGTGATTATTCCTCGCTGGCATTATGTGAGTCCAAAAAGTTCCTACAAGCTGTACCCGAGCTACAAAGTGATCATTATCGTATATCTGTATGGGGGGTGATGGTTTTTTTCTATCAGTACCAATGACCTCTCATCGTAGCACATTTCTCGATTTATTCGTTTAAAGGCAAAAAGCTCCACAGGTGAGATTTCTGGATTGAGGCCTATGTGATGAGAGTAGTGGTAGGGTTTAAGGAGTGATCCCATTTACTGGCAACTCTCAGCTGACAATTATGTGGTTGTCATGGTAACAGATCGAAAGTCACAAGTTTAAACTATTGTTGCATTCCAGTTACCCTGGAAGTCGGATGTCAGAGCTGGGAATGACGTTACACCGAGTCAACGGCGTTTCAGTTAACGAGTTGGAAAACCAAGATGGACGCCTACAGTTACTCATTGTTAGCTATTGTTTACATTTGTCAGCTAAGATAAGCTGTTGTCAGTTGTTGTTAGTTGTTGTTTACAACTGTCAGCTGTTGGTAGCCGTTGTCAGTTGTTGTCAGTTGTTGTTAGCGGTTGTTAGTTGTTGTTAGCGGTTGTCAGTTGTTGTTAGCTGTTGTTGGTTGTTGTCAGCAGTTGCTAGTTATTGTTAGCGGTTGTCAACTGTTGTAAGCTGTTGCCACCGTTTGTTAGTTGTTGTTAGCGGTTGTAAGCTGTTGTTTACAATTGTCAGCTGTCATAAGCGGTTGTCAGTTGTTGTTAGCAGTTCTCAGCAATTGTTAGCTGTTGTTAGCCATTGTCAGTTGTTGTTAATTGTTTTTAGCAGTTGTCAGCTGTTGTTAGCGGTTGTCACATTTTGTCAGTTGTTGTTAGTGGTTGTCAGCTATCGTTAGCCGTTGTCAGCGGTTGCTAGTTGTTGTTAGCGGTCGTTAGCTGTTGTAAACTGCTGCCACCGATTGTTAGTTGTTGTTAGCAATATCAGTTGTAAACAACGCACAACACAGTATTTTACTCTTACAAACACCATAGCCCCGTGTTCACAGTTAGACGTTGGGCAGTACAACATGTACCACTTCTTTAATTTCACAAAAACAAAACAGAAGGATTAAAAAATAATACATTACGAGAGCTTTCACTGTTAATCTGTACTGTTGATGCACTGCGCTGCCATGTTGGATTATGACGTCTGTCTGATGTTTGATTACGACTTCAGGGGGCATTCCAGATCAATTTCCGACTCGGAGCTCGGAAATCCCGACTTCTGAGTATAACTGGAATGTAGCATAAGCCAAAAATTTAATATTTAAGCCTTGTGCGGCTGAAATATTCTTACAACAATATTATTCCTTAATCTTGACACATCGTTAGTCTCTTTTTGTTTTCTCATTTCACATTTTCAACAATTATCTGTGAACAGCAGGGTTTGTTAATGAGAGGAAATGGAGGGACTGGCTGATCTCTTACATGTGCACATCTGAAACTTTTTATTCAGCATCCATGAAAATAGTCAAATAAGAATCTCTAATCTCCATGTCAACATAACTGATGACAAACTGAAACGGTTTAAGTGATTTCCTGCAATTTAACTGACCTTGAAGATGGATAAGAAAGCAACCTGCATGTAAGACGTGTGGATCATGTGCTCTATGTTTAAAAGCTGCATCTGTTTGCTGTTTGTATAAACTGGCACAGGCTGGTATAATCTAACTGGCATAGAAATATAGAAACATAATCCTCATCCTTCCCAAAACTAAAGCAGGGTGTGTTTTCATCCCGATGAGTTCATCTTTTCCTCACTGACTGAATATGAACTTTTTCTTCATAAGTTACATCACCTCCCTTGAAAAGCTGCTGCTGGGCCCAAATTACGTCAATGTAAAGCAAGATTTTGTGGAGAGCAGGTGTGGTTGGGAAAATACCCACTTGAATAGATTGAGTAACAGCTTTATGAGGAAAACCGACTGACTCTTAACCATCGAAATAGTGTAAATATAGAGCTGTGAATAGATTTGGAGCTCCTCTCAAGGTCAATAGACCGTCATCATCAACTTTAATTTCCACTTCAAATTTCGAGCTCGCAGTCATCTCCTCTTCTTGCTACGAGACAAAAATCATCCCTTCTGCTCAGCACTGAAACAATATGCTGCTAAACTGGCAGCTCCATCCAATCTAATTTGAAGCAGGGTCTGATGAAAGGCTCCACATGGCTGCTCTTGTGTCATTCGAAAGTGGACGGACAGATTTAAATATCCCTTTTGTAAAATTTCTCCATGAGCCGACGGTTGGCTGCCTCCTCTCCAAATCACTGCTGGCACTGATCTGCAGTTGTTGCCTATTTATGCTCTTTCAGACGCCAGATTTCCAGAGCAGCAATTAACATTTGGAGCTTATAAGTAGTCCAGTGGGATGTATCCTTACAGTCTTTATTTACTGTCAGCTGTGGGCATGGCAGAATGATCACTTTTGCGAAAAAGGTATGTACTGGTCCCTAACTATAAGCAAGTTCTATGTAAATTGGCTGGTGGAGCACATGAGATTAATTTTGTTGTTTTTGGCATTTTACTGTAAAATTAGAGATGTTAAATGACAGAAAACCAGCGTCAGGCTACAGGAAAAAACTAGAAATATATATTTTTTTAACTTTAATTTGTAGAGTGGGATAAAAAGTACAAAAAAGGGAAAAATTTACAGATCAAGAGTTATAATTTTAGATTTATTTTGGAAACTACTTCAGCTTTAGATTAAAATGCTTGTTAGGTTTAGTCTCATTTCAGCTTTACTTACTTATAGTTTTATTCATTTTTGTCCATAACAGACAATAAATTTCAGTTTTTTTATTCAAATCAAATTATTAATCTCACGTTGCAGCGAGTATTAAAATCTGAGCCCTTAATAAGGATTTCCCACCTTAGATAAATGATTCAACCCTGACTTTCCCACCAATATAATGCTGCTGTGCCATTTTTTTCTGTTTGACAAAGTTTATTGCACACAGATAAAGGTGGTGATGTGGAGGTATGATCTGATTTGCATGTTTCTAGAACAACATTAGTATATTAGTTTACCGATGTCAAGAGTGCATGGACTGGTCAGGTTACAACAAGAGGACTCAGGACGCTAAATGCACTCATAATAATCCTGTTTTATAATGAGTCTCATTTGAGTTGAAATATGAACCTTTTCCTCAGGAGTTCAAATGAGGGTTCAAACTTCCAATAAAAAGTGACGGCCCATGTATATTCACAGTGTGAAGAGCAGCATTGAACTTTTGCAACAGTCCCTAACTGTGTCTGTTGTGTTAGTGAACTGAGGTCTCAGCTGAATCGTCATCTTTGATGATTGTGAGTTGATCAAAACTGTGAAATGTCAAACTCTCTCCAAACTCCCCTAACGTGCATAAATCAAAGCCTGGTCGCAGAATTATTAAAGTTAACAGCAGCAAAAAGAAAAAAAAGGCAAATGTCAAACCTTGAACTGATTTCACCCCGGCTGTGGCTGTCACTCACACACACACGGGTAAAAAAATCAATATTGTGACAGATGCGTGGAAGCAGAGAGAAATCAGTGTCCACAATAGACTTACAGCAGATAAGTGACAAAATCGACACAGTAAGAGGAGCGCAGTGTTTTGAGCGAGTAGATGAAAAAAAAAAAATCCTGCAGGTCTTGGACATGGCAACAACCATGGAATCAACTCAGAACATAGAAAAGAAGATTTAAGTTCTTTTCTAGTCAGATAATTGGAGTAATATCCTGATTTAACTGAAAACGATGAGAGACCAGGACAAATTTGTAAAAGTTTTGAAACATGAAAACCAGACACCTCTGAGAACGCACCAGTCAAAGAAAGCTCTCCTTCAGAGATAAAGCCCTGCTTCCTTCGCTGGAAACGTCATCACACGCTCTAGCAAAATGGTCAGCACTTATAGCCATTTAGAGGTGATAAGATAAGCACATGAAACTATGGTAACAACCGTTAGCTTACGTTAGCACAGATGAAAGTTAAAACAAAGACGTTTAGCAAACTGTTAAAGCACACAAACTATCGTCATATGAGAAATCCGAAGGTATGTTGTCCTTCAGGTCGTTATCTTTGTAATATTTGTGTCTTTTATCAAAAAGCACTCTGTTCTCCGACACGTAAACAATCAGCCAGTCGGCCATGTTGGATATACTGGTGAATCAGACGTCCCAAGAACACGCAATCTGATTGGTCAGAAGTGGACACACGGTATGCGAAACTTTAGAAAAATCAACCATGATCCGAAAAAATAAATGCCGCAATATCGCAGGACAGGAAAACGTCGCTAATGTGAACGCTTGTATTGATAGGATATGCGTTGGAAAAAAAATATTGATGTCCGAAATAAACGGTCCGGTGTGAAAGAACCTTTAAGGACCATGGGAAGATGTGGGTCCCAGAGTGAGACCAGTTGAGAACCACTGCCTTAAGGCATCACCACCCTTTACACTCAGATTTTGGAGAAGAGTGGAGAGTTGGGTACACTGCGGTGCAGAAACAAATCAGTGCATTTATTAAGTAACTTCTCCATTGAACAGGATATGTTGAGCGCATTTGTTCCTTTTATAGCAACACAGTGCTTCATGCTTTTTCATACCATGGCCTCGTAGCTTTGGTAACAGCGCTTATAGTTCCATCTTTGGCCAATTATGCTTGCATTTTCTAAACTCTCTAAGGTCTCCAACAAATGTGAAACTGTAATTATCGTACACACAGTGTAATATACAACATCTGCCATATTGAAACGCAACATATGTCTTAGCAGAGAGTTGGAACCCAGACACTATGCACTGCCCTGCCAAGCTGCTAAGACATCTTCTCAATGTTTGCATTCTTGTTAGGCTTCCTATAGCAGAGGCATGCTGGGAAAAAAAAAATATTCCCACAAGGACACAACAGCGTTTTATGATTTGATAGTCGCCTTCAGCCAGTTTGGAACCATGTGTGCAAAAACAAGCTCTGCCAAAAAATCTGATTCTAGAGTGTTTTTCTGGAGTGAAAACCTAAACGTCAAAGGCTCAGGGAGGTTCGTAAATGAAGAGCCCTGAGTCTAAAGTTGCGATTGGAACATCTCAGCCACAACTGTCGCCATGTTGTGTATATATTGCGTGGGAGCTTGTTAGTGCTGTATCCAAAACAAGGGCATGGGTGGAGAAGAACCAGATGTGGCCACTGGCAGATGCTTCACAGGGAGATCCTCCAAGCTTGGACAGGACATACTACATTACATCAGAACCAGATGGTTTCCTCATTAACACCCACCCTCTCAAAACATGCAGAGAAGACTGTACTCAAAGTCCTAAAGTCAAAGATCTCTCGAGCTGCTCTGGTGAATTGTTCTGATGAAATGTTGGATAATGGCCGGCAATTAAGTCTAATTAGTCCGTGCAACAACTCTGTCCAATCCCATCGTCTTTGTCCTGCGAGCTAAAACGCTCCTGAATGGAAAGCATCAAAACTCATGCTTCTTTTGAATTTAAACTCCGTATAAGATTTGATTTACAATGACAGAAAAGGAATCCAGTTACAGCCCTTAAAATTAAAGGAATGCAATCTTGCAAGTTATCATAAAACGCGTATGAAAAGTCAACAGATCCTCAAACCACCGCCATCTGTGTATTTGATCTCCCTGGCAGCTCCCGTTTGACTGCGATGAACCGAGTGAACCGAGGGGAAGGGGGGTGAGTGGTAGCACTTGGCACACTCCTGTGTTCCACTTCAGCTTGATCCATGTGTCGTGCTGCCTGCAGTGTCCTGGTTTGGCCCTCCACCATCAAATAACCAACAGCGAGGTAGGAATTGAATGCATAGCCTGTAGCTTCACAGACCCAATGCATGAGTAAAGTATCACTGCAGTGACTGAAATGGCCTTCAGACAGAAATGGGAATCCGTGGGAAAATATAATCAGTCACTGCGGGTTTGTGGGGTTCGAGGAGTTGCCTTCACCCTCTCAATCATCTTATTATCTCATCTTTAAAAAAATGCCGATAAGTCAACGGCTCTTCAGTGCTAGAACAAGCTTCTCTGTTCCAGACTGATCAATCAGCCTGCCTTGAGTTCAGGAGTATTGGCAGTTCAGCTAGAAATATGGGGTGATAAACAGCTTTTTTCTGAGCTGGGGTAAGACATAGTAATTCAATGTTGCCCTTTACGATGCTGTTACATTTCAGCCCCCACCGCTGCTGTTATATAACATTCCTCATTTTAGTAGTCGTATCCATCTTAGACACTGTGTTTTATTGCATTTTGTTATTACATTTTTGTATATATCTTAGTTTATGTGTAGAGTATCTTTTAAGTGTGTTGGACTTGAGAACTGACTGCTTCAAGCCAAAAACAGACATGATCCGTATTAAGCGCTCGCATACAGGATGTGAATTTGGAGCGTAGCAGCAAAGTAATGCAGCGCCGGTCAGCTGGGCTCAGTACAGAGGAAACAACATGCTCACAACAGGTATACCGATGCTAAAGCAGGGAACGCACTACAGGATAATCGAGCTGATTTTGGGACTGATCCTCCTTCTAACAAACGTCAGTTTATCAGATGGATCTAAAGATGATCTTGATAGATGATCCTGCGGTGTAAATTGTGTTTGAGATTTCTCCTCCTTCCAATCTGCATGGATGATGATCAGAGCATCCCTTACTTGAAATCGTAAATGTTCAACAGGCCCAACAAATGGAACCATGGCAGCAGTAGTAAATATGAACCATATACAGAAACAGACATCAAAACTTGCCTTTCTTTGGTTTATTTCCTGCTAATTTGGATATAATTCAGTGACTGTTGAGCCTCTACTACATGTGAAAAAGCAACATGATTTTACAGTTTGGGTTTTTGCAGGTTAACTCGTGTTTAATAAAGTAAACTCTGTTCCTTTATGCTGTGCTGTTACCTTCAGACAGAGTCAGCAATTAAAAGTCCTGTTGGGCTCCACATGGATCAGGGATTGACCATCGGATTGTTCTGTGTTACTAATAAATCCAGAACCAGGAAGTATTTCTCATCTACACAAACTGATATACAGTCAGGAATTTGCATCTGGTGTTTTATTTTGAAATACCGCACTCAAAGCTTTGACAGCCACCTGTCTAAGATGCACCCAGAAAACTAAAGTTAGTCCAAACAGGTTTATGTTGCCGTTTGCAAGTTGATAGTCATGTCAGTAACGCTAATTTTAGCCGCTAGCATTTGCTTCAAGGGCTCATCAATGATAAGCTTTTAAACAGCAGGACTAGTGTACTCTTTTAAGCTCTCAAAATACAATTAAATCATCACCTTGAAAAAATGATTAAGTTTTAATACAGTAAGCTTAAAATTTACTCTTGTGTTTCAAAAGATAGGAAGACAAAGATATACAGTGTGATAGGATTAAGATTTTTAAGGTCACTAATATGTAGCTAAAAACTCACCCAGTGTGGCTTTAACTTCGGACTGCCTCCCCTTTGAAAGCTCCATGTTGACATCTTGAAGACAGTTTGGATTAAAAGCCTCCTGGACTGCGGGGGTTTCAGGAGTTCCGGTTGCTATGGTGGCCGCCATGTCCTGTTGTCTTTTCCTGTTTCCCGCTTGCGAGTAGGCACGTGCAACACTAAGCAGAGATAGTAAGAGTACAAGATGTCTCACTCCTTCATTTTGCTACGTTTTGTTTACCTGTTGCTTCCCGCAAAGATTCCACTGAGGCAAGAGCGTTCACTCCTTAGTATTTCCGGAAAACGACGTTATTTTCGCGCGCGGGCTCGGAACGCGTGCGATGACGTCACAAGCGGCAATCGACTTTAAAGCGCCTCGCGATATTTGAGTCAATTTGTGTTGAAAAAGATGATGAATTACATATTATTTTGTACACTTCCAACTCGTCTGCTACAGTCATCTGTATGCTGGCCGAGAAACGCCACTTCTGCAAATAAAAAAATAAATCAATTAATTTAAAAAAACTAAAAAATATAAAATAAAAAGAAATAAAAACAGAAGAAACCCATGCCCGCTGCAAATAAAAAAAAGAAACAGTGCAGATAAAAACAAAAAAATAATTGACTAGAAAAAAAAGTAACTGCGAAATTAAAAGGATGCAAATAAAAAAGCCAAAACAGAAGTGAGCTGCCAGGGACTAATAATGATGATGCACCGGTGTTTTACGATCTAGGCACAGATGACGTCGGCAAAAAGAGGAGCAAAAAAGTTAGTACAAGCTCAGATGAATAGCATTGAGCTTGTAACATCCATTCATGTACCTTTTTTCTTAACACGACCTTGTTCTAACATTACACCCAGTTTGTGTTTGCAGTTATCAGGTTAGAAATAAAAAAAACACAGTTTTCAGCAGTTAAAGCAAATATGTTTATTAAGCACTTTAATATACATCAGAAAATTCCACTTCATATAATACAGGAATTCTTTTTAAATGAAAGTTGAATGTACACGGTAAGCTATTTACAATCCAATCACTGACAGTCAAATCAAAGATGACAGACAAAATACAGTCGAGACAAACAAGAGAACTGTTTCATAAGACTATACAGTATGTTTTCCAACACTGTTTCTAAACCTGATCCTGCCTTGAATCCTTCCATTGACCCTTCATGGCGTATAGTTGAGCTACTGTGGCACTGCGAGTTTTCACTTGGGCTTATAAGTGTTTGTGCATGCGATAGGTTTCTACTCCCTCTGATCCCAAAATATAGCCCACTGTTGACAATATGAAAAGCCTGCAAAAATATGACACAGCCTTTAAACGCTAACGCAGCTCCACACAGTTCATGAGAAACAGATGTTTCGGTTCCCTCAGCGACACAGTCGAGCACCTCCTCCCCTCTGTCTCCTGCAGGGTTAGGTCCTGTTGAGCTGATATTCAGCTTCTCACAAAGGGGAGGTGGCACAGGGTAATGTTATTTCAACTTTGGCTTTTTAACTCTGCATTGCAAACAAAACCATTCACAGCTATGAGTTGTCTGGATGGCTGAACCCTTTTCAAGCTGTTTTGTGTCATACCCCCTGAAAAGTCCGTCAAGAATTACTAGAAATGAACCACATGACCAGAAGGAAACAAAGCTCGGGTTTTGTTTCTTGCATTACATTTGGTTATACAAGTAACTCTTCGGACAGATGCATTTCTTCAAATCCCTGCTTTCACTTGAAATCGCTGCATTTAGCACCAAACTTCTGCTGATGGTACACAATGAGTTCATTAAATATTTTTGTACACATAAAATAATAAAACACAAGCAAATGAAAAATCCCATAGGGACAAAATGATTTTTTTTAACATTTTCATTGAACCTCCCTCTCTCCTAGATATCTGTAACAATACACATACACACAAAGCCAACAAAACTGGGAGTCCAAAATAACTGCAGGCAACTTCTGAACACAGCACCATGGTAGAGCATAATGCAAAACAAAATGCGGCAAAAGTGGCTTTTTTTCCAAAAATAAATATGCTTGTATATACTCATGAAGTAAATTGCCATAGCTATTAACATATTACACACAACGTAAGCACACTGATCAAGGTTAACACAGATTATTTGGGGTCTCTAGAAAGGCAGACTATCAATGCGCTTAGATTCATACCATGGCAATCAGTTACTGTTATGTCCTGTGGTTTGTGACAATGCACTCAGTGGCACATTGCTGTCAGGGTGAGAAATAGAGACGGAACAAACATAATATAAAAATAATAAAAACAAAAGCATTGGTATGTTTGTCTCCAACATTTCTTGATAAAACATGGATGGGTTACAAAGTGAAAAGAACAAATGCATGTCTGTCATTTAACTCTTTTAAAAGTGCATACACTGTTTATTAAATAGCATTACATTAAATTAAAATGAAAGTTTGCATGAGTACATGAAGAAAGCTGTAACAGACGTAGGCACATTGATGTTTCAGTTTACATAAGCCTTGGGCAACACTAGACAATCGTCCCCGATATTGTTCTGAGGTCTCCCACTGATGAAAACAGATCTGATGTTTTGTGATGCAGATGAAACAGTTGCTTTGGCACATTCCCTCCAATGTCTGCATGATGAATGGCATTAAGACATCTGAAAAAGCACAGGAAAGATTTAGGTTAATGTCCCATTCGGTTTGAAAATTTTGCTCATCCAGATTGAGGCATTCTTCATGCAATTAAATCCCAACTAATTATGGTTGTGTTGAACGCGATCCGGTTCCACCCAAGTGTCAGCCAGTAACCTCTATATTAGCCGCTTTAAGTGAACAGACAAGCCTTAGTCTTGTCTCATTGCTGTCACCCTGACCTTAATGTCAACTCTGAGCCAAAAGCTTGATGTATGTCAACAAGAGCACACACTGAAAGGCTATTTAGAAAAGTATTTCTTACCGGCTATAATGGAGTCTCCTTTTTGTAGTTGAACCCAGGGTCTGATCCTTCAATCTGCAGTTTCAGGGCTTGTTTAAGGCTTAGCTCAGTTTCCCCAATGGGATAGTTCTCTAAAACATCCTGGTGGCCTCTGTTCTGTACAGTCCGAGGAACTGATACCCTACTCAGGAAGACCTGATTACCCTGGAGGTGATAGTTGGGGTTGGTCATGATACCGTTCCTCTTCTTCTCAGCACAGCTCTGCTGCTGGATGTAGTACTGATCTTGGCTTTGTCCCCTTTCAGACCGAATTGAACCACCAATCATGATTTTGCAGTGTGGATCCTTCACTGAAATGTTTGCCACTGATTTGTTGAGGGCAATCCTCTTGTCAAATTGTGTCATTTCGTACTCCAAAACCTGACCTTGGATTGAACCACTGTTTTTTATTTTCTTCTTGTCTCCCAGCGCTCCTTTACTATTCGATGTATCATTACCGGTCTTACTTCCCTTTGTTGACTTAAGGCCTGATTTTAACATCGACCAGTCAAAGTCATTGGATGGAGATGATGGCTGCTGACCAATGGACTTGGTTGTAGAGGAAGGGGACACAATAGACTGTCTGCTCCGACTGCGGGGCAGTGAGTGCTGTTGGATTTGTTCTGTGAATGTCAGTCCGTGGAAACTGTCTATGGGCACTGTCTGTGCTGTGGCTGTGGATGATGTGGTTCTCAAAGAGGAGTTCTTGGAGCTCTTCAGGGAGTTGTTTGAAAGGGAGGACTTCTGTCTATCTACCGTTGAATCAGGTGATTCTGATGGGGAGCTGAATGCATGGACGGGTCCATTAGTCAGACCACGTCCAGACGATTGCAGATCTCCTGCCCCAGTGCTGCCAGAGCTGCTTGATTTAATCGTGAGGGACTGCATTTTACCAGTCACAGCCAATGGTGTTTTTTCTTCCATGGTGTGAACTGGGGAGGGATTGCAGCCATTTAGAGTTGTAGCTCCATACTTTTCCAGGAGTTTTATGATCATCGTGTGGCCACCTTTCGCTGCAACTCTCATTGCCGTGCGTCCAAATTGATCAGCGTGATTAGGGTCAGCACCGTTTTCAAGGAGTATTTGCACAACATCAATGTGACCCTCTTGTGCAGCTATGCCCAGTGCCGTTGCTCCCTGGTTGCATGTATGATCCACATGGGTGCCGTTCTCTATCAAAAACTGCACAACTTTAGTGTGCCCTTGCCATGCAGCAGACTGGAGGGCAGACCGCTTCTCATTGTCACAGGCATTCACATCAGCATGATAGTTTATCAGCAGCCTCACCATTTCAACATGCCCTTGCCAGCAGGACACATGGAGGGCTGTTCTCCCCTCGGTGTCACATGCTTCCACATTTGCGCCATTTTCAAGGAAATACTCCGTCATGGCCAGCTGATTTTCAAGTGCCAATATGTAGAGTGTAGGGCGTCCATCTGCATCCTTGTAGTCTATGTCAGCACCATGGCTCAGCAGCAGTTCGACTATATCCCTGTGACCTTCTAGTGCAGCTACCCTGAGAGCATTCCTCCCATCATACCCCCTCTCATCAATGCATGACTTGTTTTCCAGAAGAATTTGCACACAGTCATAATGTCCCTCTTGTGCAGCCAATATCAGCGGTATCCTGCCGTCATTATCAACCTCTGTGCAGCGAGCACCTTGCTCAATGAGGGCATCGCACACTTGACGGTGGCCCTCAAATGAAGCCATGTGTAGCGGGGTCCAGCCTGCATCGTCCCTGTGGTTCTCATCTAGACCTCTGTCCAGCAGAGTCCTTACCACCTCAACGTTACCCTGAGCAGAAGCAATGCTCAGCACAGTCCGTCCCTCACTGTCAATGCTGTCAACAGCGGCTCCCCAGAAAAGTAATGTGTTGACGACAGATGCGTGGCCCATTGATGCAGCAGCAAGAAGAGGCGTTCGACCATTGTTGTCCGTGTGATCAACATCAGCCCCGCCTTCCAAGAGCAGATCAACTACATCAACATGTCCTTCATAGCCTGCCACAAGGAGGGGAGTCATGCAGTCCTTATCACAGTGGTCAACCTCTGCTCCCCTGTCAATCAGAAGGCTCACAACAGAAGCATGGCCTTTACTTGCAGGAACACAGAGAGCAGCGACTGAGAGAGCAGTCCTCCCATCCACGTCCTCGTGATTCACTTCTGCACCATGGTCCAAGAGGTGCTCGACAATCTCTCTGTGCCCCATGTATGCTGCAGCAATGAGAGCTGTTCTTCCTTCATTGTCTGCCTTGTTGACCTCTGCCCCATGCTGGAGAAGGTTCAGCACTATGTCCTCATGGCCTCCCCAAGCAGCAGCTCTCAAAGCCGTTCGCCCATCAGCATCTGCACAGTCCACTTTGGCACCAGCGTAAAGCAGAGCAGATACAACCTCTGAGTGTCCACCCCAAGCTGCTGAGCGCAAGGCAGTCCATCCGTCATGATCTGTGTGGTTTATGTTGGCCTCACAACCAATTAGGCAGTTAACCACTTTGGTATGGCCCTGCCTGGCAGCGAGAGTAAGTGCTGTCTGCCCATGGTTGTCCTCTAACTCCATATTCGCTCCCCTAGATATGAGCAAGTTCACCACATCAAGGTTTCCACTGTATGCAGCATTAGCCAGCAGGGTTCTCCCACTGGAGTCACACTGGTTCACAGATGCCCCATTGTCAAGTAATGTCCGTATTGAGTCCTCTCTTTCCAGGGCCTGTTGCACAATACATGATGCATGGTCATCCTCGTTGTTTACATGAGCTCCAGCTTTCACTAGAAGTTGCAGGACTTCCTGCTCTCTTGGTATGGAGGTGGTCAGAGAGTCTTTAGCAGGAGTTCCATTCCAAACCATCCAAAGAGCCAGATTAAATGGCTCGATCTGTAGATTGGAATTAACAAGGTGCAGTGCAAATTCCTGCACTTCAAGTGGTTTGAGCTGCTTCGCCCGACAAGTGTAACTCATCGCCAACATCCTGTGTCCTTCTGCTGCATTGCACAGGTACTTTTGAGTGCAATGCTTAACATCCAGAAGCCACTCTGCGAAACTATAGTGGAAAAGGATTTTAGTACTCCCAAGGCCGTCCACCAACAACTTGGAGAGAATGTCCATCTTTTTTTGAAACTCCTCCATAGTCAGCGTCATGTTCTTGGTCCAGACAGCATGGTACAGTTCCTTTACCGTGAGTGGCCTGCAAGTTGCCAGGATGACATTGAGGATGGGCTGGACTTTGGCAAACTGTTTTCTGACAAAGAGTCTCTGGCAGAGCCACAGGTAGAGGCCGTTGAGAGTCCCAGGGATGTCACGGATCTCCCGAAGCATGATGAAATTTTCTACGACACCGTCCAGCACCCGTTCCAGGTACAAGAAGCAGCCGCTGCTTTTGATGTGGAGTTGGTTGAGCATCTCGGCTGTCTCTTTGGTCAGGTGCTGCCTCAGGGCCTCTTCCTGGTCAAGCCGGTGGAGGATGTACTGCTGCACATCTTTGACGATGTAGGCCTTTCGTAGGTCATCGAGGCTGATTTTGCGGAATCCTGAAAGAGAAGAGAGGGACAAAAGAAAAATTGATTAACATGTAAAATAAGTAAAGGAGATCTGCACGATTCCATGAAAGCATTATAGGCTAGTATAAGAGGAATGTAAAAAGATGAGAAGAATACTTGTAGAAATAGGAAAAAAATTGGTTTATGTGCTGGTTCCTGGACAGAATCCCCTGAGTCATTATCTGAGGCCTGACCTTGAGATCATGCCAAGTATTTATCCAATGAACTTGTACCTTTGCAAAATTAGGTTAAGACAACCTTTAAAAAAGGCATATGATAATTAACAGCAACACCGTGGTGCTAAAAACCCTCTCAGAGGAATTGAGAGCACAACCCCTCTGGCTCCTGGAAGCAGACATGATCAGCAGGAGTTCACTATCAGTTCAGTCCATGAAGAGCAAAAGAAAATAAATTCATGGTAATTAGTGCACTTTGTTGTGTCTTATGTAGGAGCAGTAGCAGTTTGAATAATTTAGTGTGCCTGTAAGGAAAAAAAATCTATGGCGACAAGACTGGAATGAAAATTGAATAATATAGTTATATTGCTGCTTATGCATGTACAGCAACAGCCACATATGTAGAAACCCATCAAAAGAAAATGTAAAAAAGAAGTGGGACTGAATCTAAACAATGTGGAAGAAATGACTCATGAAATAAAAGCTGTCCAAACAGAGCCCACTCAAATGTAATTTTTCTGACTAAAGTCAGATTGATGGCTCAATTAGCCCAACCATTAACTGTTTAAGTTATTAGTGCTTTAATGGGAGGAATAAATCTGTATTCGGCCTGAAGATGTTCAAGAATTAAACATAAGAGGGCAAGAGAGACATCGTTTTCATGCCTGCAGCACATCAACGCTCTGTTTAACTTCTCTCTAGTGCCTCACTTATTATCATGCTACATGCTCCCATGCCCTCAGCACAGACCTTTACAAATCCTTCCGGAAAAAAAATTATCACAGTGGGTCTTAATGAAAGATCTTTAATGGGAATTCCTCTCAGAGACGTGGAAAATGGCTCCATAATGGCCTCCGCTAATGGGCATTAAGTGAACTTTCCCTCCATGTTAAAACAATCTGTTCATGGTCTGTGTGGCCACCAGCCTCAGGGCAAGAGGAGCATTTCTGCATACTTATACTTACAGTTCCCATGGATCCCAGGGTTACTGGGACAGGAAAAATGTCATCAGAGGCTTTGGCTCTCTCTAGGTTATTGACCCACTGTATTTCCTCGTGAATACAACTATGGGAAACGTTACCCTGACATTCCAGGATGGATGTGAGCTCATTAACATTGACCTTTTTAAAGTAAGAAAATTAAAGTTTCAATTTTAGGCAACCCATTAATGCTTGGACTTTTATGGAAAAGCATAAAACTTCATTTTGAGGGTTTTAAAAACTGAGCTCCAGTTCTTTTATCCTCAGTCAATGACTCTGCTTGCTTTGATTATATAACACAACTTTCCCCTGAACATAGTATGAATCAGACTCTGTCACAGAGCCCGAGGCAGCGCTCTGTTCATCTGCCTGCTTTTGTGTGGGTAGATCGTGAAATCTTACTCCACACACAGAGCTGTTGCTGACCACACCTGGAAGCCAGATAACAAACCTGGCCTGCTTAATGAGAGTTCCCAAGCAGGCGCTGACAGTTTGGACAACAGATCCTGTAAACAGAAGGGGCGATGGGTTTTCTTTATCACCTGCTTCTGAGTTTGTTTAAGATAAGCTTGCTTGTGCAAACCGTGCCTCGCAATCATCTGTTTTTGCTTTGTCCTTGAGACCTGGATTGTTATTCATACTGATAAAAACATACAAAATGACGGCATTCTCACTTCTGATGTTTACTATGTTTAATTACATCCTTACATAATCAGAAAATCACAGGTTTCTTATTCTAATAAATCACTCTCTTGGGTTGGACTCAGTTACAGGCACTAATTACCCATCGTCAAATATTTTATGGGAACATTTTAAGCTCCAGACAAGTAGGGGGTAAGTTTGGGGGGTTTGGAACTTTACTGTTAAGGTTATCATAAAGACAGACGGCTCTACAGACACTGGATCAAAATCTGAGATTAATGTTCAAAGAAAACCTTCCAATTAAACACAAGAGCCTGGCAGCGATGGAAATTACGAGCCTGAAACCTAAACAAGAGGAAAACCAATAATGGGTGTAGCTGGGTGCAAAACGACTCAGGAGGAAGCTTTCTTGAAAAACATGAAGCAATGCTGAACATAATTCACACTGTAAGCTGTATCTTGTTCTTATTTAAACTTGCAGTGTGTTCAGAATTGACATGATTAGATTTCGTAGCTAGGTTTATTCAAGTAGGTCAATTATCATTATTAGGAAAATACCCTCAAAATTTTTAAGATATAACTTTTTCTCAACATTGCACACCCTTGTCAATGATAATCATACTCCCCCCTCCCCTAAAATACAACGTTTTACCATAAAACACAGCTGCCAGGTTGGGTCAGGTTGTTAGAAAAATAATCTTTTACCCAATCATAATATTCATGTCAATAAATGTCTCTTAAAGAACCACTCTCCTGCCTTTTCCTATGTAATTTCCCAGTCATTGGGAAAACTCAGTGACCCTAACCCACTTTCTGAGTCTCATTGTATTCACTGACTGAGTGCATTTTCCACCCTCCCTTCAACCTCTTTTCTCTGGCTCCATGACCCCCTTTACCGGCTCCCCTTCCAGCTCTGGAAAAGTCACTGACATTCCAGCAGAGACAGATTCACAGTAAGCAGAAGTGGCAGCGACGGGAAAGTGAACCACCTTTACGTTTCAAATACCAACGAGACATCCAAAACCTTTGTTTCCGCAACATGTTTATCAGAGCCATGGAAAATACTGAAAAGTGAGTCATTGCAAGTCTGTCAGTGTCTTCAGAATCAAAGACAGAGAGACACTCGGAGGTAAGTTATGATCCCGTTGTGGATTTTTGTTCCCAGTGCACTCCAAAGTCCTCTGGCTACAACTTAAGCATTCAAGTTTGAGATTCAGCCTCAGCATCGTAGGATTTTCTCCCACCTTTTCTTTCCTGAACATCTCTTTTTAGCTGCAAGGCAAAAACAGCATATGCACATTTTCATTCCCTGTTATATATCTTTTACAGGCTAATACACAATGCACAGGCGTGAAGGTCCACAGCATCAAATCTGCATGATATGTATGGCATAAAAAGACAACTGATATCTGCTGTAATTCCAACTATGACTCTATAACTGGTCCTCCAGCTCCTTCTGGACCCAATCCTTCTTTGGCCATTCTGGGTTTGCTCCAGTTGAGACAGGAAACCCGCTCGCTCAGAGGGGGAAGAGGCCATTGAAGGGGAAAAACAAGGACAAAAAAGGATTCAGAGGGCCAAAGGAGAAAAAAAAAGTACTGTATACTGTATGTTTCACTCTGCCAGGGACTTGAGCAAAGTGTGAGGCAGAGTATTTTTCTTGTTGTTGATTTGTTTTATTCTCAAAGGGCTCGGGAAAAACACTGAGTGTGCATTACGGCTCAATTCTGGAGATGTTACTTGATCATGAATATTTTCTCAAGGGAATAAAAGGACAGTTCTTCCGTGCTGAAGTGTATGATAAACAGTTTCTCACACAGTCAGAGGCTGTTGACACACAGATTATGAAGATACTCTGACTTCAGACATCATGAAACAAAGAAAGAAAACAATTTCTATGTGAACTAAAGTTAGAAAAGACTGGAACTAGAATAATCTGTGTAAACTGACGGGCCTGCCCTGGCAAGTTCTATGTCAGGTTGTGCCACCTCGGGGAAAAAAGTCTGGACACACTCCTGCATATCTGTACAGAGGAAACAGCAGGGTCCTCTTTCCTGTCTTAACCACTAAATAAATTACTTTGTACATTGAAATTTAGTTTTTGTATTGCTGGTAAATCAAAGTTATGAAAATATTCAGAGCTTATGTATGATAGTCGTCCTGTGGTTACTACGTTGTGCCATAGAGTCAGGATTGACATGAAAGCTCTACGCAAATAATTTCCCTTTTTTTCTTTTATGATCAAGTTTCTGGATTAATTCGAGGGATTGTTTCAGCCCCTCTTCCCTCCATAAGGCTTGGATGTCAACTATGAAGTCATGGCACTGTTATAGTCTGACTCCTGCAGATAAAGCACAAGAACAACCACAGGGGGGGACGTCATCCAACCTGTATTTGATGACTGTGGTGTAAGAGGAACTGCTATTAAGTACTACATAAGAACACAAGAACTTACATTGGCAGCAAATCTTCAAATACTTTCCAAGAACTATTTTCTTTCTTTCCAAAAACCGAGCAGGGATGAAGGCCTAGATTTTTTGTGCGCCCTTTAAAAGTAGGCTACACAAACTGTGGCAGAGTTCTGGCTATTAATGTGTGTGTGTTAGAGAGAGGATGGCTCAAACTCTGGACAAAAGCGACTGCTAAACAAGCAACAAATGACACATTCATCAGGGTGAGGGATGCGGCTCCCGAGTACAGGCCTCTGAGCCAGCTGCTGCTCGTTACAGAACTGGATACCAGCCACAGGAGACAGAGCCCCGCGTACAAAAGAGGGACTGTTTGCCTTCTAGATTAATTTTTTCAGATGACAAACGAGGCGGCGTGCGAGCATGTGAGAATTAAGAGGTCCTAGCTGAGAATTTCACAACGACAGCCTCTCTTGATTCGGCACGTTCTCTTCAGCGAGACACCATCTTGGGTCATCTGATCCATAAAGAAAACAGAAACCCAAGCCCTGCTGCCCTGTCCTCAAGCCCTCCAGTAAAACCCAGTTCGACAAACGTCTGTTCGACAGCTGCAGCGTTCCCGGCTCCAAAATACATGAGAGCGCCAACCTCCTAAACACAAGTATGTGGATGAGAGTCAGCTCCAGTCTGCAAACAACAGGCTTTTGAAAAGAGTTTGACAAACACTGTTAACGTTCTTTGTTTAAGTTTATACTCGGTCCAATTTCTTCTCTGACTGAAGTGGAGATACTGTGGCACTCTCTATCGCTTATTCACAAGTGTGAAGACACAAAGCCAGGCACAGACAAAGCTTTGAGTCTAATGGGGCGCTAGCTCAACGGTTCAAAGATAACTGCAGGGGGAAAATCATTTGAACTCTGCAGCTCCACTTTTCGTGCTCTGTATACATTTCCTCCCGCGCTCAAAGACCACCAGGCGAGACGCTGAAACGATTACACTTAAACAATTAATTCATGTACCGCCAGAGGCAGAGCGCATGAAAACGCTCCTGCTCAAACATGCTTCACAGGCCGGAGTTCACACGTGAGGTGAGAGGGTTTCCAGTCAAACCTGTTGAGGTGCAACTGAACCGCTGTGGAGGTGAGGGGCGGAGCTAACAGGAACACATTTAACTCACTGAAAGGTTTTTCCCCTAACACAGGAGACCCAGTGAGTGAAGCTATCATGAAAGCTGCAGGTGTTCTTCCTCTTTCACAGCCTGATTCATCAATGGATTTAAAAGCTTTCCACCAAGTCCAAAACTGATGACCATTATCTTCTCCCTGTAATGTTATCTAGTCTAAAATGATGTAATGATACTGGGATATCCTGCAAAATCCAAGCTGTCACACTCTAGACTGAACACGCCCCTCCTCCTGTCAGTGTTTGACGGTGGCCTTTGAGGACAAAAAGCTGCGATTATGCACCATGTTTTTACCATCAAGGAATTGCAATACAAATTCTTTCATAGGCAGAAACCTCTCTCTTGACACTCACTCTTTCCACAAGAAGCACATGTGATCCTAAGTCAGCCACTCTTTAAAGCTCATAGAAAGTTTACGAAATGTTTTTGATTTTCATATTTCCATAACAACACAGAACACATCCATTTCTACTCAGTGTGTTCGGCTAAATGCCACTAAACACAACATACTGCACCTTTAAACTAAAAATCTAACAGGAATAAAAGACCATTTCAGCTTGCAGAGCCTTAAAGTGTTGCTTGGTTTTGTACACAGGAGATGATGAATCTACTGCAATGACCTAGCAGACAGTAAAAGACATGCATTTAATCTTCTGTCCCTCTGCATGTTTTTCCAAGGGTACCTGCTGCAGCATTCACATCAATCTAGAAGCACTAAATTCTGACTTGGAGGCGTTGAAAATGATGAAGAAATGTTACTTTGTCCCCCCGTTCATGTAGTCGAGGTGCTTATCCTGACATGAGACTTACAGACGGGTTAATGTAACTGTAATTTAATATGTAAGAGGTTTTACAATGTAATATATATTTAAACTATGTCTAGATTCCTATAGATTACATAGGCAATGGATAATTCTTAGTTTTAAATAAATAATCTTTCCCACACAAGAGGTGTTTTTGAATATTTCTTTGTCTCCATGGCAACACCAAAATGGTTAAAAACAAATGTTTGAGTGGGTGATATTTTGGGCTGTTGAAACGTAAAATTAAGTGACATCAGAAGACGTGGTGTTGGTAAATGATCACAAGTGATAACAGCGGCCCTGTAGAGGTAACGACATGGGCGTTCCTGATTACCGATATATCAATATTTGGAATCGATATGTATTTACGGGAAAAATGAAAATCTGGAAAATCATAAACTCCAGCACAGAACTCTGACTGAATGTCTTTGTAAATGTTTAAAAGCTCTCTACCTTGGAGGGTTTCCAAAGCCTCCATTTTCAGTGACCCCAAACACACTTTTCAAAAACATCCACATAAATATGGAGGGATCCTTGGGGTTACGATATCAAATAACTTGCATAAAAGACATCCATCGTGTGATCCTCCGCACCAAACTCTGTATCAAACACCGTCTGTGCAGTTCTGAATGGCAGGAGCTCATTAAGGTGGTGACAAGAGACTGATTCATAAGGCTGCGCACCTGGCCACATGTGTATGGAATCACTCACTGCATCCCTTAATGGATCTCCACTCTCAGAGGCTTGTCACTGTATATCTTTGAGCTCCTCACAGCTGCGCAGACAACTGGAAATTTCATCCAAGAAGAGAAATTCCAGGGAAGTTCCACTTTGAGAGAGGAGGAATAATGGATTGTTAAGTCCAGGACACAAAGATCCTGTCAATTCAAAATTAGAAAAGAGTTCGCTCTGTCAATAACTCCTTTTTCTTTCTTTGAACCATCTACTTTTATGTGCTCACTATGTTCCATAAAACCCCAAAATACACCCCCCTGCCAACCTATAATAACTCATTTCTTTGTGGAGATCCGTGTTTTTCAGTTTTCATGGTGGCGCTGGGAGCTCCCTGCCCTGCACAGGATCAAATTTCCTGAACCCCTGCCCGTGTTTTTGTTCATCATTACACCGGCTGACCTCCTGCTGACCTCATTTAGCCCTACCAGCACATGTTTCCATTCACCTGCTCAAGAAACCGCTCTGTCTAGCACGTCAGTTGTGTTTTATTAGCCATCAAGTCAAACAAGGCATTATCTGCTATCAACGCTCAGTGCCAGGAAGGGTCTGGAACCGTTTTATGGCAGATTTCACGGGGGAAATGTCCAGACAACAGTTTCAGATTGAGGGAAAGCTGCGGTAGCTTGCTGTGGGATCAGGTAGTTGCGAAGTCATGCTTGGCATTCAGGTCAAGAGGCGGTGAGGAATGAAAAAAAAAAAGAAAAAACACATCTTTACTTTAAAGGCCTTCAACCCTGCAGCAAAACCAGCCTTTAAAAACACGCCAGGAATTTCTCTGCATTCATTCAAACCAACTTTCATTAAACTTTCATTTGAATAACCTTCAATTAAAGCAAAATCTGACAAGTTGGAATATGTGTTTAAGCCTTGAAAATACTCAGATACGCCGCTTCTGTAAAGGCTTGGCAGGGGCACGCCACATACCAAGGGGCATCACCTCAGGAGGAGTGATGCCAGCCATGTTCAGAGTCATGTTTCTGCAGTGTCGCTCCAAAGGTGTTACAGATTCAGACACAGTAGACCTGTAATTTGCCCGGCTGTCAGACTGCTCGGTGGTAAATTACAGTATTCAGCAGGGATTATGGTCTTCAGCTCATCCAAAGCGAGGATCGACATGCAGCCTCACAGACGACAACTCATACATGAATACGGACATAAATCAGCTTGTCTGCGTGAGCCAATTTCAAGAAAGGGGGCTGCTGAGCTAATTAAATGCGTCGTCCTTGCTCTTGTGACCCGAGCGTTGAGGCACGAAGGTACAATCAATACTGCAAACCCTAAGTAGAGAAGGCTTTTATTATGTTCTGGTAGCAAAAAGTATTTGTCGATTGTGCTCTTTGGTTAAGTGCTGTGCTATTAAGTCTCTCTGATGAGGGCTGTCGCATGGCCAAAACATGTTGGAGTTGGTTTCAGAGTTCTTTAAGTATTAAATAAAGACTTAATTTCAGGGCCCTGGCACTCCTTCTCCCTCACAGAGCTGAAAATGGCTCTTGGCATCTTTCCTCTCGTAAAACTCTGATTTTATTTCATAGTTAAGTCTCCGATTAATCTTTTGTTTTCATAAAGACACACATCCAATCGTCTAAATGATGCCACTAAATGTCATTTACTGGGGAAGCCAGTAAGCAGGGCCGTCTTTATCAGTCTGCAGGGTGCATTCCTGCAGCCCTGAAGAAATAAACCATCCTCGCTGCTTTACAACTGTGTTTGTGTTGTCAGTCGGCCAGGAGATCTTGAGGTCCCTCCAGTGAGGTCTCGTCTGACCGAATAGAAAGTCCGCACAAAAGAAGACACACATCCAGGGAGATGTTAAGAGTTTTGTTGACCTTCCAGCTGAGGAACGATCACGCCTTGTGTCAGATTCACCCGCAGGTCACAAAGGGGACGCTCAGAGAGGTGGAGGAGGGCGGGTGCTTTGAACAGGGCTGCTCCTTTCAGTTGTGATCATCGGTGGTAAATCAGTTCTGTCTGTGAAGAAAGCTCCTTTCACAGCGGGCGGGCAGAGTGGAGGTGGGAGATGCGGTTCAAGTCCTTGCCAGGGTGGGCTACCGCTCTTGCAAATACAGGAAACAAAAACTCAGGCCCACCCTGGAGCTGCATAATTTCCTTAAAGCGCAGCTCTTTCTCATAGAACAGCTCCGACCTGCAGCGTGAAAAACTCAAAGCATGTGTCATCTCTGAAGGAAATGAGTAAACCCCTCTATCGAAATTCCTCACGGGATGAGTGTCTTCTTGAAAGTGGCCACACGCTCCTGTAACATTCCTCAGACTGAGCCAGGAATATCACTGACTTAATTACAGCTGTGATTCATAACTGAGGCGGGCTTTTATGTGAGGTTTTCGTGGCTATTCTCCAAGTCTCTCGCTGGTCCATCCCCCCTCAAAACTGCCAAGTGCCCCCTCTGACCAACTGGAAGTAAATTCAGAAAAGACTGGAAATAATAACGCACTTTATGACAGTGGGAATCAATCTAATTAGAGCGGCAGTAACACTACAGAGCAGGAATGTGGTTGCTTTAACAGGACCTATTATCTTTCACGAGTACAGAAACACACTGATGCTATATTATTAGAAATCCTGGCATTGCATACGACAAATCTTTCCTTATTCTCCGTTCCTCCGCATCCCTCGCTCCTAACTACAGCTTTCATGAGGTGTTGTTTTGTGTTCACAGACTGAGCTTTATCATTGTCATCTACCTCCTTCTGTAGTCACAGATTAGTCACAACATGCTGCCACACGTGAGGAGAGATGCGAGAGGTGATTCTCTCCTCATTCTGGTTATCTCAAATCTGAAAACGTGCCTTATTTTCCTTTGCAGGGCTTCGAGCTGAGAAACAGAAATAGACTAAGTATTTTATTCGCATTATAGGTAAAGTAGGGGGAGATTGCATTATCTGCCAGGGTCTCTGTCTTAGTTCTGAGGAAATCTATATCGTTAAAGTGCTTGATAAATGTACAATTCTTAAATAAACCTTGCAAAATCTCTCTATATATTTATACAGAATTCAACTTTTCTTTCAAAGGGCTGAGACTGGCGCTGACATCTTTGTTATGCCCTTTGAGCACAGACTCAACCTAAAAAAAACACACACTGGTACCTCTGGAGGTCCATCTATGAGTCATGAGTGCTGCAGCAGATGGCTTAGACAAGTTGTGCACAAACGCAGCAGCTTTGGCTTGTTTATAAAGAGCTCGTGTGATCGAACTGCATGAATCAATTACTCTTAATATGTTTGACTATTGTTCTCTGAACAGGGTTGGATTATGATTTTTGAAACGACTTCACGACAAGATTTGCTCATCTTAAAAGTACACATCCCATTGTGTTTTAATGGCGCTTGATTTAACGTCATTCTTCTGCAAGACAGCAGCTGTAGCGCGTCTGATCACTGTTTACTAACTGAGTCACATAACAGAAGATGAAGAATGAACTGCATTAAAGCTCCTGTGAGGAACTTTCATTATGGGTCAATTTTGGCGCCCCCTGTGGCCAAATTAGTCTTTGCATCACCATCAACATGCTTGAGTGGGGCCTTTTCACAAAAATAAAATGACCTGCTGCCTATATGCTGACTCCTCCCCCTAAACTCCAGCTTCAGGCATTAAAAATCAGGGCTGTTTGCTTCCCATTGGAGCATTAATTCAAAAAGAAGAAAACAAGAGCAACAGCTGCCGGAAATTCAGATGTAGTGCTGTGAGGTTCAGAAAGACATGCACGCCATCCTGCTGCATCAAAGAAACACCTGCAGAAAGGTCAGGATAGACGCTGTTAGTACCTGCTATATGCAACACCTTGATTACATGATTACCTATCATCATGGAATGGATACCAGGGACTAACAAACAGTATTCACACAAAACCGATCAAAGATCTACTACCATCAAATCACTTTTGATCTACCAGGAAAAAAAACAGCAAAAAAGAGGCTGTTTCTACCAAAGAGAGCTCTGTTTTTATGTTTTTTCTTTGTTCACTGTTGTGTTTCACTAAGAAATCAGAGTGTTCCCAAACAGGACACCTTGATGACAGCAGGGGCTCATCCAGCTCTTGTTTTTTAATTGTTATGGCTGCCATGACGGGCTACGGATGCCATGTTTGTGTTGCGCGCTTTACATCTAATCTTTCAGGAACTGGAATTTGAAGAAACATTTGCCAACCCACCGAATTCTTCCCCTCTGTCCACCAAAGGCCATGTGAATATGACTATGTGATAGGGCTGGGTGATCTGGCCTCAAATCAATATCAGGATATATTGATCAGTTCACCTTAATAACGATAAATGGATAACTACTCCACAAGCTGCTTACCCCCTCCCACATTAACTTCGTCTACTTCAGCCGCTTCAACTTTTGAACTGTCCTCCATCTCCTCACCTGTCTTTCCCTCTTTGTTACAGACTGGATGGGGTGGAGTCACGTCTCTGATGTAGGACAGCATCTTAAAAGGGACATGAGACCATAGTCTACCTACACATATCCAAAACCAACTTTTATTTTTTTGACACTGAATATACTGATATGAAAAATGACGTCGGTTATTGTCATAAATTTCTGTATCGGTAAATTTTCGCGCTTTATCACCCTGCCCTACTGCAGAGCATATGAAAGTTGCAGATCATGCTAAAGTGAATGGTGGACCTCTGTCCTCTGACCTCAAACCTCATACTGTTAATGTGATTTTCAGCCGGATAGTATAAATAATATAGAAGGCTTCTTTAAAACTTTAATAACAAACAATATATCCTAAAAATGTCAACAAAAAAAGCCCTAAACTTTAAATTTTTCGACACCCAATTTACCGATATGGACAAAGTGACGTTGGTTATAGTATATTTCGGTATCAGTAAATTTTCGGTTGATGGCCAGCTCTATTATGTGAATATATGAGCTCAAAATAGTCTCCACATGACCATCAGAGCTGTCTACGAAAGCATATTAAGAGAAGAAGCTTATTTTGCAGTTAAGACCATTTTTGAGACTGAGTGGGCGCAGCCTCTCAAGTCTTGATTTGTATCTCCCCTGCACATGAAACCAGCACACGTGACAGTCATTGTGCCGACCTAAACAGTACCAGAAGTAGAGGCACACGCCAGACTTTCTGCAAACTATTAATTTCACTTAGTTTCTGAATGACGGAGGGTGAAACAAATAGTTTCACAATAATATCATAGTGGGAAGTTGTCTTGCAGATGAAATGCCCTAATTTGCTCTCAAAGCTATGACTGCATGACTTAATGCATGGCTAAGTGGTGGTTCTGTCACATCAACTCGCGGCATTTCTGTCATAGTTAACGAACTGTGGCTGTGTATGACTTGATAGCTTCATTTAACAGCAGCAAAGTAAGCCAGCAGGATATTTCTGCGTCTGTTCTCAGTGAAAGACGCCAAAAAGGGCAAAAATATCAAGTGGAAGCAAAAAGGTGAATGTTAATGTGCTTACTGAAGCACAAGAAGCATCATTAATAATAAATGTTATGTTAATATCAGGGTAGAGGATGGTCAGTGCGGACATACTCAGCAGTTTTGTGCTGTTCCTGTGCTTCCACCGCTCCTCTCAGGGGGAAATTAATAAACATAAGTTAAAGCTCTTATCACTTTGTACACAAGCCCCCAAGTGCTCCACGCTCTCCTCTCCGTTACCTCCAGGACACTGACTTCCCCTTCTTACCACTTGAGAAAGAGTGACTTTGACAAGCATGCAGCACAAACAATATCGGGCAGATGGTAGCCATTACAGTTCAGTGATGCCTCACCACGATAAAAAGATCACACACTAGGCTGGATCAAACGCTATGAGGGGGATTATGTTTCAAATGAGTCTGTAATTATTTTAATGAGACCATAAGTGAGGAGATATTTTTAAGAAACAATGCAATGGATGCAAAGAGCGTCCTCAAGTACCCCCTAACAAAATAAAAGTGAAGAAAATGTCGAACAAGAGCTTATTGGAGACGTTTCTGCAGAATTTCGGGACACGCTAAGAAAATAATGAGAGGTTGAGGTAGAAGCTGTTGGAGAAATACATGTCTGAGAGGCTGTTTCTATTTAAAAGCCCAACCCCCTGTCTCCCACCTCCACCCGCCCCGTCTTTCCCCTTTCCCTTGCGCTCCCTTCTGCCGGAGGCCTTGTTAAATTGGCACAGATTCTATCCCGCTCCCAACCAAAATCGCTGCCTAAGTGTTTCCACTCCGCTACCCCTATCATGGCCTTACAGTAGCACAGCAGAGGAGGGGGGGGTATGGAGCGAGCTTCTCTCCATAGGTCTGCTGTCACTGGGGACATAAAGAAGCAACACAGCAAAAGACTAACTCTGATTTCAGGATAACCCCGTGTTTATTTCCATCTCAAGGTCCACTTCTAGTCAATTTCAAATATCACACACAGAGACGGAGTCTTAATCAAAGCCGAGTGATCGCGTAATGTGAGTCAGCCAGAGGGATACGCTGCAAAAAAAAAATTTCTGTACTCCTCCTCACAAACAGAACAGTCTTTGTTTGTGAGGCTGTTAGCCGAGCGGATGCGAGCGAGTCATTCTGCAGCAGAAGTCAGAATGCCTCCTTCTTCCTGCTCGGTCTCGGAGGTGTTGAAAACTTCCCAAAGCACATTCCTCCGTGAGACAGACACGAGGAAAAACATTTTGAGCAAGGAAAGAGGAATTTAGATATTTTGCTTCGGGGGGGAAAACCAGGTCTCTGATACCGACAGAGTGTGCCAGAATGGAGTGAATCACAGCCCTGATACCTAAAGAGTCGGGCTGCTTTGAATAATGTTGATAAAGACAGAATTTGACGGTTTGCGAATAATTTAAAGTCTATGTTGAACTGCAAAGACGAAACAGCACTGCAGGTATTCCAGTTTAGCACCTGGACTCTTCCACTACTGAGTCAATATTAGCAAAATGTAGTTTGTCATCTTTTTTATGTATTTTGCGAGGTCCTCCCTGAAAAACAGATTATCTGGATGGAAGCAGAAGTTGCCCCAGAACGTGTATATATTCTTCCGCATTTATGTGAGCTGTGTGTTAGCAACAAACCAGGTTTACCCGCTCCTAAGAGCAGGGACTGAGTATCCATGAGTCCCGAAAAGAAGGTCACAGTTCACAAGTAGTCTGGATTGTTCCTCTTTGCGTGTTAAAGTTTTAACCTGCATTTGTGGATGCAGGATTTTGAACCCATGCAGTGATTCCCACAACAGAGCCATGTATGAAGAACCGATGATACATCTTTGTCCCTAAAATTCTCCTGATCTTTGGATCTCTTGGAGGAATTCTGTCCCTTTGGTAATAAAACACTGGAGTCTTTTGCAGTTTTAGGGGGATCAGTACTCTGTGATTGCTGAACATTTGCTAACCCAGTCCCTGAGTAATGCACCTCTTTCCACCTTAACTTCTGGGACACAGCCTCTCTAGGGTGCTCTTTTTATGCACAGTTATGTCACATTAACATCTGTCCATTTCAATGTTTGATTTGTAGTCTTTTCGATTGATTATATTCTTTCCTGGTTTGCAAACATCAGCCTGTTTTTGTCAGCATCTAACATCGCACCCCGGCTCCCACAGAACGGAGATTGTAAATTCATCTGGATGACAAGTATAAAAGTTTTGTTCTTTCTTAAAAAAACGACTCAGAAGGCAGACAAAGTTCAAATACTTAAAAAAAAAAAAGGATTGGCGCGGTCTTCTGGTCCAGCAATTTCTCTTCAGAGTGACCCTCTGGTTGAAGGTCACTCTTCAAACTTTATGGACACTATATTCACACGACCACAGTGTTCCCATCGCCGCAGACCAGAGTATACAGGGAAACCCACACAACCTCCACCCCAGACAAAATAGGCCACTCGTATAAAACTGGAGTTGGCTCCGCACTGAGCATGAAAGTGGAGTCTTTTGGCAGGTCACCGCCATCTCTGACTTGTAAACAATATGGAGGTTATTTTTAGGGGACACTTGGCCTCGATTTCATACTCTGAAGTCCTCATGGTCTATTTGCAGTCAATTGCTTCAGACAGAAGGGCTATTTGGATTCCTTTATTCATAATACAGACTAATAGAGGGTGGATGTATTTGTCTGCCCGTCTACACCAGTGTATATGTGTGGGGGTATAAGGAAGCCAGTGTGGCAGAAGAATTTCCAGTGCTGAACTAAAAGCGGATGATTGGATGTAGACAAAACAAAGACGCTGCTAAAAGCATCCACAAAGGAGAGAGGCTGAGGCGTATTGTGGGTCTGTTAGAGTATCTCAATGCACAAACTCAATAGGATCCAAATAATAAAAGCAAGAGCATGGGAAAAGAAAAAAAAACTAATCACATATGTCCTTCACTGCGTTCAAATGGGGGGCATCACATCTGATGTGCGAGTCTGGCTCTGTTCCTCCGTTCAGAAAGAGGAATCGTTTACAGAAAGCCATCACTGGCCAATCGGAATAAAAGCTCTACAAAAGCTTGGCCGTTGTCAAAGGCGCAGTAAAAAAGGGAAAGAGATGAGAGCCGGTTCAACAAAAGAGAAAGAAGGGAAGAAAGGGAAAGAAAGAAGATAACTGCTGTTTATCAGATTGGTCCAAGATGAAATTCCCTTCAAACTGTATCAAAAACAACGAGAACAGACAGCTCGACATAAAAGGAGAGAGAGCAAACAAGCAATCAGAGAACTCCCCGAAACACTCTGAAGCAAGTTACAGATAAAAAATCTCCCATTACCATTTCCATCCATGGCAAACACAGCTATATATTCCCCTGGTGACTCTGCTGTCAACTTTATGTGCAACTGCAAATAAAATCTGACAATTTAAATCTACAGTTCGAGCCAGACACGGCAGACAGTTCACTCGCACACGCACGCAGGAGGAAGCAGAAAATACGATTTAATGCAAATTGCTGCTGAAAGGAAATCAAATCTAAAACTTTTCCCGTCTGTGTTGTCAGTGGGCTCAAAGTTTGGAGAATGCTGTGAGGAGGCTTTATACTAAACCGGGATACCAATCCAGAATCTAATCTACCATGGGCACCTACGTGCAAGCTTTGATGTGAGAGGGAAGCGTGGGTGGGCATGTCTTTGTGATTATAAAGTGGGCAGCTTGCAACACAGTTGGTTTGTTTGAATTAAATGCATGACGCCCACAAAAGACTCAATGCGAGTCCTGGTAGTCTAAAACCTGGCAAACCAAACCCCTTCCCCTTACTGCCACCGTTTACGCTGATCAGATCTGCACACGTCTAAAGCTGCACTTCCATCACTGTGCGGTCAAAGCACCTGGATTTCCACAACGACAACATTTCAGGGATGTTGGAAAGCATGGAGAAAAATGCAGAGAAATTCAAGCAGTGTGGGGTAAAACACAGTGAAACGCTGGTGCTTCATACCCGCTGTAAAAGTAAAAACCAGTGAGTCCCTCAGAGCGGTGTTTGTTACAGAGCTGCGACAAAATCAATCTCTTGATGGTTGTTTTCTCATAAAATGGTGAAAATGCCTCAAATAAATTTTAGATCTCCTGGTTTGTTGTATCAGGCAGTACACTGCTCAGCCATAACATTATGACTACTGATAGTTGAAGTGAATTACATCGGTCATCTCTCCAGGTTGGTGTGTTGGAAACAGGAAAATGGGCGAGCAAAAGGATGTAGTCGACTCTGACAGATTTGATTTAGGCCCAAAACTTATTTTCGTCAAAATATGACTTGCGCCATTATTTTTATAGGGTGACGATATGAAAACTGAAGATCATGCTAAAGTGAATGATAGACTTCTGTCCTCGAACCTCATACCATTAAAATGATTTTCAGCCAGGTGGTATAATAGATAGAGTAGGCTTCTGTAAAACTTTTAACAAACAATACATCCTAAAAACGTGAAAAAAAGCCCTAAACTTACAAACTACAACCGGAGTAAACCGCACAGGCATTCAGTTTATTCAACTATGCCTAAAAATCTACATGACACTTTCAGCATACCAGAGGAGGCTGAGTGATGCCAGACTTGCTCTTGAATATCTGCAGGTTTTCCTCTCTCACTACATCCCATTTCATTGCCCAAAGATGTGAAATATGTAGCACATTGACGCATCTTCTGAGCGAGGAGTAGCACATAAAACCACCGCTGTGACTGCTGGGATATTGCGTAATGTTTCAAGAGGTGAGCCAGGGCGCGAGAAGCTCCCACGTTTCGTGGTTTTGGAAAGGTAGAGAGGGTACACACAGCGGGTACACACAGCAGAGCGAGTCTGCGGAGGAGACTTCCTCCCACTCAGGCAGGTTCTTGATTAATGCTATGCCAGCTCATCACCACAGAGTAGGCTGCCGGCCTGACAAGGAGATAATAGCAGCTGGTGTGGTACAGTGTCACTGGACATCTAGGGAGAGCTGCAACCCTTCCCGAGGTCTGCCACGCTGGCCCTAATCTCTTTAGGCATGTTGTGGCGTTGAAGCAGCCTTCTGCATCCGTACCGCTGGAACAGCCATGACGGAAAAGAAACAGCCACAGGCTGGTTTTTGTAACCGCATTATCAGGTGAAATGTATCATCTTAACACGGAGAAATAGCTGCCATTGAGGTGAAACAAGCGTGGAGCGGTACTGACAAGTGCAAATACAGTCTCATCAATCAAACTGTCTTTCCACGTCAGTTCAGCTCAGCTGTTATGAAAGTATCACAATTACTTTGACAATGATGTATTGATTTACTGGAAAAAAAATGCTACGAGCAACATGATGAAAAGATTTCGAGTATTTCCAAACTGGGATCCTTTTTTACATCTTTGAGCTCTTTATGGCTAATGTATTACGTTTGTTTGGGATTTGCTTCCACAGATTGCTTCAAATGGCAGCAACAAAAAGGGATATAAAGGCTGACTTCGAAAACGTTCTCCTATTATGGTGCATCAAACATTAAGCGCTCGTCTTTGCCACAAACACGCTCAGTGTTAGGCAACATTACACAAAAGGATCCCTACAAACAGAGACCTTTATGATTTCTCTAAACCAGAAACAGCAGCTTCATCTGTGCTTAAAGCCCCCTGAATATGGGTCAAAAAATAGCAGAATTACCCTTTAATTATTTTAGGTATAATATCGTAAATTAGAGTCCAAGTCAGACAAAAGCAGAGCAGTTCACCTGTGAAGAGTTTCGTGATGGCCTTGTTCTGTCGCCGCGCCGAGCAGATGAGTAGCAGCCAAGGAGGCAGGAACTCATGATGACTGGCCAGGAGCTCTGCGATGGTCCTGGGGGAGCCGGGAGAAGACCTCTGCTCCCCCTCTCCCAGCTGACAGCCCTCATCGATAGAGTCCACCAGCAGAAAGAGAGACTGCTGAGGAGGCTTAACACTCAGGAGAGGCAGGAGGACACATCTACAGACAGAAAGATAAAGAGAGAGAGACAGAGATGTTACCGTTTCTACCAAGCTTAGGTTGCTCATTCGCACCCCTGTTATGCCATCCTATCACCAATTGGAGGGGTGAGCAAGGGAGCATTTTGATCTAGAATCTGACTTCTAGATATCCCTAAACATTTTGGGGCATTAGTCTGAAGGCAGAGTAGGTTTCAACATTTACACCCACCGGTGATAGGTGAGACTTTTTTTTTCCAAGAGAAAACAGCATGTTTTTTTTTTAAAGAAAGAAATTCTTGACAAAATTGGCGAATACCCAACAGTCTACTCAACAGTTGGAAATAAAAAAGGCTTTTAATTCTGTTCAAGATTTTTATGCTTTCAAGGAAATGGCTCACTCTGAATCACCACTCACAAAGAAACATCCAAGACACAAAGTCGTTTATGATTCAACGAGCCTTTTTGTTCGACTGCAAAAATGTGTCTGAGAGCTAAATGTTCAGCTTTGAGACTGGAGATAAAACGAGGAGAATCATCTCATGTGAACATGCAAGTCAAACTAAAAAAAAGAAAAGGATCTTTGCAGCATAAATATTGATGTTTGAATATGAGCAGAAATTAAAATCCGCCCTCTCAGATCCTGCTTAAAGCGAACATGATTCAAGTATTCTGTACGAGGCATCACATCAATACTCAGCTAAGCAAGAATTAAACGCCACATTATCTTTCCATCCACAGCTGACTTGCTCCATTACGTTTGTGTACTTCACTCATAAATGTTTACCAAAGCGAGAGAGGCAACGATTGTTTCGCTGTGCAGCAGAGTCGTGTTTGTGCTGGCAGACCTCTGCACCGCTGCGTCTGCCACCAACAGTGTGCAACCAGCCATAAGATGTCCGTTTGGGAAAATGTCATTTCCCAAGACTCGTAAAATTACTTCCAGTTCAACTAGTGGTGATAAAGGGTCTGAGGATTCTCCTTCAGTGGCATTTTAATCTAAGTTTAGGTTAATTAAACCATTCAGAAAGGGTAAAACAAATCAATTAAGAGACGTGGAAACTTGATTCCAAAGGAGACGCGCCTTCAGGGTCTCAGAGGCTCCTTCGTGGAGAGCTGTGGCTCGGATTAAATCGGTCACCTTCCAGATGATGTGACTCTCCAACTACCACTCGTCCTTAATGGATGTGACATCGGTTGTAAGCGTTGTCATAAAACACTGAAATACAGTTTTAATGAGACTGCCTCTGGATGCTCGACAGCCTGTCACTAAGCCTGTGGCTCCAAAGCCATTCTCTTTTAAGCATCTACCATTTTAGCCCGAGTTCATTATCCTTAAGCACATGGGAGCGCAAATGACTGTGGTGAAGGTCTGTGTGCTGACAGTCCAGAGTGCCGAGACATTTTCACCGAGACTTCTCCTTGGTTACCGCAGAGCAAGTATTGACACAGTTTCACTGTTTGACCTAATTCCCCAGAGTAGAGGCATGTGATGTCACAGTCTGACAATGTTTAACCTTTCAAGTCTCTGGAGTCAGGCAGACAAAACTTTGAGTTTCCAAAAGTTTGTTCTGACCAATTTGTCTAAATTATAATTGCAGTCTCCTGAAGTCTTAAAGGGATATTCCGACGTAAAATTAATTTAAGCTCAAACACACCGTAATACAGAGTTAGACACCCCGTTGAGAGATGAATTTTGCCGACCGCTTGCTTCTCTAGTTATACCAATTTTAGTAACGATCGCATGATAGCAATACACAGCAGTCTGAGGAGCCATCAACAAACCTCAACCAAAACGCCACTCTATAGCCACAAATAATGCTCAAAACAGCACTTCATCAACAGTACATACAGGGACCCAGCCATAGTACTGGACACAAAACATCTTTTTAACTTTGCCTGATTTCTTTAGCAAAGAGACTAAACACAACTCACCTACTCTCTTCCAGCAGCCGCTTGTTTGTAGCGAGACCTCAGGCCAGTCCATTACAGACTGCAGCACTATGAGTATTATTTGTGGCTATAGAGTGGCGTTTTGGTTGAGGTTTGTGCATGAAGACGTAGTCCGCTGTGTTTTGCTATTGTGTGGTCGTTACTAGAGTTGAACTAGAGAAGCAAGCAGACGGCAACATTCATCTCTCGAGGGGGTGTCTAACACGGTGTTGCGGTGTGTTTGACCCTTACTTGAAATTTAGGCTGGAATATCCCTTTAAGTCTAGTTTTAGATGGTTGAGTTACTCTGAGCTTTTCTTTCCCGGTTTTGAGAGCAGTTTTGCAGTTTTCTCTGCAGCAGTAGCATCATTTTGCAGAAGAAGAAAACAACAGCAAATATGACACATTTCCTGTTACAGCCAAAATTAGGGATAAGAGAGCTTTGAATAAAGGTGTGCAGCCATGTCGTCGATCAATCAGCTCCAGAACGGTCTGTTCCATTTATTCATTTTGTTTGACATCTTAAAGAAGTTGTGAAAACATGTGAAATCCAGTTGGTGGATTCTTATTTGACTGGTCTATTCAATATGACAGAAGTCCTTCCCTCGTCAAGTGGAAGCAGAACAGCTCAACCTGTTTTTGAAGATTTTTGCAAAGTTAGTGTGACCACTCAGCAGGAGAGAAAGCGGTGCGAATGATCCCCAACCTTTACGCTCAGTCATGATGTTGCACAGCCTTTCACAGACGCAGTTAATCACTCCATCAGATGGCCGCAGCACACAGAGAACCTGCAGCGCCATCTGGGAGCCTTGCCAAAAGGAATGTCCATCCACGGGGGTGACCGCGTGAGTGCGTGTGAATGGCCGTGTCCGAGGCCTTGTTGCCTACTGAGACAATCAAATCCACGGTGACAGCAAGTGGCACAAACAAAGAGTCATTCTTCTCTCACAATCCTGCTACTTTTCAGGCTGTCAAAGAGTCAAAAGACCAGGACGGCAGACAAAGAAACCTCCACTGGATACTGGAGCGGGAGAGAAAACAGGCTCAGGAAAAGCTGATTAAGTCTGCCAGACCAACCTGCAGCATACCTGAGCCAGAAAATTACAAGTAATTCAGCCACACACAGTGGTCTTGGACATTAGTCCCAACTATTTTGTTTCTCGCTCAAGCTCCCAACAGATGCGGGGCTGATGCCAATTTCTATTTCAGACATGACGAAAAAGAACGAAGGGGGATGTGAAATGCATCTAATGCACTCACCATCTGTCGTGTTCGGGACAGCAGCGGCCTCCACTCCCACAGCAATGTGCAAAGTGAAGCTTTCAGTGTGACGTTTAGTAAAGATGTCGGGGCAGCGCCGGGCACCGAGCCAGCACCTTACAAATTTACACAGCTCGTTTTATAGAGCCGGAGTAGAGCCTGAAATCCATGTCACATACCCAAACACAGACCACAGTCACACTCATAAACAGTGACCGGGACACAGCACAAGATACAGCCAACACAGGGTGAAATATGCTTTCCATGTGTGGCCTTGATGAGGCTCTATTAATGGAGGAAAGGCCAACTGGTGCGCTTTGCTCTTAGCTGCAGACAGATTGCCACAAAGAGCAATACTGACAACACTTTCCACTATGATAGAAGAAAATCGGAGAGGCCATTTCATTGGAAGAAACTTCATCTCTTCATTTAGTATTGACCCAATTTGGAGGAAGCCTGCTCAGCGTCTTTGCAAAGTCAGGAGAGCTAAGTGCCGCGGAGCTGAACGGCAACAGCTGACTCATGCACCGGCTCACCCAAAGTGAAAGAGACAACGATCATGCAGATGCTTCCATCGCACTTTCTTGTTCAATTCTTACATTATGCATGGAGTTACTGCAATCATCTTGTTCAGAGTAATCACACTGATGAGGACAATAAGAGCGACTGGTTATGAGAGCAAATGTTCAGGCCCAGACAGTCAGGCTTTTTGTTACATCGGCCATATGCTCTCACTTCCCCCGCAATCTGTTATCATCTGACTCCAGTTTTATCTGATTGAACATAAACTCCAAATTCAGGGCCGTTACAGTGTATGCAAATGGATATTCATTGAATAAAGCCTGTTTTTATAGCTTCTAACAAATCAGAAAATGGATGCAGAACGGTTACACTGCAGCACAGCGAAAGGTATATACGCTGAGAATAGATGCGCTCACATTCATTTGCACAGAGAGCTTTTTAATAGATGAAGAACTCGCTGAGGATGTCGACCTCGCAGCAGTAAATTGGGTATATTTCAAAACTACCGAGACGGCTTTTAAATCTATTTGTTTAAAATAAGTGAGTGGAGGATTAGATGACTTTGAGAAAACACTCACTAGACTCCTATGACTGGATTTGAATGTCATTTAAAATAGGGAACCACGAGACTCTTGATTTACCGGTTGATCTACGTGCCGACCATCACCTATGGTCATGAACTTTGGGTAATGACCGAAAGAACAAGATCGCGGATACAGGCAGACGGAATGGGTTTCCTTCGCAGGGTGGCCGGGCTCAGCCTTAGAGATAGGGTAAGGAGCTTGGACACTTGGGAGGCGCTCAGAGTAGAACCGCTGCTCCTCCACACTGAGAGGAGTCAGCTGAGGTGGCTCGGGCATCTAGTTAGGATGCCTTCTGGACGCCTCCCGTTTGAGGTGTTCCAGACATGTCCCACCGGGGGGAGACCTCGTGGCCAGCCCAGGACCAGGTGGAGGGTTTATATCTCTCGCCTGGCCTGGGAGCGCCTGGGAATCCCCCCGGAGGAGCTGGTGGAAGTGGCTGGGGTGAGGGCCGTCTGAGCTTCCCTTCTGAAGCCGTTGACGACGACTACTTTGTAGCGTGGCGACAATGGAGGAGGCTGCAGAAGTGCCAAGTCCCAGAGGGCCTGGAGAGCGGGCTCTTAAAGAGACAGTAGCTGAAATGAAGCATTCCTGACAGAAGACACAACACTTTGAGAGGATTAACCAATATTACTCAGAAGTTTTGGTGCGCCAAGATAGTGGACTACAAAAGCAGACAAAGATTGAGAAATGTTTTCATTTTCACTATTAGCATGCTCAAAAGTATTGAGCCTGTCTACAGTTCCCTGAACATCCAGAAACGTTTGTTTCAGCTAATACCTTCGCCGGAGCTTCACAACTTATGTACATAGAGGTCCCCATGGTTACATTTGGTTTTGAATTACAAAGACATCGGCGTGAATATCAACAAAGTACTCAGGTCGGATAAAATGAATCATACTGCACCGCTGAGCTGCTCTATGTCAAAGCTCCATTTCACATGTTCACACTCTTTATTGAATCATTAACTTTTATTTGGCGTGAAATGTTTTATTAAATATTTATCTTTGTTTCGTTATTCGTTCAAGCATACTTAAGAAACGACTCATTCATCTTAGACTTTATTCATTTATTCAGTTTTCATTCAGCTGTTTGTGTCAGGAAAACATTCAAAGGCAGACTGGGGTGGGTCGACTTATTTTGTTATGCAAGCGACGAAAAAAAAATTCCAGAGAAGCACATTAACATTTCCAAACCGCCTATCCTAACCTCTAAAAGCCAAAACTCTCATGCTTGCTCCACTTTAGGCCACACCCTAACAGTGATGTCACAACAGGTGTTTTCCACAAGCTGTCAACAGCAGAGGACCTCATAAATCTGCAGGAAACTCCGCTCACCTCTGAACTCCGAATGACTCTCTTAAAAGCTCCTGTAAGTATTTAAAAAGTGGCTCTTTCTGCTGATCTTGAAAACATGCTGGACAATGCAAGAATCTGATCTCAGCTTAATGGGTTTGCACAATCGATTCTGCGCTGGATCCCGGGCAGACAAATGCCTCCCGCTGTCTGAGAAACAATGTCCTGGAGACTGCTTGGTCAGGGGAAAAGGCGAGGAACGAATCAGAATGTCTTGCATAAGAAAGAAAAGACAACCGTTTGTTTCAAAAGTGACCCAGAAAACTTTGATATAACCGAGCCTTATTAAGAAATACTCCAGATAATATCAGTGTGGTCTGCCAGATGAAGTCTTATGATGTTTTTTAATTGCAACATCGTGGTCATGGGACTGGTCACATGCACTGATCACACTGTTGTCGAATTCAAGTCCCCTCCACACCCTTACATGACATCATCCCAAACTTTTCGGCTAAAACACATGATTGCATAACTGCCCTTTAACCCGACTTGGTGCAAAATTTGGTGTTTTCAGAAACACCAAACAGACAAAATTCTCATTAAGATATTGAGATAGCATCCCTTGAATCAGCGCTCAGACTTCTTCCCCCCTTGTAAATGATTTGCCAGAGTGTTAACACACTGCACACTTCTTTTCTTGGCCGTCACACAAACCCAAGATAACTATTCCAAATCCCCGAGCTCTTCCCAACCCAGACGAGGTGTGCATTCCTGGCCAGCCATCCAATACTGTCAGAGGAATCTGAAATTTCATCCCTTTCAAACCCCCTCAGCCCTCCCTCCTTTTTCTATCTCCGCTGACACTGCTGCCACAGTTTGGCTGTGAAACACTCCCCTGCTCTCCTCACACATGAAAACACAACCGTGAGTCCACATGGGCAGAGACCTTCAACGCGAGAACAGAGTCGAAGGTTTCTGCCCTACGCCAAGGAGGACGGGGGTTTCCTGGAGGGCTGTGCAGACGTCTTGAACCTGACGGCAGCAGTGTTTGCTAACAGATAAAATTAATACCCTTGTGCTGAAAAACTGTCGGCCGCCAGAAAAGGATGTTTAATATTTGATCAAAGGCCTTGAACACATATTTTCTCAATCAGCCTCTTGAGATGTCTGTCTTTGTCCTCAGTTTTCTCATTTGCAGTGGGCGGACTCAGGGAAAAAGTGATGTCAGACATGTTTGTCATCCAATCAGAGTTGAGGCAGTATTTGAATCAAAATGTGATGACAGCTGCGGGGTTGTTTACTTAAGATGCCAAACCGCTGTCAATCACACATGAGCCAACCACACCCACACAAGCAGACTGGCTGAATGTTAAACCCTGAACGCATAATGCCTTCAATTTAGCTGTTAACGCTGCTATTTTAGCGACAAATGAGCAGTGATTCAAGCCAGGGAATATATCAAGTAATGGGGTCAAACATGAAGCATTTCCATTCAGAGGAAGTTTCTGAATTACTTCTTGTTTTTGGAGTATTTCATGCTAATTTGCATACTTTTCCCATTTGGGGATGTCTGGTCTGACCAGGTAGGCACTACAAAGACGTGACCTGACCCACATAACTGCTCCAATAATGCCATCACTGTTTATCTTAATATGACGTCAATTCTTCAGGTGTTTTGAAAAGCTTCAGATCCCTCTAAGCTACCAGGTTATGAATTTGATAACACAAAAAAATCAGTCTAAGTATTTGTGTCAAAAAAAGTCCTCTTGTAAGATCTGAAGAAGAAATCCAACTCCAGAGCACCAGTTCAGATCAGCTGGTCGAGCAGGCGCCCCATGTTCAGAGGCTTTAGTCCTTGTCCCACAGGTCACAGGATTACTGACTTGCTCATTTCTCTATCTGCACAAACTGAGCAGGGCTGACTGTTTTAACGCAATCGAAGACGAAGGCAGGAGAACTGTCGCTGTTAGCAAAGAGGCTAAAGGGCCTCCTCAACTTCAACTCTTCTCTTTTGGTCGTGTCAACAAACAGTTAGGACAAGTCAGCACTTCTAATGTGGCTACTGTCACCACTAGGCTTCAAAACAATACTTCAGAGAGATATGAGAGTCGTCACTGAGACTAAGTCCATGCAGGGCTTGACACTCACAAGGAGCACATGTGCTCCTAAGTTGAAAAGTAAGGAGCACACAAGGAACTTTAGGGGCACAATGAAAAACTGATCAAATAATGTGTGTCTTATCGGTCGACTTAAGCACTATTATTTGAAATCAATTTTAGGTCAATTGGTCGCGTGACATGGAAGGTATTGAAGGGAAACAGCCTTTTTTTTTAGAACATCAACCGGTAATTTATTGATGGTCCCTTATTCAACACCCGATGTTGACAGTGAGGGTGTCGAGTAGATTTAACCGCGCTGCTGTTGCTATTCCCGGTTATTGAGAGCGATAAGACACTGGTAGATCTGCATTGAATGTCCGTCTAATATCCAACCTAAAACTAACTTCACTGTGGTATTTACATGAAAAAACATTTGTTGCCACGGCTGATTTGTTTACATGCGCCCCTAAATACATTTTACAATTCGCATACATCTATTTTTAGTCACAAATGTGAGTGAAACAGTCACACTGTTGAGCCCTGCCATGTGTTAGACGGCTTATTTTTGAGTACCCAATAAGACTTTGAGTTATGGAAGTTCTGCTCAAGCCTTTATGGTTTTGCTCAATTCAAACAGGAATGGACAAACTACAGTCTCTGCTGACCAGATGGTGGAAGACCACCGCACAATGCATAATCACGACGTTTTACAGGCACGTAACATTACATAATATAATCAAACCAAACCTGAGGTAAGTCCTCTGTTGTACTGTTTTTCATTAATGAACAATGTGAATAACATCAGGGGTCATCAGTCACAGTTTGCTGCTGGCCTAGATTTGCTGCCCCTGTTTCACCCTGCACGAAAAGATCACATTGACAGTAATGGAAAGCACAAAGGTCTCAGCTTTATGTTGCAAAAAGGGTATTTCACATTTTTAGATTAATTTGAACAAGAATATACAACACGTGGTCTCAAGCTGCCGCCTAAGGGTTAATGAGTTCGCATAAAACTACTGTATGTCCAAAAGATCAGTCTATAGGGTGGATCAACACCATAAACCTGTTGTTTTTTAAAAGTTAATGAATATTTTAAATCAAGTTATTACAGGTTACTCATTTGCCTTCATAAATGAGTTCAAACTTGCATGAACTCTTTCTTTATGAGCTGCTATTACACAAGCTTGAGTGTCATCATGTATGAGATTTATTTATTGCGTGGGATAACAATAATATGAATGAGTTATGTGTGCCCACACAGGCATGTAGGCAGGCGAGCACGCATGCACACACACACACACACACACACACACTATCGCTGTCGGTGGTGTGGAGACAGAGGCAGCCCTCGGATTGCTGAGTCATCATTGCCGCCGCACCAGTGCTGCTGTTTCTCCTCATCTGCTCAACTGGGGTTGATGCGTCACACTGGGAGCCTTTTCTTTTCCTCTGTCGGTTTCTCAAACGTGGCCCTAATCTGAGGCGAGTTTTCCACGACCGTGCACCACATGAAAGGCACGGGGGGACCGCTTTCATTTAGCGTCCTTTAACCCCAATAAGCAGGGGCGCCCTATCTGCAACAGTCAAAAAGTCAACACAAAAGAGAGGAAAAAAAGCCGCAAAGCTCCCTCAGCAACTTCATAAAAATGCATTAGTTGGTTTTCTTGAAATTGAACTGTGTTCACCATCAGACACTGAAAGGAACATTATTGTTTTCCACTTATTTCATAGTTTTGGACAATCCTTTTCTTATTTATATTCACCCCTGCCTTTAAACTTAACAATATTGTGCATTTCTGTTAACCAAATACAAAACCCACTCTTACAATTAGAGTGAAAACTGCTCATTTTAAGCCTGTTATGTCATGCATTCAGGCCGGTTCCAGCCAAGGCCACAGGGAGATCTCCAGGCATACATATATTTAGTTAAATGTCACTTCTGTTCTCAATTACCAAAAGTTATTTAAAAGCAGCAACAGGCAAACTTTGAAAAAGAAATGCTCTATCGAGCTGCCAAAAAGAAATCAACGTCTATTTTGTTGGCCTTGTACAAAAAAAGCTGAGAGTGAAGCTTCGGTTTCTCCGCAGACACGCCGGGGGAATAAAACCTCTGCCCAGAAACTTCATGTCTTGTTCACAAATTTTGAACCAGCTCATTCATCATTTCTGAAGTCTTTGCCCTTTAAAGAGAAATAGAAACGTATCCAGCTGCAATTGAAGCTGAACTCATGCTCTGTGGCGAGCAGCCTGACAACAGATCCACATAAGGTCACACCTCAACTAAAGGGCAGCTTTGTCCTATTACTTGAAAACAAAACCTGTTGCCTTTAGTTTGACCCGCATGCCTGGGCTGACTCCACCTTTTCACAGTCTTCTTGAGCAGAGTGGAGAAAACACAGCATGTAGGATGACCGGTTGTTTAAATCTCACGAAAAAAACACTCAAACAGAGAGGAACATCCGTCAAAACACGGCGGTGGCCTTTGATAAAGCTGAGAGACAGACTGATGATGAAGCGGAGGAATGTGTTTTGGCTCTGTCTGGAAATCAAATCCTTGATGATAAACTGTAACTTCCAGTGTCAAAGCCTTCAGACAGAGCGAGGGACACTGAATCTGTCCCAGCCGGGCAGACGATGTACCTCCAGTATCAAGTTTATTGTCTGGACGGCTTCTGCTCAAAGACCGGAGGCAGAAGAAAAGCAAACTGAAAGGTGAAACTGTCTTTTATCTGGAGGACTGTGGCTGGTGACCTTTGCTG